>PVNU02000712.1:0-1200000 GCA_003013855.2 Liriodendron chinense
ATCTACCTCGTGTATAAAAATTCACACTGATCATGCAACTCCTAGCCATCCAATCAACAGCTATCGAATGGATGGTTTAAAAGGACTATACTGAATGATTCGAATTCCAAGAGCAACATACATATATTCAGTGTAAATTTTGGGACATGCTTCAACTCAAAACTGCAATATAGTGATTCGGAGGGTCTCGATTGGCCTCAGAACTGTGCCGTGTCAGTGTGCACGATTGCTGAGTCACCACCATTAAAATGCGCTCAGCTATCAAGGAATCCGCATGACACTTGGGAGTTGGGAGGAGACGCCCTTGACCCGATCCGATTAGGCCGTTAACGACTTTTATCTTTTCTAATTAGGGCTCTCAATGGAGCGGGTCAGGTCTGACATCTGATTCGCTCCGAATCCCTATAATGCGGATTTGGATCTTAAAATAGGTTCAACTAGTTAAATGGACTCCGACTACTTAATGGACTGGATTTGGATTCACAAGAACGCATCCCAGTACGATCTGAATCTAATTAAGATCCGACTCATTATCACCTTATATGTTATATCTATATTGGCCATCCATTTTTCAGATTATTTTAGGCCATGTCTCAAAATTGTGAGACATGCCACTCTTAGGTTGACCATAACACAGTCAGTAGCAGAGTTTGTATCATTTTTCTACTAAATTAAATATATTATATTATATATTTTTTTAGATTTGTAATAGGGTGGATTCAGACCTAGATCCCACTCAAATCCGATAGTTATATGGATTTTGGATTGGAAATAGATTTAACAAATTGTAAATGGATTAAATATGGACATCACGTTTTGGATCCGAATCCAATCCATCTACAAATATACGAACTTGGAGCCGGATCCAACTGGATCCGGTCCAGATGACACCATCGAGAGCCCTACTTCTGATCTAACAGGTGCAGTGGCTGAAAGCACTTGCTTTACGCACGTGGTGGCATGGCACACATGTGTGAGATGCAAGCCACTCATCTGGTGGGCCTACCTGTGTGGATGCCTTGCTAAAAAATTAGAAATCAGCAGTGGGCCAGACGTGTACGAAATAAATGGACAGTTGATGTAAACTAATCAACGGTCCACATCTCAGTGTCCCTCTGCGGTTCACCTGATGATGATATTGGCCTATTTATGAGGGAACTTACATGCCGGATTATTAACTTAAAATGTGGACCAAATGCAAAATAATGGCATTGATATTGACGGACAAGATGAAACTTCATCTACCAAATTGATATCTTAAACAAATTGGACCTGCACGTGTGACAAGATAACACGTGTGAAATATGGGTCTAGAGGGATTCCACTTCTTTTGGCACTTGCCTTCTCTCTCGTGTGAATGCAAGTGACTGTTGTGGCACGCCGGTATCCATTTTGGCACTTGCCTATCCTAGTGGGATTATGAAAAGACTACTTATAATGGGGTTCTCACATCAGTTAGGCTCCACGTGTAAATGTCTGTCTTCCAGCAATACTCTGACAGAGTGTGATAGATAATACGCAAGTTATTTAGAAACGGCAGACGTGGCATATATTAATTCATATTTATCTGTCCAAGTTAGGGGTACCAGTTTAGATGCATCATGAATAACAAGTCAGATCAAGGGACATTTATTGAACGGTTAAAAATGAAAAATAAAATAAAATAATCCAATGGTTTCATTTCAACAAATGTCCACGAATCAGGGGTCAGGATTGTTCAACATATATTTTTTCAGATGGTAACTCAACGAGAGTGGGTTCTATAATTTAATCGGTTTAATGTTAGTTAATTATGCCCAGTTTAAGTGCCTGAGTATCAAGTGTCACAAGCTGCCAGAGTATTACCTTGAGAAATCGATCAGGATGATCAGATCATCAAATGCCCGGCTGTCTTTCTTTGGAAGCAGATTGCGTAATGACTAAACTCTGTGGGGCCCACCGTGATTTTCGCATTTTATCCACTCCGTGTATCCTTTTTACCGGATAGTTTTGGGTCTTGAACCCAAAAATAAGCATATCAAGAGCTCAAGCGGACCATATCACAGGAAACCGTGTGCATTGAACGTCTACTGTTGAAAAATTCAGGGGGCCCACAGAAGTTTTGGATCAAACTATTTGTGTTTTCCCTTCATGTATATCCATGAGATCTTATGAACAGGTTGGATGACAAATAAATATCATTGGGGACCCTATGAAAGTTTCAACGGTGGAGATCACTATTCCCTTGAGCTTTTGATATGCTTCAATTTTGAGCTCAACAAGTAAAATGAGCTGTAAGAAAGGATGGACGGCATTGATAAACCACATACATTCACGGTGGGCGTAACAAAAGCATACTAAATTACTCAGTAGGCAATCTGGTTTATCTTTCTTTCTTTCCCATCTTAGCCACCTGAGGATCCAACTGTCCTGATTTCCCACAGTCTCTCTAAATGGTGAGGCCCCACAGAGGAGCGGCTCAGACCTGGTGCACGCGTATGTGAGTATGGAGGCTGGGAAACGGATTGCTTAGAAACTCAGTAACTCTGTGAGGCCACTAGGGGCCTTGCCTCGTTGGTAGACTGGGTGTGTTGTGCGATTGACTTGGACCACACCATAGGAAAAGTGTGAACTGAATGTTTACCATTGTTCTCGGGGGCCACGGAAGTTTTGGATCAAGCTGATATTTGTTTTTTCCCTTCATCCAATCCTATGTGATCTTATGAACAGGTTGGATGACAAATAAACAGCACTATGAAGCCTAGGAAGGTTTCATCTGTGGAAATCATTATTCCCACTGTTTCCTATGGCATAGTCCACTTAAGCTTTAGACATGCTTCAATTTTAGGCCCTAAAGTGAGCTAGAAAAACGGATGGACGGGGTGGATAAACCGAAATCGGATTGCATGCTGAGTTAGTAAGTACGAATGGGCCTATGTTTGGTTCATCCACACCGTCCATTGGTTTTTCCCACTCATATTAGGACGCGGTTTGCGCCCTTCCTCAGTAACTACATGCTGATCTGTGCAGGGGCCACTGTCATGTATCTGTTTATCTCCACGACGTCCATTTTTTTTCTAAGATCATTTTAACGCATGAGGCCAAGAATGAGGCAAATCCCATATGACTCTTACCTTTAATGCAACTTACATTTAACGCTATGTGCATTTAATGCAACCAAGCTCACTATTTGGTTTGGACCACCTGGGCTTTGGATCTACCTCATTCTTGGTCTCACGCCTTAAAATGATCTTAGAAAAAAGATGAACGTCGTGGGCCCCTGCATAGATTAGCATGGACGTTTTGCGTCCATACTGGGGAAGGACGCAATCCGCGCTCATTTTAGGGGTTAAGCCCAAAATTGAAACATATCCAAACCTTGAGTGGGCCAAACCACTGGAAACCGTGGGAAAAATGATTTCCACTGTTGAAACCTTTGTGGGGCCTATGGTGATGTTTATTCGTCATCTAACCTGTTCGTAAGATCACAAAGACATGGATGAAGGGAAAACACAAATATCAGCTTGATTCAATGGTAGAAGTTCAATTCACACTGTTTCCGGTGGTGTGGTCCACTTGAGCTTTGTATATGCTTTAAGTTTGGGCTCAAGCTATAAAATTATCTTTTAAAATGGATGAACAGAGTGGATAAAATAAATAAATCACGGTGGGCCCCACAGAGTTTACTCAGTACGCTAAGAACACACTGAGTAACACAGTACGCAATCCGATGTCTAGAGGCCGACTCTGATGGGCCCTCATCAGTCATCCAACACCTTACATACTGGCGTGTGGGGGTGTGGATTCGTGGTTCATAGCTGAAATGCCAACCAACCGACTGCCATAGCCATCAGTATTTCCGGTTAAGTGAGCTCTATCAACGCTTTTCGATACGGTGGCCCAGTCAATCAGACGTTGCCGCCATGGGCCTTCAGTTCAGGCCCAACAGTACTGTTTTTATTAGTGATTGAGGATTAAGCCCTTGATCGAACTGTTGGGCCCACCAGGTTCCAAAATGTTGTGTTTGGTGAATGCTGATTAGCTGCTGACCTGATCCACTGGGTGTGACCCTGACCGTGGGGCCCACTTTGATGTGTGCATTGTATATTCGCGCTATCCATCTCTTCTGTTAGCTTATTTTAGGACATGGTTCCCAAAATGCAGTAGATACAAATCTCAGGTGGACCACACCATAGGAAACAGTGGTCATTGAGCGCCCACTGTTAAAAACTTCCTAGGGTCCACTGTAATGTTTATTTGCCATCCAATCTGTTGATAAGGTCAGAACTGGATGAAGAGAAAACACAAATAGCAGCTTGATCCAAAAAATTTGTGGCCCCAAGAAGCTTTTAATGGTGGGAATTCAATCCCTGTTTGATGGAGGATAAACAGATGCGAAAGTGTGCGAAAGTGCATCAAATAGAGGAACGCGGATTGCATCCGACTCCAATCGGACCTTTAAGCTTCCGACCGTTGTGTGTTCAAACGGGATTGGTGGAAGATGTAGGGCCCACACTTTCATTAAATTACAGGATTTCACGGCTAAAATTCGGATGCCGTTAGGATGCGTTATCCTCGATCCTAACGAAAACAAATTAGACCCTAACAAAAACAAATTCAGGTAGGGAGCGATTGCCGGTGACACCAGCCACAGGGATATCCCAGTGGTGGCCGGGGCTGTGTAGGATCCTAAGGAAAGTCCGTGTAAAATCCACCATGTCTATATGTTTTTAAAGACAAATAGGACAAGATTCTAAAAATCAGGCAGATTCAAAATTCAGGTGGGCCATACCAACAAAACAGTGGGAACACCAACTTCCACCATTGAAACCTTCCTAGAGTTGACGATGATGTTTATGTGCCATCCGAACCGTTCAAAGAATTATTAACACTCAGATAAACTGTAAGAAAAAATATCATTATGGTGCAAAACTTTTATCGCCGCTAAGTGTTCAATACCCACTGTTTATGGTGGTATGGCCCATCTGAGTTTTGGATCTGCATTATTTTTAAAATCCTATCCTACCATGGTCTTCCAAAAGAGATGGGCGTAGTGGATTTGTCACGGACATCCCTGTGGATCCCACACAGCCCCGGGTCCCAGGCAATCCGCTCCCTTCATTTAACCTATTGCAACGTGATGCTCAAATGCATCCCACGTATTGCAATGTGATATGTCGGCCTTTATGCATTTGAATGGATGGTGTGGATTTAGTCACATACATCGCAGTGGCTCCATAGTCAGGGTCCACCTACCTCATGGATCCGGTAGTCTCAGGTAGTCTCACCCAATCCGCTCCCCTTATCAAGGGGTTGGATGGCAAATAAATATTCCAGTTGTCTCCAAGAAGTTTTTAATGGTGGGCACTCAATTGTCACTGTTTTTATAGTATGGTCTACCTAAGATGTGAATCCTTTTCATTTTTTTTTATCAAGCACTAAAATAAGCTGTCAAAAACAGATGGACGGCATGTAAGGCACATACATCACGGTGGCCCCCACAATCACGGATCCACCCACCCACAGACAGCTTCCCTTGCTGGTATCTAACACCCAAATCAGATTAAATTCAGTTCATGACTCAGTACCAACTAATATTATAATAACAATTATGCATTGGATAATAAAGAAGTTCGGAGCAACAGAGCTTTAGAGAGAGAGAGAGAGAGAGTGGGAGAAATTCTAAGAGGAACGAGAGAGATCTAAATGGGATTTTTTTTCTCACCGGATTGAGAGAAGCTAAAGCGAATGGAGGAGAAAGATCTGATAGGAAGAGAGAGAAATCTCACAAACGAATTTTTTTTTCTTCGCCGGGTGAAGAGGAAGCTGAAATGAATGGCATTTTTTTTTGTTTTTGTTTTTGTTTTTGTCAAGGTCGAGTAGAACACGGGCTAACAGCACTCCGAAATTTGCCGTGAAATCCCTTCATTGAATGCAATTGTGGCCCTACGCTTAACGCCAATCCCGTTTGAACACGCAACAGTCGGATGCTTAAAGGTCCGACTGGAGTCGGACGCAATCTGCGTTCCAAATAGAGAACTCCAAACGGGTCCTTAATGTTACTTGCTTCCAAGCTCCAACCGAACCCACAATCTAATAACTTGTAGGACTAAGCAACAGGTTGGGCGAGCTTGATGCCTTTTCCAACCCTAGCTAGCTTTTCCCGACCCTAGTTAGCTTTCTTTACATTTTTGTATCAATATGTACGATGAAATGTAAAAATGATAAGAATCCACACGAGAAAAAAAAAAAGGAAATGAAGAGGTTTTGGGGGGCTTTTGTTAGAAATGAAGCAAAGTTCAAAATGAAGTGATGGAAGAAAAAAAAAAAAAAAAAAATCAGATTTACAGGTTAAAGGCCTACTAGAATAGTCAAAATATCTAAAGACAAATTTATTGCCCTTTTTCTGGTAATTCTAACCAGTGCAAATGAAGGAAATTTACAAATTGTCTTCAAGATACACTGAACTGTCAATTAAATTTCAACATGAAATTTTGTACCTTTTAAGCCTTGAATAGATCTCTGATTTTGATATTGATATACCTCTAAAACATTCAAAAGACTGATTCCAGAAGCAAAAACCCCTCTCCTCTTGCCACTGATCTAATAAGTATGTTTGAGAAAGTTTCCATATGTATTAAATATATTTATTTTCTTTTTTTTTTTTAATTTTTTTTTTTTTTTGAAAAAAACACAACAGCTTTGGGATTGGTCAACGGAAGAAGATCATATTTTTTATTTTTATTTTTCGGAACAGTACCTAGTTTAAGAGAGCCATTCTCATTACATTTGTGGAAATCCAATCCTCATAGTGTGGCCCACCCATCAACAAAACATGGAAAATGACTTTTTCCACATCTTGTGCGTTGATTTCTTTCTTCTATTATTTTAATCAGTTAGATTACTGATAGACCAATCACCTGTCTGCAGCTGATCTATGAAGAGATGTTTGTCTGTCACTGGTAATTTATGGATGTTAATTTCTGATGAATTGGCCTACATATGGTAATTTTCACTGCAACAGGTGCAGTTAAGTCTTTATTTACACTGCATCTGAACCAACTTACTTGACCTGACAATCCTATCCAACAGCTTGTCAAGTCTGCGGGCTCCCGGGCCTGGCTTGATGCGGGTCCCGTCCCCAACATCTGAGCATGGAGGATTTCCAGAACACCAACCTCCAGGGGTGAAACTCCCATTCTTCCGGCCAAGATACTCCTCGTCGATCTTGTCCAAGATGGTGTCATCCCGGTTGAACTTGCGGGCAAAGGGAGCAGAGCTGTTTATCATCTTGCCCATGTCGCTCATGGTGAGGGTGTGAGGATGCTGCTTCGGTGGCACATCCCATGCAATGTAGTGCAGGTCATGGTTGACGGTTGTGTTTGCAAACTCGGGCACGTTGCAGATGACAGTCTGGAAGTATCCCTCGGGTGAGGAGACAAAGTTGGTGTAATACATGAGGAGGGTTCTTGGAAGGTTATCCCAACCCCACACACAGTACTCCACAAATGGACGTGACAGAGCCATCCAAGCAGAACCTGTACGGTAATCTCAATAATAAGAAAAGGGCAAACGACTCGCCTAAATCAATGCTTGGGACTTGAAAGGGTGCATTTGGATGCTTACTTGAACTGAATTGCAATGCATTCACTTCATTACAGAAGAAATTAGACATGGGTACAACATTTTTAACACCATTTTCATTCATAACAACAATCAAACTCCTTATTGGAAATCTGTCAGTTTTAGAGATGTGGAAAGCAATTGCAATTTGGAGGTGACTCCCCTGTAATAAGTGGCCTGGGCGAGCAAACCTTGGTCATTTGCTTTTTGTTGACCTTGCGCTTTTTAATGTATAATTGAGTTATTGCATTTCAATTTGATTCAACAACCAAACAGAGCCTACAGAGACAGGCAGTGGCAGAGTAGCCTGATGTATGGATATTCTGATTGAAAGGCAAAGACAACAACAGCAAAAAATTAAAAATGGGTTTCAATTATCACAGTTGCGTTTGCTTTTTTTTTCTTCTTTTTCTTCTTTTTTTCCTTCTCTTTTCTCTTTGACAGGTTAATAGTCACAACTGAGTTTTCTTTTTTTGCTTTTTCTTTGATAGTGAACAATAATATCATTAAAAGAAGAAAAGGAAAAACAAAAGCGACATGAAAAGCCAGGGCAATAATCATAGATGATGAGAGATTGTCTAACTAGTACAAGGCCAAGGCCTACCACCGGCTCTCATCAGAGAGCTACTGTACCCATGAAAGACAGCTCCGATATGATACCCTGGAAACAATTACCCAGCAATGGAAATTTATTCGCAAGAGAAAGGAGAACACCAAGAAAGAGGAAGAGATACACCATAGAAATATTCAAGTATTTAGTATCACAGAGGCAATCTTCAAGATGTCCTGGTCTTGAAGCAGGGAGCAGGAGCCAAGAAAAATGGGGGATACATGAGCAGAAGATGCAGAGAGCTACATCACACAGTCATTAAGGGGCAGGAATTGGCTCATAATATGGACAGTTAAGGTGCACAAGGACAAATGATGGTCATAAATGCATTGGAATCTTGAAGGACGTCATACTAAGAGGTTCAAAACTTTGGAGTCAAGGAGATATGACTACAGAACAAGATTGAGGACACTCATGTACATTCTTCCAATGGGACAACACATATCATCTTACAGATCATGCAACTTCACTGTGGCAGAAGAATTGTAGATGACCAAAGAGATCTTTCAACTCTTTCAACTTAAATGGATCCTGTAATTACTTTATTTGAAAGTGGTGATGTTGTAACTCTGTACAAGTGCCAATCTTCATAATGATAGATCACCAATGAATACAAAAATTAATGCATCCAGGCCACCTGATCATTTGATCAGGGCCCAGACAGGTACCATCAATGCCTGATTGTCTGATCAGGCTCATCAAGGGGTTCAGATTACAGATTACGCCTAGACTAGGATCATCAAAGGATGCAGGCATCCAATGAAACCCATCAAATTTGGGTTGAACATCATGTTTATTCAACCTTCCTTGAAGACATGGACCACAACAAGGGTCTATATTGGCCTGATTGAGGATATGGATCAGATCAAGGGTGTGATGACTGATGACAGATTTGGACCAAACCAGTGGTCCAATTGGACTGGGACACGTGGATCCAATTGGATGGGCCATCCATGAGGATGTACTCATGGGCTTGATATGCAAACTGTGCAAGTACAATTTCCTAGCACGGTCATGAAAAGCCTAGATTATTTTCGTTCCTTGTCTATTTAGTTCCCTTTTCTATTTACAAATCACTAGTCCTTTTTGCAATGCCTCTCTCTCTCTCTCTCTCTCTCTCTCTCTCTAAAAAAAAAAAAAAAGCACAAGCATTTGGAAAGAGTTTGGACTCAGGTTGTTTCCTTCTTTAGGTGATCCTTTTATTTCTATAATGAATTGAATGAGACAAAGTAGGAAGGCCTATTGTGAGGACCAATGGTCTTTAAGCCTTGTCTTTTTTGTTTTGAGGAGTTGTAACATGCTTTTATATAGCCATACACATGGAATTTTATGAACAAAAAGATAATTTGATCAATAGATGTTCTTTTTAAGTCTCCTGTGATGACATTCCGATGCCAGAAGAGCTTCTTCTAGAATCTAGTTGTGAGATGCCTCTAGATCCCTTCGGAGTGCCCCCCCCCCCCCCTTGGGTTTTACATATGGTGATTTCACATACTTATTCTCATTTTATCTATTTACTGCTGCAATTGATGTTTATTGTGAACTGTAGTTTCGATTGGAGGAATTGATCATTAAAAGCGGTATGCATTTCCTATCTTTGCAACTTGATTTCAGTTTCTTCATATTCCTAATGACAATCAGGAAGAGTTATCTGATGGCATATTGAGCTGATAAAACATTAGCTAACCAAATAATGTTTCAATTGTTTGTATTATATTTAAGCATGACATATCAAAATTAAGCCTTTATATATAACTTTTTGTATTATATTTAAGCGTGGCATATCAAAATAAAGCCTTTATATATAACTTCGAACAAGTCCAAAACGAATCTAGGGCCTATAAGCGGCTGCTTGGAAAATGTTTGTTCATCGTAAATAAAGATCAAGGTTTCTTGAGAATTCCTTTATCATTTGTACTTCACCATGTCTTATTCTCTTCGAACAAAATTAAATACCTCACACTTAGAAATCACAAGTAAACCACGAATCCAAGATCCACAATGTCAACCAAAATGTATCCGCTGAGTATGAAAAGCCGCCATAGAGTTTTTCTTGCATGATACGTGAAAACCAATTTCTTGTTTCCCAATTCTTTTTTTTATTATATATATATATATATATATATATATATATATATATATATATATATATATATATATATATATATATATATATATAGTTTCTATAACTATCTTAAACAATTGATCTTCTCTATAAAAATTGTGATTGTGGTGTATTAAGAAAACATGCTTACCAGTAAATAACTTAAATGCAGTTGGTACTTCTCTCTTCTGTGTAACCCAGAAAATATCAGTCTTTGTTGACAAGTAGAGCCCAGGATCTATGATCAATGGCCTTGCTCTTTGGCCCCTGCATAATATCAACAGACCATCCACAAAGTCTTGATCATTTTGAAAAAAAATCACATATAACTTGAGTTGGGAAAAAAGAAAAAAGAAAAAAAGAAAAAAGAAAAAAGAAACTCACTCTTTCCACCCCAAATGACTGGTATGCTCTATGAAGTTCAGATTTCTGGGCAGGTAAGAAAATGTGTGGAGAATATCTGCACGCAAATCAAATACAACCATTGATTCATACGAGATCTTCTAAGAGTACAAATTGACAAAAATTCTCACCCAGCCCATAAAGAACTTACCATCTTGCGTTACAAGAGGATAATCAGAAGCACTCAGATTTATAAACCAGTCCCATTCCTTGTTTTCCTTGAGTAGCACTGCACAAGCGTGCAGGGTATTTGCGACCATGGTTGGCCCTCTATAAGTGACCATATTAGCTTTGGTAATCATGTGGACATTGCCAACCTTCACAAAGATTGGGTGCTTCTCTACACGGGCAGCAAGTTCCAATCTTTCAGCAGCTGGAGATTCCAAATCTAAATGGACAACGTACTGGTTCATAGGGTGATATAGTGCATGCAAAGTCCTCCAGAGGCGATTCAAATCACCTCTGGAGCCAGAGACAAGATAAGCCATCCGAGGAAAGGAAGGTCCGGAAGGTGGAGGCGGAACTGATGAAACCTTCGACTCTACAAAAAGAGGGTCACTCTGATTCACAGAGAATGATGGGAATATCGAGAAGATCGAGTTCATGGTGTATAGAGAAGAAACAAGACCCATGTTGAAGGATGTAACGAGTAGGAAAGCGCAGACGAGGGAGCTTATAACGAGAGGCAAAGCCCATTTCTTTTCCCTGTTAAAGGATCCAGAAATTACTGAGAGATACCCCTTCATGAATTCCATCCCACTTCTCTCACATTTCACACAATTTAACTGGAAATTCACTTGTATCTGAATCCTTGCGAGCCTTTAAAGGTGAAAGCACAAATTGCCTGAGAGGCCTCCAAGATTTCGGAGAAAGAAAACATCGATGATGTTGAATGATATTGTACAATAACAAATTTGCCTTTTCGGTCGACCTGTTAAAGCAACAAACAAAAATTAAAGTATTGTCCAACCAAAAAATAATCTTTAAGGATGACACTTAAAGATCTGGAGGGAGAAAAAAAAAAAAAAGGAGAGAAAAAGAAGCAATATAAAATAAAGAGAAGAAAACGGAGAAAGTACGAATTCAAGCCATAAATACGGTGTACAAATATCTGATGAAGAAAACTAGAACTACAACAGATAAAACCAAAAGGGGAAGTCATTAAAGAAGAACATGAACATTTTGAAGAAGCGGAAAAGTGGCAGATGACTTCAAACAGAGATTGAACTGTCAAGTTACATACAGAGAACACTGGAATATCAATAATAGAACAATGCAAAAACATAAAGTTTGAAGCAAAGATGCTGAGGTGAAAATAAAATTCCAGAAGAAAAATACAAAAGGATCGAATACAACAGTAAACTTTCAAACAAAAAACAACAATCTCAAGAGGGGAAATATAACAAAAGTTGAAATTATACATGAATTCTAAAACTGAGAACAACTCAATTCAAGCAAAAACTCCAAAACTTCGACGATGACACCAAAACAAGGCTGCATGAAAAATAGAATTTCAAGCCAAAATACCAAAATCCAAATAAAACCATAAAATTGATACTCTCAACACCCGAATTCAATTGTGTGAGCAAACCAAACATAATTCTTGAGCAGCAATACCATCTGGAAAACAAAATTTGAAACTGGAAACATAAAAAAATCCAATCATAGCACAGAGAAAAACAGAATTTCGAAACATAAAATCCCCCCAAGCAGAAACATCAAATTTCAATCATGATAAGAACAGAACATGAACATAAAAACACAGACATACAAGTGAAAAAAAAGTTTAAATAAATATGAAATTTCAAGCGCAAAAGGCAGAGATTCCATCAACGTGCCAAGTGAAGCAAGACTGGAATAGAAAATTTGCCACAGGCATAGCTCATCCATCAGAAATATCAATCAACAAAATTCCCATACCAAACACCGGAATTCAAAAAGAAGAGAAATAGCCAAACAAAATCGAACCTAGAATCTTAAACAGCAATATAATTAAAAAAAAAAAAAAAAAAAAACCAAAGAAACGGTACGGATTCCACGAAACCAACGATAATAAAATCTCAAAAGATCAGATTAGTAAAAAGGAATAAGAAACATCAACAGAATTCCAATCCCTAGACATCTTATGAATGAAAACTCCGATAGAGTATTGAAAGAAAATCACAAAATCACACCAAAAAAACCACCAATTAAAAGAAAAAAAACCTTACACAGATGTTTTTAAAATTAAGAACAAAAATCAAGCAAAGAAATTCAATCTGATTCTTTCTCTGTCTATACGTTGAGAGATCCGACAGAAGCAGAAAGATATGGTAAAATCAGAAAAAAAGCCATAAAAAGTGAGGAGGAGAAGCTTAGACGAACCTGATATCGAGGAAAAGCCGTTTCCCACTTTGAGAGAGAGAGAGAGAGAGAGGAGAAATAGAGAAATGTGGAAATCCATCTTAAGGAGAGGGAGACTATAAAGGAGAGAGAGCACGGAATTCGGAAGTAATGCGGTTGTTCTTTTCTAGGCTTTGGATTGTGGTGAAGTCGAGTCTCCTCCATCTCTCTCTCTCTTGATGTCCACGCTTTTAATTCCCGACTGATTTTCCAATGATATCGACCGTCTCTCTATGGTCTGAGGATGCGATGCAAATACTCGTGTCACGCGTGGAGAAGATGAACACGTGTGAGATATCAGTGCAGCTCATCTGCCGTTGGGTGGATGCATGTCTCGAAATTCAGGCTGACTTGATCCTTAGGTGGACCAGGAGCTATAATCGTATGCTAATTCTTCGCCATTTAAACAAGTGATCGGTGTACGAGCAATTCAGACCGTCCAAATCTCTGGCCCAACTGTTGATGGGGCATAATCGAGATGATATGCTAACCATCTATTTTTTTTTTGCCTTTTAAATTTGAACCCGTTGATTGGATTGTTAAGATTGGATGGTCTGGATAGATTTACTTCAGTTTCAAGTAGTAGGAAGATGGTCATCCCCAGTTTTTAAATGGTGAAAAACTAACACAGGGGATATACTCGGTGGACCAGATGAGGACAAAATACATGATCGGTGAAGAGAAAAGAAGCAGCCCTCGAGTTTGAGAAATGGAATCTACGCACTGGGGATTAGCCGTGTTGATCTTGTGGATTTTTTTTTTTATTATTTAATTCAATTTGATGAGGTATTATAAATTGCTCGCACCCAAAAGTATGTATGGATACCGTTCGTGCTTAAATTTTGTACGAGTGGGACACGCGGTTGGGCTAGTGACCCCAACACCAGTCAGCTGGCGGGTGTCAGAGCTACGTGGCCCACCCATGATCATGTATTTTATCCAGGCTCTACATTTTGAGGCAAATAGAAAAATCTAAATATCATATGGACCACAACCTAAGAGAACAATATCAATGTTCCCTGCTAAAAACTTTCTAAGGTACATTGTAATGTTTATTTATCAACCCGTTGATAGGGTTACATAAACCTAAATATAAACCTGAATGAAAGAAAAACACAAATATTACGTAGCCTCCAAAATTATTTCTAAGGTGAGCATTCCATCTCTACCGCTTTTTGTGGCATGGTCCTCCTTTATTTTTTGTTAGTCATGCAATGTACCCACCCTGTTAGTTGGGCAAGGGACCCACAGCAGGATGCACCTACTGATGTAATTAGTGAGAACTGCTGTTGAAACGCGACGGAGTCTTTTGGTTGGGTTAGCTGGCACACAATTGTGGCATAGTCCACTTGACATTTAGATTTGCCTTATTTTTTTAGCATGCAATATAGTTAAAGAGTGAAATAAAACATATACATCATGGTGGGCCCATAGAGCTTTGACTGGTTGGTATTGGAGTCATTAGCCAACCGCGTCAGTGGTTCATTGATCCAAAGTGCTGACGTTATGGACCCATCACTGATTAAGACAATGGAAAGTTCCTACTACTCTCTGCCGATTCTGCACATTAATCTCCAACCGCTCAAAAAACTCGGCATCAGACGATAAAGGTTCTTACCTACCAATGTTGGACGGTTTGAAGATACGTGCGCTCATGGGTTTCGTGCACACTCATGCACAACCATTTCCCGCCAACAAAAGGCCACGTATTCACTGTCTAGGTTCAAAGCGCCCTTCCATCTGTGGGGGTCCCACCGTGGCTGAGGCTGTCCCTGAAAGTTATATTTGTCTAAGTATCCTAGCGCTTTTTTTTTTTTTTTTTTTTTTTAATTTGATGAGTCCACACACCTCATTGTTAGTACACCCACCCAACCCTGTAGTCACATCACAATGTTAGCCACCCCACAATGGAAATGGATTCCATGACTGTTGAAACAAGGATATCTTCACTCAATTTGCCACTTGAGTTATGGACCTGGTGTCAACGATCCTAGCGCTTATGAGACAACCTTTGAGGAATTAATTACATCACCTGATGTGTGCAGAATCCTCCGTTCTTTAGTTTGTACAGGTTGCGCCCACTGATTATTGATCCAGTGCTGATCTAAGTGGGCCCCGCAGGATGGACCGTGGGTCGCGAAACTGGAAGAGGATTGCCTGTGGGCGCCAATTAGGTGTTACCCCGGTAGCAGCTTAGTGGGTGTTACCCCCAAACGTAAGGCCCACATGGATGATATTTTGTACATCCAGGCTGTACATCCTTTTCTACATATTTTGTACATTCAGGCTGTCCATCCTTTTATAAAGCCCATTTTAAAATGATTTTCCAAAAATTATGCAGATCTAAGTCTCAAGTGGACCATACCACTAGAAACAGTGTGATTGAGTGTTCCACCATTAAAAATTCCAAAGAGCATATCGTAAGGTTTTGGTAATGTTTAGTTTCAATCCAAGCATTTGATAATGTCAATAAGGTCTTGATGAAGGGAAAATATAAATATTAGATTGATACAAAACTTTTGTGGTCCACAAAACGTTTTTAATAGTAATTCATCATTGTTTCTAGTGTTATGGTCCACCTGAGATTTGAATCTTCTTAATCTTTTAATCTTTCGGATCACCTCCTAAAATGATATGAAAAAACAGATAAGGGCGTCGATATATAAAATATACATCAAAATGGGCCCCACACCTAATTCGCGCCCATGCCCCGGGCATAGAGGTATCCTGTGGCCCTGTTGCCGGAAGCTGAGTGGGGCTCGCAGACATTCCCGTGACAAATCCACTCCGTTCATCAGTTTTGCAGGACCAAAATAAGACAGGAATATAAAATTCAGGAAGATCCAAAACTCACTGGGCCATGCCACACGAAAGCAGTGGTGATTGAACGCTTACCACTGGAAACTTTGAGAGGGGCACAGAAGTTTTGTATCATGATGATATCTGTGACTACAGTTTATCTGGGTGGTAATAACGCTATGAACGGTTTGGATGGCATATGCACGTCATGTTCAGCTCCAGGAAGGTTTCAACGGGTGGACGTTTCCATTCACACTTTATCGTTTGGTGAAGCCCACCTGAGTTTTGGATCTGCCTGATGTTTCGAATCTGGTCTTATTGTGGTCTTGTAAAACTGATGGACGGAGTAGATTTGTCACGGTTATCTCTGTGGACTCCACAGCTTTCGACAGCAGGTGTACAAGAAATCCGCCTATGAGGAAAACATACTGATCAACCGAAAACCATCCATGCCCCGTGCGCACAGCTCCCATACACGTGATGTACATGTCGTTCAACCGAAAACCATACCAGTCGTGGCCCACTTTAGGTGGAGGCGATCATATCCTCTCACCAGTGGCCGCTTTTTCTTTTGTTTAGCCAATTGACATTTTTGGTTTGGACGGTCAGTTTAAGTCCATCAATTACCCAGCGTCAGCAAATGTTCCTGATATACGAGTTTGGACGGCTTCGATTGAGAAAATGAAAGCGGCAAATACAATTTCTATAGGCATGCCTATGGAAGATGGTACTCTTGCAACGTAATTAAAAAAACAAAAAAAACTCCTAGAGTGGTCGGTTCTCCACCTGTAATGATTAGTACTCTGACGGTTGAGATTCTGTCTTTGGCAGTTGCGCGCACTTCGGCCACGTCGACTTGGTTCAACTCCGCGCGCGTGCCTTTTCCCGGAATCGCCAAGGCTATTCGCGTGCGGAGATTCACCAAGCGCGTTTCGGACCCGGGAAATAGCGCGAGGCTTCCGTTGGATACCGGATCCACCAAGGTGCGTGGTAACCCTGACTGTGGGGCCTGTTATGGGATAATTTCTCATAACCGACCCGAGGATAAAAGACTTTGGAATAATATAGCAAGTTGAAGGCCTGAGCTGATGACTTCGCCCTCTCCGAGGTCAGATCGGATCGGACCCAATCTGACGGGTAGATGGAAGCCGAACTCATCTCCTCCTCACACGGCCTATAAATGAGGGCGCATCCCTTGCGGATCGGAACAGCCCGAAAAAACAGAACGACCTGAGATTTCCGCCCGGATTCCCGGGCAAGATATATGCCGTGATCTCAGCTCAATAATCTTCCTATCAATGTCTATAAATAAGAAGATTAACAACGATTACAGGTATGACAATAATCTCTATTCAAAATAGTCTTACGATTCTCAAAGGCCATTACTAATTTAGGCATCGGAGGGTTCACGGCTGGACCCCAGCCACCCCCTTTACTATTTTCTGTGGTGTTTTACAGATTCAAAGCCAAGCCTCTGATTCGAGCACCTTCTCCAATTCCAAGGAAGGATTTCTGCGGTGACGATCGTTCCTCCGCATATAAATTCTATCACCTCGTCTGTTGACCAGAAATCAGTATCAACAGATTGGCGCCGTCTGTGGGAACGACGACAAAAGTAATTTCTTACAGAATCCTTCGTTCAAAACTAAGAGCCAATGGCCGGTGGGAGAAGCAATAGGAAAGGGAAAGCCCCTGTGAATGATGAGCTTTCCTACGAGCATCATTCGGAAGATGAAGCACCTGTTTGCAATACTCCAATACTTCATCTCGGCAGTTCGTCACGCCGCCTCAATCTTCTAAGTGGACGGCAGAGGTCCCGAAATCGCGGGACCAGACTGTCCACATTAGAAGAACAAGTGGGAGGCGTTGCAGAACAATTTGGTGGGGTAGATAGACGCTTCGAGCGCGTGGACGGGAAACTGGACGAAATTACAGCCTTGCTGAATAGTCTAGTCCGACCCGCACCTATCCTCGAAACCAACCCCGAACCTCAGCAAAGTTCTCATCCACCACGCTCACTCTCAAATCATCCGCGACCCGACGAGGATGAAGTTGCGAGCTGAGCCTCAGCCTCGAGAGTTCGAGCGGCCACGGAACTTCCTTCAAGCGACTTGAGGCACAGAATAGAAGAAAGACGATCCGCCAGAGCTAGTCAAGATCAAGGTCGGATGGACGATAATATCACTCCCCTCGAAGCCCAGCTTAAAGAGCTTCGGGAGAGGATCGGTGATATCCAGCGAGCGCAACTTGCCCGAGCACCTACAGCAGCAGATGTTCTGGTAGACTCATCTAAGTCCCCGTTCACCGACGAAATCCGCAGCGAGCCTCTCCCGAAAAGCTTCAAAATACCCCAGCTCAAGCAATATTCCGGGATAGGAGACCCGGTCGAGCACCTCGAGAACTTCAAGGTCCGAATGGAGCTCCATGGAGTTAATGGCCACATTATGTGTAAAGCCTTCCCGTTGTCCTTGACTAGTTCGGCCTGGACGTGGTTCCGCAATTTAAAACCAAAGTCCATCTCCTCTTTCACCGAGCTGAGCAGGGCATTTGCAACTCAGTTCATCGGAAGCACTGACCCGAGGAAGCATTCGACACACCTCGCCGCAGTCAAACAGAAAGACAACGAATCATTGAAAGACTACCTCTCACGATTCAATACTGAAGCAGTTCAGGTGGAGAATCTATCCCAAGACGTACTGCTACATACGATGATAGGAGGATTGCGTGATGAGAAGTTCCTCTGGTCAGTAGGGGAACAGCCCCCTTAGTCGGTTGCTAAATTCCTCGACCGAGCTGCGAAACATATAAACGCAGAAGAGCTGGTAAACGCTCAGGGGTCGTCTCATAAGAGGAAAGAATGCAAAGAGGAAAGCGGCGCTAAAAGGCATCGTCCAGATCGCCGATCGCCGAACTCAAACACTAATCCATGCGGAGCCAAAACTTCAGCTCCAAAATTCGAGAAATATACTCCGTTCAAGACGACCATCGAGCAAATATTCCTAGCCGAGAAGAACAGACAGGCATTCGGACGACCAGCAAAGATAAAAACTGACCCCGACAGAAGGTCAAAATCCAAATACTGTTTATACCATAAAGATCATGGTCATAACACGGTGGATTTGTTTCGACCTGAAGTGACAAATAGAAACACTCATCCGACAAGGATTCCTGAAAGAATATATCGCCCAACGTCCCGACGATGACAGAACTTCGGGTCGGGAAGAAAGAAGGGAGCTGGTCGACAACAATCCTATGGAAGAGATCCATGTGATCTTCGGCGGGCCTACCACTGGAGATTCTGGCAACGCCCGCAAATCCTATGCTCGTCAAGCACGGACATCCGAGCTAGCTTTGCAGGTGAATCTAACCAGCAGACCCACAAAAATTCCAAAGATCGCCCAGCGCATGATATCTTTCTCCGAAGAAGATGCTAGAGGAATAATACATCCGCACGACGACTCTCTGGTAGTATCAATGGTAGTCGCAAACAAAAAACTCCACAGGATGATGGTGGATACGGGGAGCTCGGTCGACATAATATACGCCTCGGCATTTGACAGAATGAAGATTGATCGATCTAGATTAAGACCGATCAAAACAGCCCTGACTGGGTTCACAGGAGATTGTATCATGCCTGAAGGGGAAATAACCATACCTGTCACCGCAGGAGATGAGCCGAACCAGAAGATGATCATGGTCGACTTTTTGGTCGTTAACACTCCATCGGCATATAACGCGATCATCGGTCGGCCCACCATACGAGCTCTAAAGGCCGGCATCTCCATCTATCATCTGGCCATGAAGTTCGAAACCGAAGATGGAATCGGTGTGGTCCGAGGTGACCAGCAAGAGGCTCATCGATGTTATGAGCCTGACCTTGCGCGGAAAAAGCAAAAACATGATATCCGCCATCTCACATGCAGCCCCCTGGATCCCAGGGAAGAAACGAAAGAGCACGGATCACCAGCTGAAGAGTTGATAGAGGTCCCTTTATCAGAAGAGGATCCGGAGCTTGGTCGTCAAAATCGGGTCTCAACTGAATGACGACATCCAGACGAAGATGATCGCCTTTCTGAAAGAGAACGCCGACGCCTTCGCATGGTCCCATCGGGACATGCCTGGAATAAATCCCGAGTTAATGGTCCACCGACTCAATGTGGACCCGTCCTTCAAGCCGGTTCGTCAAAAAAGACGAGCCTTTAACACAGAAAGGTATGCCGCAATTGAAGAAGAAGTAAAGAAATTACGCCAAGCAGGTTTAATTTAGGAAGTCCGCTATCCCGATTGGCTCGCCAATGTCGTCCTCATCAAAAAAGCCAATGGGAAGTGGAGTGTTTGCATCGACTACACCGATCTCAACAAAGCCTGCCCGAAGGACAGCTTCCCGTTACCCAGAATAGATCAGCTCGTAGATGCGACCTCGGGCCACGAGCTTCTCAGTTTCATGGACGCTTACTCCGGGTACAATCAAATCCACATGCATGCTCCCGATAGGCAAAAAACGGCGTTTGTCACGGACCGAGGGCTGTATTGTTACAAGGTGATGCCCTTCGGATTGAAGAACGCCGGAGCGACGTACCAGCGTTTGGTCAACAAAATGTTTGCGGAGCACATCGGCAAAACCATGGAAGTTTACGTGGACGATATGATGGTAAAAAGTCTGAAGTCAGAGGACCATGTCAACGACCTCCGCGTTATGTTCAGAATTTTGAAAAAATACGGGATGAAACTCAATCCCGGCAAGTGCGCCTTCGGAGTAAGATCGGGAAAGTTCCTCGGGTTTATTGTAAATCAGAGAGGTATTGAAGCCAATCCCGAAAAGATCCGTGCATTGATTGAGATGAGTTCGCCATCCACCGTGAAAGAAATACAAAGCCTCACGGGGCGGGTCGCCGCACTCAATAGATTTGTTTCCAGAGCTACAGACTGATGCCTCCCGTTCTTCAAGCAGCTTCGCAAGTTCAACGAGATGACCTGGACGCCAGAGTGTGAACAAGCCTTCCAGGATCTAAAGGCATACCTCGGCTCACCTCCGCTGCTGTCCAAGCCCGCGCAAGGGGAAGAGCTACTACTGTATTTGGCCGTGTCTTCGGCGGCAGTAAGTTCAGCTCTAATCCACAATGACCGAGGTGTACAAAGACCGATATACTACATCAGCAAAGCTCTTCTGGATGCAGAGACCCGTTATCCTAGCCTAGAAAAACTGACTCTGGCTCTGATTACAACGGCAAGGAAATTACGCCCTTATTTCCAAGCACACCCGATAGTGGTACTGACGGACCAGCCATTGAGGCAAATACTACAGAAGTCGGAAACTTCGGGTCGCCTTGCACGGTGGGCCATCGAGCTCGGAGAATTCGACGTCCAATACCGACCCCGCACGGCAATTAAGGGGCAGGCTGTGGCTGATTTCATCGCCGAGCTTACCGACCACTCTGATCCCGGAACTGATGCTTCTTTCACGGAAGACATGGTAGAGTCGAATCCAACAAAAGAATCGAACTGGTCGCTGCACGTCGACGGTTCGTCAAATTCGCAAGGATGCGGAGCGGGGATAATCTTAACCTCCCGTGATGGCGTAAAAGTCCAGTACGCCCTAAGATTCGGTTTCAAAGCTTCAAACAACGAAGCCGAATATGAAGCTCTTCTCGCTGGATTACGGCTAGCCTCGGCAGTCGGAATCTGAAGCATCACGGCATACAGCGACTCACAATTGGTCGTGGGTCAAGCAACATCGGAATACCAAGCGAAGGGAAAAAAGATGTCCGCATACCTGTAAAAATATCACCAGTTGTCTGCTCAGTTCGATCGTTGCAAAGTTGTCCGAGTACCAAGGAATCACAACACCCATGCGGACTGCCTCGCTAAACTAGCGTCGGCAGGAGACGACGAGCTGGGACGGATCGTTCCCATTGAATTCCTCCTCCAAAGAAGTATCGCGGACGACGTTAAGAATGAGGTATGCGCTGTTTCAACTGAGCCTGATTGGAGAGACCCTATCGTCCGTTTCCTACGGGAGAACACGCTGCCCACGGGAAGAAACGAAGCAAGACGAATTCAATATAGGTCAGCTCGGTACGTGTTGATCGACGATGTGCTGTACAAAAAGGGTTTCTCACTGCCTTACCTCCGCTGCCTCGGACCAAATGAAGCCGACTACGTCCTGAAAGAAATCCATTTCGGGGTATGTGGAAATCACTCTGGAAACAGGGCGTTAGCACAGAAAGCAATTCGCCAAGGTTATTATTGGCCGACGATCCAAAAGGATGCTCGGAAAATCGTCAAACGGTGTGATAAATGTCAGAAGTTTGCACCAGTACCTCACTCACCTCCCGAAGAACTCACTCCTATGTCTGGACTGTGGCCCTTTGCGCAATGGGGGGTCGATATTATTGGCCCTCTCCCTACGGGTAAGGGACAGGTTAAGTACGCAATCGTGGCCGTCGATTATTTTACGAAATGGGTCGAGGCAGAACCACTTGCGAAAATCACTGAGAAGAAAACAACAAACTTCATCTGGAAGTCGATCGTATGTCGGTTCGGTGTCCGAAACACCATTATCACCGATAATGGGCCTCAGTTTGACAATGCGAAATACAAGGAATTTTGCCAAAACTTGGGCATAAAGAATGTGTATTCGTCTCCTCATCATCCCCAAGCCAACGGGTAGGTCGAAGCCATCAACAAGATTATCAAGAATCACCTAAAGACTAAACTCGGCGAATTCAAAGGAGCTTGGGCTGAACAGCTTCCCGAAGTATTGTGGGCATACCGGACCACAGCTCGGTCAACAACAGGAGAATCCCCATTCTTCCTGGCCTTCGGAGCAGAGGCCGTAGTCCCGGTCGAGATAGGGCTACCGAGTAACCGAACCAGTAATTACCGACCCGATCAGAATCAGGACGAGCTCCGTGCGAACCTTGACCTGGTCGAGGAGGTCCGTGAAGCTTCCCAAGTCCGAGTTGCGGCCTATCAACAGCGCGTTGCTAGATTCTACAATTCCCGGGTGAAAGAAAGACGGTTCAGAGTAGGAGATCTCGTCCTACGGCGGAACGTAAGGGAGAAGAAGGATAAGATTGCGAGCACATTCAATCCGAACTGGATTGGACCCTACAAAGTTATTAAAACAGTTCGGATCGGAACTTATTGGCTCGAAGATATGCAAGGTCGTGCCCTGCCCCACCCATGGAATGCGGAACATTTGAAATGTTACTATCAATAAAAGCTAAGTATTCGCATTCGTTCCTCAAAAGTCGAAGTACGAACAGAGGCTAATCTCGCCCACAGTCGTATACGAGCTCCAAGCTTCCATTATTTTCGCTAAGTCCTAAATACTTCGGCTACGATCTAACTTGCTCGGCCACGAAGTAAATGGATAAATTTGGCAGAAATATATAAAAAAAATCTGACAAAGTGCAAACACAGATCAAAAAAAGGAAAAAGTAATTCATTTCTAAAGACCATAAAGAGGTCAAGATTACAGAATGATTACATAAAAGCCCTAGAAAAGGGCTACAAAAAAAAGAGCATTAAAAGATCCTAAGTGGCGGGGTCAACGCTCGGATCGGCAGCTGCTACAGTGCCCTCTTCTTCCTCACCTCGGAGTCGAGAAAAGAGAGGTCCAAGCTTGGATGATGTTCCTGGACAGTCATCCGGCACTTTTCGTAGCCGAAGTCGAATGCTTCGTCGGCCTCGGCAATTTTTACTTCCAGCTCCGCCTTGGTCGTCGTTAACTTCGACCGCGCAGACCCCTCAGAGGCCTTCAGCTCCTCCACCCGGATTATAAGCTCGGCTTCAGCCCTTTCTTTGTTAGATAGCTCGGCTTGGAGAGCGGCGATCTCCCGTTCCCGAGCATCCAAGGCCTTTGCAACCTCTTCTCCGAGCTTCTTGGCCTCGTCCAAGGAGTGCTTAGTAGCTGCCAGGGTTCCCTCGAGGCCCGAGATCGTACCCTTGTCCCGGGTGATCTCGTCCCGGAGCAACTGGCAACCGTAAGCCACCTACACAAACAAGCAATGAGTGAGTGTACGAAATACTTAACTTAGCTACTTGTATAGCATGATGGTATAAAACCTTACCTTGGTGCTGAAGACCCCCATCGTGTTCAGTAAAGACAGAGCCGGGGACTTTGCCATTGTGTCCACTTCGGCCTCCGGGACCGCCTTCTATGCCCATTTGCACAAATTGTACAAATGTGGCGGCATTTCTGGCCCTCGGCGGATGGCAGCGGAAGTTTGAGCCGAAGTGGCTTGGGCAAATGGCTCAGATGGGCCGGCCTCGGTGCCCTCCACCAAGTCTATGACTTGAGTAGGAGGAGGTTGAGACACCGCAGGAGGTTCGGCCAGCCCGACCTCATCAACGGGCGGTTCGGGAATCGCCTCGGAATCGGTGAATGGAGGAGCATCACTCACCGGGAGGATAGAAGAGCGTGCTCGGGGACGCCTCGTCACCACTTTCTGCCGCTTCTTCTCCCGAAGCTGTTCTTTCTCCTCAGCCGTCATAGCTGACATCTTCCTTCGAGAGGTTGGAGCAGACATACCTGAGGAAGACAAAGCAACATGTTAATTAAAGTACAAAGGCAAATCTGAACTGTTCAGTATTAAAAATGCTCAACTCGGGGATTGATAAAGAATGCTCACCTCGGGGATTGATGCTTAAGTCAGATAACGTTTCAAAAGACAGAAGAAGCTTTACGCTGCGGAAGCTCGGGTCTAGCTCCCATACTGCAGCCAAGCGCTCTTCCTCCTCCGAGCTAAGGGCCGGAGGGTCACCACGAACTGACCAATAAAAAAGAAAAAGAGGTCAGTAAAAAAAAAAAAAGAAGAAGAAGAAGCCATCGGACCGGACCTGGAACTGAAAACCAGTTGTTAACTCTTCGGTTGGGGAAGTTGACTTCGGGACGGGCCCATTCCCAACCTTTGGAGACGAAGAACCACTCCTCCTTCCACCCATGAATCGAGGAGGGTTGGTCTTCTATCAACCGGTGTCCTTTCCTCCCCCGATGTGACATATAGAACCACCCCCTTGAGTCAGGGTGGCTCTTCAGCTGGTAGAGATGCCTCAGTTCGGAGGAAGACGGATCCGACCCGTGGACTTGATGCCATAGAGCGACGCAGCTAATTAAAGTCCTCCAAGAGTTCGGGGCTAGCTGGCCCGGAGCTAGGTTGACTGCGGACAAATACTCCCTCATTGCAGGAAGGAGAGGGAGACGGAAACCGGCCTCAAAGAACTGGGCGTATACGGTGACCTGGTTTCCAGGTGGACGGGTCGGGAAGTCATCTAAACCGGGGAGTCTAAGGTCTATGGCCCCGGGGATGCAGTATTCCGACCTAATCCTAATCAGGTCAGACGGTCTAAGAGTTGTCTAGATCAGGTCGGCCGGGTAATCAGAAACCCTGTCAGCAACCCGACCTGAAGTCCCAGCCACTGGAACTTCATCCGATGCAAAGGACGAGGGAGTTTCTGCCAACAGAGCTCCTCCCAAAGGTTCTACGGTGACGAGTTGAGTTTCCATCAGTCTGGATTCCCCAACAGGTAGAGAAGAAGACAGAATCCGTGAAGAACTCTCTTCCGAACCAGCCATTAAAAAAGAAAGCAAAGGGGGGAACTAAGAACTGAGCGGAAGCAAAAAGAAAGATGAACGTACCGGATTATTTTTCAGAAAAGGAATGGGCCAAGGAAAGGAAGTAAGGACACCTTGATAAGATCACAGCGTTCGAATCGGGTCACAGAGGATGGCCCAGAAGGAATCGCAGGGAGAACTGTAGAGCGGAAGAAGAGAAATCGCAAATAGGGAAGAAGCAAGAAATCCCGAAAAATTCCTAAGTACAGTATTTATACTGTAGCAGGACGTGCTGTGCCACGCGGCGGTCATCCATGGTCTCAAAGAACGAACCGACGCGACTATCAACGAGATTTGCCACATGTCAGCATCTCATTGGATAACGATATTCGGCCCGTCCGTTCGAAGATACGAGGCCCCACGTGTCTTCACACCGTTCGTCCGCCGAAATAAAAGGCTGCCGCGCCGTACGATCATCATTGCGCCTTTTCGAAATTCAAAACAGCGCATTTAAAGCGCAGTTGCCGCCAAAACGAGGTCAGCTACATTTACTCTCGAGATAGAAATATCCACCTCGGGAGTGGGGGGACAGCTGTTATGGGATAATTTCTCATAACCGACCTGAGGATAAAAGACCTCGGAATAATATAGCAAGTTGAAGGCCTGAGCTGATGACTTCGCCCTCTCCGAGGTCAGATCGGATCGGACCCAATCTGACGGGCAGACGGAAGCCGAACTCATCTCCTCCTCACACGGCCTATAAATAAGGGCGCATCCCTTGCGGATCGGAACAGCCCGAAAAAATAGAACGACCCGAGATTTCCGCCCGGATTCCTGGGCAATATATATGCCATGATCTCAGCTCAATAATCTTCCTATCAATGTCTATAAATAAGAAGATTAACAACGATTACAGGTATGACAATAATTTCTATTCAAAATAGTCTTATGATTCTCAAAGGCCATTACTAATTTAGGCATCGGAGGGTTCACGGCTGGACCCCAGCCACCCCCTTTACTATTTTCTGTGGTGTTTTACAGATTCAAAGCCAAGCCTCTGATTCGAGCACCTTCTCCAATTCCAAGGAAGGATTTCTGCGGTGACGATCGTTCCTCCGCATATAAATTCTATCACCTCATCTGTTGACCAGAAATCAGCATCAACAGGGCCCACCATGATGTATGTACCTGACATCCATACCGTCCATCAGTATTGAAAACTCATTTCAGAGCATGATGCAAAAAATGAAGTAGATCCAAATCTCAAGTGGATCATAGTTGTGATTGTATCCCCACCGTAGGGTCACAAAGACCTGGATGAAGAGACAATGCAAATATAATCTAGATCCAAAACTTGTGTTCCCCACAGGAAGTTTTTAATGGTTATTTACTACTGTTTCATGTACTATGTTCTACTAATATTTTGTGTTTGCACAATTCAATCAAACAAGAGTAGAGCTGAGTGAAGATAACCTCGTTTTAACATAGAGGTTGGCTAGCTTAGTTAACTCACTCGGCACAGCTTGGATAAGCTCGACTCAGCTCGGCTCAAAAAGCTAAGTTTGGATTGAGTCAAGCTGATTTTTTAAGCTCAGAAGAATTTTGAGCTGAACTCGAGCTGGCCGAGCTCGACTTAACCCGGCGTGCAGCTCGGCCTGAAGTCAGCTCATTTCGGCTTGGCTTGAGTTATAATTTAATTATATAATATTATATTTGTGTGTGTGTGTGTGTGTGTGTGTGTGTGTGTGTGTGTGTGTGTGTGTGTGTGTGTGTGTGTGTGTGTGTGTATAACTTAATTTATATATTATATATAATATAAAAAGGTCCTACCTGTATAAAAATAAAAATAAAAACGCCCGAGCTCAACTTGATTCAAAATCTCAAACTCGGCATGAAATTAAAGCTCGAGTTCAAACTCAGCTCAAACTAGACTTGAGCTGGCCGAGCTGTTAATTGAATTGAGCTAAGCTAGCCAGTCAGGCTCGAGGACAGAGTCGAGTCGAACTCAATCTAGAGTAGGCTGCTGGCCAAACCAAGCTGAGTTGTTCCAAGCTCAACTCGGTTCAACTCGGTGTTCAGCTCTAAACGCAAGGCCACATGTATTAGTAAGGGTCTGTATTCAGTTTATGTGTGTGATTTGGAAGTATAGGCATGCGAGAGTCAAACTCGACTCAATGTTTGATTGAACGCTGGTGACCCCTACGCTGAGATGGACCAATTATGACTAAGTCATGGGACTCAATTGCCCTCGTCAGCCACCAGTTATAACAAGTGATAAGGCGATTTGCGGATGGATAATTGTTATAGTCCTTTCTAATAAATTCTTTTTGCCTTGTGTCTTAAGTACTTGTTCTTTCACCAATAATCATAGCAAAAATTATTTTTCAAAGGAATGATTCATTCATAGATGGTGCTCATAATTGACAGAGTAATAATTAAAACTATAGAAAAATAAAAAGAGATAAATACCTAAATTGTCTGTATGAACAAACGATCTAGGCTACTGGTCAATAGGATCTGACCAGGGTGTTAGATTCTTCAAATAAGAACTCAGCTGATCGAGATCCAGCAATAGAAGGTTGTGGATATTTATTCTATTCTTACAGTATTGTAACAGTGACACTAGACAATAGCGATCGAATTTAAGACTAGGCTAGACTATGCTAAGATAAAAGTAAAGGTAAAGATAATAAGATAAATTGTGTTTGGCATGAGCCCAGAGCTCTTCATTGCATTCTCCTTTTATGGCTTCTATAGGCAACAAAAACCTTGCCAGGTTTCCTTATTAGTCTAAGATTCTTCATAGTTACAACTTTTATGTGGTTTTTTCATAAGATATCTTCGTAAATCTGAAATTGTTTTCAAATATCTTACCAACGTGGCTATGATGATTTCAATCACACACCTATGAGGACCAATGAAATGCTGCCACGTTTCAGTGCTACGATCTTAATAATGACAGAATAGTACCCGCGCCCAAGGATATCTTCTGCCCATTTTCCTTCGGCGATATGCCTCTCATCATAAATGCAATGGCACATAACCATATGAATGCCTCTTGAGGAAATGCAGCGACAAGTACATGCGGCCCTAATTTGTGTGGTACATGACTAAAGAAGCGTATTCAACACGTTTATAAAAGACCCACCAAGGAAAAAATCCTATCATAGATACGGATATGCTCTATAAGGCCACTCTCACAATCTCTCCAAAATAGGAGATCTTTTCAGAGATGTTTAAAGCTGTCGCGACGATTAGAAAGATTCCAAAGATCAGACCAATATATGAGCAAATTGGCACTAATGGATTGGCGCCCAATCTATTGCTATTGTTTCATGTGTTATAGTCCACCCGAGATTTGAATATGCTTCATTTTTTTTATCATGCCCTAAAATGAGTTTTCAATACGGATGGGCGACATGTTCTATAGGTTTTATCCACACTGTCTATCCATTTTTGTATATCATTTAGGGGTATACGCCTAAAAATAAGCCAATAAAAGGCTCAAGTGGACCATACAGTGGAGATTGCATGCCCACCATTAAAAAGTCTTGGGAGCCACATAAGTTTTGATCAATGATGATGTTTATATTTTCCTTCATCCAATTCTATGTGAACTTATCAATAGGTTTGGATGGCAAATAAACATTACAGTGGCCCTAGGAAGTTTTCAATGGTGGATGTTCAATCAACACTGTTCTTCCTGCGAAACGGGGAAGAAGGGCAGGTCGGCTATGATGTTTTTCCATTGGAGGGGTCATCCTTAGATCCAAAGCTTCTAGATGGATTGGATTGGTCCATAGATCATAGTGGGGCCCACAAATTATCAAACCAATCTCAAAACTGTGATGGACCCTGAGATTTTCCGCCGCGGCAATTACTCGAGCCCGAGCGTTAGTTCTTGTGAGAACCTTCAAATTGACGCTTAGGGTTTTGGATCACCCTAGAATCGATGACCAAGATGCGTTGGAAGGGCTTCTAGAAGGCTAGCAATGGCTTGGATTAAGCCACGTAGGTGCATGGAAAGATTCTTTCTGCCCCATGCAAAATGTCGTAGGAAAAACCATAAAAGGAGAAACTAATGGAGGGTTGGGATTCAGCCTCAACGTGTGGCTGAGATGCAAGGAGGAACGCACCACTCAAATTTCTAGCGAAGCTATGGTAAACAAGTTTCTGTTTTAAGAAAAAAAAAATATTTTAGGTTAGATGAAGATTTTTTTATAGACCTTACTTCTGCCTCACGCGCATAGTACTTTTTTATTAAACCATATTAAGATTATCGGAGATTCCTTAATTGTGAATGTACCCCTCCGTGTGTGTGGGGGGACGTGGTGGCACCCACTCCCTCAGCTTTTTGCTCTTTACTTAGTGCATTGAGAGTGATTGGGTTGTGTTATTAACTTAGATGTAATTAAGCATGTAATTTGAAGTTGCCTATCCTTACCTCGGTGTAGACTCCCAAGAGTTTCAACACGTGGTCCAGGGTTCAAGTACCCATAGTTGTTGAAATCCCACTATGATGTGAGTGCGGGTGTGTGAGTGTGGGTGGGTGTGTAAAAAAAAAAAGACACTATAATTTTGCTTTTAGATTGAGGAAATCATGACTAGAATTTTCCAACTCGAGTGACTTCAATAGTTGGTCTAGGACTATGAATTTTGGTTAAGGGTCTCAGTGCCAAAAGAGAAAGGTGTTAGGCACTGGTTTATACTTGCATCACATCCAATTACAGGATTTAAATGTTTTTTTAGGAATTAATAAGATTTCAACACTGGTACATAAGGCCATATTTCGCAGAGTTTCAGGAATCCTAAGTATACACAATAAAAAATAAAAGAGAATGTAGTGAGGAGGAATTGGAGTGCAAAAAAAAAAAAAAAAAATTATGCGTGGAGGTATGTGCGATGTCATTTGTATGTGTAGATTAGACTGCAGGTTGGTAGGAGATGTGAGAAGAAAAATGAAAAACCAAACACCTTTCTTGTAAAAAGAGATGGTTAGATGTCCTTAATTCCAACTCTACTTTTTAACTTCAGTAGTTTCTTTTCTTAAGAATATATCTCTTAGTTCTTGATTTGAGCAAGGTGATGATGTAGATTAATGTTTTTCTAGATCTTTTAGAAACTTAGGCAGATTCAGCATATGTAAGAATCAATCCGACATTAATGACAACCCCTCAAATGCACATAAATAACAACACCACCCCCCCCCCCCCCCCCCCCCCCCCCCCCCCCCCCCCCCATTTTTTCTTATGCCGTCTAATCACTTTCATCTGTGTGGTTTAAATAGGCCTACTTCAACCAGTATCTCAAATACCGGTTGTAGGCCTATAGCTATCCTTTCAACCAATGCAATTTCTTTGGGTCAGGTAATCATTTTTGTAGGTGAAGGTGGGTGCTTTGTACTATTGGTATTATGGGTACCCGTTGTCTGTTTTGTCTTTTCTACATGAGGTTTCAAGTCTTTTTAGGCGTTGGATGAGTGCTCATGATCTATTTTTCACTAAACTTAGGCGTTAGTCAATCAGGTTCGATGATTGACTCTGGAAGGGGTGTTAGGGACCCTTTCGACTTAACTTGCTTAAGGCTCGTTTGACATCTCTACTCTAATTCAATAAGAGCTTTTTGAATAAGAACTACTTCAATATATAAGTCCCTTTTGTTCTAGCTCTTGTTTTAAATAAGCTCGTTTGGTAAAATCTCCAAAAAAAAGCTCTTATTTAAAATAAGCATAGTTGGTAAAACTTTCAAATAAGAGCTTTTCTAAGGGTAGTTGACGTCATTTTTAAAGATTACAACAACTTTAATGTAAGAGCAATCCGAATGGTTGTTTTGGTGGACCATCCATCATGTGGGGCCCAACATCATTGCTAATTTTCTTTATGTGGGGCCCCTCAAAGTCCACTACCCATCACTCATCACATGGACTCCACATTTGATGTGTCCATGGTGTGGGCCCTACCTTTGAAGTTGATTTTCCATCATGTGGGGCCCACTTTTGATATCCACCATTCATCATGTGGGGTCACCTTCTATGTGGATCATCCATCATGAGAGACCTTAGATGTGGACCGTCCATTAGGTGGGGCCCATTTGATGTGAACTATCCATTATGAGGGGCCACACTTTTATGTGGGCCATCCATCATGTGAAGTCCACTCTGTCCATTATGTGGGCCTACCTTGATGTGGACCATTCATTGTGTTGGGACCCACCTTCATTATGGGTCGTTCATCATGTGGGCCCATCTTTGATATCAAAAGACCATCATGTGGGCTCATCTTTGATATCGACTGACCATCATGTGGGCCCACCTTCAATGACCATCATCCATCATGTCCCACCTTTGACGTGGACTGTCCATCAATTGAGACTCACTTGATGCGCATGTTCTGTCATGTTGGGTCACACTTTGATGCGGGCCATCTATCATGTGGGGCCCACCTTTGATGTGAACCTTTCATTACATGGACCCAACTTGATGTGGGGCCCCACTTTAATATGGGTCATTCATCATGAGGGGCCCATCTTTCATGTTCACCATCCATCATGTGGGTCCCACCTTTGTTGTGGACCACTATCATGTGGGGCCCACTTAATGTGGATAGTCCATCATGTGGGATACACTTTTGATGCCACCATCCATCATGTAGGTCCCACCTTTGCTGTGGACCGTCCATCATGTGGGGCCCAACCTTTAATATGGGTCATTCATCACGTAAGCTTACCTTTAATGTCAACCTGCCATCATGTGGTCTCACATTCAATATCCACCATCCATCACGTGGGTCTTACCTTTGATGTGGAACATCTATCATGTGGGGCCCACTTGATGTGGATAGTCCATGTGGGACCCACCTTTGATGTCCACCATCCATCATGTAGGTCCCACCTTTGCTATGGATTGCTCATCGTGTGGGGCCCAACCTTCAATGTGGGTCATTCATCATGTGGGCCCACCTTTAATGTCAATCTTCCATCATGTGGCCCCACATTCAATGTCCACCATCCATCGTGTGGGTCCCACCTTTGATGTAGACCATCATCAGGTAGGGCCTACTTGATGTGGATCGTTCATCATGCGGGGCCACATTTTGAAGCAGGCCATCCATCATGTGGGGCTCACCTTTGATGTAATCATGCATTATGTAGGCCCACCTTTGATATGGGTCATTTATCATGTGGGGCCCACCTTCACTATGGGTTGTTCATCATGTGGGCCTTTCTTGAAGAAATTGTAAAGAGAAAAGAAGAGGGTAAGATGAAAATTACTTGAAAAGTTTAAGGGCAAACTTGTCAAAAAATTAGTCCAAAATGTCTACCCGGTTAAGCTAAATAAGCTCTATTTCAAAACGTAACCCCTCCCCAACTTATTAAATCGGAGCTTATTTGCTACTTTCTAAACAAATAAGCACTTGATTAGACTTTTACCAAACGGTCTAAAAGCTTATTTTTTTAGAAATAAGCCAATACGCTCTTATTTGTAGAGATGTCAAACACCCTCTTAGATTTTCGATGCCTTTGGAGTCTAAAAATGTGGTTGATGGAAAGATGTGTGTTTGAAGTTTTCAAGTGGCTTAGACAATAGGCTGACATATAATTTCATCAGGTTGCACGCCTGCCAATCTAATATGTTGATCATTTTCAAGTCACGCCAAGGACCTTTTCTATTTGATCCATCTAAATTTTCAAGGCCTTTTAGACTGGCTGTAAACAATTTTATTGTTACAACATGTTTTTAGGTCTTCGAATATCTAGATAGTTTGTTAGAACTAGATTAGCCTAATTTTGTGATTTACTGATTTGATTAGCTAGTTATTCTCGAGACCTGCCTGAAGCATATCCTACATAGCTAATATGCTCATCCGATGGGTATCGAGTCGCATGGAGACATTTTAATCAAAGCTTAGCTAAAGTTGAAAAGTAGTTTAATCTTATTTTGGGTGGGTTATCTATAGTAACCCTTAGTTAAAAACAATTCAAGAAAGAGAGAGAAAGTTCGAATGGTCAAATCTAAGTTGTTAAGGACATTTTGTAGGTAAATTTTGAATTGCCCATCTTTAAACTTCACAACTCAAATTCTCAAAATACACTTTCCTTTATTTTAGGGCATGTTTGGATTGAAAATTAACACAATATTGTAATAGAAACTTTAATTATTATAAACTCTTTGTCTCCTAAAATCATCTACAATTTTTTTTTACCAAGGATTGTCATGTTTGGTTTATTGGTACTAAGATTGTAGTGATGATGGTGCTTTTTCATTACTTCAGTGTTAATTCATCAAATCCATACACTGATGTGTCAATTTGGATTCAAGATTTTTATAGTAATACAATTGAAAAGCATAATGATTATAAATTTCTTTATTTTGTCTTCTGAAAACATCTATATGTAACTGACGATTGCCGTGTTTGGTTTCACGATGATAAAATTATAATAATGACATTTCTCCCTTACATTACAATAGTAATCCTCAATCATAATTGACTAAATTCCTTTGTGTACTTTCAAAATATGAAGTTCATTACTCTGGTAAAACTAATTATAGAGGTAAAGTTTTCATTTGGTGCTCGCTTCTACATGAGATACATATGTTTGATCTCTATCATTCACAGTCAATACTCTTAACATAACTTTGTCCGTTAAATGAATGGTTGAAAATGGCTAAAGAATATCATTATGACATGTCCACCCATATGGTAGGTTTATAACACTTTTCTCTTTTCCTTTATTATTACCTTTTGAATAAAATAGTTTTTATCTTTTAGTATTTTTCTTTTTCTCCACTAAGACCCTTCTCGCTATGTACGTAAAATGTGCACAGCAGGGTACTGGGCGCACCTGATCATCCAGCGCCAATGAAACTGCACTGTTGGTGCGTGTCCAAGTGTGGGACCCATAGTAAAAAGGGCTAAGGAGTTATTATTTTTCACCATGGGTTTCAAGTGGCACTTTTCATTTTGGTTGAATGGTGTGCACCCAACGCCCTACAGGATTTGATTAGCAATACTTAATTGTCAATAACATTACCGGTATGATTTTGAAGTGGGCAAAAATTTCAACATGGATGGTGGGATATAGGCGTATGATAGAAATCGTAGTGTTACGTATGTGACATGTGGTGCCACGCATGCAACACCGTGCCTCTCTCTCTCTCTCTCTCTCTCTCTCTCTCTCTCTCTCTCTATATATATATATATATATATATATATATATATATATATATATATATATATATATATATATATATTCCTCCCGAAGTGTAAGGGGCTGTTTGTTGAATCTGAAGTCCAAAGTCTGAATCTAAAGTCCGAAAACTAGTATTGAATTTAGAATAACCTGTTTGTTAACCAACGTTTGAGATGTTTAAAATATGTTAATGTGACATATTTACCCCTTGTGAATCAGTCATGATTGAAGCCCTACTATTAAAAACTTCATGAATTTGAATGGAATATTTATTTTCCATCCAACCTAATGATAAGGCCAGAAAGACCTAGATCAAGAGACCACACAATATCATCTTAATCCAAAGCTTTTGCAGCCCACAAGAAATTTTTAATGATCATTTACCATTGTTCCTCTACTATGGTCCATTTGAAATCTGGGTCTGCATCATTTTTCGGATCATGCCCAAGAATGAGCTTTCAATACGAATGGACCGCATGGATATAGTCACATACATCATGGTGGGCCCTATAGTCAAGGTCTCACCCACCTCGGTGGATCCAAATTGCGTACTGAAGATGTCAATAAGCCCTAGCTTGGATGGTGTTGTGTGGCCCCCTTCACAATGCATGTGTTTTATCTACGCCGTCCATCCATTTATACAAATCATTTTAGAGAATGACCCTAAAAATGAGGACGTTCCAAATCTCATTTGGCCCAAAATTTTCATGGCGCATCAATGATCAACCACCACTGTTTTCTATACTATGGTTCATCTGGGATTTGGAGCTACTTCACTTTTTTTATTCATACTCTAAAATGAGCTTTCAATACGGATGGATGGTCTGGATGCAGTCACATACATCATAGTGGGCCTCACAATCAAGGGTCCTACCACTTCAGTCAATCCAGGGTCTCACCTAATCGGCTCCCCAAATCCGGGAGTGAATTAGTTGTTAGTGGGTGTTACCCTAACCGTGTGGGGCCTGTCTTGATCTATTTTTTTGTATATCCAGGCCGTCCATCTGTTTTTCCATCTCATTTCAAGGTGTGAACCCAAATGAGGATCCAAATCTCGGGTCGACCACACCAATAGAAACAGTGATGAGTAACCATTAAAAGTGTTTTGTAACCATTAAAAGTGTTTTGTAACCATTAAAAGTGTTTTGTGGGCCACAAAAGTTTTGGATCAATTTGATCTTTCTACTTTTCCCTTCAACCATATCTTTTTAAGTTTTAACATTAGCAATTGGTTAGATTGCAAATGAACAATAAGAAAATGTTATGATGGGCCCTTTGAATTTTTAATGGTGAGTACTCAATCACAGCTATTTTCTGTGGTGTGGTACACCTGAAATTTGAATCTGTAAAAATTTTAGTGTTCCATCCTAAAATGGTCCAAATAAACAGATGGACGACATAGATATACAGAAAATCATGAAGGTGGGCCCCATGGTAGGGGTAACATGCACTAAGCTGTTACCCGGTAACACCTAATTCGCTCCCTAAAATTAGGGCTGCACACAATTCAATTTATGATCAATTTATCGATTGAATCGAATCGAAAATCGAATCGAATCGAATCGAATCGTTCTCGAAGATCAATTCAATTCAATTTTTTAAAAAAGAAAAAATTCAATTTCAATTCAATTTCAATTTTAAGTTCCGATCGATTGAATCGAATCGAAAATCGAATTGAATCGATTGATCAAATTGAATTGAATATATATATATATATATATATATATATATATATATATATATATATATATATATATATATATATATATATATATATATATAGACGGTATGGATGAAATAGTACATCATAGTAAGTTTTATCTATGCTGTCCATCTATTTTTACATCTAAATGTAAGGAATTTTTAAAAAATTAGTAAGATATATATCTCATATTACCACACCACAACAAAACAATAGAGATTGAACGTCCACCATTAAATTCTTCCTATGGCCCATTGTAATGTTTATTTGCCATCCAACCTGTTGATAAGGTCACATAGACCTTGAGGAAGGGAAAAAACAAATATCAGCTTGATATCAAACTTCTAAGGCCCAAAAAAGTTTTCAATAATAATCGTCAATCCCCCACTGTTTTCTTGTGGTGTGGTCCACTTAGATGTCTCATTTTTTGGATAATGTCTTAGAATCATATGGAAAATGGATGAAGGGCCTATATAAAACACATACACCATGGTGGGGCCCACAAAGCTATGAAACCACCCTTCTGTATATCCGCGCCCACCCAAGTGTCCAAGATGAATCAGATTGCGTACTTAGTAACTCAATGCGCTTGGTGTACTGAGTAAACTCTGTGGGGCCCATGGTAATTTATTCATTTTATCCACTCCGTTCATCCACTTTAAAAGATACTTTTATGGCATGAGCCCAAAATTGAAGCGTATAGTGGCACACACCACAGGAGACAGTGTGAATTGAACCTTTACCATTGAAAAATTATTGTGGGCCACAAAAGTTTTAAATCAAGCTGATATTTTTGTTTTTCATTCATACATGTCTACTTAATCTTACGAACAGGTTGGATGATAAATAAACGTCACTGTGGGCCCTAGGAAGGTTTCAACGGTGGAAATCATTATTCCCACTATTTTATGCGGCATGGTCCACCCAAGTTTCGGATACGCTTCAATTTTGGGCTCAACGGCTAAAATGAGCAGGCAAAACGAATGGACGGTGTGGTAAACCAAATGCATTCAAAGTAGGCCCAACTAAGTTTACTCAGTACGATAAAAGTGTACAATTTGAAGTTCGCCCGAGAGAAAATTAAGTGTGATGTTGGTAACAACTTAGTGGGCATTACCCCTATCTTATGGTGCCTACCTTGATGTATTTTTTTGTATATCCATTACGTCCATCTAATTTTATGTCTCATTTTAGGACATGATCCAAAATTATAAGAAGATCAAATCTCAGGTGGACCATACCAAGAGAAAGAGTGATAAATAACCATTAAAAACATTTTTCGAGCCTTAAAATCTTTGGATCAATACGATCTTTCTAAATTTCATGTAAGGACTAGTTATTATGCATATGTTTTCAGAAGTATTTCTACTAATATTACTATTTGAAGTACTATAAAATCCAAGCTTACAAAACCTATAAGTTTTCAAACTGCAATGTGTGAAAAATTGAATCGAATTGAATCGAAAAATTCATCAATTCAATCTCAATTCAATTCCAAAAAAATTAGGTCAATTCGATTTCAATTCGAAATTTCAAAATTAAAATCAATTCAATTTCAATTTCAATTTTGAAAATTTAAGATCAATTCAATTTCAATTTCATCCAAAATCGAATTGATCGAATCGATGTGCAGCCCTACCTAAAATCCAGGGACGCAGGTTAACTGCTAAGGTAGTGAGTTGCCATATTGGCTATTGAAGTGATGTCACCAGTTCTGTCGACCTTATCATGATTTATATGTTGTATCCACACTGTCCATCCATTCAAAGAGATCATTTTAGGGCATGAGCCAAAGAATGAGGGAGATCCAAAGCTCAAGTAGACCCTATTACAGAAAATAGTAGGGATTGAACGCCTACCATTAAAAACTTCTTAAGGGCCATAGAAGTTTTCAATCAAGCTAATATTTGTGTTTTCCCTTCTTCCATATTTGTGTTAGCTTATGAATAGGTTGGATCTCAAAAGAAAAAAAGAAAAAAAAAAGAAGAAGAAAAAAACCATCATGGTGGGCCCTAGGAAGGTTTCAATGGTGGGTATCACTGTCCCCACTATTTTCTATGGTGGGGTCCACTTAAGCTTTGGATCCGCCTCATTCTTTAGCTCATGCCCTAAAATAATCTCTCCAAATGGATGGATGGTGTGGATATAACACATATATCATGGTGGGTCCCACAGATCTTGGTGATGTCACTTCATCAATCTTGCTACTAATGCTGTCATAGCTAATCGAGCATCTCAAATTTGGGTGGGGATTGCGCATTACCCCCCACCCGGATCTAGCTAAAACTGGACGGTCTAGTCAAAGAGCGCTCTATGGGGCCTACTGTGATGTATATGTTTTATCCACACAATTCATCCATTTTTTCATAACATTTTAGGGATCAAGTAAAAAAATAAGGCAAATCTAAGGCTCAAGTGGGCCACACTACAGGAAACAGTGAGAATTGGATGCCTACCATTGAAAATGTTGAGGCCACAAAAGGCTCTGATCAAGTTGATTTTTATGTTTTCCCTTTATCCAAGTTTGTGTGACCTTATGAAGAGGTTAGATGGCAAATGAACGTCTCAGTGGACCCTAGGAAAGCTTTAACGATAGTCATTCCATTTCCACTGTTCTATGTGGTGTGGTTGACTTAAGCTTTCAATGTGCCTCATTTTTTGGATCATGCTCTAAAACAATATAGAAATGTTGATGGATGGTGTGGATCTAACACATAAATGATGATGGGCCCAAAGAAGTACCACACGTTAAAAGTTGGGTTATGTATTACAGAAAGGAGAAAATCTCTCTAGCGCATGGGCAATTTTGAATTTTTTTTTTTTAAAGATTTGCAGAGTGCTTTCTGAATTTACTATTAAGCTAGACCTCCATTATTGAAAAAAATCGACAAAAAATGACCGAGTGCTTTCCACTTTCAATGTTAACAAACAAATTCAGTGTTAACAAACAGGCCTTGAGTTCACAGTTCCAACTTCTAGAAAGAGGATTGAAGAAACGTCCTTGCCTCTTTTTGGATACTCTTTACTTTCATCCACCATCACTTGGTTCGAGGGCTGTCAACCAGTTGGATTCAGGTCTGGTCCTTAAATGCCCGTATCTCCAGGTTTGTGGATCTATTACAAGCACTTGTAGGTTAACGTAAATACTCACAGAGGTTAATTTCGTCTTTTCACAAAGGTCTCAAAAAGAGACAAAAAGTTGTGAATTTACTCACTCCAGCTGTCTAAGTTGACACTGCTACCCTTGTGGTGTTACTTTATTACAACTTTAATCTTGAAATTGTCAGTTATGTTAAATATCTGAAATGGGGCCCACATAAATTTAATTTGTCGATCAATATTGTCCAGCAGTTTTCTCATCCTCTTTTATATCATTAGAAAAAAAATGAGGCGGACCTAAGTGGAAGGTAGGTCGTAAAATGTATTAGTAGTGTGTTAAGTATGTACCATTAAATATAAATGAAGATGATGTGGACCACCTGATTATTTAATCTGCCACATTTTTTTAGTATCGGAACAGAAAAAAAAATCTTTAAATTTGAATGAACAACATGGATCATTACTAACAACATCAATAAATAAAGGTGTGGCCCATTACTATAACAAGGTAGTCCAAGTCAGGGTGAACCGTTACTATTTTGGAAATTCAGTGTGTGTCCGTGTTCGATAGTGTGTGGTTAGAGTAGTTTTTGAATCTCGGTACCGTAATGCAGCGTCTTCTTGAGTGATTACGAACCCAGTCGTAGCTCGATGAAAGCATTCGGCGTGCCACCGAAGGGCTGTAGTGCAAGTCGGTGTGGATCGATGTTATTTTAGCGGTACAATGTGCGTCAATGTTTTTCGGTATGATGTTAGAGTGCTTCCGTAGTCTTGATACCATGATGCAACATCTTCCTAATTGGTTATGCACCCACTCCTACTTCGGTAAAAGAATTCGAGTTGCGACCGCATGGGCTGCAGTGCAAGTCGGAAGGAATCGTTACTATTTTGGATGTCCTGTGTGTATCTGTGTTCGTTGGTGCATGGTTAGGGTGATTCTTGAGTCTCGGTACCCTAACGCAGCGTCTTCTTGAGTGGTTACGAACCCACTCGTAGCTTGGTGAAAGCGTTTGGCGTGCCAGTGAATGGCTGCAGTGCAAGTCGGTGTGGATCGATGCTATTTTAGGGGTATAGTGTGCGTCAATGTTTTACAGTATGATCTTAGATAGCTTCCATAGTCTCGGTACCATGATGCAGCGTCTTCCTAGTTGGTTACGCACCCACTCGTACTTCGATAAAAGAATTCGAGCTGTGACCGCATTGGCTGCAGTGCAAGTCGGAGGGAACCATTACTATTTTGGAGGCCTTGTGTGTATCTGTGTGCGTCAGTGCATAGTTATAGTGATTCTTGAGTCTCGGTACCCTAACCCAGCATCTTCTTGAGTGTTTATGCACCCACTCATAGTTTGGTGAAAGCGTTCGGCGTGCCACGGAAGGGCTGGTGTGCAAGTCGAAGTGGATCAATGCTATTTTAGGGGTATGGTATGCGTCAGTGTTTTTCGGTGTGTGGTTAGAGTGCTTCCGTAGTGTTGGTATCATGATGGAGAGTCTTTCCAGGTGGATACGCACCCACTCGTAGTTCAGTGAAAGCGTTCGACGTGCGATTGCATGGGTTGTAGTACACGTCAGAGTGAACTGTTACTATTTTGAGAATCTCGTGAGTGTTCGTGGGTGTGTGGTTAGAGTGATTCTTGAGTCTCGATACCCTGATGCAGCGTCTTCTTTAGTAGTTATCCACCCACTCGTAGTTCGGTGTAAGCGTTCGACGTGCCATTAAAAGGCTACGGTGCAAGTCGAAGTGGATCGATGCTATTTTAGAGGTACGGTACGGTGTGCATCAATGTTAGTTGTTGTTTATGTAGAATGGTTCTGTAGTCTCAATACCATGATAGTGAGTCTTCGCAGGTGGATACATATATACTCATAGTTCAATGAAAGCATTCGACGTACGATCGCATTTGCTGCAGTGCAAGTCGGAGGGAACCGTTAATATTTATGGGGTATAGTGTGTGTCCTTATTTTTCGATGCGTGGTTAAAGTGATTCTTGAGTTTCGGTTCCCTAACGTAGCGTCTTCTTGAGTGGTTATGCACCCACTCGTAGTTCGGTGAAAACATTCGGCGTGCCATTGAAGGAATACTGTAGAAGTTGGAGTGGATCGATGTTATTTTAGGGGTACGGTATGCGTCAATGTTTTTTAGTATGTGGTTAGAGTGCTTCTGTAGTCTCGGTACTATGATGCAGCGTCTTCCTAATTGGTTACGCACACACTCGTACTTCGGTAAAAGCATTTGAGATGCGACCGAATGTGCAGCACTGCAAGTCGGAGGGAACTGTTACTATTTTGCGGGTCCGGTGTTTATCCGTGTTCGTCGGTGCGTGATCAAAGTGATTCTTGAGTCTCGGTACCCAAATGTAGTATCTTCTTAAGTGGTTCCACACCCACTCGTAGTTCGGTGAAAGCGTTTGGCATGCCACAGAAGGGCTGGTGTGTAAGTCGGAGTGGATCGATGCTATTTTAGGGGTACGGTATGCGTCAGTATTTTTCGATATATAGTTAAAGTGCTTCCGTAGTCTCGGTACCATGATGCATCTTCTTCCTAGGTGTTTACGCACCCACTCGTAGTTCAGTAAAAACATTCGAGATGCGACCGCATGTGCTGCAGTACAAGTCGGAGGGAACCGTTACTATTTTGGAGGTCCGGTGTATGTTTGTATTTGTCTGTGCGTGTCAGAGTGATTCTTGACTCTAGATACCTTAACGTAGCGTCTTCTTGAGTGGTTACGCACCCACTCAAAGTTCGGTGAAAGCGTTCAACGTACCACCGAAGGGCTGCTGTGTAAGTCGGAGTGAATCGATGCTATTTTAGGGGTAAGGTATGCGTCAATGTTTTTCGGTATTTGGTTAGAGTACTTCTGTCGTCTCGGTACCATTATGCATCTTCTTCCTAGTTGTTTACGCACCCACTCGTAGTTTAGTAAAAGCATTCGAGATGCGACCACATGTGCTGCAGTACAAGTCGGGGGGAACCGTTACTATTTTGGAGGTCCGGTGTATGTCCGTGTTCATCGGTGCGTGTCAGAGTGATTCATGAATCTCAGTACCCTAACATAGGGTCTTCTTGAGTGGTTACGCACCCACTCGAAATTCGATGAAAGCACTCGGCGTGCCGCCGAAAGGCTGTTGTGTAAGTCGGAGTGGGTCGATGTTATTTTAAGGGTACGGTGTGCGTCAATGTTTTTCGATATTTAGTTAGAGTGCTTCCATAGTCTTGGTACCATGATGCATCTTCTTCCTAGTTGGTTACGCACCCACTCGTATTTCGGTAACGGAGGAAGCGGATTCGCTGGTGTACGTGGATCACACCAGAAAATGCAGACTCTACAATGATTCTCACCATTAAAAGATACATACGGCCCACCATGATGATTATTTGCCATCCAAACTGTTCATAAGGTCACATGGACCTGGATGAAGGGTAAAAACCCATGGACGGTGAGGATTTCGAACAAGCATTATGGTGGGCTCCACATAACTTCCGCCGACAGAAACGGATTGCATACTGAATAACTCAGTACTTTAAGCGTACTAGGTAAACTCCATGGGGTCCACCATCTTTTATGTATTTCATCCATTCCATTCATCCATTTTAAAATAAAATTTTATAAGTTTATACAAAAAATGAAAGCTATAAAAAGCTAAAGTGGACCACACCACACGAAACAATGTGAATTGAACCTATATCGTTGAAAAATTCTTGGGGCCATAGAAATTTTGGATCAAGCTGATATTATTTTTTTTTCCCTTCATCAATGGCTGTGTGATCTTGTGAACAAGTTGGATGACAAATAAACATCACTACGGGCCGTAAGAAAGTTTTCAATGGTGGAAATCATTATACCCACTGTTTCTTGTGGTTTGGTCTACTTGAGTTTTGGATATGCTTCAATTTTGGTTTCAACCCCTTAAATGATACAGAAAAGTGGATGGACGGTGTAGATGAACTACATACATTTACACTAGGCCCAACAATGACCCACCATCAACATACTTTCTAAAAGAAAACCTTTGGAACATTTCCCGCCAAAAAAATATTATGTTAGGCGGGAAACAAATGCGTGTAGTAAAGGCTGATATATGTGTTGGCAACCAACTTTTTGAAATGACAAAAATGCCCCTTCAAAGGTAAAAGGGTGGTCAGGATGTTCTTCCCTGTTGAGTGGCCCACCTGAGTTTTAGATTGAAATGAATTTTGGCCACAAAGGAAACCATCATTAGATATATGTGATGGACGGATTAGATTGCATACACGCAACAATATGGGCCTCATAAATTGCATTGTACGTTTACGTTAACCTACTTGTAATAGATCCGGCCTCTTGTTTTAGACCGTGAAAATGGGGTCAGGTTCATTGGTACCCATGGATCCACGTACTCATCAATATTCTTAGGTGCGTTGTCCATGCGCATGCATTCTAGTGCTGCGTGCAAGAAAGTTCATATAAGATCCGTGCCACTCAGCAGGTGGGCCACCGTGTTTGTACGTATCATTTATAGTACAGTGGTATATTTTTAGCAGCCTGGCCGACCTTATGGACAATCCAGATTCAACCACGAAAGTAATTTGTACGGAGGCCAGTTGCCATGAGTCACAGGTTCACCTGGACAAACAGAAGCGTCCTCTCTTTCTGGAAGAATTGTAAATGCTCTCTTGACCACTCGTTTTGTACATGTGAGATCCAGCTCAGTGATCTGGACCGTTGTTCTGATGGGCTACAACATTGTGGACCTTTAATGCCCCGAAATCTTCCCGAATGAAGCAAACAATCCTAACCGTTTCCATCACTATCCTGGAAAATAGATGGTTAACAAAAAAAAATTACCAAAGGCCGTAGATTGGAAACATGCCAACGAGTGCGTTGGGATCTTTGAACTCAAAATAATTTTGGGGCATCCCTCGTCCACCGTGGGCACCAGATCAACGGCCTGGATCACCAATCCATGGGCTCCACCTACATTCCTAATGACATTTCATGGCTCTTGACCGTTGGCTGCAAAGCTAATTAATTCCAACTACAGAATATTTTAATGACTCTTTAAAATAAAATGATTGGCTAACATGTTAGGAAAATAGCATACTGGACCAGTATGTCAAATCTCGATGAGAATTTTAAAATTTCATGATATTTCGTGAGGAAGTCATGAAATAACTGTTGAAATCCCTTGATATACATTGGTACACATCATTGAGAGATTGGTGATTTGACATGGTATTAGAGAAATCTTAGAAGTTATAAATATTATTTTATAATGGAATTATTGTGATTTTAACGCAAAATATTTAAAAATTACAGTAATTTTTTTATATCTTGCTTTTTTTTTTTAGTTAGTCATGCAACGCACCCACCCAATCAGTCATACGTCACACCCACTAGTGCAGTTAGCGGCGGGAGTTTCACCCTATGGGTTTCGATACCTAGACCTCTTGTTGAAACTCCTCAGATTCTTCCAACGAGGTAAAGGCTCTGAATCTTGCTTACTTGCACACCTTTGCAAATCTCATGGGCATAAAATCTGATCGGTCCAAGTGATGCAGAACCATGAAACCTTCATGGCCGACTTTCAGCCCAACTCTTGTGTGCCATAGCAAAGAGAGAAGCTAATCAAGGGAGGAAATTGATTCTTTTTTTCATAGCCCACTAGAGTTTTGGATCAGGTTGAAAGTTGGACCATAGGGGTTTCATGGGGTGCTGCATCACGTGAACTGATCAGATTGTGAGCATTTCACTTTTATATCTACTAGGGTGCATGGCCGTGCAACACATGCTAAGAGAAAGGATGAGAGAGACAAGTAAAGGGACAATTGGAAAAGGCTTGGGGAGTTTCTTTCACTCATATGAGGTAGATGGCAAAACTTGCATAATATCTATGCCATCCATCAAGTAAACATAACTTGTTTGGCTTTTACTAAAAAAATCTAGCTGATCCAACTACCAAGTGGGCTACCTTATTTATTTATTTATTTACTTATTGGGTTAGTACACACATCCCACTGTTAGTACACGCACTCACACTCTTAGTCACCCTACACTGTTAGCCACCCCTCATGTTGGGAATTAATACCTAGACCTTAGTGGTGAGACGAGGTTATCTTTACTCAATCTACCACTGTCCCAAAGGTGTAGGTGTAAGTGGGTCACCTTACAAACTTATATCTACCACCTTTAAATTTAAGTGGTATATATATGTGGTCCAACTAATTAGGTCTTTGAATGAAATTTTTAGGCAATTCCTTCTTCTGGATGAGGCACATCAAATAAATGGATTGAATTGCAAACAAACACCACAATAGATCCTTTACACAAAATTAATGGTGGTTGATCCTTCCCAACTTTTTCCAGTGTGGTGTAGTTTTTTTTTATTTTTTCCTTACACATGCACTCACACTCCATGTGCACACCCAAGCACTCATGCCACATAGGATTTCACCACAATGGGTACTCAAACCCATGACCTCATGTTGAAATCTTAACCATGTGATACTTTTTGAATTCCTAAAATACCGTAACTTAGCTTAAAGTGTCCTTTGATATCTTTATTATTTTGAACTTGTACTGTTTAAACTTAAAAAATATATATTAATGTAATAAATCATTTTAAAATTTTTTTATTTTCAATAATATTAAGATAAAAAAAATATCAAAATTCAAAAATCTCGCACATACTCCAGCCTGAGAAATTGTTGGGAACACATTTTGTCACAATGCAATTGACTAAATGGCAGTTCCCACAATTTACCAAACTATGACAGCTCATCCACGAAAGCTAGTCCCAGGTATGTATGCCAATCTTGACCGTCCATGTCATTGGCTGTAATGGAGCTTCGTCGTCCAAAGTCATAGTGGCCAAATAAAATTAACCGTCTAATTTTGCCATTGATTTCGGACCACTGACGACTTCATTTCAACTGTCAAATTACATGGCCAGGATTCAAAGATGTAATGTTTGAGTCATGGAATGGCCGAGAAAATCATATCGTCATCCATCTACTGGCGGTCAAATCTCTCTCCATCGCCTATGAATGATCGGCTGTCTATTTCGTCTCATTACGGTGGATTGAATCTCCCTAAAGATCAGAAAGAAGATTAAAAAGAGACTTTAGACCCATGATTTAAACCACATGGATGGTTTTGCATTTATAAATTGCCACATGTTAATAAGATGTGACAAAACCATGTAGAATGAGGACCCCCTTATGAGGGGATGGCCGAGCACATTTCTATCTCATATGGATTGGAAATGAATCAAGGAATAAGTGATAGAATTAAGCATATTTTGGTCAAAGTTTTTGTGTGAAATTGACAGTTGAAAATTGTCTCAAATTGCGGCTCAAAGTCTTTGGACATTTTGGAGCATTTTTGGTTGACTGACTGAACCCCGCTGGTTGACTGACCGATCGCCCAAAGGCTTGGGTCGGTAGCCCAACCACGGCCGAAGAACGATGCGTCTTTACGCAAACTTGCCCGATTTCTTATGATTTAGCTTCCTTATTTGATCAGGACTGTTTTATGCATATCAAGATATTAGTTAATCTATTTATAGTTGTCTCAAACTAGTTTAATGGAATTCAGTCTCTTTATGATTCAATTAAACTTTAATTTATTCGACTTTATTCTCTCTCATTTGATAAATTGCTTGTCAATTTGAGTTTTACTTCATGAATTCGGAATAATTATCCATGAAGAAGAGTATGATAGACCTTATCACATCCTTCCCATACATCAAAACCACACTCTAATTCCCCCACACCAATAATAAATACATGTGAGGCACCATTTGTGTGAGGGACTGAAATTCACAGCACACGTGCCAATAACACACATGAGTGTACACCTACACCGTTTATCAGGCGGGTCAGTTCATGAAGACACCCAAAATTCAGGAAGATTGAATCTAGACCATTTCTCTTTTATAGCTCTCTTTTTTCACATACACGTGCAGTCTAGAATGAATGAACCTAGCTAATTTACATATGATGCATGTGGCCCACATGATGAATGGTCCAGATCTCACACAAGTGCACTTACCTCCAAACCGCATATGCTTCCACGTTTGCACCACTTTATCATTCAATAACAGTAAATTGTTCGCCTGCCGACCTATCACATGTGTAGGACCGAGGTTGGGCAGACTGACACGAAGGTCAGAATAATCCACCCACAATCAAAATATTGGACAGATGATGATATGACTCAGTGCATTGGAGTGGCCCACCATAAGTTGATGTGATAATATCGTGGTGTGACTCAAACTTCGTAGTGTGACTCAAACTTCTGGACAGATTCCTCACACTGGACATGTTGGCATGAATGAAATGGCTTAAAAACAGAGTAAAGTGTAAATTATTTTTATCGAGCACGAACAAGGGAGTATCCTGACCTTTTCGATTTCTCAAAACATTCAGGGCCAAAAGGTCACCATCAATCAATTTGTTTTCATCTACCTATTGAAAAGAAATGGAGCTAATCCAATTTGACTTCATCAGTGACACTGCATTTATGTAAACTCATAATATATAAGAATCATGATGCTGTTGGTATGTGTGTATGATGTTGGGCGTACTAAAGTCTACTACGACTGGATCCAAATCGAACACCTATGACTCCAAGTACTAAGATAGATGGAGAGACCATGAACGGTTGTCTATGACAGGAAGCTAAGCAGTTCCATCACCTATCTAGCCACCCGTAAATAAAATCATGTGATTTGTAAAAGGAAGGGTTTGTATTTTTAATGAGTTTTTTTTCCCTTCCGAAAAATGATGGCAGAGATAAAGTGATTTGCACAATACGAGAGTAGAAGAAACTCTATTATATTAATGTAAATGAAAATAAAAACTTATAAAAATAATTCTTAACGATCCAGCGTCGTAGATGGTAAGGTCTTAGAGTGAAGTCTTCTTTGATTGAGTGATTTAGGCATAGATGAAAGGATTTACACTATTAAAAAGAAAAAGAAAAAGATCTTCCTTAGTACAACGACTTAGGCGTAGATAAAGGGAATTACGCTCCTCTTAAGCTAAGTCGGTCCATCATAGCAGCGTAAACAAATTGGATTATATGATCCTTTGCTAAAACTGGTTTAACTTAATAGTGTAAACAGTTTGGATTACATTGCTCCTAAGCTAGGATAAACTAAGATAAGACGGGTAACGTTACACTATAATTTGTGTTATATGAGATTGGCGAGGGTTCAGAGCTCTTTGATCTTCTTTATATTTATAAAATTTTGAGGCGATAGCTGGAGAGAGATCTTCATAACCACTCTTCACGTTTATTAATGTTGAAATAACCATCTAGGCCTGTGGATAGCAGTGGCTTATAATGCAACGCCACGTGTATTATTCATTTGTCGTGGGTTGTCATTTATTGCGCAGACGTCCTGCCCTTACCATGCATTTGAGAATTTTTCTCATGATGTAATGTGTTAGTGATCGCTATCTCTTTCTCTGTATGAACGCATGTAGTGCCCATGAAACTTAATGTTGTTGTTACGTAGTTCTGTAAGTAGTTTCAAACATAAGGACTTCTTTTGTGTGATGCTATGATGCATCAGTTGAATCCATCACTAGCCATGACCATATTTTGGTTAATAGCCATTTCCAATCATTAAGCTACTACAGTGAGTAGCGACTTTATTGCATAAGTGAGATACATGACATGTGTCCCGTGGCAATAGCCAATTGAACTTACCATTTTTAGGATATTCATGACTTTTCAGATTCTGATCACATTCTACTATTAAGATAGTCAAATAGATCTTTTGTTTATCTCTTGTTGAAATTTTTCTGTGACATGATATTATCTGAGCCGCTATATCTAACACAGTCAAATTAGGCATAAACACATACACAAGTAAAACGCAAAATATATATAAGAAGAAGGCTCCTTGATGATTAAACAACATAATATAGTGTTTGTATTACCACAAACATGTTTCTTTATAATGTTTGTGCACAAATAATATTCACCAAACAATATAGCTGAAATATATTATTGTTGTTGTTGTTATTGTTGTTGTGTTGTTATGGGTAATTATGGGCATGTCCCTGATGGTGAAGTGGAAGATGCACAGCCGTCCATGTATGGCCTACTAGGTGTGGCCCATCAGGGATATCTCGCATCACTCATGGAGAGGAGGTAGCAAAGCTTGCAGAGCCGTAGGTCTCGGCTCAGATATTGGGGACTAGACCTAGAGCTGCACACAAGCCGAGTTCAAGCTGAGCTTGACAAAGCTTAAGCTTGGCTTGATCAGTGGCCCACTGAGCTTGAGCTTGGCTTGGCTTGAGCATCGAGCTCAAAACAGCCGCTCGAGCTTGGCTTACTGGTCGAGCCAATCGAGCTTTGTTCGAGCCAAGCCGATCGAGCTCTATTGAACCAAACCAAGATTTGTCTTTTTTTTTTTTGTCCCTTCATCCTCAACCTAACCCATTAACTTGCTTGACTCAACCCATTGATCCCAACTGACCCAACCCATTGACCTAACACGATGACCCGACCCCAGTCTTCTGACCCAAAACCCCTCAAAATTAGGGTATTTTCTATTTCAAACAAAATAAATCATAAATAAGAAAAAAAAAAAAAAAAACACAGAAGCCTACTGGTTAGTGGTGGATGCTCGGCTGTTCGCTTGAAGGTGCGATGTGGTGCGGTCCGACATTCACTGTCGGGCATCCGATGCTAGGTGCAGTGTAGGGAGGAAGTCGAAACGGAGAGACTAGAGAGAGGAATTTAGAACGGAGAGACTAGAGCCTAGAGAGAGAGAGAGAGAGAGAGAGAGAGAGAGAGAGATTTTTAAAAAATGGAGGGAGGAAAAGAGGGAGAGGGGCAGCCGGGCAGGGGCACGGCAGGCTCTGTGGGGTCGGATGGGAGTGAAAATGAAAAGAAAAGAAAAAGGTCGGGTGAGGTCTTAGGGTTAGGTTTTTTTTTAATATATATACATAATATTATAAAAATATCAAGCTCAAGCCGAGCTGAGCTTTATTCAAGCTTCGAGCTTTGAGCCAAGCTGAGCTAAGCTCACTCATGCTCGAGTTTGGCTTGTTTTTGAACGACCTTTCAAAATCGAGCTTGAGCTTGATTGAACTGGCCTACGAGCCAAGCCAAGCCGAGCTTAAACGAGCCAAGTCAAGCGATCTTTTCGACCTAGCTTGGCTTGTGTGCAACACTAACTAGACCTATTCGGTTCAGTTGGCGGGATTAGACCAGAGCCGATAGGCTCGTCCTAAAAAATCAGACACCATAAAGCAAAGCCCTCGATCAGCCTCAGCAGCCTCAATGTTGACCACTCATCCTCGGCAACTCGATTGAGCATGTAGCCCCAGCCATGACAAAACTGAGGACCCTGTCCTCGGTATAGGGAAACCACTTCGTCGAGCAGCTTAGATTGCTGACCAAGAATGCCGACCACAACAAGCTTGCTCGGATCTAAGCTTACCATATGCCATCGCATGGGGATAATTAAGACTGTCAAGATATGCCGCATCACAAATGTATTATTAAGGATCTCTCTAATCAAAAAATATTACCTAGACGGTATATTGTCTGAATACATCTCTCAAAACGGAATCAACAAACATATTGCCGCAAATCATGAACGGTTCACAAACTCTTATCATCTTTAAAAGGACACTGCTGCATGGCCTTAAAGTATGAAATTTTGGATACAGCTAAAAAAATTAGTCAATTAAGAATTCATATCTTTCTTCTGACTTAAGTATCAGAGTGTCCTTAGCCTACACAACCGGTGACCCCTCACTTGGTATTTGTGGTTGCATATCCTTCATCCGCATCGATCAACAAGAGGCCCATTGAACAACGACGATCCACTGTAGATTCATCATCTTCACCTGTTAACCAATTTTTGACGTTAACAATTATTATTATTATTATTATTATTATTATTATTATTATTATTATTATTATTACTAATAGCCAATTAAACAGACGTGAAGATTGAATACCTAAGAATTGTATAGTGAAAACAAGTAAGCCATCAAATTCAAGGAATTGGTTAGGATAAGGATTGAAAAATTATAAAAATGACTACTTTTTCAAGCCTATACTTTTCTAAGAGAATGCCAACATAGAAAAGTGAATTCAAATGATCGAGGATAAATGACTGCCATCCTTGTGGGTTGTTTTGTCGTTGTTTAGGAAATCAAAGAACAATCATAGCCTTTGTGGACCTTTTGTGCTCAAAAGGCACATTTCAATTTACTTGGGTAATGATCACATCAATAGGAATAGGAATAATTTAAAAAGATGCCTACATAGATGGGATAATGATTATAGGTCGATATTATCACTATTGCACAATATTTATACGATATTAAATTTTAGTTGATAAGCTTTCCAGCATTGGTCGATATGTCATAATGCATCGTAATGTATTATATGTATTATTATGTATTGCAAGTAACGTATCGCAATGTATTGTAAGGTATCATAAGTAATGTATGTTGGAAATCCGGTCAGCGGAAGCACCGAAGAAGATCAAACAATCACCACGTAGCCACATACGTAATCAACGCAAAAGCACACGAATTTTACGTGGAAACCCTTGCGGGAAAAAACCGCGGCACAAAGAAACACCTTCCACTATGAATTCGGATGATTACAGAGCTAGAACTACCCGAGTAAATCCCAAAGATGAACAAGGCACACAAAACTCCCAATCCTCTCTCCCAAATAACTCTAATCCCGTTTAGATCAGCTAAGTATTGCTTAGAATAAGATCTAATACGATTAGGAAACATATATATATATATAAGAGGAAACCCGAAATTAGAAACAAGTAGCGCGAAAACCGCGCAACGCTATCAAATCTCACAGACCGCAGACCGATCGGGCGACCGGTCGCAAACAGTTCAGAAAGTTGGACTAGCCTGCTGTCTCACCTCAGACCTATCCCTAGACCGGTCTAAGCGACCAGTGACCGGTCTCAAAATAGCAAAAAACGTCCAAAGAGTTTGGGCTCCAAATTGCAACCCTCTGTCCACTGGCCGACCGGTCAGTGGACTCTATCTGTGCATATTTAAGGCCTTCACAACAACCTCCACCAAGGCATTAACATATCGAATCACCTCTTCTACTCTTCAAAGAACCAACTCATCATCAATCATAGTCGTCGCTTCTCATGCATCATTGCGTTTTCGTTAAGCCTTCACCAATCGCAGAGAAGTTATACAAAACTTGAACTTCTCTGTAGGGACCACCTTGGTCAGCATATCCGCCGGATTCACGCTAGTGTGAATCTTGTCCAGAGTCACATCTCCTTCCTCAAGTAGCTATTGAATAAAATGGTGACGCACATCAATGTGTTTAGTACGTGAGTGATAAATAGAATTTTTAGCCAAATTTATGACACTTGAGCTATCACAATTAACCGGCACAACTTCTTGCTGAAGCTCCAACTGATTTATCATTCCTTTCAACCAAACAGTTTCCTTGAAAGCTTTTGTCACTGCCATATACTCAGCTTCAGTAGTGGAAAGAGCCACCACAGACTGAAGCTTAGACATCCAACTAATTGCTCCACCCGCTAATACAAACAAGTACCCTGAAGTCGATCTCCTACTGTCCACGCTACCTGCGTAGTCAGAATCAACGTAACCAACCAACTTGTCCTTGGACTTCTCAAACGTCAAGACGTAGTCCTGCGTACCCCGAATATATTGAAGTAGCCATTTCACAGCTTCCCATTGTTGTTTGCCCGAGTTAGACATGAATCGGCTTACAACACTCATAGCCTGTGAAATATCTGGTCTTGTACAGACCATGGTATACATTAAACTGCCCACAACACTTGAATAGGGCACATGAGACATAACACGCTTTTCTTCATCTGTCTTGAGATACTGTTCATAAGAAAGCTTGAAGTGAGCCGCGTGGGGAATGCTAACCGATTTGGACTTATCCATCTTGTACTTTTTCAATACCTTCTCAAGGTATTCTTCTTGAGATAACCACAACCTGCTTATCTTCATTTCTCTATGAATATATATGCCAAGAATCCTCTTTACAGTCCCCAGATCCTTCATCTTAAATGTCCCTGAAAGCTGAGTCTTTAACACATCGATGTCAGACATACAATGACTGACAATAAGCATGTCATCGACGTACAACACCAGTATGAGAAACTTTTCATCATTCAGTTTCTTGAAATAGACACAATGATCGTACTCGCTCTTGGTAAAACCCTAACTCATCATAAAGGAATCAAATTTCTTATACCACTGTCTAGGCGGCTGTTTGAGACCGTACAATGATCTCCTCAACCTACAAACCTTGTTATCGGCCCCTTGCACTGTATAACCTTCTGGCTGCATCATGTATATCTGTTCTTCCAATTCCCCATGAAGGAAAGCAGTCTTCACATCCATCTGTTCCAGCTCGAGGTTGTATTGAGCAACTAGTGCCAACACGAACCTGATAGACACTTGCTTCACAACTGGCGCAAAAATCTCATTGAAGTCCACTCCTTCATGCTAAGCATACCCTTTTGCTACCAACCTTGCCTTATATCTATCTTGTTTCTTCTAAAAAATTCACTTACACCCTATCGCTTTTCGGCTCACTGAAAACTCCACAAGCTCCCAAGTCTCATTCTTGTACAAGGAGTCAATCTCATCTTGTATTACCATCTTCCACTTTTCAGCATCTACATCCTGTAGTGCCTCCTCAAAGTTAGACTGAGGAGAATACAATGTTCGAGCCATCCTTATACCTTGCTGGTAACCTGTGATCCCTTGGTGAATTTCTTCGCATAGGTGGCTGCTCCACCTGATCTTGTACCTCTGTCTGTGCCTCAGTATCGGCCCGTGTCTCATCTCTATCCTCATGAATATCAACCTGTTCTGATGTTTCTAGTTCCTTTGTAGCATCCGTACGGAACAAAGAACCCTCATCAAACTTGACATCACAGCTTAGGGTGATCTTCCGTGTAACAGGGTCATATATTTAATATCCCTTCACACCATCACCATAGCTCACAAAGATTCATTTTCTGGCCCTATGGTCTAGCTTATCTCTCTCAACTGATGGTACATGAGAGTAAGCCTCACAACCAAAGACCCACAGACTTGAGTAGTCTAGCGTACGACTACTCCACACTTCCTCAGGGATTTTATATTCAATTGCCATAAAGGGAGACTGGTTTATCAAGTAACAAGCTGTATTAACGACCTCAGTACATAGCTCTTTGCCCAACCCAGCATTACTGATCATGGATCGAGCTCTTTCCAAGAGAGTCTGATTCATTCACTCTACCACACCATTCTGCTCTGGCGTGTGGCGCACTGTGTTGTGCCTCACGATCCCCTTCTCTTTACAATACATGTTAAATTCCCTGGAAGTGAACTCACCTCCATTATCGGTTCTTAAAATTTTCAATTTCTATCATGACTGATTCCCCACCATCACCTTCCAATACTTGAAGGTCATGAAGACATTGGATTCATTTTTTAGAAAAATAAATCCAAACCTTCCTGCTATAGTCATCGATAAACGACACGAACTACGATTACCCCCCAATAGAAATAATGAGCGACGGCCCCCATACATCGGAATGTACATAATCAAACACCATTTTACATACATGTTTCCCCTCTTTAAAAAACAATGTAGACTGTTTCTCATGTATGCAATGTTCACATATACTAAAGTCTATAGATTTAAAGGAAGGAATCAAAGATTGTTCAAAGAGTACCTTCATGCCATGCTCGCTCATGTGGCCTAAGTGTGCATGCCACATACGTGCAGACGTGGAATCCGCTATAGTCGTTGCAACTCCACCTACTGAAGTGCTCCCAATCAGCCTGTAAATGTTACCATGCCTATGTCCATTCATAATTACAAGGGCCCCCTTTGAAACTTTGCAAAACCGGTCAAAATCGATGAACGTGCACAACAATCCTTCAAGTGTACCAAGAGAGATAAGATTCTTCCTCAACCCAGGAACGTGCCTCACTTCTGTCAAGGTCCGTTTGATTCCATCGAACATCTTGATGCTCACAGTACCAATCCCCACAACTTTGCAGGCGTAGTCATCGCCTAGAAATACCGAGCCTCCCTCATACTCCCTATAAGAAGTAAATACTCTCCTATCTGGGCACATGTGATACAAAGCCCTGAAGTCTATAATCCACTCATCACAGAGAGATTCAGCCTTAGACACCGTCAAAACCTCACACACATCACTACCACCTTCCTTGGCTTCAGTGACATTGGCTTCCCTAGAAGAATCACCTGACTCCTCCTTCTTATATTTAGGACTCTTGCAGTCATTCTTCATGTGCTCAACTTGACCACATCCCCAACACTTTAATTTGCATTTGCCCTTGCCCTTGCCCTTCGATTTGGATCGAGAACGCGACGATCCTTCACCTCGCTCAGAATTCCTTCCTCTCATAAACAGTGCTTCGGAGGAGGAATTAATATCACCATTTTTTATCTCATGGCCTTCGATTGAAGGGCTGAGACAACGGTCTTGACACTAATAGTGTCCCTACCCGCGCACAACGAGTCCCTAAGTGACTCATATGAACTAGGAAGCGAGCTTAACAAGATCAAGGCTTGATACTCGTCCTTCATCTGCTCACCAAAATCGAGCAACTTGCAAATTGGTTTGTTGAACGTGCTAATGTGGTCCTCCACATCTGTCCCATCCGCCATTTTCAAAGTGAAGAGCTGCATCATTAGATACATGCGATTTTCTAGAGACTTCTTCGCATAGATGTTCTCTAGCTTGGTCCATGTCTCTACAGTGGTCTTCTCCTTCATGATGTTATAGAGGACGTCATCAACAAGGCACAATTGGATTGAGGCCATAGCCTTTTCATCCATCTTAGTCCACTCATCATTTTTCATCTCGGCAGGATGCTTTCCAAGGGCGTTCACGACCCCTTGCTAAGTTAGGACGACACGCATCTTCAACTTCCATAACTCAAAGTTGTTTTTGCCCGAGAACTTCTCAACGTCAAACTTTGTACTTGAAGCCATGAGATCGTTTCAGAAAATTTCTTCTTCAAACCTCCAACAATATCTCTGATACCACTTGTTGGAAATCTGGTCAGCGGAAGCACCGAAGAAGATCAAACAATCACCATACAGCCACACAAGCAATCAACGCAAAAGCACATGAATTTTTCATGGAAAACCCTTGCGGAAAAAAATTACGGCACAAAGCGACACCTTCCACTATGAATTCAGATGATTACAGAGCTAGAACTACCCAAGTAGATCCCAAAGATGAACAAGGAATACAAAACTCTCAATCCTCTTTCTCAAATAACCCTAATCGCGTTTGGATCACCTAGGTATTGTTTATAATAAAATTTAATACGATTAGGAAACATATATATAAGAGGAAACTCGAAATTAAAAAATAGTAGCACGAAAACTGCACGACGCTATCAAATCTCGCAGACCACAGACTGGTCGAGCGATTGGTCGGATGATCGGTCGTAAACAATCCAGAGAGTTGGGCTAGCCTGCTATCTCACCTCAGACCTGTCCCCAGACCGGTCCGAGCACTCTGCGATCAATCTGAGCGACCAGCGACCGGTCTCAAAACTGCAAAAAATGTCCAAAGAGTTTGGGCTCTAAACTGCAACACTCTATCCACTAGCCGACCGGTCGGAAGACCAGTTGGTGGACTCTTTTTATGCATATTTGAGGCCTTCACAACAAAATTATGCGACTGGTCTGACGAACGGTCTCAAAACAGCAAAAAACGTCCAGAGAGTTTGGGCTCCAAACTGCAATACTCTGTCCACTGGCCGACGACTAGTCGGTGGACTCTATCTGTGCATATTTAAGGCCTTCACAATAAAACTCTGCGACTGGTCTGGCGACCGGTTTGAGCGACCAACGACTGGTCTGAAAACAGCAAAAAACGTCCAGAGAGTTTGGGCTCTAAACTGCAACACTCTGTCCACTGGCCGACGACCAGTCGATGAACTCTGTTTATACATATTTGAGGCCTTCACAACAATGTATTGGTAGTTTTGGTCCACCTAAGTATCTGAATTGGATTATTTCAGGCCATTGATAATTTAGCTCTTTTTCTTTGCACATGAGCATTAGTACCATAACCTTTGTATGAGTTGGAATATTCGATATGAGAGATTTTTCAGGAATCCTTTCATCCAAGGGGAGCCATATGAAATAAACGGTTGGCTCGATCAAACAGAAGCTCCTGTGGGCCCAAATCACCAAAGCTAGGATTGTCAACATGTACATGGACCAACACGTACCTGATGGACCCAACTCGATTTTAATGGGTTAGGGTCCACTTTTCAGGTCGGTTTAGAAATTGGATTGGGTTTGGGCCCACCATTTTGGACCCGAGTTAAAACTCGAGCTCAGTTGGCTTCTGTCCCATCCACCATCTTGGACCTGGTGGGGCCCACCTAATGAGTGGCTTATATTTCATCGAGGTTTTTCTGAAACTACAGACGTCTCTACCTGAGGCGATGCATGACAGATACATGAGGGATCCGAGATTTGCATGTGGACCGTCCAGAGATGAGCTGGTCCGTAAATCAACCACGCCCACACACGTACGGTGGAATGGGACCCACTTCAATTTCTTTTAAATAATTCAATTGTTTTCTCACGTGGCCCACTTGATTAGCACGCGTGGAATTATACAACTCTGGTTGGTGAGAAAAGAAAAGTAGGAATGCGATATTTTTTTGAAATTTCATTAAACAATATTATCGCGATATTCAATATGTAAGGAAAATCTACATAAAATGTGATTTTATCGCAATTTTTACAACAACAAAAAATCAAAAAAAAAAAAAAAAACGTCTAAAAGTTTAAGTAAATTCATTTTTACTCAAATATTAAAATTTTAAAGTAATTTATTAATTTATAACAGAAATATTTTAATATTTTATTTTCAGTGAGATTTTTCTGATATTATCACGAGAAAAATGTCACTTATTAAAATCTTCCAAAAAATTAGCAGAATCGGATTCGGTAGTGACTTCTCCATTACTAAAGTGTCAGTACTAATGCCGTTCATCTATTTTGCCTGGACGGCTTGGATGAAACATCATTGGAGCAGACAGTAGCGACCTCGGTACTGGAGGTGTCACTATCAAATGAATCTGTCTCAGGAAATTGCATGCCAAGAAATTGCCGAGAATGGAAGCGGATTGCATGCGCCCCTGGACTGAGGAACTTCCTGTGGTGGGAAACTGTGTGGGGCTAGAGGGATGCCCTTGACTAATCCACTCGGTTCATCAGTTTTACAAGACAACAATAGGGCACGAATCTAAATTCCAGTTAGATCCAAAACTCACGTGGTCTACACCACATAACGCTCACTATTGGAAACTTAGTGGGGGCCACAGAAGTTTTATATTAGGATGATATTCATGCCTAAAGTTTATCTGAGTGGTAATAACCCTATGAACGGTTTGGATAGCATATAAACATCATGATCTATTCCGGAAAGGTTTCAACAGTGGATGCTATTGTTCCCACCTTTTCGTATGGTATGGCCAGATGAGTTTTGGATCTGACTGATTTTTAGATTGTTGTCCAATTGGGGTCTTGCAAACATGATGGACGAAGTGGATTTATCATTGGCATCTCTGTGGGCCCCACAAAGCTTTTTAGCACAGGAACGGACACAGGCAATCCACGTCTGCCTAGAATGAGACATGTCCCCAGGACGTGTAGAATGAGACATGTCCACCGTACATGTGGTTGGTTAGCTGTCATTCAAAGTCAATTGGATCTCAGCCATCTGATCATTGGCTTCAAACGGACGGTGGACAAGTACGGTCGAAGAAATTGTTTTGGGCCGTACATTTCTTTCTTTCTCACCCATGTGTCAAACGTGGACGATATGGTCACAGCGTGATGAACACCTCAAAATCAGGTTGACCTTAGGTGGGCCACACCCTCACCACTATACTTGACTTTGATTTTAATTTCGTCTACCTTGATGCATGTATCTGCCTGACTTTCTCATTGGGTGATTACCATGGTGGGTCCCACCTTTTTCATGAAGGTATATGTGAGTTTTTCTTTTATTAATTTCAAATAATTTTATCATTCTGTGTGGAATAATAATTTTGTTTAAATAATATAGCAGAAATCAACAAATTTTAAAGTGGTTTAAATAATCAATAAAAGTGTATTTTTTAGTTTTAGGGTTTGATTACAATATATTTTGGAATGGAAAATAATAAATAAAGTATAATGAATTATTTTCCAAAAATTGCTGGGAAAGGTGCCAAAGCGACAATTTTCCAAAAAATATTTCAATTGGATTTTGAAGTTTTAATGAATTAAAGTCATTATTTAAAATTGTTGGTAAAGTAGAATATAGGAGGGACATTCAAAGATGAAATAGACATTCCCAGTTCATTGGACATGTTAGAGTGTTAAAATCCCTTGATATATATTGATACACCATCGGCTTTTAGCTGCTCAAGTTTTTAGAGAAAGTGGTTATTTGATATGGTATCAGAGTAGAGGTTCATATGACTCCATAATATACCTTCCAAGGGAAGCCGTTTATGGTGTGAATTGAGTTTCCCTCTACTCTCGCCCAGTATGCGTCCATGCGAACACAGCACCGGCTTCTAACAGATCGAGCTTTTATAGAAAGTGGTTATTTGACATGGTATTAAAATAGAAGGTGAATATGACTCCATAATATATCCCCCGAGGGGGCCGTTTATGATGTGAATTGAGTGTCCCTCCACCTTTGTCCAGTATGCTCCCATGTAGAGTTTCACCTCACTCGTGTGGAGGAGTGTTAAATTCCCTTGATATACATGTAAGACTCCATTGGGTGGGCCACACATGATCATCGATTTAGATCATGACCGTTGGATTATTCAGATTGAGCGATTCAGTGGGCCCCACTATAGTTGTGATCATTGCAAATAGGTTTGGGGCGGGACGCTTAAACCGTGGTTCCTATGCGCGGTTATTAAGCCAGATATGGAAACCTACGGTGTGGAGACCCTAGAGGAGAGAAGTGTGATGGGTAAGCTTCTCTGGCCCTCTTTCCTATAAATATACGTCTTGGTCCCCTTACCAACACAAGAGAAAACCCTAGTCCCCATTGAGTGGTTCTCCTAAAGGTGTTAGGTGCAGAAGACCAAGAGTTCTTCTCGGCAACACGGCAGCATCGGGAATGTCTTCCCAATCAGGTATGGCTTTAAGATTACAGTATGGAATCTCCATTATTCGATGCATAGACGATCCGATTATTCCGTGTTAAGATTAAGTATTACAGTTGGTATCAGAGAAGCTCTTGCGAGAATGGCAATTTCTGTTTTGGTGGTGTAGGGTTTGCTATTTTGGAAATACCAACAGCAGAGGCGGCCAGGGTTATGGGCGTGGTTAAACACCTGGACTTTTTTATTGGGCCTGGTTATAAGGTCCAGAGCCTGGATTTTATGTTGGACCTATCCACTTGGTCTAGCTACTACAGCACAGCCGAATCTGCAAGAGTATGACCATCTATGTTCATGCACGGTTTGCACACATGTAGAATCTAAATCGTCCAATAGGGTGGTCCCAAAATCAGCTTGGTTGCACCATCTTGACCGCACATCGGTGATCATTTATATGTTGAGTTTGGATGGGCGGTTAAGATCATCCACGACGATCCCTATAATTTGGACGGTCTGTATTGATAGATGTGTGCCATGCGTGTAGTCAGTCAGCCAGCCCATCAAGTAACTTCTATGCTCATGGGGTGGCGCAGTGAAGGCCGTTTCTAGTAGAGAGTGGGGCTGACCCAATGGTCCAGCTCATGGCCTTCTTTTTTAGCATGTTTCCAGCAGGCAATGGGTAAGGCTTTAGGAGCCTTGTTTGGACAGATATCAGTTTTATTATTTTTTTTAGGGCCCACTTTAATATTTTGGGTAAATAGATGGGCGCCTTGAATGGATAATGGATAGAATATGGGCTAAAGCTTAGGCCTATTTTCAGTAATTTTAGGCCTGTTCCCATGCCCATTTTCAAGGCCATTTTCAAGGCTAATTTTTTGGGCCCTAATTTGGGCCTTGTTCATGCTCATTCTAGGCCTAACCTATGAGGCATGATGTTGGATTACTTCTTATGGACTCTTAGGGGCCCACTTTGGTTACTCGAGCTTATTTTCCAAGATTATCTAAATCACTGAATTAATCTCATTTGGGCAATTTCAATACAAGTAAAACCTAAATAAATAATTGATGGTTGGTAGGTTACACCTGTAAGGCGGCCCTGGTAATTCAATAAATATGGTTATGCTTATTGAGCTCTGATTTGGCCTAAAATAGGGTCATTACCCATATGTTTAAGGCTGATATTTAGTTGTTGACCATTCAATATTCAATCCAACCATCACTTTAGAATATGTTTGCATATATGAGCGGTCAACATCAGCCGTATTTTAGGCCGAATCAGAATTTCTGTAGTATGTTTCGTTGTGGGCAGAACCATTGAGCAATCCTTGAGTCTAGGAGTGGGATTGGAGCTGGTTGTGTTAGCCACCAAAGTGACCTCAATTGGCAAAGATTTCTACTTCTAGACTTCTGTATATGGAATTCAGTGACACTCCATTGTAGGATTGCATTCAGTTGCGTTCATATTCAGGCGAGCGGTGGTCAGAACAAAGAAGTAGCATCGTTTGGCTGGATGTGAGCGGGATGAAGTGGTTGGTGATGGTGATATAGGTCTGAGAGATTCATTTCACCCAAAGGTGATGGGCGTCTTAGATTTATTTCACCAACATTGGTCAGCTTCATGATTCAGTAGAGCCTCCTGTATGTTACAGTTTCGCCCAAAGGAGGAATCGTGATGATACGCTTGGCTCTTGCCAGATTTTGATGATTATGGCCCATCATCATTCTGGGTCATTTGATTGAAGGCCCAAATCAATCGAATGTTCATACATGCATGATATTTGTGGTTTATGTTTATGCAATGTTATAAGGGACTTGTTTATTAATGTGAGTTTTATGCTTTGAATGTCCAGCTATGACTGTTTCCAATATTCCAACCCAATTCAATTCCATACCTTTGCTTACTGGGTCCAACTATTCGAAATGGAAGTCGTCCGTTGAAATAGTCCTAGGTTGCATGGACTTGGACTTGGCCCTGGAGGAAGTAGAGCCTCCTACTCCAACTGATTCTAGCACGGATTCAGCAAAGGCTCACTACAAGGCCTGGACCAAGTCAAATAAGATGTGTCTCAAAATCATACAGAACTCGATTTCTGAGACCATGCAGGGTGTCATGCCCGACACTGAGAAAGCTAAAGATTTCCTGACTGAAATAGGAAAACAATTTCAGAAATCGGATAAAGCTGAGCTAAGTTCACTCTTACATAAATTGACTCAAGCCACCTATAACGGTCAAGGAAATATCAGGGAGTACATTGGTGGATTGTCTGATGTGGTGGCTAAAATCCGCGCATTAGACCTTAAGATTGAGGATGAACTCCTGATTTTCTTGGTTCTGAACTCTCTCCCTCCACAATTCAGTCAATTCCAAATCAGCTACAATACTCAAAAGGAAAAGTGGACATTGAACGAACTGATATCTCAGTGCGTTCAAGAGGAAGAGAGACTCAGAAGGTCGAGCAAGACACAAAGTGCACACCTAGTGACATCTGGTCAGGGACGAAAAGGAAATAAGAAAAGAAAGCAAACTTCAGGAAAAGGTTCTACGGGTACTGCGGGTGGCAATCAGCCTAAGTCTGGAAAGACATTTAAGAAGAAAAAGAAGGGTCCTAATGATGGCTGCTTCTTCTGCAAGAAGCCTGGTCATCAGAAAAAGGATTGTGAAGATTTTAAAGCATGGCTCGTTTCTAAGGGTAAAGACCATATTTTAGTCTGTTTTGAATCAAATTTAGCTGATATGTCCACAGACTCCTGGTGGATAGATTCTGGTGCTACTATTCACATTTGTAATTCCATGCAGGATATGCTCCAAAGCCGGACGCCAACTGATGCAGAGAGATCAGTCTATATGGGGAACGGCATTAGAGCAAACGTGGAAGCTATTGGAGTCTGTAGGCTTAGGTTATCGTCAGGACACTTTCTTGATCTAGTAGATACTGTTTGTGTGCCTTCTATAAGGCGCAATTTGGTTTCCATTTCTCGTTTGGACAAATTTGGTTATGAGTTTAAATTTGCAAATGGAAAATTAAGCATTTACTATGATTCAGTTGTGATTGGTTCTGGCACTTAAGTTAATAACCTTTATCAGCTAGATTTGGATGTTTCACATGTATACAGCGTTAACTCATCACATGGAAACACTAAAGGCATCAAACGAAGTTTAGATTGTGAGAATTCCTCCATGCTATGGCACAGGCGATTAGGCCATATCTCTCGTGAGAGATTGGAAAGGCTTGTACGTGAAGGAATTCTTCACTCCCTAGACTTCTCAGACTTTGGGGTTTGTATTGATTGCATTAAAGGTAAACAGACTAGAATAAGGAAAAAGGGTGCCACTAGGAGCGTAGGACTCTTAGAAGTGATTCATACAGACATCTGCGGACCGTTCCCTACAGCATCTTGGAATGGGCAGAAGTATTTTATCACTTTTATAGATGACTATTCTCGTTATGGGTACTTATACCTTATTAACGAAAAATCAGACGCCCTGGATACATTTAAGATCTATAAGGCTGAAGTCGAGAATCAACTCGACAGGAAGATCAAAGTCGTTAGATCCGACCGTGGTGGTGAGTACTACGGAAGGTATGACGAATCTGGGCGTAATCCAGGTCCATTCGCTAGATACCTACAAGATTGTGGCATCGTCGCCCAGTACACCATGCCTGGTACTCCAGAGCAGAATGGTGTAGCGGAAAGGCGTAATCGCACCCTAAAGGACATGGTGCGATCTATGATTAGTAATTCTACGTTGCCAGAATCTTTGTGGGGTGATGCGTTGAAAACAGCTGTGCATATCCTTAATAGGGTCCCAAGTAAGGCTGTAATGAAAACTCCATATGAATTGTGGACAGGGCGAAAGCCTAGTCTACGATATTTTCATGTATGGGGTTGTCCTGCAGAAGCCAAACCCTATAACCCGCATGAAAGAAAACTTGACCCTAGAACTGTTAGTTGCTTCTTTATTGGATACCCAGAAAGATCAAAAGGATTCAGATTTTATTGTCCATCATATTCCATGAGAGTCATTGAGACTGGGAATGCTAGGTTTATTGAGAACACTGAAGATAGTGGGAGCACAAATATAAGAGATATTATATTTGAGGAAGAGCGAATTGTGATTCCCACCACAATCATTCAGAGTAGCATGGTTGTCCGTCCAGCAGTGGACCCTAAGATCCCTATGGACGACCATGTACAACCTCAAATACAACCCACTGATGAGGAAATGGAAAACCCAATTCAGAATAATGAGCCATTAAGACGATCACACAGAGAGAGAAGATCTGCAATATCAGACGATTACGTCGTCTATTTGCAGGAGCATGAGTTTGACATTGGGGTTGAAAAGGATCCTGTATCCCTTTCACAGGTAGAACAAAGTGCTGATTCTTCTCATTGGTACGATGCCATGAAGGATGAATTGAAATCCATGAAGGACAACAAAGTTTGGGACCTTGTTGAATTGCCTAAAGGGATTAGGCCGATTGGTTGCAAATGGGTATTTAAAACCAAACGGGACTCTAAGGGCAATATCGAAAGGTATAAAGCCAGGCTAGTTGCAAAGGGTTTCACTCAGCGTGAGGGCATTGACTTTAAGGAGACTTTCTCACCTGTATCTAAGAAAGACTCCTTTAGGATCATTATGGCTCTTGTGGCTCATATGGATTTAGAGCTACATCAAATGGACGTAAAAACTGCGTTTCTCAATGGAGATCTAATGGAGAACGTATATATGTTGCAGCCAGAAGGTTTTAAAGCCAAAGGCTCAGAACATCTGGTCTGCAAACTTAAGAAGTCCATTTATGGGTTGAAACAGGCATCACGACAGTGGTACCTAAAGTTTCATGAAGTTGTTTCCTCATATGGTTTCATTGAAAACACTGCGGATGAGTGCATATATATGAAAATCAGTGGGAGTAAGTTTATCATTTTGGTCTTGTATGTTGACGACATTTTATTGGCCAGTAGTGATATTAGATTGTTGCGTGAGACTAAGAAATTTCTATCTCAAAATTTTGAGATGAAAGATCTTGGTGATGCTTCATTTGTCATCGGCATTCAGATTAGCCGGGACAGATCACGTGGATTACTTGGCTTGTCGCAGAGGGCCTATATTGATAGGGTTCTCGAAAGGTTTGGCATGCAAGGTTGTGCTCCTGGCCAAGCACCTATTGTAAAAGGTGACAAGTTTGGTCAATTTCAGTGTCATAAGAATGACCTAGAGAAGGACAAGATGAAAGCTATTCCATATGCGTCAGCAGTAGGGAGCATCATGTATGCTCAGGTCTGTACGCGTCCAGATATTGCTTTTGTGGTTGGAATGTTGGGCAGGTACCTTAGCAATCCAGGAATGAATCATTGGATAGCTGTAAAGAAAGTGTTGCGCTACCTGCAAAGGACAAAGGACTTCGAACTCACATACAGGAGATCCGACCATTTGGAGTTGGTAGGATATACAGATGCAGATTTTGCTGGTTGTCTCGACAGCAAGAAGTCCACCTCGGGCTATGTATTCATGATGGTTGGTGGAGCTGTATCATGGAAAAGCGTGAAACAGTCAATTACGGCATCATCTACCATGGAAGCAGAGTATGTAGCTTGTCATGAAGCCACGAATCAAGCGGTCTGGCTTCAGAGCTTTTTCTCTGGTTTACGGGTTGTGCAGATGATCCCGAAACCATTGAAAATCTATTGTGATAGTTCAGCTGCAGTTAACTTCTCCAACAACAACAAGCATTCATCGAGGTCAAAGCACATTGACATCAAATATCTTGTTGTGAAGGAGAGAGTTCAGAATCGTCTAGTGTCTGTGGAACTCATCGGCACAAGGCAGATGATAGCGGATCCTCTCACTAAAGGCCTTCCTATCACGCTCTTTAAGGAGCATGTGACATCTATGGGAGTTGTTGATCCCAATGATGTATTTCAGTAGTGGGAGTTTTCATGTATGATCCGATTATGTCCAGACATTTTTTTAGAGATATCTTTTATGCATTGATGATTCTGTTTTTCAGTTTATATCTTGCTTCTCCTTCAGTGTGCGCATTCAGTTTTGAGTAAGCAAGACTTTGGTTTGTGTCTTGGAGACACGTTCAGTAGGACCACTTGAAGATAAACACGTATGATCACATGAGACGTGCAATCTTCATACCACACCCCATATCATTGATCCATGTCGTTAAGGCTATTGGTATTTGTGATCGTGATTCGTCACACTTCGAAAATATGAAATGTTGTGTTGACTACCATGATTCAATATCAGTGGTCTTGATGGACCGGATCTGACAAGCGTTGCTCATAATTACCAACGGTATTGTTTTGAAATCAGTAGGGCGCCCATTAGGAACTTTTGAAACAAACATGTTTTATGAAATGCTTTTCACAAAATAAAATAAAATGTTTTATTTTCTTTCTGAGATCAGTGTAGCCCAAGTGGGAGAATGTAAGACTCCATTGGGTGGGCCACACATGATCATCGATTTAGATCATGACCGTTGGATTATTCAGATTGAGCGATTCAGTGGGCCCCACTATAGTTGTGATCATTGCAAATAGGTTTGGGGCGGGACGCTTAAACCGTGGTTCCTATGCGCGGTTATTAAGCCAGATATGGAAACCTACGGTGTGGAGACCCTAGAGGAGAGAAGTGTGATGGGTAAGCTTCTCTGGCCCTCTTTCCTATAAATATACGTCTTGGTCCCCTTACCAATACAAGAGAAAACCCTAGTCCCCATTGAGTGGTTCTCCTAAAGGTGTTAGGTGCAGAAGACCAAGAGTTCTTCTCGGCAACACGGCAGCATCGGAAATGTCTTCCCAATCAGGTATGGCTTTAAGATTACAGTATGGAATCTCCATTATTCGATGCATAGACGATCCGATTATTCCGTATTAAGATTAAGTATTACAATACATTAATATTGTCATCCTCTAGCAGATTAAGCTTTTAGAGCTTGAGCTTTTAGAGAAAGTAGTCATTTGGCATTGTATCGTACCTTTATAATATATTCCCCCACCGCGAGCCAGATATGCATCAAAGACTTTGTGGCCACAATCTATCGAATGGTGACAAATGATTGTGATATGATCATCGTGCATTTAATATGATCGATGTCACCGTAACTGTATTTTCATCCGTCCAAACACTGAAAAAACACGACCCAAAACCATCGCTAACCATCGCATTTTGCAATTGCAATTGACTTTAAACTCTCTTTTTTTCCTTTTTTCTTTTTTTTTTTCCCTTTTCACATAGTGGTACTATTCAATCAGTGTCCATGAATTCAATGGCTAAAATCAAATGTTCTTGGCTCATCTGAGCTCTACCTCTGTCTTTCTTTCAGTAACCCGCCACAAAAGCCTTTTTGCACACGTGTGCAAGATCTGAGCCATTCATTGATAGTCCAATTACAAATAACAGACCAATAAACCCATGATGAGAAATTTTGATAGAGAAAATGACCAATTGGACACATTAAACACCCATTTCTCTCCTGCCAATGAATGGCTACCTAACATTCTGCGTAGGGCCATGTTCACCTTGGGCCCATGAACCTTGACTCCAAGGCTCCAAGTAGGTGGGCAGCCTTGGCACGTGTGAATAATTGTTTGGCACGTGGAAATTCTAGAAGCTATGCCAAAGTACAAGTGTACCTTCTCTTTTTCAAATAAATATAAAATCCCCTTGCTTTGGATTATTACGTAGACCTCCTTCCTTGTCCAAGGTTCATTATAAAACCCAAATCCCTGTGTGAGAAACAACACCAATATCTTTAAACAACTGACCATTCTATCTCTATCTTATATGAAATTAGTTTTAGACATGTGAGTGTACTATTCATATATCACCTCAAAATTCAAGATGATTAAAGCTTCAAGTGGCCCACCATGTTAATTTGGATCTTTTATGGTGGCTGTCCATTAATTTCTATGTTGTGGCCCACTTGATGATCAGATTAACCTGACTTTTTGACCATTCAATTTTTATTGACCCCACAGGACGTGCTACATGCCATTTGCATATAAGGTGGGCCCCACAAGCACCCAAGAAAACACATCGAAGCAGGGTATTTTGTCATTTGGGATGCAGAAGGAATTACCTACAATAATCCCAAATAGAAGGGTGGTGTTTACAATTATCATAAAACGGAGGAGCGGCATTAACAATTATCCTCTTTTTATACATATACTGCCAAAGAGCTTTCTTCGTTATTTGTAAAGATCACTGCACACGTGGCATTAATGGATGAAATCGAAACCGTTCATTTGGCATTTCCAGTGGTCAACGGGCCTCGATCCAAAATAACAACGGTTTGGACGGTCCTAGCCTCTTTATTGTTCGCATGGAGACAAACACTAAAAGACAAATCAGCAATGGATCCCATTCAGTGAGAAAAGGAGAAAATCGTTGGTGATGAGCCAATCAAGGTGGTCCACTTTGGATTCAGGATCATCTTGCACGTGTTACACGTCTATGACGCGTGATATATAATAGATGTGAAAGGAAAAATGATCCTGCACTTGATATAGGTGGACCACTTTGGAAAAATGGACCATAAAAAAGAATGCCCCACTTGACAATTGTGCTAATAGCAAGCTCACGGTGGGGCCCACCTGATTGCTGGTCTGGATCTGGTGCAGAAGAGAGAGGGAGAAACTTATTAGACGTTATGGGTTATGTCCGGGAGGTTAAACCCACCTTTATGAACACTTAGATGCAAAAATAAGGCCCATCCAGTCTTCATGTCTATAGAAAAAAGTGCAGTATTTACACATGTGGCCCACTTGAAATAAGTGGGCCAGCATTTTACGTTGAAATATATTCATATAGTGTTCGGTTAGAATCGAGTTGATTACGGCTCGGCCAATGTGTATAAACAAAATCGTACCATTCGTTACACATGTGGCCAAACGTCCAAATTGAATAACAATAAGTGGACAGTTCAGTTGGTAAGTCTGAACTGTCTATTAAATTCAAGAAACATTTTATCGGCTATGTAAAAATCATGCTAATTGATGATCCAATCCATCCCTACTTTGTCCTTTTTGAGCCATCCTTTTCAAAGAATGGTTAGAGTTTGTCTAAAAAAAAGTGACTTTTTAGAACCATAAGTAATCTATGTTAGGATCTAACAAATAGATTGATCAATTTGGACTTATTCTCTATCTAAATGATCAGGACCGTCCAATTAAAGGCTAGTGTTCATATATGTACGGTTGTCTAATGACATGGTAACCCATAAAATATGTTGGACCAAATGTACGGTCTAGATCAATTTATTGGATTTCTTAAGCGTCCCAGTGCAAATAGGATCATTGTAAATTGTGCTACTCTGAGGGCACTGTGAGTCCATGCAATTGGATCAGTGTACAAGATCCTCTTTTGAGGCCCACCATGTTGTATATGTGAAATCCACTCCGTTCATCAGGTGATAACTGATAATTCCTTGTTTTCATAGTATATGCAAGAGATCAGTTGGGCCACACCACTTTAAATAATGTGAATTGCGCCTGAGTTATGTTGTATCTTCCTTTCATTCTGGTGGGCCTCACCTGATCAACGGATGTGATAAAAGATACAAACTATTTATGGTGGCCACACGCTAGTGGTCGGGGCTGGAAAAGCTCTAAGGCCCACAGTGATGTATGTGTTTCATCCATGCCGTCCATTTATTTTGTGAGCTAATTTTGGGCATAAATTCAAAAATTAGGCAGATCCAAATTTCAGGTGGACCACACCATAGGAAACAGTGGTGATTGAACGCCCACCATTAAAAATCTCCTAAACCCCACTGTAATGTTTATTTGCCATCCAATCTGTTGATTAGGTCACAGATCTAATCTGGGTGAAGGAAAAACACAAATATCAACTTGATCGAAGACTTTTTATGGCCTTCAAGGAATTTTTAATGGTGGGTGTTCAATCACCACTGATTCCTATGGCGTGGTCCACCTGAGATTTGGATTTGCCTAATTTTTGGAATCTTGCCCAAAATGAGCTCAAAAAATAAATAGACGGTATGTATGAAGCACATACATCATGCTGGGGCCAGAGAGCTTATCCAGCACCGACCGCTAGTGACGAGCATAGTGGCGGTTTCACTACGGGAGGTTTCACTGCTTAATCCGACTCCGTTTGAAAGGAGAACGGCTTCGGTGGATTACCGGATCCACCGAGGTGGATGGGTTACCTAACTGTGGGGCCCACATGCTGTATGTACCTTACATCCATACAATCCATCAGTATTGAAAAATCATTTCAGGCATGATGCAAAAAAATGAAGTAGATCCAAATCTCAAGTGGATCATAGTCGTGATTATATCCCCACCGTAGGTTCACAAAGACCTGGATGAAGAGACCATGCAAATATAATCAAGATCCAAAACTTGTGTGTCCCACAAGAAGTTTTTAATGGTTATTTACTATTGCTTCATGTACTATGATCTACTAATATTTGGTGTTTGCACAGTTCAATCAAACATGAGTAGCAATAGTCAGGTGGAGTCACGTAGGGGAGAGAGGGGGCAAATGCCCCCCCCCCCCCCCCCCCCCCTTCTTCTTTTTTATTTTTTCCAACAATCTCCACTATTTTATTAGGTGTGGCCTACAAGAGTTTTGGATCTGTATGAGGTTTGGGATCATTTCCAAAAATGAGCTGGAAAAATGGATGGACGGCATGGATGAAACACATACATTATGAATCCAAGACTAAAGTGGGCCGCACTAAAGAAAAAAGTGGGTAGGAAAATTTCTACCATTGAAAACTCCCTGGGTCTACAGGGATGTTAATATGCCATCCATACTGTTCCTAACGTCATTCCTAGTGAAAACACAAATATTAGCGTGATTCAAAACTTCCGGGCCCCAAGAATATTTCAACCGTGGACGTTCAACCCTCTCGTTCAACTTGAGTCTTCGATCCGGCTCATTTTTTTATCCTAAAATGAGCTCACAAAATAGATGGACGCTGATTTTTGGGAAATCCAGGATGGATTGGATACTACCCCAACAGAAGGGGGCGCGGGTTTGCTGGATCCCCGAATTCAGCTAGGTGGGTGGATCCCTTACCATGCCGTCCACTGCGTGATGTGTGTGTATTACATCCACCCCGTCCATTTATTTTAAAAACTCATTTTAGAGCATGACTCAAAAAACGAAGTAGATCCAAATCTTAGGTGGACCGAGCTCGACCAGACTCGGCACAAAGCTTAGCCTGAACTCAGCTCAGTTAAGCTCGACTCAAGTTATAACTTAATTATATAATATTATATTTGTATATATATAACTTAATTTATATTTTATATTTTATATTATATATAATATAAGAAAGGGCCCGCCTATAAAAATTAAAAAGAAAATGTCTGAGATCAACTCGACTCGAAAACTCGAACGTGGCATGGAAGCTCGAGTTCGAACTCGGCTCGAACTAGACTTGAGTTGGCTGAGCTGTTAACCAAATTGAGCTAAGATGGAGGATCATGAACCGAGCTGATCCGAACTTAATATGGGGTAGGTTGCTAGGCAAACCGAGTCGAGCTATGCCAAGCTCAACTCAGTTCGACTCGGTGTCCAGCTCTAAACGGAAGGCCACATGTATTAGTGAGGGTCCGTATTAGTTTACGTGTGTGATTTGGAAGTGTGGGCGTGCCAGAGTCGAGCTCGACTCAATGTTTGATTGAATGCCGGTGACTCCTGTGTTGAGATGAACCGATTATGACCAAGTCTTGGGACTTAGTTGCCCTTGCCAGCCACCAATTATAACAGTAATCCGACGATTTGCGAATGGATGGGTGTTATACTCCTTTTTAATGAATTCTTTTTTCCTTATGCCTTAAATACTTCTTTTACCAATAATTGTAGTTAAAATATACTTATCAAAGGAATGAAGATGAACAGACTAGAATAAAAGAAGGCGAAAAAATGTCAATTCTTTTATTCATGCATAGATGATGCTCATAATCGACAGAGTAGTAATTAAAACTATAGAAAAATAAAAAGAGACAAATACTTAAATTATATTTATGGCCAAACAATCTAAGCTACTAGGCCACAAAATGTGACCAGAGTGTTAAATTTTTCAAGTAAGAACTCGGTTGATCGAGATCCAGGAATGAAAAGCTGTGGATATTTATCATATTTTTACGATAATATAGCGGTGGCGTTGGACATTAGTGATCCAATTTAAAACTAGGCTGGACTGTGCTAAGATAAAAGTAAAGGTAAAGATAATAAGATAAATTGTGTTTGGCATGGGCCTGAAGCTCTTCATTGCATTCTCCTTTTATAGCTTATAAAGATAGCAAAAATCTCACTACATTTCTTTGTTAGTCCAAGATTCTTCACAATTACAACTTTTATGTGGTTTTTTCATAAGATATCTCCATATATCTGAAACCGTTTTCAAATATCTTACCCATGTGGCTATGACGGTTTTCGTGACACACTTACGAGGACCAATGAAATGCTGCCACATTTCGACACTACAAGCTTAATAATGACAGAATAGTACTCGCGCCAAATGATATCTTCTCCCCATTTTCCTTCGGTGGTATGCCTCTCATCATAAATGCAATGGCATATAACCATATGCATGCCTCTTGAGGAAACGAAGCAACGAGTACATGTGGCCCTAATTTGTGTGGTACATGATCAAGGATGTGTACTCAACACGTTTATAAAAGACCCACCAAGGCAAAAATCATATCATAGATCCGGTATGCTTTGTAAGACCGTCTCTCACAATCCTTTCAAAATAAGAGATCTTTCCAAAGATGTACAGAGTTCTTGCGGTGATTACGAAGATTTCGAAGATCGGACCAATATTTAAGTAGATTGACACTAATGGATTGGGCCCAATCTATGTTTTATGTACTATAGGCCACCTGGGATTTGAATATACTTCATTTTTTTTGTTTGGATCATGCCCTAAAATGAGTTTTTAATCAGGATAGACAACATGTTGTATAGGTTTTTTCAACTCTGGTCTATACAATTTTTTGTATATCATTTAAGGGCATAATCCTAAAAATAAGCCAATCAAAGGCTCAAGTGAACTATATATTGGAGATTGCACGCCCACCATTTAAAAACGTCTTGGAAGTCACATAAGTTTTGATCAACGGTGATGTTTGTATTTTCCTTCATCCAGTTCTACGTGAACTTTTGATCAGGTTGGATGGCAAATAAACATCAAGCTGAGCTCTAGGAAGGTTTCAATGGTCAGCGTAAGCTGCTTCCTTTAGTGTGACTTGAGCCTTGGATCTGTCTATTTTTAAGCTCATGCCCTAGAATAATACGGCAAAATGGATGGACTGGGTGGATAAAACCCATATATTATGAGGGCCTTCAAAACTCTGCCTCTTCCAATCTCCGGTCAAACTGGGTTAGTATCCAATCCACGTCCGTTTCAAAGTTGCTAGGTCCACCATTTCTCGACCCAGCAGGGCATGTCCCCCAAATAAATCCTTCCACGGCTATCACACAATTCACATCCGTCCTAGGGATTCATGGACGGGTGGGATTTGATTGTGCCACATGACACTGTTAGAGATGGACACGGTTTTGCTAGTGACCCAACACAAGATAGCTACCTGGTGTCAAAAGCTCTATGTGCCCTACCATGATGTATGTGTTTTATCCACACCGTCCATCCATTTTTCCTGCTCATTTTAAGGCATGATCTCAGAAATAAGGCAGATTCAACTCTCAGGTGGACCACACAGCAGGAAGTAATATGAACTAAATGCTTATCATTGAAAACTTTTCGTGGCCACAGAAGTTTTGGATCAAGCTGATATTTGTGTTTTCTCTTTATCCAGGTCTGTGTGACCTTATCAACAGGTTTGGATGGCAGATAAACATTACAGGGGCCCTAGGAAATTTTCAATGGTGGATGTTCAATCAACACTGTTTTCCTGTGGTGTAGTCCAGCTGAGATTTAGATCTGCTTCATTTTTTGGCTCATAACCTGAAATGAGCAGGAAAAATGGATGGATGACGTGGATAAAACACATATATCATGGTGGGGCCCACAAAGCTTTGACACCAGCTAGCTGGCAGGTGTTGGGTTACTAGCCAAACTCTTTTTTATTTAAGTTAGTCATGCAACGCACCAACCCTGTTAGCTGAGCAATGCACCCACCCTGGCCTAACTGCGTCTGTGCTTTTTGGGGGCCAGTTGCTGTTGTTTTTGTTACCTGGTTCCATCCATGAAGAGGCTCACCAGATGGACGGCCCATATTCACTAACCATGGAGCCATGTAAGTGGAGGTTGTTCATCTGCCATCCATATATAGTATGGACCACGAGATCAACGGTCTAGATTGCCGGTTACACATGTACCGAGTTGGTTGTTGACTTAATAGGATAATATTAAAAGATGCTACAATGACCTTAGAAATGGACTCTTATAATGCATGATCTGATAAAACGCTTGATCCACATGATATAGTGCATCTCAATGGACCACAACTTGAATTTGTCAAAATCTACTTAACTATGGCAATCCAGTCCGTTCATGTGCTTTGATGGAGCGTAATCATAATTTCAGATGACTGGACAATCCTAACCGTCAGATTTTTCCAATGACTTTTCGACGGCTCACCATTTTCATTTCAACTGACAATTTGATGGCTGCCAATGAGACGTTGTGATTGTTCGATCAGTGCCACATTCAAGAATTGAGACACTCATACCACAACTACACTGCTGGAGTGGCTTCCTGCCGTACACGTGGCAAGTACCTCAAATCCAAAACATCCGAGTAGTGGGACACACTATAGAAGGATGATTAGCTATGATTCTAACCTGGGCCGATAGGTGGATTACATGATCCTGGGCCAATGTTGGTCTGATCCAAACCGTTGATTTGATAGGCCCCACTATAAAAGAGAAGATTTATGACCCAAATGTCTCCTGGTTTAAAATATTACAGCCATCTAAATTACGGTCCAATATCAATTGAATGTGGACCACTGATGCATTGTTTTAGCCATCTGTTTTAAGCCTAGTTAGTAAAGTGTAAAAAAAAGTCCTTCAATGGATCCTTTTGGAACACGGTCCATCTATCATTGGGTCCATCAGATCAACAGTTCCATTCTCTTAGCAAAGTGTCACACTTGCAAAACTCAAGAGGCCCACGGATGCTTCTGTAAAAGTAGGCCCGTGGATTGGCGATCCAAACCGTTGATCTCACTTGTTCCTCCACATTTTCGAAATCAACGATTGTAAAAAGGAGGTTGGCTAATTCCAGAATCGTGTGGGGCCCAGCCCATCCACACTCATACGTGCCAATATGTAACATGTCGTGCAAGATCTGATATGTGGGCCATGTGCATGATGAATGGTCCAAAATTTGTGATAGGTGTCATGCTTCCACTGCACTAGAAAGATGTGTGCAACCAAATGTGCATGCTGCACCCATTTATTTATGTAAAATGCGCACGAAAAATAATACTTGATTTGATTTGCGCCACGTTAGAAGGATTGAGAAGAAAGACTCCCAATGAAAAGGACAATAGATATTTCCCTTGCGGGGAGTTATGGCACGGCAATCCTACTCGAATGTGAAGATACACTCGATGGATTTTTCTTTGGGATGCTACCTGACCGTGATGAACGTATCAATCAATGAGGTGGTGTGGTCAGCATGTCTATAAAGATTCATTAATAGAGGATTGACTCCTATAACAGATTTGATTTTGATAGGCTCGATAAAGTCGTCAATTATTACAATCCTACAAGATCTAATAGAGGATGACTCCTATAACAGAGGATGATTTTGATAGATTCATTAATAGAGGATGACTCCTATAACAGATTTGATTTTGATAGAGATTTTTCAAGAGACATTTGAATAATTTGTGATAGAGGATGACTCCTATAACAGAGGATGATTTTGATAGATTCATTAATAGAGGATGACTCCTATAACAGATTTGATTTTGATAGAGATTTTTCAAGAGACATTTGAATAATTTGTGAAGATTACTAAGATCTAAAATATCTGAAGATCAGACTAATAACCAAGCAAATCTAATTACGGTTTGGACTCAACTCAGGAGGATAGAATGCTGAGTCATGACCTGTAGCCATGCATTGATTGGAATCATGAGATGTCAGATCAGGATCAGATCAATCTGATCCATCTAATCCCTCCAGCACTCTAATCATCAGGGAGAGAGACTTCAAATTGAATGCAAGAGATGGTTTGATTGAATCATACAAAAGCATGATCGTAATCAATCGGAGGTTCGAGATCAATGGTAGAGGTTTCCCTGATTGATTTTGAACCCAATTAGTGGGTTACGAAGATCTTTTGCAACGGGATCAACTATGAAAAGAAGATCCAAGAAGCCAGCAGTTTCGAATCTACCTAAAATCCTTCTTATTCGAAATGTATGGGAAAAAAAAATGATGGATCTAGGATCAGCAAAGAAACCGAGCAAAAGTTTAGCCACCTCGATAAGCTATAAAAGGAGTACACAAATAAGAGTTCAAGACCCTACTCTAAACACATGTATCTACTTTTACATTTTATCTTTCATTTATCTATCTTTACTTTTATTTTAGCATAGCCTAGCTTAGTTTTAGAATAAATCACTATTGTCCAACGTCCACCACTATAGTACATAGGTTTAGATTAAATGTTAACGACCTTAAGTTGCTACATCCCATTTAACTAAGTTCTTACTTAAGTTATCACACTTCTCTAATCACATCCTAATGATCATTCACCTCGATCATTTGCTCTTACAAACAGGTTAAATATTTGTCTCTCGTTTGTTTATTTCTCTAGGTTGTTTTTTTTATACTTTGTCAATTGTAATGAGCTACACATCTAGATTATTAATAAAAATGACATTGTTTAGCCTTTCTTTATTTATTTGTTCATCTTCATTCTTTGAAAATTTTATTGCATTAACTGGTGAAAGAAAAGTCCTGAAATCGTAAGGCAACAAGAATCCATCAAGAAAGACTAACCCCTACCCTTTCACAAATCGCCTTATCGCAGAACCACAATCGGTGGTTGGAGGAAAGTTGATCCTATTTCCAGTATCCAATCAGTCTAACTCAATGCAGGGGGCACCAATGATTCAATTAGACATCGAGTCGAATAGACTCTGGCACGCCTGTGCATATCACAATTGCACGTGAAATCTAAATGTAGACCATTGTTCATACGTGTGGCCTCATGTTTGATTGAATTGATTAAACAGTTAGAATCCTCGGCATGGCCCAATGAAAAAGCACTACATGTGCGTGGATATCAAGGTAGGCTTGTGATTATGAATGTATCCCTCGACACAAGCCACGATGGCTCACACTCCATCTTTTTTCTCTTCATCTAGTGTACTGAGAATAATTGAGATATGGTATTGGCTTATATCTAAATAAATATGTAATTTAACATTGCCACCAGTCAAAATAAGCTTTAGAATCTATAATCAATTAGACATTGTATTTTCGCTTTTAAGGTTGGAAAATCACTAGAAGTTTCTAATTCGAGTGACCCCGATGGTTGGTCTAGTTTTACAGATTTTGGATAAGGGCCTCAGTGATAGAAAATGAAGGGGTTAGGCACCATTTTCTGTCCATATCACGTGTGGTCTCTACTTACAGGATTTAACATTTTTTTTTTTTTTTTTTTTTGGGATTCAACAAGATTTCAATACTGCTACATTAGGCCATACTTCGAAGAGTTTCAGGACTCTAAGTAGGCACAATAGAAAAATAAAAGAGAATGTAGATAGGAGGGTGTGCAGCAATAAAATAAAAATGTGCACGTGTGTGTGTGTGTGTGTGTGTGTGTGTGTGTGTGATGTTTTTAGTAGATTGGTATGAGATATGAGAAGGAAAAGGAAAAAATAGATACCCTTTTCATAAAAAGATATTGTCAAATGTCTCCAATTCCAACCATACTCTTTGACTTCAATAGCTTCTTTTACTAAGAATATTCTTTTGGCTCTTAAGTTGTGCAGGGTGACGACATAGAAAGGTTTTTTTTTCTGGATCTTCAGGAGACTTGTGGGGATTCGACATGTGTAACTATTAAGTCGAAACAACTAACTAGCCTCTCCGCCTCTTTCTTTGTTTCTGCTTTTGCCCCAAATGGGTTGTTATAATAGGAATTAAATAGGCCTTTAACCGGAACCTCAAGTATCGATTATAGGCCTATAGCTATCCTTTCTACCCGTACAATCTCTTTTGGATCAGGCAATCATTTTCATCGATGAAGGTGACTTCTTTGTACAATCGCTAATTCAAGTAATTATTGTTATTTTACCCTTTCAACAAGCGGTTTCAAGGCTTCCGAAAGTTTGGATGAGTGGCCACAATCTATTTTTCATCGAACTTGGGCATCAGTCAATTGGGTCCAAGGATTCTCTAGGGTTGCTGGGACCCTTTTTACTAGACTTGGATTTTCAATGCCTTTGGAGTCTGGCAAATGTAGTTTGATCGAAACTTATGGATGGCTAAAGTTTTGAGTGGTCTGGACGATTAGCTGAGATCTAATTTTATCGGGTTGTGCACCCATCAATCTGTTCTATTGATCATTTCCAGGTCGTTCCAAAGATCATTTTTATCCAATCAATTTAGATTTTAAGGCCTTTTGGATCAATTGAAAACGGTTTTATTTCTGCAACATGTTTTCGGGTCTTTGAAGGTCTAGATAGTTTGGTTAGAACTGGATTGGGATCAAGTTCCATGATCTTTCAATCTAGTCCACTAGCTATTCCCGAGGCTTGCCTAAAGCTCATCTTGCCCAACTCATATAGTCATCCAACGGGTATCGAGTCGCATGAAGACGTTTTTATCAAGTTTGGTTGAAGTTGAAGAAGAGTTTAATCTCATGATTTTAGGTGAAGTGTCTACGGTAACCCCTAGTTAAAAGAGAGTTTGAGTGGTTAAATCTAAGTTGTTAAAAGGGCATTTCGTAGGCAAATTTTAAATTGTTCATCTCTAAGCTTCACAACTCTAAATGTCCAAAATACACTTGATTTAGGGTATATTTGGATTGAAAATTACAACAATACTGTAATGAAACTATAATAATTATAACTTCTTCGTCTCCTGAAAACACCTACATTTTTTACGTATGATTACCGTGTTTGGTTTCTAGGTGGTAAAATCACTATGATGATATCTTTTCATTACTTCAATGTCAATTTATCAAATTTATACACTAATGTGTCTATTTGAATTTAAGATTTTTATCGTAATGTAATTGAAAAGTGCAATGATTATAAATTCTTTTGCCTATCTCCTAAAAATATTTTCATCTTACCGATGATTGTCGTGTTTGGTCTCACTATGGTACCGATGATTGTCGTGTTTGGTTTCACTATGGTAAAATCATAATAATAACATTTTTCCATTACATTAATTTGGTAATCCTTAGTTAAAACATATTCTTTAATTCCTTTACATGTACTTTTAAATGATAAAGTTCATCACTCTAGTAAAGTTAATTATAGGTGGAAAATTTTCATTTGGTGCTTGCCTTATAGACACTAATATATCTACATGATACATGAGATACATATGTTCAATCTCTATTATTCACAATTAAGACTCTTTACGTAACTATTTTCATTACATGGGCAGTTGAACTTGATTAAAGAATATGATGATGACATGTTCAGCTCTAAATGCGGCGGAAAGCGGGTGAGATCGAGCACCATCACTCTCACGGGGATAACTAACACGAATCTCGAATCTACAAGGACTCCTCAACCTGTCTTGATCAAATCCACGACGGGATATATCGAATTCACGAGATCTTCTTTTTGAATCCATGAAGAACAACTCCAATCAACGAGTCAAAGTAGAGATAAACTCAAAGTTTTGCTTAAAATAAAGAATGAATTACCTAAAATGAAATCAAATCAACATTAAATAGTAAACCAAACCCTAATCTACGTAGCCTAGGTGTCCTAATTGCAAAAGAAAACAAACTCAAACCAAAACAGAAAGAAATCGTTCAAAATAGAAAATCTTGTGCGGAATCCGCAATAAGGAAGACCGATCAGCCAAGGGTCCCTGACCGGTCATGGAGGGTCCAGACAGTCCAGCGTGTTGCGTTGGCTTCTAAGCTTAATTCAACCAGTCAGACGACCGGTTATCAGGGGTCGTTTGTCTGAGATTTTCCTAGTTTCCTCGATCCTTTCGTGGGTTCTTTTGGGACCACTTTCGAGTCCCCTTTCAAGCTCTTACATTGCCTTAATCAATGGGCCGTCTCGCTGCATCAGTCGCCCCCTCTTGAAAGAAACTTATCCTCAAGTTTCACTTTATTCCACGAGGCCTTGCTGTCTTATTACTTGAGACAAGGAGAGATTATCCATTTCCTTTGGTTACTTGCCGGCCTTCACGCGGTGTCACTGGGGCGAAGATGACCTTCCTTCCATTCTTGATGAATGAGATGACATTGTACAGCCACGATGTACGACATTCCAATCATATTGCCATGGACGCTCAAGTATCATGTGGCAGGTATCTATGTCCACGACATCACAACATATTTGATCATTATAAGCCTTACCGATAAAAAAAGGAGACAATGCATTGTTCCTTCACCTTTGTCGTGTTTCCTTTCTAAATCCAACCTACATCATATGGCAAAGGATGCGGGGTCGTCTTAAGCTTCAACTTATTCACCATCACTTGAGATATGATGTTCTCACAACTACCACCATCAATAATCACATCACATACCTTCCCATCCACGGTACATCTCGTGTGGAATAGGTTGTGATGCTGGGAATGAGCATGTGATTCCAGCATGTGTCTATGACCTTGCACAACCAAGGCAAACCCCGATCTCCTGTAATCCAGTCAGTCCCTTCATCCTCTTCTTCAACTTGCTCTTCATCAACAATATTTTCCTGCTCAGCTTGGACATCGTCCGTGATGATAACTACATTAACCGGGGGTCGTTGAGGGCAAACGTTTGAAAGGTGACCTGGCTGTTCACATCGGAAACAATGATCAGGCCTCGGTCGGCCGTACAGATTCGGAATTTTGCTTGAACCAGGCATGATTGCTGAACGTAACGGTCGACCTTGGCCACTCCCTAGTGTACTTTGGCGGCCAACATGGGGCCGAGCACGATCAACAATATTTTCCTTTCCCTTGGAAAGAGACGGATCTTGAGCGTGGTAATTTGTGGGGGCCATAGGAGGAGGATTGGCACGTGTGGGGTCCTTGCTAATTGCGCCTCAACATGTTTAGCGACCTGAACGGCTTCATCAACAGTCCAGACCAATCACAATTGAACTTGGTCCTGGATCGCTGGCCTTAAACCGTTGATGAACCTTGCGGTTTTTTGGATTTTCATCTCTGACAACTCGTTGCGAGTCGTGAGGTGATCAAACTCTGTCGAATATTTAGCAATAGGTCAACTTCCCTGCTTGCAGTTTTAGTATTGATGAAACAATACTTACTCATAGTCATTGGGTAAGAAGTGAGATTTCAGCAAGCGTTTTATTCGGGACCATGAACAGATGGGAAGTTTATTCTGGCAGGTACCCGTATTCTACAATTGTTTCCACCATGCCGAAGCGCCTTATTTTAACTTGTATGCGATAAGCTTCACTTGTAAATCATCGGGGACTCCCATGTAGTCGAAGTATCTTTCAACTTCAACTAACCAATCGAGGAAATCTTCGATATTGAGTGCGTCGTTAAAATTGAGTTCACCCTTACTTTGAAATCTTCTGTCAGCGCGATCAACATGCTCCTCTCTGTCATCAGGGCGTTGGAACACAAATTTTTTCACTTCATCATCGCTGGATCTAATATATTCTTCTACAATTGGCCGACAGTTGGCCACCGGCGATGCTTGGCATACAATGTCGTTGCGCAGTACAACTACTACAGGAGGGCGGACGTCACTAGGGGGTTATTGCGGCGAGGCGATCAAACGAAACTTGCAGCCCTTGCATAGCTTGAAGATGCTCTCGTCGGAATTCCATGAACTCTCTCGATGTTAGGGGTTGATCCTCGGAATCACCATTGACAGGGTTGTTGCCGTTGCTTACACTAGTAGCCATCACCAAGGAAGAACCTCGCTTTAATACTAATTAATGTGGCAGAAAGTGGTTGAGATCGAGCATCATCTCTCTCACAAGGATAAGTAATCTGAATCTCGGATCTACAGAGACTCCTTAACCTATCTTCGTCGAATCCACGACGGGATATCTCGAATCCACGAGATCTTCTCTTCGAATCCACGAGGAACAACTCGAATTCACAAGCCAAAGTAGAGATAAACTCAAAGTTTTGCTTAAAATATTGGATGAATTGTCTAAAACAAAATCAAAGCAACATTAAATAGTAAACCAAACCCTAATCTACGCAACCTAGGTGTCCTAATTGCAAAAGGAAACAAACTCAAACCAAAATAGAAAAAAAAATTGTTCAAAATAGAAACTCTTGGGCAAAATCCACACTAGGAAAGACCGGTCAGCCAGGGTCCCTGACCGGTCATGGTTGAAGGTCGATCGATCGGGCAACCGGTCGTGGAGTGTCCAAACAGTCCAGCGTGTTACACTGGCTTCTGGGCCTAATTCGATCAGTCGTCAGAGGGTCTGACTAGTTAGACGACTTGTCGTCAGGGGTTCTTTGTCTAAGATTTTTACAGTTTCCTCGATCCTTTCGTGGGTTCTTTTGGGCCCACTCTTGAGTCCTCTTTTTTTCTCTTTCTTTGCCTCAATCAAGGGGTCGTCTGGCTACATCAAACTCATATAATAGGTGTATAAAAATTATCTCTTTCCTTTCTTTTTATCTTTTGAATTAAATAATTGTAGACAACTCAACCTAATCTACTCTTCAGATTGTGATTGAGTTTCGATAAATTCATTCCATCCAACTCGAGAATTATTAAAAATTTAATTGATCAAGTGGGCAAGACTCTCGGCATGTTACAGGACCAACCAATAGATTTGATTAACAGATCTAGAACCTGTCAAATTAAATCTTAATTGATCATTCAAATACTCTGAGAACCCTATTTGAACGCATTAAAATTGTCTTTATCCGACTATAAATCATCACAAATCCAAACATGTTGCGTATTAAGATACCCTACGCCTCTCCGAAGCAACCAAAGGACCAAATCAACACATTAAAACCACAGCCTCAGGACAGGCTGGCAGTGATGTCATCATCCTTACTTCCGTTTTTCAAACCTGTATCAAGAAACTCATTTTGTCAAATAAGATGGTGCCACGTAAACAGTAAACTCGCCACAAGCCTACGACCACCTTACATATTGTTTACTAAATTAATGAAAATGCACCATTTACACGTATACAGGTGTGGACCCAAGGTTAAGAAATTATTATTTTTCACCATGGTCCAACGTGGCGCTATTCGTTCAGGTAGGATTAAGTGCATCCCATGCCCTGCTGGATGCAGGATGCAATCTGCAGTAACATTGGTTGTATGATTTTCACGTGGGCAAAAATTCGAAAGTGGATGGCTGGATATGTGTGTGAACTCTTTGAAGTTGCATGATAGAAATCTTAGTGGTTACGTATGTGACACGCCATGCCACGTAAGCTGCACCGTACCATTCTCTCCAGAGTCCTCTTGGAGTCTAAGTCCACAGTTCCAACTTCTAGAAAGAGGACTGAAGAACCCTTCTTTTCAAACTCAAAAACTGCTCTCCTCTTTTTGGATACTCCTACTTGCTGCCAACCAGTCGGATTCGGGTCCGGTACCGAATCCAGTTTGTGTTATGTTCTTAGGACCCGGCCCCATTCCCGGATGACTTGATCTGAGTTCACCTCATTTCTGTTTCAACAAAGCCGTTAAAAGGTTGGCCCAACTCCATGGACGGATTAGATTGCATACACATGTGCCACTTTACACATGTGTGGTGTAAATAGGTTCTCTCACATTATTATGGCTAAACAAAACCGTTAATCAGGTCCAAGTTGGTGGACCCCACCCAAATTTACCTAGACCCCATACTCTAACCGATCTCTAAATAGATCCAGAAGATGGATCCAGACCGTCAAAATAGGGGCGGGTCCATTGGTACCCGTGGATCCACGTCCTCATTAATAGTCATAGGTGCGATGTCCTGTGCGTGCATGCATTCTCTTGCCGCAAGGAAGTTCATAGAAGATCCAAGCCGCTCATCAGATGGGCCATGCTGTTTGTATGTATTATTTATTAGCACAGTGATATATTTAGCAGAATGGCCCACTATATGGACAATCCAGATTCAACCACGAATGCAATTTGTACGGAGGTCAATCGGAATTGATCACAGGTTCATCGCGACAAACAGAAACGTCCTCCCTTTCTGGAAGAATTGTATGTGCTCTCCTGCCCACTGGTTTTGCACAGGTGGGATCCAGGTGCAGTGATCTGGACCGTTATTCTGATGTGCAACAACATGGACCTGTGATGCCCCAAAATCTTCCCTATTGAAGCAAACGATCCTAACCGTTTCAATTACTGTCCTGGAAAATAGATGGTTAATAACAAAAAAGATGAAAAAAGGCCAAAGATTGGAAACATGCCAACGACTGTGCTGGGATCCTTCAACTCAAAATAATTTTGGGGCATCTCTCCTCCACCGTGGGCACCAGATCAACGGCCTGGATCACCGATCCATGGGCTAGCTCCACCTGCATCCCCTTATGTCATTTCATGGTTCTTGACCGTTGCCTATAAAGCTCAGTACCAAATACAGCATAGATTTTATGACTTTGCAAAATAAAATGATTGCCTCACATGGTAGGAAAATAGCGCCCTGGACCATTGTATCCAATCTTGCCGAGAATTTTAAAATCTCTTGATATTTGTGGGTTTAGTCATGAAATAATACCATCCTAATAATGTCACGAGATATTCAAAATCTATCATGAATTTATTGTGACTTTAATACAAAAATATTTAGAAGTTAATAGTAATTCATTTTATATGTAATAGGGTGCACGGCTCGTGCAATTCATGTGGAGAGAGATAAGGAAAGGAGTTAAGGTCACTTCATATCCATTGATCTACTATTAGGGTTGTACATTGAGCCGAGTCGAGTCCAGGTGGGCCAAGCTTGGCTTGACTCATCAGTGCTCTCCTTGAGTTCGAGCTCGAGCTCACCCTCAAGCTTACCATTGGAGCTTGCCTTGTTTGCTAAAACTTTTGAGGCGAGCTAGAGTTGAGCTAGCGGATTGAGTCGAGGCGAGCTTACCTCGAGTTGAGTCAAGCTTACTCCCACCTCAATTTATTATATTTTTTTGCTACAAAATACAAATTAAAAGTCAACAACATTAAGTTCAAGAAGTCACACATATATTAGGGAAAAATAATATTAAATGGCCTAGCTCTGATTAATTTTTTCTTTGGTCAGGCCATACACGCATCGAATGCAGACCACTAGTAATATTTTCTGAACCATAGATTAACACAGTACATGCATAGCTCACTACATGAATAGACTACCCTAATTATTGTGTGGACCATTTTCATGATGAAGCCCAGCTGATTCATGGATCAGATGCACCACCTCCCTTATAAAATAGCAATCAATAGCTACATATGGTGTTTGGTCTTACCATAGCCCATGTTTTGTAGATGTTTATAGTGTGCGATCTCACCGTAGCACTTGTTTTGTGTAGCATGTAAAACACACAACCACCGCGTGCTCACTATGTTCTGCACTTGAAATTACTCAATCCATCATGTATGCTCAATAAGGAATGTTCTTACCTGAGCAAAATAGTAGGATTAATTTGCCTCTCAACGTGTGAGGGTTTTATATGTCCTAAGCTTGGACCCCCTGTGTGTGTGTGTGTGTGTGTGTGGGGGGGGGGGGGGGGGGGGGGGGGTAACAAATATATATATGAAACGAGTCGAGTCGAGGTCGAGCTGAGTTTCGAGTTGAGTGACCCAGTGGTCGAACTTGACTCGATTTCTGACTCGAGCTCCTAAATTAAGCTTGGCTTGACTTGTTCTATTGAATCGAGGCGAGTTTTTTCGAGTCGAGTCAATCGAGTTTCTCGAGCTGACTCGGCTCATGACCAGCCCTATCTACTATCCTCTAATAGTTCAAGCTTTTAAAGCCTTGTGGTTATTTGACATAGTATTAAAGCAGAGAATGTGGCATATTATAAACTTATATCGATAGCCATTAAATTTACATGACATTGCCCAATTAAGGTATTAGAATAATGAGATTATTGGGTAATTCTTTCATCATGATGAGCACATCAAATACCTTGTTCGGCCTTTATTCAAAAAATCAAACGAATCCAAATGCCAGGTGGGCCAAAGTGTAAACTTATATCTATAACCTCTGCCATGTGGGCCACATTATAAACTTATATCTACAACCTCTAAATTTACATGACATTGCTGAACTAAGTTATTAGAATAATGAGATTTTTGGGTAATTCTTTCATCATGATGAGCACATTAAATAAATGGATGGGATGGCACATAAACACCACAATAAACCCTGCACAAAACTAACGGTGGGCAATCCTTCCCAACTGATTCCTATGATGTAGCCTTCCTAATTTTGGATTATCTTGATTTTTTAATTCAATGGTTTGAATGTGAAATTTTGATGAAATAGGTGGATGTTATGAAAGTTTCATCCATGTGGCTTTATATTTGTGAAAATAACCTTGATAGGTACTTTGCTGCAATTTACCAAGCATTTCGGCTTCAACAAGACAGAAAGTTACTTTTCTGAGGAGAGAATACACGGTTGAGCGGCATTTGCGGTGGAAATCATATCAACAGCGTGTATAGTACGCATATTTTTTAATTCCTAAAATACGATGACTTTATTAAAAATGTCTTTTAATGTACCTTAAATACACAAAATCATCCACCACTCCAAATTATTTGCAGGAGCACAAATTCTCCTTTAAAATTAAAACTAATTATTAATTTAAAATAAATATTTTTTAATATTTTGATAAAAATATCAAAATCCGAAAATCTCCCATCATATTCTAGCAGAGAAATTGTTGGGATTGGAATTTGTCACTTTGCAATTGACTAAATGTGCAATTCCTACAATTTACCAAACTATGAAAGCTCATCCCTGAAACTAGTCCCATGTGTGTATGCCAATCTTGACCGTTCATCTCATTGGCTGTAATGGAGCTTAGTCCAAAGTCTTAGTTTGCCTAATAAATTTAATTGTCTAAGTTTTTCCTATTGATTTTGGACCACTGACCGCTTCATTTCAACCATCAATTCGGCACATGACAATTACATAGCTAAAATTCAAAGATGTAACGTTGGAGCCATGAATGGTGGAGAAAATCATATCCTCATCCATCTACTAGCTGTCAAATCTCTTTTCATTGGCTCTAAATGATCGACTGTCTATTCCATCCCCGAAAGGGTGGATTGAATCTCCTCAAGGAGAATGAAGATTAAAGAGAGACTTCGATTGTGGTCTTTATTCATATAAGTTGCCACGTGTTAGTAAGATGTGATTAGTGACAAAACCACACTCTAAATATTTTCCTTTTATAGCTTTCATTTTTCACATACATGTACAGCCAAGAATGAATTTACCTAATCTACATATTCATGATATAGCCCACATGATGAACGGTCTAGATCTCAAACAAATGCACCTAGCTAGTTCCAAACCGCATGATCTTCCATGTTCGCACCACTCTATCCGATCTCGGATTGTGTAGTGAGGCACTCACCGCTCTTTACCTTGGTGTGGAACTTTATGAGGCCAACATTGATGTTTATTTGTCATCTAATCTTTTCATGAGGTCACACAAACTTGGATGAGGGAAAATACAGATATTAGCTTGATCCAAAACTTTGTGATCATGGAGAAGCTATCAACAATAAGGGGGCATTTGGCATCTTTACAAATAAGAGTTTATTGGCTTATCTTTTAAAAAAAGAAAAGCTTTTAGAAAGTTTAGTAAAAGTCTAATTAAAGGACTTGTTTGTTTAAAAAGTAGCAAATAAGCTCCAATTTTATGAGGTTGGGAGAGGTTATTTTTTGAAAAAGAGTTTATTTGACTCAAATGGGTATACATTTTTGGATAATTTTTTAACAACTTTGTCCTTAAACTTTTGAAGTAATTTTCATCTTACCCTCTTCTCTTTAGAATCTCTCTGATGTAGGCCCACATGATAAACGACCCCATATTAAAGGTGGGCCCCACATGATGAATGGTCCACATTAAAGGAGGGCCCAAATAATGCATGGTCACATCAAAAGTGAGCCCCACATGATGGATGTTGGACATTGAATGTGAGACCACTTGATGGAAGGTTGACATTAAAGGTGGGCCCACATGATGAATGACCCATATTTATGGTTGGGCCCCATATTATGGATGGTCTACCATAAAGGTGGGACCTACATGATGGATGGTAGACATCAAAATTGGGTCCCACATGATGAATGGCTCGAACCAAAATGTGGCCCCATATGATGGACTATCCACATCAACTGGGCCCCCCATATGAAAGATTGTCCACAACAAAGGTGGGACCCACATGATGGATGGTGGACATAAACAGTGGGCCCCTCATGATGAACTGCCCACATTGGACATGGGCCCCCACATGATGTATGGACCACATCAAGGTGGGCCCACATAATTAGTGGTTCACATCAATGGTGGGCCCCACATGATGGATAACCTACATCAAAGTGTGGCCCATCATGACGGAACATCCACATCAAGTGGGCCCCATTTGATGGGTTGTCCACATCAAAGTTGGGACCCACATGATGGATAATGGTCATGGAAGGTGGACCCACATGATGAACAACCTATATTGAAGGTGGCTCCCCACACAATGAATGGTTCACATCAAGGTAGGCCCATATAGTGGACGAAGTATACTTCACATGATGGATGACCCACATCAAAGTGTGGCTCACACGATGGATGGTCCACATAAAGGTGAACTCCATATGACGGATGATCCACATTTAATATCCGACATAATGAATAGCCCAAATGTCTTAAAACATGAAGATTGTATGCAGTCATCTAATCTTTTGCCAATTGGAGCATGCTCTATCTATGGTGAAATCTACCAAACAATCATTTGAATTGCTCTTAGAATGGAGCTTTCATATAAATCTTTAAAAATAACATAACTACCTCTAAAAAACACTCCTATTTAAATATATTTCAAATAATAGAAGTGATTTTATCAAACAAGTTTATTTAAAACAAGAGTTAGAATAAAACGAGCTAAGCTCTTATTAAATTAGAGTAGAGATGCCAAACGAGCCCAAGTGATCAATTCCTACATTTCATACTATGTGTTGTGGCTTAGGTGACCCTTGTATATACTTCAATTGTGGGCTCATGCCCAAAATGAGCTGTTAAAAAAAAAAAAAAAAAAAACAGATGGACAAGTAGGAAAAAACACATACATAGCAGTGGGCCCCACAGAGTTTCCCCCCACACCACACCACAGTGAAAGGTGGCGACCGCCTTAATAAAACAATCCACGTCTCCCTCTATCATTCAATAACAAGAAATTGCTCTCTGCCGACCTATCACTTGCGTAGAATACCCCATCCATACCAAAGGTAGGCAGACTGTGATATGAAAGTCAGATAAATTCACTCACCGTACGTCAATACAATGGATAGATATGATGGTATGACTCAGTGCACTAGCGTGCCCCACCCAATAAGTTGATGTGATCGTACCATGCTGTGACTCAAACGTCTTGACAGATTCGACGCACAAGACACGTTGGCATGAATGAAAAATGGCTGCATGTGAAAAAAAAATCACATACAGCCATTAACTACACCACCAACAACTACGACTACAACGACTACAACGACGACTTCCGTCATAGGTGAGATGCCTTAAACTGCACGCGACCATAGCAAAAAAAAAATAAAAAAGATGAGTATTCTTTTCTTCTGGAAAGACGCAACTGCAGTCAATCCATTGTTTGCAGCCGAAGTTCCTGCAGTTAGCTTGTGACTGCTGGCGATTTTTGAACATGTTCTAGAGATGGGATTTTCATGCTCGACCCAGGATAGTTAAGCATACTCGGGTTGTGTTTTTTCTATAAGTGGGGTACATGGATCAATGATCCAGTCCATTTAGTATGTTGGGCCCCACAGTTTGATGGACCATATACTTAAGTCTCCCAGATTCCAAGGTGCGTCTTCCTTGGGCTGGGGTTTATGATTGCTGGGGAATTGTATGATCCTCGGCCTGAGGAGAATTATTCAAGTGGGGCCCATTTTATGGTGATCCAGACCGTTGATATGGTGAGGCCCACCTTTGATGGACTATGGGCAGGCAAGTCTCAGAATGGAAGATCCTTACCACCCTTTTTTTTTTTTTGCTTTTTACTAAATGGTTTGTGTGTGTGTGATTTCCTGGTGTTTTTCTTAGTCGTTTACTTTCAGGTTACAAATCCAAGGGCTGCTGATTGCATACTGACCCTGCCAGTAGAGACGTTAGTGCTCTGTGGGCCAACCATGATGTATGTGTCTTATCCACGCCGTCCATCCATTTTTTCATATCATTTTAGGGAATGAACCCAAAAATGAGGAAGATCCATATCTTAGGTGGACCACACCATAGGAAAACAGTGGTGATTGAACTCTCACCATTATAAACTTCCTAGGACCCGTTGTAATGTTTATTTAATATCCAACCTGTTGATAAGGTCACACAAACCTGGATGAAGGTAAAACATAAATATCAGCTTGATACAAAACTTTTGTGGCCCCCAGTAAGCTTTTAATGGTGGGTGTTCAATAACAAATGTTTCCTGTGATGTTGTCCACCTGAGATTTGAATCTGTCTCATTTTTGGGCTCATGCCCTAAAATGAACTGAAAAAATGGATGGACGGCGTGGATAAAACACATACATCATGGTGGGGCCCACACTACGGGCAGGGTCAGTATGCAATCAGAGTCCAAATCCAAGGGTTTGAATTGTCCCATCTAGAATAATTTTGGGAAATGGAGCATCGATGCTGCACGTACGTCAGATCAACAGCAAGGATAGCTGAACCACTGGTCCTAGTTTTACAGATACATAGATCCCCGGAACCTGTTTTGGTGATCCAGACCATCGATCAGATGGTGCCCACATCAGATGGACCACTCCCCAAGTTAGTCCAGTTTGGAAGATCCTTTCTATCAAATATATGGATTCTCCGTATTATATGTACACCACCCAATTATCTTCTCGTAACCGTCTATTTGCAGGGCACTAGCTAAATGGTTTGTGATTATCCAATCAAGCAGATCTTCAGGAAATGGTCCATCCATGACGACAGTCATCAGATGTTCAGTCAATCCTACCTTATCAACGGCTTAGATCTTTAAAACAAGCCCTCTCATGAAAAGTATTGTTGACCCAAGTTATAGCCAATCAAAAGATAAACACTTGAAAAGTCTACATTGACTTGTTCACCTGATCCCACGGAAACGTTTATAGGCTCTACTGGCCCAGTGAGTAGCTTAACAACATAGGTTGCTAACTCCACACGCGTGTGGACGACTATCCAATCACACGTGCTAATAAGGAACATGTGTGCAAGATCCAAGCTTTCCATCTGGTTGGAAATAATGCTCAGATCTTCTGCCTAAAAAATCAGGCCATTTCACAGCTCAGGTGGGACACAATGTACAAAGAACACTGATGGATAAAACAATTTTTTCAAGCCCTCCTTTTTCTGGTATGATTTGGAAGTTTAGGCCAGAAGATCTAAACAGTGTAGCCCACCTGATGGAGGGCTCAGATCTCATACTAATGTCCCCTATTGCACGTTTGCTTGTGTACGGACGGCAGACTCCATATGCGTGTGGAATTATTAGACATACGTTAGAAAAGGACAAAAAACCAGTAGAATTCTTATCAGAATAAAATAGTCCTTATATTCACATTATTAAATAACTAATCAACACAAGCCGTCTTAATAAAGAAAGGGTGGGGGAAGCTACATATAAATTATACACTGAGATCTACCCACCAATGGTGCAGATTTCACTGATCATGACCGTCCATTTGATGGGTCATAGTGTGTAAATGATCACTGATGAGATGTTCATCTTCCCAGGTGGCCACCAAAAGAATTGAGAATTTGTTCGAACATTTCAAAAAAATGTAATGGCCTACCGAAACATACTGGAGTGTGGGGAAGGTCTGCACACAGTTTTGATGTATGATTATACATTAGAGAACATGATAAAACGTCACTCTCGTTAACTGGCAGTTCCCTACCTTGAGGGTGCAACCTAAATTGTGTCCCCGCACCGGTATTTACAAGAAGTTCCTGCCATTGAAAGCTAAGTATGACCCATCGAGTTGTCCATGAGAAACCCACCATGTCCATTGATTTCTATCCATCATTCCAGGACATGATCCAAAAAATGAGACAAATCTAAAACTCAAGTCGAGATGGATTGCCCACCATCAAAACCTTCATGGGACACACACATTCTTAATCAGGCTAATATTTGTGCTTTCAGTTATATGAACGGTTTGGATAGCATATAAACATTATGGTGGGCCTCATGTCGGTTTCAATGGTGACCATTTATATCTGTTAATGTTTCTTATAGTGTGGTCCACTAAAGATTTTGATGTGCCTTAATTTTTGGGTCATGTCCTAATAAGAGCTTGAAAATTTGATAGACAGAGTAGATTTCTTACCGTTATTTTAACGTGCTCTTCATAATTTTCAACCGCATAAGCTTCCCCTAATGACAAGATCATTCAATTAAGTTTGTTTACTGTGTGGCCCACCATATTTATAATTCCAATCTTTGATCCTTGCCCAAGAATTAGGGCAGGACACAGAATGAGGCATGGCTGCGGAACACCGAAGAAGACTAATGTCCAATAATACAATGTAATCAACTAATATAAAAGTAATGCACACTTGTTAGTGAGAATCCATTTCCCACCTTTCCACATGGTCACGCCTCCACCTATAACTCCATTGGCTTTGCTAATCACACACGTCAGTATCACCTAGCCCATCTATACACCACCACACGAGCAAAGATGGCATATATGTGTGAGATCTGATCAATCCATCAGATGGGTCCCTCTGTTTAGAAGCCCAGATCTCTAAATTAGCCCTTTCCCGTTCATCCAGTGGGTCATCAAGCTCCCCTAGCCGTCCACCTCTATCATTCATTGTGGTCAACCTAGTAAGCAAAATACCATGATTTATGCGTTGGAGAATCACTATGGTGGGACCAATTTGATAGACGGTTTGGATGTTTACCAATCAAAAGCATGTAGATGGAGCCATGCAAGCGTGTGGGATTCGAATACATCAACAAGCATGTGGAGCGTGTAAGATTAAAAAATATCAGGAATTATCCAAACCACTCAACACGAAACTTCTCATAAAGCGAGTCTCACTAACGGAAATGTGCCACTCATCATGTGAATCGAGAAGTATACTAATCTACACGCGTGTCGGCGCCGTCCATATTCACACGCGGGTGTATATATCACACTGTGACACGTGTGTGAGATCTGAGCTTTCCATCAGTAGATCTAAATTGTTTAAATCTTCAATCATAACAATTCGGCCATTTCACACTTCAGGTGGGCCACAGCACATCAACACAAATGACACTTACAAAAGGATTTTGTAACCGTCAATTTACTTGTATGCTGTGGCCTACATGAAGAGCCAATGATCCCAGCATCACTTCCAACATCATGGAAAGCTCAGATCACACACGTGTTTCATATTCACACGTATGCCCCATCTTCTGTGTGTACGGCTCTACACGCGTCAGGAATCATCAACGATCGTTAAACTAACTTCCGTGATTGAAGTATCTAAAACCACTTTCCCATTTCTCATTCCTAACTACCTGACATCTACAGCCCATGTTTCTCACAGAAAAACTACGGAAGAAGCATACCGTACATGACGTATCATGGAATCTCGTAGACATTCACATAGTAAAAGCATATTCTGATTTCTTATAACTCAATCCATACCGTCCAAGGAGTGGGAAATAGTTTTTTCACCATTCAAATTAATAAAATATTACTATTATTACAATTTTATGAGTTTAAGAAATGAAAGTTGACTATTTGAGTTATAAACAGTATTTGGACGCTTAGGATGATGTGATCAGTTATATTATACTCAAATCAACGGTGATAGATGTATTTGGACCATTTCACCTGAGTTGCATGCATGGTAAGAGTACTATGAATGTGGTAATCTGCATCATATTCCATGCTCTGGAAGGGCATTGAATATTATTCTTTAAAGAACTCCAAAGCCACCGTAGTGTGAAGAGACGAATCTGCCATTGACTACGAAATCCGAGTAATGTTCTTTGCAACGACGCCTACGCAGCAAACACAAGCGCCTTACACGTGCTGACGTGTCACATTTACATGAGATCCGGATCGTTCATCATGCAGGCTCGATGTTCGTTAGCCCAAGAATCTCGCCCATCTACTCTTGAGGCTGTCCACTCATTCACGAATAGGAAAAGGATGGTTTACTAACTTCACACGCATGTGATTTGTGCACATCCACACGCGGCTGCATGTGTCATAATCTGACACATGTGTAAGATCTGAACTTTCAATCAGGTGTAGTACACTGTTTAGATCTTCTCTATCAAAAGTCAGCCTACTCAGGTGGGCCACACCATATCAAAACAAATGAATGGCTGAAAGAAAGGTTCTAACCGACCAATTTACTTTCTACATTGTGGCCCACCTGAAGATTTAAATAGTCTGTTTCTTTTAGCAGAAGATCTAAACATTATTTACAACATTATGAAAAGTTCAGATCTCACACGTATTTCGTATTTACACGTGTGCCCATACATGGATGTGTACAAAATCTCCACACGCGTGCCACAAGGAAAATCACAACCAAAGCTCTTCAACATACATCAGGGCCCACCTAACAAGTGGACCAGATCAATTTCATCATCCCCCACACGCTTCACTATTCAACACGTGCCGACTCGCGGCTGCAAGTAACCTTCGCAAACCGCGTCTCCACGACACACAACAACAAAAAAAAAGAGTGGGGCCCACTTTTCCTACCGTGTTAAGCAATCCACTCCTTGCCTTCACTCGCCCGTGTCGCTGACTCGCCCCTCCCACGTCACGCACTCCCTTTCACACTACACTATCACGGAAACTTCTAGAAACACGGAAAAGCAGACTCACGAAGCTTCAAGGAACTTCACTAACAACCGAGTCACGACTCATTCGTGGGTATTCACCTGACCACGCGTACACGCTTACGTAAATAGTATGGCGGCTAGTCAATGCCTATTGTTTTATCGAAATATTACAACATAACCCACGTTGGCAAACCCTATAAAATATCACCCACCAAGGGTATGTAAGTCATCTTAAAAGTCCATCTCAACAAGGTTACTTGCCAGCCAAACCCTTATAAAAGGAGTCATATGCTTACTTAGTATCCATCCCCAAGTAACACACTTTTAGTATATGTGTGAGTTTCATCATACAAGCAAGCTTTTATTCATTTCTTGAACTCTCTTATACATTTCTTGAACTCTCTTATAGGTTCTAGGGTTAGGGTTCTGTTCTTTGTACTACATCTTCATCTTCTCTCTTATAGATTCAAAGATTAGGGTTTTTGAGTTTTGAAAGCAGGCCATCATCATTATCATCACTTTGCTTCTTCTTTTTATTCAAGTTTGTACGCTATGAAGCGCATGAGGGACGAAGCAGGCATGGACATGGACGGAGAGATGGAGAGCATCCGCACTGCTAATTTTCTTATGTTGCTCGCTCGTGGGAATGGCGATCGCGGCGAGACCAAGCCGGAGAACCAGCCGTCGGGCCGCGTCTTTGAGTGTAAGACGTGTAATCGTCAATTCCCGTCGTTTCAAGCTCTTGGGGGCCATCGTGCTAGCCATAAGAAGCCACGGCCAGTCGACGATCATCATGGAAGGATGCAGAACTCGAAGCCGAGAGTTCATGAGTGTTCGATATGCGGTCTAGAGTTCGCGATTGGGCAGGCCTTAGGTGGGCACATGAGGCGCCATCGGAACACCATTGAGGGATTCTCTGAAGTGCAACCTGTGGTGAAGAGATCGAATAGCAGACGAATTTTCTCCTTGGACTTGAACCTTACTCCTGACGAGAATGAATCAAACGTCCTGTTAGCTGTTGGATTGGGCGGGAAGATTTCTTTGGTCCATTGATCATGATACATGGGAGTTATTAGTTTTTTATTTTGTATTCTTTTAATTTAATTTTACTGTGTAGATATTCATATGAATCTATCATTTACACCTGAGTTTTCAGTTATATACATGTCGAAATTTTGAGTTAGAAGTTACAAAATCTTCTGATTTATGAGAAAGATTGATGGGTGAATGTGTTGAGCCTTGTTGGGATTTTTTATTAGCTGAAATCACCTTACAAGAAATAACGTCCTTCCATTTTTATGGCCATAATTCAATCAAAAACCCATTATCATAGCGTATATATGATGATGGCTATTAAAGAATCTAAACCGTTGGATCATATATGAATAACTAGTTCAGACATCACATAACTAGTAAGACCCATATCACAATAGCTCAGACATCAGTTTAAATGTGACTCATCTTTTATCTCAGCTTAATTACATTTTCAATCTGTCGTTTTTTTTATTATGAGTGTGTTTGGATGCACCAGATATCATGATATTTTGGACCAAATTAGGCTGGTTAATCATGAAATATTATGGAATTCAATGGCATTTGGTGCAACCAAACGCAACCTAACTTAATTTGAGAGAGACGAGAAAGGTATATTGATGTTTTTTCACCAAATAAAAGCTATTCACCTTTGTTAGCTCATTTTTTTGCTTTACCGTGAAGGTGCAGCAAATGAGAAATGAGCTTTCTAAGCACAGAAGTGTACAAGTGAGTACGTACGTGTACACACCACCGACCGTACGTGCGACTGTGTCACACAGCACGAGAATGGAGCACATTGTTTTAGTGATCTACCACAAAAAGAAGGTTGGTCAAATCAACGAACGGACCACAATTGAGAAAAAAAAGAATCGATGGATACAAATCAATGGGCAAACGAGGTTGATTTCCTGGTCAGGGGATTTACATGTGACCCATGTGATGGACGGCTTGGATCTCATGCTGACGTGTGACACTAGCACAAATGTTGGTTTTACATGAATTACCTTGGACACGTTTTGTGGAGTACACTTGTAGAACATGTCACCGACTATGTTAGCGTGTACACGTGGAAAGCTTTGTGGGCCCCACCATGATGTATGTGTTTTATCCTCTCCGTCCATCCATTTTGCTAGATCATTTTAGGCATGAGCCCAAAAATGAGGAAGATCCAAAGCTCAAAGGAAGCACCGTGATGTTTATTTGCCAAAACACAAATATCAACTTAATCCAAAAATTCTGTGTGGCCCTCATTCAATTCAATCCACACTGCTTCCTGTGGTGTGGTTCTCTTAAGCTTTGCATCTGTCTCATTTTTGGGCTCATTCCCTAAAGTGATCTGAAAAATGGATGGACGGCGTGGATAAAACACACGTCATGATGGCCATAGAACTTTTCTACATATACCTATGTCGGTGCTTGTGTTGTGCGCTACGCAATCCAAGCCCCCGTATCCTCCGGGCTAGGATTCGGTAGTGACGCCTCTAGTGCTTAGGTCGGTACTAGTCGGTGGGTACCACAGGGCGCGGTTTAGGTGGATCCCCGGATCCACTGAGGTCGGTGGATCCCCGACTGTGGGGCCACTTGTACCTTACATCTAAACCGTCCATGCATTTTGAAATCTCATTTTAGGGCATTATCCCAAAAATGAAGAAGATCCAAATCTTAGGTGGACCATACCACATGAAATAGTAGTGATTGAATCCACACCATTAAAAACTTCATGGGGCCACTGGAATGTTTATTTCCCATCCAACCTGTTGAAAAGGTCAAAAAGACCTGGACGAAGATACCAAACAAATATCGGCTTGACCCAAAACTTTTGTGACCCACTAGAAGCTTTTAATGGTTGAGTATCATTGTTTACTCTATTATGGTCTACCTTAGATTTGGATCTACTTCATTTTTTGAATCATGTTCTAAAATGAGTTTTCAAAATGAATGGACCGCGTGGATGTAATACACACACATCACACAGTGAACGGCAAGGTAATGAATCCACCCACCTCAGTGGATCCGGGGATCCAGCAAAGCCGCGCCCGGTCCCACACTCCCACCGGCCGTCCATTTTTCCAGATCATTTTAGGGCATGAGCATAAAAATGAGACATCCAAATCTCAGGTGGACCACACCAAAGTAAACCGTAGTGATTGAATGCCTACCATTAAAAACTTCAAATAGACCGGTAATGTTTATTTGCCATCCAAACCGTTAATTAGGTCACACTGACTTGGACAAACAGAAAAAATAAATATCAGCTTAAAGCAAAAATTTTGTGGCCCTTCAATCTTACTTTTTCTTGTGGCCGATGTGAATTAAACACATACACTATAGTGTGCCCACAGAGCCCCAACAGCACCGACTGACTGTGGAGGAGTCACTACCGAATCCCAATCCGTACTTAGTAAACTCTATGGGGTCGGTTTATGTATTCAATCCACTACGCCCATCCGATTTTAGGGTTTGAGGTCAAAAATGAATCATATCAAATATTAAGTGGACGACATCACAAGAAACAGTGTGAATTGAACATCTAACGTTGAAAGATTCTTAGGGATAATAGGAATTTTGGATCAAGCTGATATTTGTGTTTTACCTTCATCCATGTCTGCATAATCTAATGAATAGGTTGAATGACAAATAAACATCACTGTGGGCCCTAATAAGGTTTCAACCGTGGAAATCATTGTTCGCACTATTTCCAATGGCATGCTCCACTTGAGCTTTGGATATGCTTCAATTTTGAGTTCAAACCTTAAAAAGAGCTGGAAAAACAGAAGGTAGGCGTAAATAAACCAAATGCATTCACAGTGGGTTCAACAGAGTCCGATTTCAAAGGTGAGGCCAATCCAACCATCACATGAGCCACCATGTGAATTTGAAATTTTTCATGTGATTGTCCATTATTTTTTATGGTGTTGCTTTCCTAATGATAGTATAGAACTGATTTTTAAGCATCCCATCATCATAGTGGGATTCATTCATTCACCGATTGAATGGTGTCCACATACACCATAAAGATAGTCAAATAGTGTTGTAAAGAGGCTTTTTTATACAAAAGTTTGTAAAAGATCCATCGTCTAACGTGAATGTCACGCGTACAGTGTTTTTCAACTTCCTATTTTCATTCATCAATAGTGATAGGTTTGGAAATGGGCCAGATTGGTTCAAAGCATGTCCAAGTCCAACCCATGACCTAAGGACCTAAGTCTAGGCTCAACCCAGACGAAATTGGGTTCAAACGGGCCATGCCCACAGTCTAAATACTGGCCCAATAATGTTAAATAAGTTGGGTTGGGCTGTGCCCTCATTGTTTTGGTAGGCACATGCAAGCTTGGGTACAGCTCAAATAACCATCAGGCCTAAAACTCAGGCTGAGTCACACCCATGGACTAGAGTCTCAGCCCTAATCTGACCTAAAGAAGGCTGAACTCGGGAGAGCGAGTCAACGGCTTGGATCGTCCGGATTGGTGTATATGTAAGCCACAGGGCAAGTTGAATGTGTCCCACTATCTAAAAGTGGGGGTGATGTTTCATATTAGCCAAAAAATGATCAGATACAGAAGTTGTACCACAATTATGATATAGTCATTTCCCCCCAATGTGTCATATGTGTAGAATATCCTATCTGTACAAAAAGTGGGCCCCACCATAGTGATCATCTGGTGTCAAAAATCAGGCCAATCAACATTGGGTGGGAAACACCAATGCACAAAGTCATACCATCAGATGTCTGTTGATATGTTGTGTCTCGCCGTATGCCTGGATCGGCCGGATTTTCATATCAAGTGATCATCATTGTGTGGCCCACCTTTTGTATGGTCAGGATATTCTAAATATGTAACATATTGGAAGGAAAAATAGCGGCATCATAGCTTATGATACAATTGATTGCATCTGATCATCTCTTTCACTCCTGGTATCGTTATACAATAAAAGCAAGTGATGCTAGAAGTATCTCTTATTGTAAACTATATAATTTTTTAAGGCCCGTTTGGTTGCCACTTAAAAATGAGTTGATCTCAGTGACTAAGTATTAGAGATCATAGTGTATATAAAGAGGTGGTCTTAAGTTGGACTACAAGTTATAATCACCCTAGAGGATAACTTCCAACCTATTAAGTCAATGCAACATCCAACCCTTCTAATAGGTTGGCCCCACAAAGAGGATCACATAGTGAAAAAATCAGCCCTACCTAATCATCCGATGGGCCAGACCATAGAAAACAATGTTTACTATTGATAAATAAAAAAATACAAGTGTGGTCCACTCAATGAGTAGATGTGACTATTTTTTTTTTGTAAGGCAATCCTCATTGTTGGGCCAACGTATTGGACGGGTTGGATGTTGCACATATATGAGAGGTTGGAAGTTATCTTCTGGGTGGACCGTACTTTGTGGTCCAAGTGGTTTGGACAAAGAGAACTCTTATATAAATTATGGGTTTTCAAGATTATTTTAATCCTTACCAAAGTATTATATGTAATTATTGTTAACTAAAACAGGATAAGCTCATTTTTAAGTGTCAAACGGCATAAGGGCCTGTTTGGACCGGGGCTACTGAAAAGTAAGCCGGTCACATTTTAGTTAATCATAGTTATGTATTAGAGATCATGTTTCATTTTGGTAAAGATTCTAAATAATCATAACAACCAACAATCACAATCTCTGATATATAATTTCCATTAATTAAAATGTGATGAATTTATTTTTAATTGGCAACCAAACAGGCCCCGCCTAATTATAGATTCTAATCTGGGATTCTCATGAAAGATTGAAGGGATTCTTATTTGTGGCATTAGTACCACAAATGCACATTCATGATGATGGTATACATTCACTAAGATATGCTGAGATTGAAGAGATGATTAGCAATTCACATTCACTGTGAGATCTTGTGGATTGAAGAAGTGATTTGGACCACTCAACAAGGGTCACTTTTGATTAGCTGTCCCACTTATAACTTCAGATGTGACATTTATGGTTTTTTACTTCTAAATCCCTTGAATGTGTACGCTATTAGCAGCGTTTGACCACTTGGGCTCAGCTCAAGACTAGGTTAGTCGCCAGGTTCGGGTCAACCCTGGACTCAATCGGTCACTAGTTTGAATTTGAATCTGAAAAAAAAATAAAAAATAAAAATAAAAATAAAAGAATGAAAAAAGGGGGACTTTTTCTTCTTCCTCTTGATTAATATTAACCTTAATCTAAAAAACAGCCAATGACAAAATAAAACTGAAAAATAAAAAATGAACAAACTCCTTTCTTTCTTCTTAAAAAAAAATAAAATAATAAAATAAAATAAAAAATAAAATAAAATAAAATCCTTCCCTCTCAACCTCATCAACTCTCTTTTAAAATTGTATATATCTCCCTACAGACTCACTCAACCCGTTTCGGCTGGGTCTAGCCAACCAAGTTAGGCTGTAACTTGGAAAACCCGTTCCGAGTTAGTGATGGGGCCGAGTTGACTTGACCGAGTCCCAAGTTGATTCACCTGGTTTCTAGATTGTAACTCTAAGTGACAGATAATGTACACACCTGGGCATTCTTTATTTGAAAGACCGACGTATCTTGCAATAAGATAAATAATAGTTAATCTATATTAAAATAAATAACGGTCTAACATTTAGTAGGTGTGTTAGGATTTACTATGGGCTTCTTGGTTTCCTTCCATGTCTCAGTTATTCATTAAAAGTGTAAAATAATAAAAAAATAATAAAAAAATAAAAAAACAGTCCAATTCAATGCTTAGGCGGGCCACACCATAAGGAATCATGTAAAATCATGCCTGAAAACTCTGAATTTGCATAGTATGTAATGTTCTGATTTTAGGGGAATCCATTCATCATGGTGTGGTGCATCAGATGAGTGGATTATATGAAATATGCATCCCATGGTGGACCCCACACAATTTGAATGATTTTAATGGTTGGACTTCTCATCTCAATTGTGTTGGGTGCATTTCACAAAATCTTAGGATCTTGCCCTCCAAACTACTTGAATTATTGGATATTATAATGTAATGAACTAAATCAAAACATTAACCACATGACACAAGAGATTTTTACGTGGAAAACCCTCGAAGAGGTAAAAACCATGGGACCTAGTCCAGATCAACAATCCGTTATGAAAAAGAACTGTTACAACTGATCACAAGCACAACCCGCTTAGATCAAACCTTCTTCACTCACGCAGGAGTGGATAAACAATAAGAGAATATGAAACTAAGAGATCTCACCAATCACGAGGACGTAGAAGCGCCAAGATGTTGACCGCGCAGTAGAACACATCTACAAAGCAGTAATCTCCCTCCTAGAAGCTTCCTCTCTCTCTTTTCTCTTTCTCTCTCCCTCTTTTTTTCTCTCTCTTTCCTTGAACGTGTAAACCACCTATTAAGATAACATAATTCCGATTTGGAACCTCTTAAATAGAGCATCGAAGGAATTAGAGTCAAAATAGGAAACTGTAAATTCGCAGTCGGTGCATGGTCGGGTGCCCGGCCCTAAGCCATCGAGCACCCGCCCAAACAAAAAAAAATTATCCAACAAGTTAAGTGAGAAATCTGCTAAATTTCGGTCGCCTGACCTAGGCACTGGGCACTCGGTCAGTAGATCATTGGGCACCCGACTGTTCCAAAACAGTCAAGTGACTTTTCAAACCTTCCAGGTGAATTTCGATCACCCGACAAAAACCGGCCGGGCGCCCAACCACTCCTGAGCTGCACCACTTTCTCCTCTACACCTGAGGGAAAAAACTACATCAAATTGCTCCCTACATTATAGCCGTTTTTTACAACTTGTGGTATCGAAGTGACCTCTACCTGTGGTGGTAATCATGGCTCATTGCATTCACCTAGCTTAAAGTAATCGGTCTACTATAGACTTTAAACTCAGTGGAGCCAACTTGGCCCTAACTCAGGGAAACTCATCAAGTCAACTCACTAACTTGGTCCACTAAATGCAATTTGCAATGACACATACCGAGTCAATCACCATGTGAAGGGTGACCTTAATAAAATTCTTAAAAAAATACTAGAGTAGGATGTTGCGCAGCACGCCAACAACGCCGGTGAACCGAGATCCAATCTCCGGTCTCACCCAACAGGAAGAAGATAATAACTAGAAAAGAATCACACAAACCAACGATCAACAAGACAGAGATTTACGTGGAAAAAACCCCAACAAGGGTACAAAACCACAAGTGCAAACTTCACTATGAAAAAAAAATGAAGTTACAAGCAACACACTTACCTTCTCCTATGCTCCCATGCATAGAGATGGCCCTTTTGCTAATCCTCTCGCCTTTTTCTCACATTGGACGTATAGAAGCCCTAATCCCTATACCTAATCCCGGTTTACACCCCTTTATATAGTAAACCCCGCAATTAGAATACAAAATAGGAAACCCGCGTCTTAAGCCTGCGACCGGTCGGGCGCCCGGACATAGGTCCGGGCGCCCAGCCAATACAAAATATGTCCAACGTTAAAAAGGAGAAAACAGACTAATTTCGAGCACCCGGTCACTTTGACCGTCGGGCGCGCGACCGTTTGTAAAACAGTCTAGTGGCTGTTGGGTGAAACAGCCAGAATTTCGGGCGCCCGGTCCACAGACCGTCCAGGCGCCCGACCATGTTCTGATGTGAGTGGTTTTACACACCACATGTAGTCTCCACACTCAACAATCTCCCACTTGGAGACACATCACCACATGATTCTTCGTCTTCTACATCCGGAGTGCACCACGTCCCAGTCTTCAAGCCTGAAGACCAACCAAAGTTGAACAAAGCTTCAGCTTCTCTCGTGTGACCGCCTTGGTCAACATATCTGCAGGATTCTCACTTGTATGAATCTTCTCCAAAGCAATCGATCCATCTTCCAGTAACGAACGTATGAAGTGATATCTGATGTCAATATGCTTGGTCCTTGAATGAAAGGCTGAATTCTTAGCCAAGTGTATTGCACTCTGACTATCACTGTACAGCTTGCAATCTGCTTGCTTCTTCCCCAACTCTTCCATAAAACCTTGCATCCACACCATCTCCTTGCACGCTTCTGTAGCTGCAACATATTATGCTTCCGTTGTATTTATGGATACTATCTTCTGTAACTGAGAGATCCAACTGACTACAGCACTACCCAGGGTAAAGACATATCCTGTAGTGCTCCTTCTGCTGTCGATATCTCCTGCCAAATCTGAATCGACGTAGCCTTGTCGCTTAATTTCCGATCCTCCATAACACAGTCCTACATCCACAGTACCTACTAGGTATCTGAGGATCCACTTCACAGCTTCCCAATGTTTCTTCCCGGGGTTGTTCATGTACCTGCTAACAACTCCCACTGCTTGAGCAATGTTTGGCCTTGTGCTAACCATAGCATACATGAGGCTCCCTATGGCCGACGCATAAGGGACTTTAGCCATGTAGTCTCGTTCCTCCTGCGTCTTAGCTCCTTGCTCCTTAGAAAGCTTGAAGTGATTGGCTAATGAAGTGCTAACCGGCTTAGCACCTCCCATGCTGAATCGATCAAGTACCTTGGCTATGTACTCTGCCCGTGACAAAACCAGCTTCTTGTTTTTCCTGTCACGCTTTATCCTCATGCCTAGGATTTATTTTGCAGCTCCTAAATCCTTCATGGCAAACTCTCTAGACAGTTGTCTTTTGAGATCTGAGATGTCCTTCATGCTTGATCCGGCCACAAGCATATCATCAACATACAGAAGAATGATGATGTACGACGTATCAAACTTCTTCAAGTAACAACAGTGGTCTGCATGACATCTCCTGTGCCCGTTTCCCGACATGAAACTGTTGAACTTCTTGTACCACTGCCTCGGGGCCTGCTTCAGACCATGTAGACTCTTCTTCAGTCTACACACCTTGTTCTCCTTTCCTGGCGCCACGTATCCTGTCGGCTGATGCATATATGTTTCTTTTTCAAGGTCTCCATGAAGAAAAGCTGTCTTAACATCTAGCTGCTCTAAATGTAAGTCCTCTGTAGCCACTATACTCAAGACCATGCGAATCGTAGACATCTTCACCACAGGTGAAAATATCTCTGTGAAATCGATACCTGCCTTTTGTTGGAACCCTTTCACAACTATTCTAACCTTGTACCGTTTCGAACCATCGTGCTCCTCCTTCAGTCTGTAAACCCACTTGTTATGAAGAGCTTTCTTACCCTTGGGTAGAGTGACTAGCTCCCACGTACGATTAGACTCAAGAGAGTCCATCTCATCTTCCATGGCTTGCTCTCACTTAATCCGCATATCTGACTGTAACGCCTCTTCAAAACACTCTGGCTCACCATTATCTGTCAGCAGTAGATAATATAAGGAGGGTGAGTATCGGACCTTGGGTCTCCTCTCCTGAGTAGACCTCCTCACAGCCAGTGTTTGCGGCTCTGCTTCATCATGCTCATGTGCATGCTCATCCTGTGGCACTGTAACACCCGTGTCCGGTAACTCTTTCAACTCTACAAATTCCTTCTCATCGACCTTGTTCTGCTTTTGCTGCACACTGTCCTTATGCATCACTTTTTCATTGAAGACTACATCCTTGCTTCTGATGATTTTTCGGTTATCAATATCCCAAAACCTATAGCCAAAATCATTCTGCCCGTAGCCTATAAACGTTCACCTCCTGGACTTCGCATCCAGCTTGTTTCTGTGCTCTGCATCAATGTTAACATAAGAAGTGCAACAAACACTCTGAGATGTGCAAGGTTCACCTCTTTCCCAGTCCATGTTTCTTCTGGTAGCCCACCATCCAATGGTGCTGAGGGACTTCTATTGATGAGATATACGGCAGTATTCACAGCATCTACCCAAAAGGTCTTGGGCAACCCTGCATGTAGCCTCATGCTCCTAGCGCGCTCAAGGATGGTCCTGTTAATGCGCTCGGCCACACCGTTCTGCCGCGGTGTCCCTGGAATCGTTTTCTGATGTTTGATTCCATTTGCTGCACAATACTCCTCAAATCTCTTGTCACAGTATTCTCTCCCATTATCCGATCTGAGACACTTCACAGTTTTACCGGTCTCATTTTCTACCATAACTTTTCACTTCTTAAATACATCGAATACATCTGATTTGTGTAGACCCACAGTTTTCTACTAGCATCATCAATAAAAGAAACAAAGTAATGTGAGCTACCAGGAGATGATACCTGTACCGCTCCCCACACATCAGTGTGTACAAGCTCCAATAGATGCATCTTTGGACCGCGTCCTGTCTTCTTGAAGCTAACTTTCTTCTGCTTGCCATACATGCAGTTCTCGCAGAATTCCAGATCGATTGCCTTCAACCCTGGTAGCTTCCCCTTTGACAATAGTACTTTCATCCCCTTCTCACTCATATGTCCCAACCTCTGATGCCATAACTGCCCGTTCATTCCAGTTGATGCAACTGCGAGTGAACTATATGATCCGGAAGTCACATACAAAGTATCTTCTTGCCTCGAGATATAACCAAGGCACCTTTTATGACCTTCCATGCATCGCTCGTGAATGTCGTCACATATCCGGTATCGGCCAACTGTCCCACTGAGATCAGATTCCGTCTCAAACTTGGTACATGTCTGACATCCTTCAGCTGCAAGACCGTTCCGTCTTTCTGACTTACATGAACATCTCATTTGCCAACAATACTGCATGGCTCATCATCACCCAGGTAGACTCTTCCAAAGTTACCTGAGACATAATCACGAAGAACTTCTTTTGATGAAGTGGCATGAAACGAAGCACCCGAGTCTATAACCCAAGACTCATTACGCGCATCAAGAGACAAGATCAACGCCTCTGTGTCACTCTCATCAGATAGATTCACTGAATCCTTCCCACCTTGAGAGCTTCCTTCTTGTTTCTTAAGCGCCCTACAATCACGATTCATGTGCCCCTTCTTCCCGCAATGCCAACACCCGTCCTTGTCTTTCGGTCCCTTGGACTTATTCCTCGACTTAGAACGCCCATGTTTATTGCTACCTTTGTTTGAAGATCTTCATCTTCCTTCAATGTTTAGAGTATTTCCTGAATCCCCTGAAGTTCCTGATGCCTTCCTTCTAGATTCTTCGCTTAAAATTAGACCGGCCACATCATCGAATTTTAACTTTGTAGATCTTGCAGAATTGCTCACGGCAATCACCAAACCATCCCAACTGTCTGGCAAACTTGACAAGATCAATAGGGCCTTTACTTCGTCATCAAAAGTGATGCCAACGGATTCCAATTGGCTCGTGACTGTATTGAACTCGTTTAGATGTTCAGCCACGCCCCCACCATCTGACATCTTCATGTTGAATAGCCGTTTCATAAGATGAACCTTATTTGACGCCGAGGGTTTCTCATACATCGTAGCCAAAGCCTGCATTAATTCTTTTGTGGTCTTTACTTTGGATATGTTGAAGGCGACGCTCTTAGACAAAGAGAGTCGGATCGTTCCTAAAGCCTTTCGATCCACTAAAGCCCATTCATCATATGTCATCTTCTCTGGTTTCTTCTCTTTTCCTCCTAGAGGAATGTAGAGGTCCTTCTAATACAGATAATCCTCCATCTGCATCTTCCAGAAGGCAAAGTTTGAACCATCAAACTTCTCAATTCTAGTTTTCTCATCTTCCGCCATCGCTCCCAGTTGAACTAAACCAATAGCTCTGATACCAGTTGTTGTGCAGCACGCCAACAACGCCGGTGAACCGAGATCCAATCTCCGGTCTCACTCACAAACGATAAACAGGAAGAAAATAATAACTAGAAAAGAATCACACAAACCAACGATCCACAAGACAGAGATTTACGTGGAAAAAACCCCAACAAGGGTAAAAAACCACGGGTGCAAACTTCACTATGAAGAAAAACGAAGTTACAAGCAATACGCTTACCTTCTCCTATGCTCCCATGCACAAAGATGGCATTTTTGCTAATCCTCTCGCATTTTTCTCACCTTGTATGTATAGAAGCTCTAATCCCTATACCTAATCCCGGTTTACACCCCTTTATATAGTAAACCCTGCAATCAGAACACAAAATAGGAAACCCGCGTCTTAAGCCCGCGGCCGGTCGGGCGCCCGGACATAACTGGGTCGGGCGCCCGGCCAATACAAAATATGTCCAGCATTAAAAAGGAGAAAACAGACTAATTTCGGGCGCCCGGTCACTTTGACCGTCGGGCGCCCGACCATTTTGTAATACAGTCCAGTGGCTGTTGGGTGAAACAGCCTAAATTTCGGGCACCTGGTCCACAGACCGTCCGGGCTCCCAACCATGTTCTGATGTGAGTGGTTTTACACACCACGTGTAGTCTCCACACTCAACATAGGAAACCAAACCCCAATGTCAATCTATTAACATAGTGCGGCATCCAACAAGATACACAACTTCGCTATTTAATTTATAATGTTTTAATGCTTATTATATGCCTGTAACTGTTTTAAATATTTTTTTACCATAACAAAAAAATCTTTATATATATATTGAGTCTTCCAAGTCGAGTTAGGTCGAGTCTTCGAGTCACCTAACTTGGATGAACATTGACTGAGGTCAAGTTTTTGAATTTTACAACTATGATTTAGCTGAGTCTTGATTGTTGTCTTGTGGATGTTTCAACTATGGTTTAGTTGAGCCATGACTGTTGTTTTGTGACCACGTCCAAATCAAATAAAGCAAGCTATACATAAGACAGTTGCAGTGAAATGAACTTCTTATTCATAAAGGAGATTGTTATTCTCGTGGATGAAACCCAAGCATAGGATTAAAATACTAATATAGTGAGAAGAGAAGAGATTAGAGAAGATGGGGAAGAAATAATGTAAAGGTTTTTTTCCATTCGAGTTAAAAAAATTGAAAAAAAATGGTATTTTTCAAAAACGCCATTTCTAGAAAACAATGAAAACTTGTTTCTTTGATTGTTTTTCAACAAGATTTTTCTTTAAAAAAATCTTTATTTATAAATTTGTTGTTTGAAAAAAAAATTGTAAAAAATTTACTTGACACATGTGCACTAAAGATGGATTGTGGCACGTGTCACATTGTCACACATGACACACGTGGGATATTGGCAATGGGGATGCTTGAAGATGGATGTTGGCACATGTTGCAAATGTGGCTCATGTGGAGTGCTTAAAAACAGATGGTCGCACATGTTCTGCATGGCACATGTGGACTGTTTAAAGATGGATGGTGGCACATGTGACACAATAGCATGTGGTACATTTGGCACATAGGGTGCTTGAAGATGAGGGTGACATGTGTTGCGCATGTGACACATTGGAGCATGTGACATGTTGCCACACTTGACAATGGGTGGTTCTATATGTCCCACATGGAATCTTGGCATGTTTATAGTGCCTAAAGATGAATTGTGGCACATGTGGGGCACTTGAATAGAAATTTTCACATCTGGAGCACATGAAGTTAGTCTCTAGCAAATATTGCATATGTCACTCATGCATATGTCACTCATTGGCACATGGTCGCACATGTAAAGCACTTAAGGATGGACGATGGCCATGCGGCACATGTAAGGCATTTGAAGATGAGGATGGTACATGTTACCGATGGCATATTTGGGTCCGTGGTACATTGAAATGCATGTCACTAAAAGATGGGCAATGGCACATGTTGTACTGTAACGACCTAAAAACTCACCTACCTGAGGTGATGTCATAAGGGTTGTACGTATAGTATAGTTGTACTTCGATTCGTACCCGTCTGTCACCAAATTCCATTATCCCACAATGGGACCCTGAGTATTCCAATCATCTGTGAAAATTGTGGGGAGTCACCAAATGACTAAAGGATTAGGATAGCCCTTCGTCTTAGTGGGCTTGACAACCCACGCGGACGTTAAGCCAAACCGAGGGGTTGGACCCCTTGACTTGGGTTCCGAATGGGGGGCACATGAGGTGTGTAAGTTACCAAAAATATTTAACTTATGTATGTCTTTTTGAACATTGTCCACATGGTCGAATCTGGACCGTAGAAACGCCATGAGATTTTAGCCCCCTAATGTAATTAAATCCATAGGCTAATCCCCAAGACCGCACCTTCGATCGTGACACAATGACTGTTGGATCGTATATCATAATGTGGCGGTTGAGCGCCACGCCTGATCTGCGAGATAGGTCGGCCCATGTTAGATCTCAACTTGACCGATCTTATGACCGGTTGGGTTTGGTCGGTGTGCGACCCAATGGGCCCTAATAAACGAATCAGCCACCTTGAGGGCTATATTTTAAAATATGCTAAAAGCTAGGGCCATCCAGGTCATGCTGGACTTATAAATAGAATGTGTTGGAGCATTTGCCTTCAACACATATTCACCCTTTTACTTGGAAAGAAAAACTAGAGAATTAGGTCATCCGGAGGATTCGAGATTCAGAGTGCTTGGGTTGAGCTAGGGTTTGGGACTTGAGATCCTACCTGCTACTCATCTTCGTTGTAGTGTTGAGCCGCCAACAACTACTTTAAACCGTTGTCGAGAGTCGGTAAGTAAGAATTCTCATCCTTCATGTTCCAATAATTGCAAATGGAGGTTATCAACCCTAACCTTGCCAACTTTGTGCTCACAAGATTGTGTTCCGTCAGCCCTAACCTAGTGTTGTGAAATCATACAAAAACCCTAAACCCTAAGGTGCGGGATTATGTTTCTAGGTTTGCGTTTATCAAATGTTGTCAGTTTAGGATTGACGTGGCTGCTAGATTTAGGACGAATCGTTGTTGATCGTTTTAAGATAGGATTTATTGCAATTATACTGTTTACAAATTTCTGTAGCTCATGGGTTTGAAAAAATGCTTGAATGAATTAAATTGCCTCTTAATTGCTTTTTCATAAAATTCATGTGGTGGAATATGCTCACTTATGATTAGAAATAAACTGATTCTGCATATTTAAATTAATAGGATTTTTCCTAAGTTACATTATTGTGAGATTTCAATCAAGTATCAGATGAGATGTGATGTGAAATCTTTAGCCATACCTTTTGAGACGGGTAACCCGAGTTGTTGGTTACTCAATTGGATTGGGAAACCGGAAGGTTGATGGTAGTTCGCTACGCGGGTCTTGATTGCCTATGTCAAGCCAAACGGAAGTCCAGGTACCAATCGGTTCCGCCTAAATACGGCAACGTGGATGACTGATGGTTGTTGTATCAGTCCTCTGAAGTCAGAGTACCCAAAGCCCTCAAATGTATTGAGTCCACCAATAACCAAATGTGCAATACGATCCCGTCAAGCCTCTTGGGCGGGTCATGGTAGTATGGGACACCGTGATAGAGTCGTCGACCTATGCTGAGTGGTTCACCTCCCCATAGTGTCCTTGGAGCAAAACTGGAAAAAATCCACCATATCAGTATGATCGAGACTGGTGGGAGGATTCCATTTTTATCAGTGTAAAGGGAACCATAATATGTTTGTAGAAGAAAAAGGGAATCTTCGGGTCACTAGTGATGATCGATGATGCACCATTGGAGCCAAGTGACTCAGATTTGGCCCTATGATTGGACCCGGTACTTTAAATTCTACAAAATGCTGCTTGAAATGAAAATAATAATACAAGGCCTAATCACACATCAATGTCATGGATTTCCTACGTAACTGTCCTACTATTAAAGACCAGGATACCAACAGCTGATCCAAGTTCATTTTCATTTTGGAGGTTCTAAGGTGCCTGGTTGCTTGATGTGGCGCCAGTGCTATCTCGTGTTCCTCATCATATCCGGAACATTCATGTTATGCGAACTCATGTCATTCATACATTAACTCACTAGATTAGTAATCTTTGTTTTGCTTGTGGTCAATGCTTAAGTCTGCTTCGTTTGATAACATGTTAAACTTCAAACTATAGTCCTCACTGAATTGATCACTCACAGCCGCACCTGGGTCGGTTTTATAACACACCCCCAGATGAGATTATGATATACGCAGGTCGATTAGAGGAGGAGGAGGCATTGCAAGCTGAATTCGAGGACTTCGTCGAGTCCTCTTACTTTCAGTTAGCTGACGATCAGATCTAGATGAGGGACCTGGCCATGTGGCCTTATTTTGGGAGTCGTGGCTCCGGATTGTAAAAGAAATTGTTTTAAGTTTTAACTTATCCTTTTGGCTGGGTGAGGCCAGCCGTGGTGAGTGTGCCTCACATTTTGGATGATGATGTCTCGTAGTTGAGAGAGCACCCTTTTATTATCTACTTGTTTATATGCATTTCCTATGGTCGGTTCTATATTAGCATATAGATGCCAAAGAGTTTTTGTATGAACATCACGCTTCCGCAAAGCAACAGTAATACCCGAAATACCGAGGCCTGACATCATAAACAGGTCTCGAGATTTGGGGCATTACATGTACATGTGGCGTAATGGCACTTGTGGGACTTTAAGATTTCTTGTAGTACATGCTAGCACATTAACACATGCAGGGAGCTTGATAAATAGTTGCACATGCGAGGCACTTGGAATATGGGTGATGGCACATATGGCTATCTCGGTGGGCACTCCATAAAAAATGAGTCATTTTCCTCAATTTCTTGGACATGGCATTATTTGAGTCCACACAAAAAAAAATATATGAATTTTTTTCAAAAAACAGAAGGGAAATAGAAAAATTATTTTCAAATTATTTATTAAAAAACAATGGAAACTCCATTTTCCTCCTCAATTTATATTTCAACAAATTCAATGGCAAGAGATTTATATTTCAATAGAACAAACAGGCCCTTGCAGAATTTTAAATACTATCAACAAGAGATTTGTTACGTATTGTTTGTGAAACTTTAACTGCTCATTGACTCTCTCTCTCTATCTCTCTCTCTCTCTCTCTTAAGAACAACTTGCAACACCAATTGTGTTTCTTAGCTCCTCCAGCTGCAAGTGGATCCCGACAAGTTAGGTAAATGGAGAGTAATAGACCTGACCCATCTAATAATCGATCTAGTAGCATACCTCAGAAACCATCCAGTAGCATACCGGTTAAATCCAATTGGGTCTAAGTCCAAATAAGCTAGGTCTAGGTCGGATCCATGTACAGTTAAGGCTTGTAGACGATCCAAACCCGACTCATTTATTTATAGGGTCGTGTTTGTTAGTGCACTTTTATGTGACATACTAGTACACCTTGTTTGTCAATCACTTAGGTCAGTAAGTCTAGTATCGATTGAGCTTAAAGAAGATGAAGACCGAAGACTCAAGCAGACCAGCTGCATCAAGGAAGAAGAAACAGGTAAAAGAGATGCCTTAGTGAGCCTTGAACTTTAACCAAAACCAAAACCCAAACTTCTTGATGACTTTAAACCTATCAGGCATACTTGTAGTCATCATATATTAACCCTAGGTGTCCCAAAAGATCACCAAAAGATGGGTCAAAGAGGTGCCCTTACTACTGTTCAAACAACATCTGAAACAGTGTGCAAGAATAGCTGCCCGACCGGTCAGACCCATGCTTGACCGGTCGGTCAGTAGGAAGTTTAGGGCAGCAGCTTGCTGGAACCCCTGGCCTTTGGGCAAATCGGTCATGACTGATCAGACCGACCCCCACGCAAGACAGCGAACTCTGTGTCTCTATAGGCCATTGAACCGATCGATCATGACCGGTCCTGGACCACTGTCTGATCGGTCGGTACTAGCCTTTTTTGCCTGTTTTGAATCCATTGAACATTCTTTTATAAAAGGGCATGGCTCGATTTGACGAGTAATAAGAGGGATTTTAAGAGGATTGAAGTCACCATTGTTGGAGACAATTAGAGGATTGAACATTCTTCCTTGTGATTTAACACAAGAATGAAACATTCTAAGCTCATGAAGAAGATAGCCTTCACCCTCTTTGATCTTTAGAGTTTGGATCAAGCTTGATAGTTATAATTCTATCCAAAGCTCTATGATGAGATCGTTCTAAGTGAACAACTCTAGGCAACCCATTCCCATTAATTGTAGAATTCTCAAACCTACCCTCTTATCACTTTGGGCATCTCAAAGGCATCAATTGTAAGGTGATTGATCAAGTGTAGCTGAGGAGCTGAGGCATTGGCGACGCAGCGGCAACACGATCGGGGGAGCAAGGGAAGTTAATTAATGAGAGAGCGGAGATCAAGCAACCCGAAGCAGAGCTAAACAAGGGGCTCATCCGACAAGTAAGGTTGTCTTTATTGAGTCATTCCACTCAATTCCATGTGGGAGTTGAATATAGAGTTTGTTTGTCAAACTCGAACTAAGGTTGTTTGCTGATCATTGGCACATTTGTCGGGCCTAAACATTCAGGGACATTTGTAGTTCCTTGGCACATTTGCCGAGCCTAAAATTAGTCTCCAATGAAGAGCCTCCAACACGGAAGTGATCGTGCGTCGAGTTGAGAGTTAGCCTATGTTCAAAACTCTGTTTGGGTTAAGAGTTAGCCCTTTGTCCAAAACTTTGTTTATGGTTGAAAGGTAAACTGGTAAAACCTCCATGTAAAGGTTGAGAGGTGAACCTCATTTAAAACCTCCGATAATGAATGTCGGTCTGCTCAATGGGATTAAGTACTTGAACTGGAAGTGGAGTGGACCCAAAGTCAAACCGCTATACATGCTTGTATTTGTGATTGATTTGAGCACATTGTTATCTTAGCATTGTATGTTTAATTGTTTAATTATGGATGCTTGATAGGAATGTATGTTAGGCACTAGATAAGCACATTCACACACAAGATGTACTTTCACTAAATAGTATAAACTTGAGCTCATTGATCCATTCTCATAAGTCTATGTAGGTTGCATGGATTAGGAGCTTGATTTGTTTAATCATTTAATTATCTATGCATGCTTAGACTAGGTAGCTTATTGCTTAAACCATTTCCTAGTCTTGTGATTGGACCCACTTAGACTTGGAAGCCGAACTATTAATACTTAGTTTAAATTGTTAAATTGCATAAGTAGGCAAAAAGAATTTCAAAAGTCCTAATCATCACACACCCCCCCCCCCCCCCCCCCCCCCCCCCCCTTCTAGGACTTAGCCACGCATACCCCTATACATGTGTGTTGATCCAAAAGGCGTAATTTCAGTGTTTATGTCAAATCTAAGTTGGTCCAGTCTACATTTTTATTCCGTCAACATGTGCTATCTATCCTGTCCCGGACATCTTATTACACAATGGTTTGGATCATTAACGCATGACCCCAGATCTGATGGCTACCCTATAACAATAGGTAAGGATCTACTCTACTCTATGAGTCATTGCATAGGAAGACTACTTCCAAGTGATTAGATTCCTTTGGGAAGTTCACCTCTCCATTACTAGATCAGAACAAAGAGCAGAGTAGGGAGCCAGATAGGCAGGCTGCAACCCAGCCCATGAACCGTGGTACCAGTCCCCAGCCCCCCCAGCCCCATGAGCCATTGGATAAGGAATCCAACTCTGCATCAGCCCACCACACAAATACCCAGACAAATAGTGGCCAGATTGGGACCCAGCCCAAAACAAGACAGGCTCAGTCCAAGCCAGCACAGCCTAACCCATATGCCACCCTAAGGTGCAAGAGGGTCCCTTGTCATGTGGTTCCTGATGATTTATGGACACAACAAGATCAGATGCATAGATTTTACAACAAAAAAAAAAAAACACCCTATGAACAATTTGCAAAGATGGAGGCCTTTTATCCGCCCTACATTGTCTTGGGTCGTCAGTCTGTGGCGCCCCACCAAAAATGCAGACACTCAAAATGGACTTCCAAATTCATGCACACACATGAACTGATACAGATTAGGTTGGCTACCCCGTGCAAGCCAAACACCCATATAATAATACACACGCCATAAAGTTTTGATTAGGGCAAAAATGTCACAGAATGAAGAGAAGATTCACCAATTCAACCTCCCTACAAACGTGAGAGGGCAACAGCAGCACGTGGAACCCACGTCATTATTTCTTTAGATCGGCTCCTCACCTCCACTCACGGGTTCAACTTGAAGGGTTGATGGGGTCCCGCTGTATCGCCTTCTTAACAAGCTCCGTTTGCTCTTGCACGTGGACTTGATAGAAACCAGTGGCCGAGGCAGCAGACGGGGCGCGCCCGACAGTATTTGATGTCGTCCATGGTCCCTCTGCCCAGTGCCTTCATGGTGGTGCAGAGGCGAGGAGCAATGTAAGTGTACCCACCCATGTTCATGGGTTCTTCCTGACACCAGACGATCTCTGCATCTGTAACAAACAACATCACTTAAATCAGCATCTGTCATGAGATGGCAGGATTGTCCTACCAGGGAGATCTTTCCTGAACGGTCCATCCACAATGAGGCCCAACAGAACAACAATCAGGATCACTGAAACATAGGCCCCACTTGTCCAGGTTCATGTCAGAGCTCCCTCTCATTGTGAAGAGAATTTATAGCACCATGCGTTCTTGTGGTGGTGTTGTGTGTGCCAAGTTCTCAGATTTTCTTTCCTTGTTTTTGTTACAAGAAGCTTGCTGTCTTTTATGTAGATCAATTCATAAAATTCTATGAGCACACTAGAGGTGCAAATGGGTCTGGTCCACACCAACAGATCAAAATCATACAGCCTGTGATGCAAATTGCAGCCACAAATTGCAAATCCATATGAACTATACACAATCATCCTACAAAAAATACGATTATCGAATCGAATTGTACGACTATCATGGACTTCATAAATGGGACCCAAAATTAATTAAAAATTCATTTTTTATTCTTCTTCTTCTTTTCTGAAGGGTTCTTCTTTACCCTTTGCTTCTAGAACACAGTAAAAGGTCCTCCCCTATCTAAAAAATTATCCTCGAGTGAGAGAGAGGATTTGGGGATTTTAATATTCAAAACCCCAAAACAAGAAATCAAGATATCCTTCTCGTTGGTCAATGGAATCAAATGTTGCCTTTTCCAACGTGAATTATTGGACTGTTGTATGTTTTTTAAGGTAAAAGGTAAATTTCCAAAAGATGAAAAGCAAAGTATTCCTTTAATACTATACAGGGTTCCAATTGACATATCATGATATATCTATTGGTCCATATTGATGGGAATGGATGATTGATGATCTTTTCTTTTTTCTTTTTGTTTCTTTTCCTATTTTTCAGATTTTTTTCAATTTTGAAGAAAATCGGAAAAACTCTTATAATTTTTCTTATGATCTATGATTGGGTACTACTCGACCATACTATGGTCTGCAATACAATAACAATTTTGACAACATTGGGACCCTTTAATGACGGTTGAGCCCTGTGCCGGGGGTGGCAAGTCCGCGAGGCCTGAACCAAGCAAAAATCAAAGAAGCCCCAGCCTGATCAGTTCAAAATCCTGGCCCAAACACCATTTGCAATCCTACCCTAAAAGTTGTATGGATCCGACCCCAGGTTAACCACCAATTGGAAAAGCATAAGGTCTACATGTGGGCCCATGCAATGACATTTGAATCAAGGTGTGGACATGTCCATGCACACATGCAGCTTGTGGGTGGACACATGGTGGGTTTTGTGCAGAGCATTTTGTATGAGCTGCTCAGAGTCTTTTGCATCACTTACTAGGATATCGTTTCAGCTCTCGCTGGACAAGGTCATGCGGGAAGGGGCAAAGTTGCTCGACTCTGCATATTGCAACATCCTTTGCATCGGCCTTCTTCCGTTCTTCGTCAAGCTCATAATAAACCTGCAAAATGATAAATGCAACAACAAACTCAATTGACCAGCACACACATGATGGAGGCCAACTGATGAATGGCCCAGATCTTGCACACATGAGGTGAGAAAAGTCCTACTGTTAAAAGTAGCCTTTGCATTTCTCATCTTTTTCTTTTAATTTTTTCTCTGTTATGTTATAAATACTTTTCATCAAATTGTACACAATGAAGGATGTATTTCTACCTTTCCGGAGCACAAAACCAGGCGCCTGATACCCTCCTCAAGATTGGAGTGGTCATTCTGGTCCTTTATAAGGCGTTTGAACCGGGTCCCTTGCTTGTCAAATCCAGGGTGGCCTTGGACGTCATCGAATTCAGATAGATTTGACTTGCAGTCCTTGTGCCGAAGCAGATTCTTAGGAGCCATCACGATCAGCGGTTTCCGGAATTCCCTGTGAATCTAGAAACAAAAGAAACCTGGGTGGTGATTAAATTGAAATTCATCCGAAATTAAACAGGTGCAAGCATCCTTTGGTATTCACCTGGCGACGAAGAACATGGAAATAGTTTGCAGGCGTTGTGACATTAACGACCTGCCAATTGCATTCCTGGATCTGTGTGCGAAGCGTTGGATCCATCTCAGGAATGACATAAGGATTGTCATCACTCATCTGCATCATCAATTCTTAAGCATGTTAGTCTTGAATGAGACTGTTCTAGAGAAAAGCATTTTCATGTGGCATACAAAAGCCTACAAAATGAGAGGATAATTACAGGCTCGTATGAATATCTGTAACTACTAGAAGAGAGACAAGAACTCAATCAATTTTTCTACTTGACTAATCAGTGGCTTGTTTTTCTTACACAACTAATGCGTATGAGATGTGAACCTGTCAGTAAGTAGGCCCAACCTTGGATCGGCCATATCTCAAAATGCACATACATTGATTGGATAATCCTAAATGGTGGGGATTTGTGTGTGTGTGTGTGTGTGTGTGTGTTTAAGAATGCACAATCAGAGAAATCTGTTTGACCTTTTCTATAACCGTCCATTTTCTTTCTGCAACAGTCTCCGAGTAGAATGGTTAGGATGGTCAAATCAGTGTTATTTCAGAATAGGGTCTACCAGATGATCAGGTTGGATCTTGAACATGTCTGCCAAAAGTTAAAAAATCATCTTTTGGTGAAAATGTTCACTAACAACATGTGGAGGCTTAGTTTTGGACGGTCAGCTGGACAGGACTTTGAGCTGCTTCAGTATCGGTGGCGCTCTCTGGATGACAAGGATAAAACTATAGCAGTATTTTCCAGAGCTTCAAGGCAAAGGACACATATGACACAGAAACAAAAGCCCTAAGGAAGAGATCAGACCAAGGTGTGCCGTATCGGTATCGGTGGGTGTAATGGTGCCCACGGTTACCAATACGGATACGGGCCGTATCGGCCAATACGGCCCCATAACGGTCAATTTTCTTTTTTGCCCAAAAAAATCCAAAAAATGTGGATTAAATTCAGAAAATTCCAAATATGCATTTATTTATAATTTTGAACATGTTTATGGTGGTGTAACGGTCCACTCTTTAGTGAAAAACCTGTATCGGGTTGTCTGATGAATTTATGAATCTGATAATCTGGAATGATCTGCAAATCGTTTATATTTAATTATTTAAGTATATTTAACTACATAACCTCAAATTCATGCAATCTATTGGTAGTTTGGTACTTATCCCACTAATGGATTGGTGAACATTTATTGGACAATAAAGAATGAAAAAATATCAAATGGTCTCATTTAAAAAAAAAAACTTGTGCGTACAAATTAATGGTGAAAATCATTCAAATCATTTAATTTTTTGGATTGTGACTTAGCAACAACGGCCCATAATTTAATTAATTAATTTTGAGTTAATATGTGCCTCATGTACAATTTTTTAGGACTGTATGTGGGGCCCACCTCAATGTATGTATTTTATATTCATGTCGTCCATTTCATTTTGCCAATTCATTTTACGACATGGTAAAAAAATAAAGCAAATCCAGATCTCAAGTGGACCACTAATGGGTGAGGCCCACCTCAATGTATTTTTAAATCCATGCCATTAATCTATTTTGCCAACTCATTTTAAGGCATGGTGCCAAAAATCAGGTTGATCTAAATATCAGGTGGACCATAATGAGTGATGCCTTGAGTGTGAGGCCCACCTCTATGCATTTGTTGTATTTCCATGCCGTCCATCCTTTCTGCCAACTTATTTTAGGGTAAGGTCCAAAAAATGAAGAAAATTCAAATCTCAGGTGGACCACACAGTGAGGGTTGAATTTCCACCCTTAAAAGCTTCTTGAGACCAAAAAATGTTTTGGATCAAGGTGCTAATTATGTTTTTCCCTTGATCCAGGTCTATGGGACCTTATCACTGGGTTCAATGGCAAATAAACATTACAATGGACCTTAGAAAGCTTTTAACGGTGGGCATTTAATCCCTACCGTGTGGTCCACTTGAGTTTTCGGTCTGCTTCATTGTAGGGACCATTCCCTAAAATGAACTGAAAAAATTGATGGATGAAATGGACGTACAACACTTAAATCAAGGTGGGCCCAAACAGTGCATGTGCACCAAGCTGCATACGTTGCAAAGCATTAAAAAAAAAAAAGAAGTAAAGTGCGTGGCTGTGATCCATTTGTTTTGAGAGAGAGAGAGAGGGAAAACGAAAAAAAAAAAAAAAAGGGAAAAGAGAGGTAGAAGAGGGGGGGGGCTGCACTAGAGGGGAAAGAAGAAGAATAAGCAGCAGCAACAGCAGCGCCGCAGATAGAAGAAGAAGAGGAGGAAAAAGAAAAAAAAAAGTCAGGTATCTTTTTTTTTTTCCTTTCTTTCTTTTCTTTTAGGGTTACTGTGGTAACGACTGTTACGGGGACCGTAACAGCCGTTATGCCCTGTAACGGCTGCTATGGCCCCCTTTTTTTTACCCTACCATTTCAACCCCGTATCGTGTAACGATAACCGCCTTTACTGTTACGTATCGGCTGTTACGGCCGATACGTAACCGATTTGGGACACCTTGGATCAGACTGTTCCCAGACTTGTTGTACAGAAATTTCTGAGCCAAAGGTGATATGAGAAATCTTCATGTATGGTTAAACAGAAAAGATCATAAACCATGGAGGTTAAACATTTGCACGCGATGCTCAGGGACGATATAGCGAAGAGGAAAAAATCTCACTTCTGTGCTTGGAAAACCATCCTGCTTGACTTGAAATAGGAGATGTCTGCTCATTGATGTATCATGGGGATTCAATCCCCTTTCAACTCCCCTCTACTTTCTGATAAAATTTATGTTCCCAATAAAAGGACAAAACATGTTACAGCAACTTGCAGCTAAGGCAAATCATGTCCACTTGGGTTTGTTGATAAAATGCAAACTAGTACTCGTTTTTCGCTGGAGTGAAATAGCACAGGATTTAAAGATCTGATGAGGGCAGGAGTCCAGATCAGGAGAAGAAAATTGTTCTGATCCTAGTGCTTCGTCGGGCCAATCAATCAGGCTAAAACATTTATGATAGATAAAAGACCTAAAGAGGGGGGGTGGGGGTGGGGGGATTGTCACACCGGGCTCAAGTGAGGTAGCCTGTGGTGGCGGGGACACACTCGAGGCGGGCGGCCCATGTGGGGTGGGTGGCTCGTGTACCCATGGATTTGGGGCCCACAAAGGAGGGTTCAGCGAGCTTTTAGAGCAAGTGGTTAGTCGTCCTGGATCAAGGGGGGGGGATTGAAATATCTACTTCAAAGGATCTTTTCTTGTTTATATGTTGTCGCTGTCCCATGTAGAAAGTGTGACATTATAAATAACCAATTTTTGAGTCCTCGGTGCATTTTCATTTGCAGAAATATGCAGGCTACATTACAGGGAAATTATATGGCGCTCAACATGGCCAAGAATTCAAAGCAACTGACATAATTATGAATGATGGAATTTAGGAGCTAAACATGCAGGTAAATTCAAACCAGTGGACACCCCGATCCATAGCTCAAGTGGTAGATTGAGTGAAGATAAACTCATTTCAACACTCAAGTCTTGGTATCAATTCCCAAGTGGGGGTGACTAACATTGCGGTGTGACTAGCAATGGGGGTGGGTGTACTAACAGTGGGGGTGTGTGCTAACCAAAAAAAAAATTCAAACCAGGGGATCCATCAGTCACAACAGGCAGCCGGAGAGATCTCATGACTCAATGCCGGATGAGAGAATGAGGACCTGATGTGTGACTGTTGTGTTGCCCTTTAGTCCATTCCAATCAACTGTTAATTTCGAGCAAACAAAACATACAATCTACATTATAATAACATGAGCAAAGAGCCAAATGGCTCTTTTTGGTGATGGGTTATTCAATCTGAATAACTTGGAAGGCTAAAACCACCACCTTCATGAGACCCAAGCTCATGCATAATCTGCCATGAGGTGGGAATAGTGAAACTAAACAAATCAAAGGGAAACAAGCAGGGTAGAGGAATTAGTTGACTCATCAGGCTCATGACCTGAAGATCGCAGGTTTGAATCCTGTCCGTGCCTAAGAAAGAGTAAAACCGTTTCAACCAAAGTGAAGGCCTATGACAACTAGAAAAGGGATGTGATTGGCACTGCCCAAATGAAGATGAAAACCAGGTCTACCATCCCCGAGATGGGAGTTCCATTGGACATTGACCCATCCTTCAACATTTTGCTAGGAAGGCCATAGCTACACGATGTGGACCATCACGTCCAAATTTCATCTGTCTTGAAATTTATGTGGTCATCATCACAATTACCTCAGATGTTCTACCCAAGCTGGAAGAAACTGAGCCAGATGATCCCTTGCCGAAACAGATTATGATCATATTTTGAGAAGATATTCAGCAGTCCGAGCCAAGGTATCTTCTGGGTCTAGACTCTAGAGGGGAAGCCTCTGTTAGTATAAATACTTCTAGAGTACAGAAGTCTGTCGGCCAATTGTAGGAATTAGTGACAAAACTGAAGGAAAGGATAAATTAAAGAGCAATAAGACACAACCTTGTACGGCCTCCTAATAGTCATATTAGGAACACAGAATGTGTATAAATGCCTCCTTAGAACCAAATCATAGCAATGCTGAGTATAGAGGCCTTCAAGGGGGAGAGAACAAAAAAGTAACATGATTGTACCGAACAGAACTCAAACTTATAGAAAGAACAGAAACATTAACCATGCATATAGCGCCAGTGTTTGTGATATCGATAGTATCAGCCGATACTATTGATATCGCAAGTCAGCGACACAAAACAACCCTGGAACCACAAAAAAAATTGTCTAATTCCAGCATATTGACGATATTATCGGTCGATATCGCAAATATCGCATGGTATATTGATATCGACCGGAATATCAGCAAGATATCGGCAAAATATCATGGAGTAGGTATAAATATCGACAATACCTGGACGATATCGTCCAGGTATCGTCCAGCCGCACAAGAGCCCCCCATTTTTGGGAAAAAGAATTATTTTTTGCTCGACCCGCGTACTGACTCTACGAAGGAGTCATATTTTGTTGAGTCTAGTTAGCCATTTTCTAGGTTTTGTTGAGTACCTATATAAATCTAAGCCATATAAGGTAGCTTGCATTGCGTTGAACTAGGATAGTCAAAACTGCATTTGGACAATACCCAAACCACCCCCGCGTCTAGCAAAGAGGATTGCGCGTTTGGAGCTTGTGTTGAGTCATTCATTTTGGGAACGCATGCGCAATGTATTGGCCATTATCGAGCCCATATATAACATGTTGAGGACGGTCGACAATGAGGTGTATCCATCAATGGGATCATTATATGCATCCATACAAGTGTATATGGGAGGGGAGCTCGAGTTCCATTCTACTAGACTATTACGATTACACAGTACCCACGGATAGGCGTACTGGTTCAGTTTGGAGATGATGAGTATCAGCGTTATGTCAAGGAATATCTTAGCTGGTACCATTCTACTATGACCTGGGCACAATACTGTCGATTTGTGGAGCAGCAGTTCTATTCCCAACCCCGTCGAGATGAAGACGATGATTACAAGCCACCGTGCAACTCTATGTGGGTCTAGGCAGCAGTCAGTTGCATCATCCATAACTATATTTCTCAACTCTCTTGCTTGTTTTACTTTGTCAATGAATTGGTTGTGTTTTCATTAATGTCTTCTTACATTTATATATTTTATGGAATCAATTTGAACAATAGTTGCATCAGTTCAGTCAGACAATGCATAGCTTAGGATCCTTTTACAAAGGAACTCCATTATGTGGACTTTTTTTTTTTACATATTATGATTTAAATGTGTGTATTAAGGACCATTTAAACAATCCCTGAATTTGCATTGAAAAATTCAAGCAATTTCCCAATGTTTCCCCATGTTTCCCGAGAAGTGCAATCCATTACCCGATACAACTGATATATCCCTAGCGATACGCGATATGTATCTGTATCCCAAGGGTGCGAAACGTAACACGATACCGATACTGTGAACATTGTATAGCACAAGTACATATCATGGTATTTCCAGAAATGAAAAATGTTTTAATATGGAGGGGAACAAAATTAGGTACCATAATAGCACGCCAGATTTTACAGCTCTTTCAAGTTTCAATAAAATACCAGGATACTTTCTACTTCTATATTAGAGGTAAATATTCAAAATATTTAATATAAGTTAGAAGACAAACACTTTCATAGCCACCTCTCTGCCCAAAATATGTAACTTCAAGTATTGTTAGAAGATTGAAACAACAGCAGCACAGTTATTGACGAAGCAATAACACATTAAGGGAGTATATACCAACATATTCCTGGTTTAATGAAAAATAGCATAATCCAAGGCAATAATTAACAAAAGCAATGCAAAAAATACCTGAAGGAAACGCTCCAACCTAGCGCTTGAATGTTCAGGGCCCTGACCATCATAACCATGAGGAAGTAGCAAAACAAGCCCAGTTTGGCGCAGCCACTTTGACTCCCCACTACTCAAAAACTGATCAAACATCACTTGAGCACCATTTGAGAAATCTCCAAACTGAGCTTCCCACACAACCAATGAATTTGGATTTTCCATTGAATAACCCAACTCGAATCCAAGGACACCAAACTCTGACAGAGAACTGTAGATCAAAACAACCATTTTGCATATCATGTTAGAGTTGTACTAAATAATAGTGCTCACTTTATGAAGAGAAGGAAGACATCAGACACCACAATTATAGGTTTAACCATCTCTCAAAAAACCAAAAATAAAAAACAATTACAGGTTCAACTATCAAAAACAAAACACTGTAAGTAGTTTTCATTGCGAGAATACAGGATACCATCCTCTAGGAGGATAATATTGTACTCTCCTGTGATACTTCTCCGATTCACATAACATACTGGTAATCAGCATAAGAGATGCCACTGGAAGAATCAAAACATTTACTAATTATAATGGAGACTCAGAAAATGGATTGCTGCAAAAGACGGTGCACAGTAAAATGAGTTGTTCATGTAACTAGGATCAGGTCTAAACATACAATGGGGTTTAAAACATTTACACTAACACATTTTTATAAATGGAGTAAGCAAAGGGAACTGGATGACCAGAATGGGTGTTTGTAAGCTTGATTTGAAAAGGCTTATGACCATATAGATTGGTCTTTTTTGGAGTGCATGATGACCAGAATGGGTTTGGGGGGAAATGGAGGACTTAGATCCATTCATGCATCTCCTCGGCAAGATTCTCTGTCCTTATTAACGAATCGCCTTTTGGTTTCTTCCAAGCTTCTCAGGACCTCCGACGGGGCAGTCCTCTTTCTCCATTCTTATCTGTTATTGTCTCAAAGGCCCTCACTTGCATGCTATCCAAGGGTCAGGAGGTTGACCTCTATAGGTATTTTAAGGTGGAAATTTTCTCCTAACCCATTTGTCACCTCTAATTTGTTGATGATACCTTAATATTTTATGAAGCAGAGGAATTTATGGTAGATTTTATGTGCAGGACTATCCGTTGGTTTGAGATGGTTTCAGGTTTGAGGGTGAATCTGTCTAAGAGTGAATTCTTAAGAGTCAACTTGCACTTGGAGGAGACTTCTCGCTTAGCTGGGCTGTTCGAGTGTGGCGTGGGAAGCTTTCCAACCTACCTCGGTCCTCCTCTCTGTGAAGGGAAGCCTTCCCTCTGTGGTATAAGATCCTGAAGCGTATGGATGGGAAGCTCACCCTTGGAAAAGCAAGCTTCTCTTGTTGGGTGGCAAGATAACATTGATTAAAGTTTCTCTATCCAATTTGCCCATATATTACATGTCCTTGTTTCATTGTCCTAAATCTGTCATCCTCTGGATCGATAAACTCCGTGGAGAGTTTCTTTGGCAAGAAGGATCTTCTAATAGGAAATTTCCCCTTCTCAATTGGAAGGAAGTCTACAATCCCCCTTCTGATGGGGGAGCATGGATTAAGAGATTGGATCTGGTCAACAAGGCCATGCTCAGTAAATGGGTACAGAGGTTTAGCAAGGGAAATTCTAATCTCTGGAGGTCGATCATCAATGCCAAGTATGGAGTGGATTCTAGTGGTAGATGGACCACATCATCATCCTCTATTTGGAAAGCGACTTCTAGTATTGCTCCAAAAGTGTTGAATGATTTGAGATTCATTTTGGGTAACGGGGAATCTATTAGATTCTGGGTTAATAAGTGGTGTGGGTGGGGACTTGCCCCTTAGATCGGGCTTCCCTGCCTTAGGTGCTCTCTGCTCAGATTTTGATGTCTTTATGGCTAACTGTTTCTCAGGGGAGGAGGCGAATGGGATTTGGTCTCCTCCTCTTAGGAGAAACCTGCTAGACACTGAAATAAATTACCTAACCACCCTCTTGTCTCGATTACAGGGTTTTCTCCATCCCCAGGCTTGGAGATTTGTTGATTTGGAGGTTGTCTAGTTCGGGGACTTTTTACGTGTGATCATTATATAAGGCTCTCACTTCTCATTCCCTTCCGGCTAGATGTTGTCCTTCAAGTTCAATCTGGCTCTACAGGGCCCATCCTAAAGTCGCGCCTTTGCTTGGCTGGTCGGAAAGAATCACATTCTCACAGTAGACAATTTCTGGAAAAGAGGAATGCCTCTAACTAACGTCTGCCTGTTATGCTACCAAATTGCTGAATCGGTCAATCACCTTTTCATCCATTATTCATTATCCTTTCACGTGGGATATTTGGTTAAGGCTGATGGATCTAGCGAGTGGCTATGGGTGTTGCCCTTGTCTTCTGCTCTTGGCACATGGGAGACCAGGGGGGGAGAAAGAGATGGAGACTAAGTCTCCTTGTGGCCCTTTGTGCGATTGGGTATGAGAGGAACAATCGATGCTTTCGGAACTTGAATGTTGCTACAACAGGGGTTTTCTATAGGGTTTTAAGCTAGTTTCGAGATTAGGCTACTTAGTTCAAGTTTGGGTGTTCCAGCCAAGGGCTGGTTTTGTTGTATTTTTAGTTTTGTTTTGTTTCTCTTTGTTTTCTTTGTTTTGTTCGTGCTCGTTTGTTATTTTCTGTCCTGTTTTCTTTTTTTGGCTTTGCCTAATAAATTGATTCATCTTTCAAAAAAAATAAAGGGAACCAGCAACAATTGGACCAAAACAGCAATCTTCACAACTAGGGAAATAACTTTTCCAACACAAGCACCCGCAAAAGGCCTATGCTCAAATGACCCAATGTGGACTATAACCCTATAGCAGCCCTTGCAAAAATTCATTTCCAGACATCTAGCGTAAAATCACATTGAATGAATAAGTGATCAACTGTTTCTTCATTTCCAAACACATTATGCATACAATTTTGATCATCATCTCCTTGAGTTGATTTAATCAACCATTAAGAATTTATCTTTCCGCACCAACCAACGAGGCACAAGGACTCTCGTCGTCCCAGATAGGACCCTTTTGATGCTGCTTTCATCCCAAGATGAGTATTTGTAGAACGATTTCAGCAAGAATATCCTAAAGATCCAGATTATATCTCCAACTATCTCGTGTTCCTCAACGAGACCAAACTCCTGCAAGTTGATGAACTTCATTAGTTCCACCTCTCTACGGTCCCTACAAAGGCAGGGATCCTAAACTGGCTCTGCACCCACCAACGAAAAGCATTGTGCCATCAGCAGCACCTTATCCAGAGGCATCTTATACAGAAGAGGGAAGATCTGACGTAGAAGCCTGCTACCACACCATCGATCCTCCAAAATCTAACCCTGTTTCCAACCCACTTTGAATGATATTCCTTTGGGGAAGCATCTTCCAACTTGAACAACAGAACACTAGAAGAGCAAAACACCAAGACACAGCAACTTTTTTTCATTGAATCAGTCCTTAACAAAGCCTTAATGACGAATTACCATCCATAGCGCTTATGCCTATCCCAGTTCTCCCAATCACCAACTGTCAACTTCACTATTGGCTCCATACCAAAAGGTTACCATATCCAGATATTTAAAATTAGGTAAAGTAGCCATATCGTAGATTTTATGTCCAATACCTCAGCCTTGTTGTATCCATGCTGAATCCCTGGCATATCCTTTCTGTATCAAGGTATCATAGCCAATGTGCCTGTCCTGGTTCCAACAATTGCGTTTCTGCTTCCTTCAGCAAGTTCCATAATAGTAGTAAAAATTTTGTGTCAATTACCAAACAGTATTCTTCCTTTCATTCACATAATAAAAGGGCATGTTCTCTTTTTCATATTCCCATGACTGCAAGAGCATGCCCAGGTTTTTTATACATTGGATACCATTATTTCATGGCACTTACGACGACTGTTCTAGTAAAAGATATTTTATAAAAATGAAAGTTCTCAAACACCATGATTATGCTCACCACATGACAGATGCAAGAGAACCATCGCTTCCCAGGTCTTCCACAAAATTATTCACAATAAATTTACCAAGAACCCAAAGTTCCTTGATCAGACAGCAAGTATTCCTCAAAGTAACTAAAACTTGAGCTCCTACAGAAACTACCATCAGTTCGGTTGCCCAAATAGCATGGATTAAAATACCAATTCCTGTGGCAGTTCATATCCCCGGTACCAATACTTTCCTGTGCCAGTTCATATCCCCGGTAACAGTAATTTCCTGTGCCAGTTTGTATCCTTGGATGAGTTGCATAGAGTCAGTCCACAAGTTTAGGCCATGCTTGTTTTGGTCAATCTCCTGAGAAATACTGGTCACTACGTAATGATGGCATATACCACGTGTCTGGATTAAGGAGGAAAATCTACACCAAAATCCTGCCTTTTACAGGCTATTTATGAGGTCTGAAAAACCAGGACACGGAGGCTTTCGCAAGATCTCCCTGTGACGGGAAGCTAGGTGGGGCCCACTGTGATGTTTGTGAGAAATCCACCTGTCCATCCGTTCTGCCACATCACATAGGCCCAAAAATGAGGCAGATCCAAGACTCAAGTGGGCCGCACGACAGGAAAAAGTGTGTAGGGAAATGCCTACCATTGAAACCTCCCTGGGTCCACCGTGATGTTTATATGCCATCCATACCGTTCATAAGGTCATGACTACTGGGATGAACTGAAAACACAAAAATATTAGCCTGATCCAAAACTTTTGTGGCCCCACAAATGTTTCAACGGTGGACGTTCAATCCTCACTGCTTCCTGTTGTGCAGCGCACTGGAGTTATGAATCTGCCCCGTTTTTTGGCCCATGTCCTAACATGATCTTGGCAAAATGGATGGGCAGGGTGGATTTCTCACAAACGTCACGGTGGGCCCCACCTAGCTTGAAGTTCTTGCGAAAGCCATCTGCGTCCTGACTGCGTAACGAGCTGTGCTTGGGAAATTACCAATGAATCCAAACACCCAGTCCATTTAGTCAACTCAGCCCCTAAGCTCATGTAATAAGTCATCATTACAAAGGTGCGTTACCATACTGCGGTAAAGTCTAAAACAAACATGCCCTCAGAGTACATGATTCCTGCGCAACTCAGCCGAGATGTGCTGCACTGTGCATTTCACCAAGGCATATAAGTCACACATTGCATATCACAATACAGACAAGACATCATGTGGCTTGGCTGAATCAAAATGAATCCAAACTAGTCCCAAGGGACTCACCTGGTTTGGGCCTCTTCTTTGAATCTGGCCCCCAAATCATCTTCCTTTAGGGTGGATTCAACTCGTTGTCGGATGATACTTGAACCATGGCACATACTCCCTGACAATATGGAGTTTCTTTTTCCTTTTGATAGTTTTTTTTTTTAAAGGCTCTCCTATTGATGGCTGAAAATTTTTATTACAAAAAGGAAACAAACTACAGAGTGAGGAACCTATCCCCAAATTGAAGGCAAGCCCAAGGACACTTGGCTACTACATATTTTTCAGAGCCTTCTTCTTTTTCTTCTGCTTTTTTTTCTACTTGCTAAAAGTTATTAAGGGCACTATGTTTCAATAGTAGCACCATTTGCTCATCAATGCCACCTGCTGATGATAGATGTTTGTTTCAAATCATCTTCAATGAGATACCACATAAAATTTTCTGATCATGTCATAAAAAATGAGATACCACATAAATAAAATTAAATTAAATTAAAAATAAATAAATCCAATAGCTAGCTTTTGTGTGCATTTTGTGTATGCCCGATATGTTCAAGGAGCCAAGCCTGCATCACAAAGTTGAACTTTCTTGAATGCTTTATACATTCAAAGGGATTCAGTGCTATGACTTGACCAAGAAAAAGCATCATTCCTTCAAGCCTGGTTACCTTTTCTAAATCATATCAACATGTGCTTCTTCAGAGGATAGGGACCAGTCTTGCCTCACTATGAAAATCCCATCAGACCTTAAGGGAGAAGAATCAGGTTGACAGATATGGTCAATGAGCAGACACAGAGGAAAGATTTCCATAAAGTAATGATAATGGATTCCAACGACCACAAACCAACCTACATAAATCCATAAATTCGATTTGATTATTCCTTCCTATTCTTAATAACCATCTGAACCCTAAATACCATGATATTTCTTGATTGTCAAAGTTTTCTTCCCTACCTTTGTTCATATATGTGGATAGATAAAAGGTTTATTGTTTTATTATCAACTTAATGGAAAGTGCTCAATACTCAAAAAATACACTCGAAAAAACATGTTTGAACTTTCAAAAGGGTCATGAGCAATGGGTCTGTGAAAAAATGTGGAAAGCTAGCTTGTAAAAATTGTTGATAGGAATATGTGTTGGACCTTTTAGATAAGTGTTGGATGCAAGTTTTTGTAAACCCAGTGAATTTTCCATAGAACAAGATCAAAGAATTTTTGAACTTATGCAATCCTACCACATGCTTTTCTTAAAAAGGGTTATTTACGCACCTGTTGCTGACGGTAAACATTTCTTCATTTTGGTTGCTGATAAGATGGTCAAGAGGGCAGTACTGCTCCCCAGTTTCCTGATCATGAACCACCGCATGTCGATGACTAAATGTGCCTCTTTCAACATCCTGACCACTCAGCCTAACATGGTTACCTTCCACTAGCAGTGTAGCAAAAGCAAGTGCTTCACCAATTGCCCAGTCGATGCCCTCCCCAGTTTCAATCATCTGAGCACGCTGCTCAAAAATCTTCTTTACTGCTCTGTGAGGCTTGAAATTTTCTGGAAGAGTCGTAATAGCTTTACCAACATTTTTCAGTATCTCTGGTTTCACCCTGTAGAATGACATCTTACTTACTTTAAGAAAATCTTGGAAAGAAGGGGTAAGCACAAGGAAATGAAATCAAGTGAGCAAAGTAATCATACCCAGTATTTCGAACACGTGAGAGCTGCTCGGGGGATTTAAATCCAGTCCAATAAGCCGAAAGCCAATCCCTTCTTCTTGGAACATAATCCTTGCTGTTCACAAACTCTTCATTCAGAATGGAATTGACTTTGTTGTGCATCTTTTCGATTTCTTCTTTTGTGATCTGCCCTGATTCTAGAAGTTGGCTTTCATAAATGTCAAGAGCACGCGGATGATTCCGAATGACCTGTTAGTGTTTAACACAAGTTAGAGAAGAAACATGTCCAAAGTAGTGTTTTAAATAGCGAATAGCGTGTAGCATAGCCTTCACCCCTCTGAAGTGTGAGGCGTAAGCTACACACTAAGATTTTTAATCAAGGTTGCACTTGGTTGCACCAAATTAGACGATTAATAATAAAATTTAACAAAATTTCATGATATTTGGTGCAACCAAATGTAAACTAAGGTAATAGCAATGGGTAATGATCAAGTACAAAAGTGAAGAAAGAGCAACAAAACTGATTTTAAACTATTTCTTATATTATTTTACTAAAAGCATTGAAAAGACTAATGAATTTTCATTGAAATAGAAAAATGTAACAAATCATTAAAACATTATTGATTTTATAGTGAAAAATGACTTTTAATGTGAGCTATGTAGCATGTAGCGTAGTCTATGAAGCATGTCGCGTATCCAAATTAATCATATAGCGTAGTCTACACACTACTTAAGCTATTTTCATGAGCTACGTAGCGTTTAGACTAAGCTACGTAGCTACGTAGCGTAAGCTACATGCTACATAGTGTAGCTATTTAAAACACTTGACTCCAAAGTAATTGTGATAACAAGAAACTGGAAAAAAACAAGGATGAAAAGAACCATCAGATAGCATAGATATTCGAGTCCAAAAGCAGTGATGGTTTCAATCCCAGTAATGGAGCACGTATGGACAGCATCTGAAACAATTGTATAAGTTTTTTTTTTTTTTTTCCTTTTCTGATTATATGTATCAGACCCCAAATGGCTAGGTCAAGTCTATGGTGTAACATTATGTATCAATATGTACCACTAGTACGCATGAAGCATCATCCATATATCCTGAATTATTCCCAATTTAGTGCCGTATCAGTAATGCATACACCTTCATATAGTTAGGGTCAAACATCTATTGTTATTATTGCATTGCATGATATTTTAAATGACAGAATGTTGGCAGAAAGGAAATAGTATTGCTCAATAATGCTTTACTAAGGAACAAGACAGCAGAATACATCTCCTTTCAAAATGAACACATGATAAGCAGGAGGTTTGCTAATTCCATTTGCCAGCCTCTACAGGCCCACCTACAGGCGGCCACATTTGCACATCCAAGCCATGCATGCTGCATCACATAGATGAAAATGATGGTCCAGTTATCAGGTTCTGTGCATGATGAACCTAATGATCAGACCAACGGCCATCTACAAAGGGGGCCCGCTGGATTCACAACTTGGTTGTGGCACACGAGTGTCATACTGGCACATATGTCAACATGTAGGTGGGCGTGTAGAAGCCAGCATTTAGAACTAGAATGCCTCTAATAATTTGATGGCATATAAATCAAGCTCTCACTATATATGACAAGCTGCTGATAAATCTTCAACTATGTACGACCAGCAAAATAAACAAATGCATGGTATGCTCACATCATGTTTCTTTGAGAAAAGAGCTCAAAACACAGATATGACAATAGGAGTGGCACACACCTGATACATTTTTGGTTGCGTGAAAGATGGCTCATCAATTTCGTTGTGCCCAAACCGACGGTAACACACTACATCGACCACCACATCCGAATGGAATGTCTGCCGCCACTCAGCCGCAAGCTCACAAACATGGACCACTGCTTCCATATCATCACCATTCACATGGAAGATTGGCGCATTCAAGGCCTTAGCTACATCAGTACAATACTGTGAAGATCTCCCAGCCCTTGGGTCAGTCGTGAATGCCACTTGGTTGTTAACGACTATGTGGATCGTCCCGCCAGTCGTATAATTGGGAAGCGCACTGAGATGCAAGGTCTCATACACGACACCCTGGCCGGCAAAACTTCCATCACCGTGAATCAAAACGGCCAGATTCTTCGTCCTATCCACATCATTTGAGTAATACTGCTTCGCCCTAGTCTTACCGACCACAACTGGATCAACGGCCTCCAAGTGACTCGGGTTCGCCACCAGCGACAAATGTATCCTGTTCCCACCCCTAGTGGGCCGATCGTAAGAAGTGCCCAGATGGTACTTCACATCACCCGTCCCTGTATACAACCCAACTTCCCCATCCACCGGCTTGGTCCCGCCACTAAACTCACTGAAGATCTGACGCAACGGCTTCCTCACAACATTACCCAACACATTCAATCTCCCTCTATGCGACATCCCAATCACGATGCTTTCGACACCAAGATCAGCTGCCCTGTCAAACATCTCCTTCATCCCAGGAATCAACGTCTCAGCACCTTCAAGCCCGAACCGCTTTGCAGCCGTCCATTTCGTGGCCAAGAAGTTCTCGAACTGTGTGCTCCAGATGAGCCTATCCAAGATGACCTCCCTCCGCTCATAATTGTACTTTCTCGGAGTCACCGTCTCAATCTTGTCCCTCAACCAATTGCACTGCTCACGATCGGCAATGTGCATATACTCATACCCAATTGTCCCACAATACGCCTGCTCAAGGCGGTTGAGGATGGCCCGCAGGGTTTGAACTGGCCGGTTCTCAGACAAGAACCCAGCCATCCGCCACACCCCGAGAAAGAATTCACGGTCAAGATCCGCCTCCGTGAAACCATAGAGGGCAAGATCAAGATCATCAGGGATCTCACGCTCCTCCAACCCCAATGGATCGAGCTTCGCCTTCATGTGACCATTGACCTGGTACGCGCGCACGAGGAGCAGCAGCCGCATGCTCTCTTGGATCGTCTGCCCAGAAATGCCAGGCGACGTAGCAGCCTGCCCAACAAAGTTCCGGAAGAAGTTGTCCCATGACTCATCGACGCTATCGGGGTCCGCTTCCCAGGCCCGCTGCAGCTCTTCAAGATAGACGCTGCTGGTTCCATCGAGGAAGCTGTCGGTGAGGCGGGAGAGCGGGACGGGGCGTGGTACTGGGGCCGTGGACGCCTGCGCCTTTGGCCGCAGGACAGTCGAATGGAGCTGGCGATGGTGCCACAGCGGCAGCGGTGCTGGGGGAATTCTCCGTGGTGCAGTGGAGTACGATGTGGCAGACTGCGCTAAATTGCGCCGTATGGCGAGTTTCGCAATTTTCGAAGCGGATCGGAACCAGGCCATTGGAACGGATGTCAGGAACTGTAATTTTCTTCAGATTTTTTGATTTTTTTCTGTGGAATTTCTGATTATAGAAGCAGAAAAATGGAACAGAAAAAAGGGGAAATGAAATTAATTGATGTTTTCCATTTTTACCCCTCTACAGCAAATGAAGAAGAAAGGGAGGTAAGGATTAGTAATTTTCGTAGGAAATGAGCGTATTTATGTAAATGGGGAATGAGAAGAGGCGGAGATTGTGGAAAAAAGGGTGAGATTTGCAGAAACCCTAACCCTAATTCGCCGCGGAACGGGCGATTCTTCGTAAGGTATTTCGGATCGCCGAGTCGGAGACTCGGAGCTCTTTATGCAGCCTCTCCTGAGAAGAGGAAGAAAGGGAGATGTTTAATACACCTACTTATGAAGCTTGATACGCAGGCACTCAGAAAATGCATACGTGGCTTAAATTAACTATAATTAAACCGACTAAATTGTGGAAATAAATGTAAATAAGTTATAGTCCCAAACTAAAAATTATTTAAACCTCTATAAGGTTTGATTCTTGCATTCATGCTTGTTGAAACAGGGCCATCCAATGATTCTCATTTTAACCGTCCAATTAATTTTCATCAATCCGATGATCGAACAATCGAATAAAAGTAATATTTGGTCCATGATACAAATAAACTTGAACCCATGATTTGGACGGTTTAATTTGAATCAATTTTATGGCACGTATACAATTTATAAGTGATGTATAATTGCATGCATATTTACCATCACACTGCCAGAGTATCTAAGTTGTTCTTAGTTAGGGAAGAATTATCTGCCTGGGTGGGACCCACATTTCTGGGGGGACCACGAAGGGGACGCGGATTAGCTACTGACAGGTTGAGTAGATATATCGCTACTGAAGTGACGTCACCAACTTCTATAGACCCACCATGAAGTATGTGTTGTATCCACGCTGTCCATCCATTTGGAGAGATCATTTTAGGGCATGATCCAAAGGCAGATAAAAGCTCAAGTGTTCTATGGACCCCACCATGATGTATGTGTGGTATCCACACTGTCCATTCATTTGGAGAGATCATTTTAGCGCCGCCCACCCCTGTTCCTTAAGTTCACACGTACATGAAAGAAGGGAAAAATAAGGGCGCGAATTAGGTGATACCTCGGGAACAGCTTAGTGGGTATTACCCCTACCGTATGGCCCACATGGATGATATTTTGCATATCTACTACGTCCATCCGTTTATACAGTCCATTTTAGGATAAGGTGCCAAAAATTATACAGATCCAAATCTCAAGTGGACCATACCACTGGAAACAGTGTGATTGAATGACCCACCATTAAAAATTCCAAAGAGCCTATAGTAAGGTGTTGGTAATGTTTATTTGCAATCCAAGCTCTTGATAATGTCAATAAGGTGTTGATGAAGGGAAAATATAAATATCAGAATGATCCAAAACTTTTGTGGGCCGTTTTTAATGGTTATTAATCACTGTTTCTAATGGTATGGTCCACCTGAGATTTGGATCTTCTTAAGGTTTTGGATCATACACTAAAATGATATGAGAAAACAGATAGATGGCATAGATATATAAAAAAAATACATCACGATGGGCCCCACACGGTAGGGGTAACACCCACTAAGGTGTTCCCAAGGTAACATCTAATTCGCTCCCAAAAATCAAATGTTAGCATGATCCAAAACTTGTGTGGCCGCAGGTAGTTTTTAATGATAGGAGATCAATCCCCACGGTTTTGTTTGGTGCGGTCCACTCGAGTTTTTTATCTGTCTCATTATTTGGTTCATGACCTAAAATTATCTCTCCAAATGGATGTGCGGTGTGGATACAACACATACATCATGGTGGGCCCACAGAAGTTGGTGACGTCACTCCAGCAGCGAGATAGCTAATCAACCTGTCAGTAGCTAATCCGCGTCCGTCCGAATAAGGAGTGTCGGAACAAGCCATATGGTGATGGATTTGGGTCCCAAAGGTCACGCGGATGTGACGTGATTCCCATAATTCTAGCCATTGGATGTGGACCATTGACTTGTCTGCGTTAGTTCAACCATTGGTTGGAGCACTACCAATCGGTATGGTCAGCATCATCAATTGGGTTGACTTTCTTCATCATGGCCCACCTATTGCAGGGACAACTAGACGGACGGCTGGATCATGAGATCATGCATTTAGGTCGCCCCACTAAGGCACGCATCACCGACCAAAATCTAACCTTACCGAGGATGGACCATGCCCCAAAATATCTAGGTGGGAATACCCTAGCCACCAATTCAATGTTGTAGAACTATATGAACCTCCACCAACGCATTGTATGACTAGGTTGTCAGTGTGGACTAGTGGGGCCCATAGTTCAAATATCCAGACAACTGTATATGTGTTGGGCTGAACGCTTCAACTCTTCATGCGTGAAGACCACCGGCCGGCCGGCCGACCGGTCAGTCACGCTGGATCCCAGAAAAAGGCAACAGGTTGCTGGACACTTTTGGCGACAGCCGGGCGCCCCACGGTGTTGGTGACCGGGCGCCCCATGACCCGGCCGGGCGCCCGACCATGTTGGTCCGGGCGCCCGAAATTCAGTTTTTCCAATAGTTTCTCGCTGGACTGTTTTTTGGTTGGCCGGGCGCCTGACGGTCTGGTGACCGGGCGCCCGACCCTGCGCGAACTACTTGTACGCAGTTTCCTAATCTGACTCTAATTGCTCCGTTTTTTGTACTTAAGCGCTCCAAAACGGGATTAGGGTATCCCATTGTGTTGCTAACACGTCCAAGGTGAGAGAAAGAGCTTGGAGAAGAGGGTTTCTTCTTGGGTAAGCTTGGGATTTCTCTTGTGGGCTTGGGTTTTGGGGTCTTGGGTTCCATCTCTTGTAACTTCTGAGTTTATAGTGGATTTGTGTCGCTTTGTGCCGTGGTTTTTTACCCGTGAGGGGTTTTTCCACGTTAAAATCGGATTGTCTATGTGTGGGTGATTGCATGCATTGTAATTGCTTTGTGTGGCTTGTTTGATTGAATTGTCTGCTTGTGTTCGGCTTTGCTTCCGCTGCCGGCCCTTCCTATCCCAACAACTGGTATCAGAGCGATCGTTGGGGTGTAGCAGAAATTCGAATCTGAGACAAGAGCATGGCATCAGGCATGAGGTTCGACATAGAGAAGTATTCGGGGAAAAATAATTTTGAGCTTTGGAAGGTAAAGATGAAAGGCCTTCTAGTTCAGCAAGGATTGCAAGTTGCGCTCCTTGGAGAGCGATCAGAAGCTATGAAAGAAGAAGAGTAGAAGAAGATCGATGAAAAGGCCAATGTCTCAATCCAGTTGTGCCTGGCAAATGAGGTCCTGTATAACGTCATGAAAGAGAAAATTGCGGCTAAAACGTGAGCGAAGTTAAAGAATATCTATGCGAAGAAATCTCTTGAAAATCGCATATACTTGAAGCTTCAGTTGTACAATCTGAGGATGACGGAGGGGGCCGATGTCGAGAGCCACATCAGCAATTTCAATAGGCTTATTTGCAAGTTGATGGATGTAGATGAGCCGATGAAGGACGAGGATCAAGCGTTTATCCTGTTGAATTCTCTTCCAGAATCATATGAGTCACTCAAGGACTCTTTGTGCGCAGGTAGGGAGACTATTGGCGTAGAAACCGTTATCTCAGCCCTTCAGGCGAAGGCAATGAGAAGGAAAAGCGGCGGCGTGGGTCTTTCTACTGATGAGGCACTGGTTATGATGGGGAGGAATTCTGAGCAGGGTGGAGGATCTCCTTCATCGAAATCTAAATCAAAAGGCAAGTGGAAGCACAAGGTGAAATGTTGGAATTGTGGGAAAGAAGGACATGTGAAAAGGGATTGTTCGAATCCTAATAAAAGGCAAGAGAGATCTGGAGGTTCTTCTAGGGAAGGAACCAATACTATAGAGGACTGTGGTGACGGTTGTGATGTTTTGACTGTATCTGGCATAGAGCCTCTTGATGGAGAGTGGCTCTTGGATTCAGGGGCATCATGTCATGTATGTCCTAACCGAAGCTCATTCATGTCATACAAGGAGCATGATGGTGGATCGGTGTTTGTGGGCGATGGCTACGCTCGCAATGTGGTAGGGATTGGTTCTGTGCGCATTAGGATGTTCGATGGAGTCGAACGGATCCTTGAAAGTGTGAAGCATGTCCCTGAGATGAAGAGGAACGTGATATCTCTTGATGCACTCGAGGCGAAAGGGTGCAGGTTCATCGGCTGCGATCAATATTGTAAAGTGATGAAGGGAGCACGCGTGATGATCAAGGCACGAAGGTGCGATAATCTTTACAAGGTGATCGGAAGCACAATTCATGGTGGAGCTGCGGGATCGGCAGCGGGATCCACGGTTGTTCAAGTGTGGCAAGAGAAAAAGGGCCACATGGGAAGAGCAACAAGACATGTGAAGATGCAAAGATAGAGTCGATGGGGCATGAGAAGTGATTGGACTGTAATGATGACGAAGTAGAGGTGGAGATGGTGCGTGGCGAGGTGTTGCATGAAGAATTGAGTCGTGGTGAAGTTTGTTTGGCTGAACGCCTCAACTCTTCATGCGTGAAGACCACCGACCGGCCGGCCGGCCGGTCGGTCACGCTGGATCCCAGAAAAAGGCAGCAGGCTGCTGGACACTTTTGGCGACAGCCGGGCGCCCCACGGTGTTGGTGACCGGGCGCCCGACCATGTTGGTCCGGGCGCCCGAAATTCAATTTTTCCAATAGTTTCTCGCTGGACTTTTTTTGGTTGGCCGGGCGCTCGACAGTCTGGTGACCGGGTGCCCGACCCTGCGCGAACTGCTTGTACGCAGTTTCCTAATCTGACTCTAATTGCTCCGTTTTTTGTACTTAAGCGCTCCAAAACGGGATTAGGGTATCCCATTGTGTTGCTAACACGTCCAAGGTGAGAGAAAGAGCTTGGAGAAGAGGGTTTCTTCTTGGGTAAGCTTGGGATTTCTCTTGTGGGCTTGGGTTTTGGGGTCTTGGGTTCCATCTCTTGTAACTTCTGAGTTTATAGTGGATTTGTGTCGCTTTGTGCCGTGGTTTTTTACCCGTGAGGGGTTTTTCCACGTTAAAATCGGATTGTCTATGTGTGGGTGATTGCATGCATTGTGATTGCTTTGTGTGGCTTGTTTGATTGAATTGTCTGCTTGTGTTCGGCTTTGCTTCTGCTGCCGGCCCTTCCTATCCCAACAATATGTAGGGTCCCACTTAGATTTACCATGGGCCCCAAAATCTCCTCAAAAGGATAATCATGACCTCTTAATTTTTTTGTCCAGCAAATATCCAAATGGACGGTTAAGAGAAGAAACACAACAAGGGTCCACATTCGACTGAAAAGTGGGCCAAGATGAGTGGCTAGGATTTTCCAAATTTTAGGGTACGACCATCCACTACGGCACTGAACTATGTGCTCCATTCGTACAAATAAAAAAAAAGTGGAGGTACATCGAGAATCATAACATTCCTCTTCAATGGCTGGGATCAAAAGCAGCCTTCACGAACATGGTTCAACGCCAGGAATCAAAAGTAGCTTCCGTTCCCCTTGATCTCATGATCACCCTGTCAATGCTGTGGTCCGTCCATGGTGGAGAGCAATGGACGGATGGTTTTGATCATGGGACCACTTATACGAAAGTCAACGATCATGAGATTCTTTTTTCTTTCTTTCTTTTTAAGCCATTTCAACGGCCATGATGCTAGATTGAAACATCCAGCGTGATCTATAATTCAAGTGGGCCACACCAAAGGGGAAATGGAGGACACCCATCTAACAAGCTTTCAGATAGAACGTGGGGTCCACTGTTTTTAACATGTCATCCAACCCACTCATCAGGTGCGCCCCACAAGGATGAAGAGACCCACCTCAACGCTAGCCATTCTAGATGGACAGTATGGATATAGAATACACACATCAAGGTGGTTCCCACACAGTTCAAACGTATCGAAATTATCATGTAATTGACGAAAGCATGTGGTCATCTCGCATGTGCTATTTCTAAAAGCCGCCGCTACAGGGGCGTTTGCTGACGTGGTTCTTGCTCGGATTCTGACCTTTTTCTTTTTTTTATAGAATTATGATCTGACCCACAAATGAACGGCAGTGATTGAAATGTCATGTTTAGAAATGTCAAATTTCTTCTAGAAAAGTTGACGGTTGAAATCTTTTGTCCATACAACCTCCCTAACCGTAGCCGCATGATGAGTGTGACCCAGCACCTGTCCGATGTATGAACCTGCTTGTGAGTGCTATGCTTGTTGCATCTTTTGTAACTTGCATGAGTTGGATATGTGGATTATGCAGCTTTAGATCTGGACGGTCCACCTGGTGTTCCCATATTTGGACTGCATATGGCCAAAAATATGGCTAAAACCAACCAACCTTAAGCATCCAATTGATTAATTTCCTGTTGATGGACACGGATTATCTCTTATCTACTTTAATGTTCGGATTATTGGGGTAGTTTTATTAGAAAGATTTTTTTTATCCATGGGAAATCTAAGTTGAGGCCTACCAAATGGACAGTCTAGATCAATGATTCACCTTCAGCATTTCCAATAATGGAAGTTGCCCTTTTATAGGTTGGACCTTTAGAATGTCACTGCAACATTATACGGCACAAATGGCCTTATTGTTGATGTACAATGACATATATTGGAAGAGAAACTTTGAGCAGCCACATGGATCACACACTGGCTTTCTTTTTCTTTCTCTTTCGTTCCTGTCCTCCGGTGATGTTTGATAGTTAAGAAATGAGATGTATTGGATGTTTTCTCAAAAAGTCTTACATTGGGTATCGTCATATGTACTAAAATCCCATGGGCTCCACCATGATGTATAAGTTATATCCATACTGTCCGGTCATTTTTCTATATCATTTTAGAGCATGAGCCAAAAAATGAGGCAAATCGAAAGCTCAAGTGGCCCACAATAAGAATAATTATGTCAACCATTGAACCTATTGTTATCCATGATGTAGTCCATTTGATCTTTGAATCTGTCTCATTTTTAGACTCATTTTAGGGCATGAGTGAAAAAATGAGGTAAATCTAAAGCTCAAGTGGCCCACAATATATGTGTGGATATAACACATATATTTAAGTGAAGGTTGGGTACTAACTTACCTCGGATCTGTTTTCCATCCATAGACACCCACCTGCGTTAAGAAGAACTACTCCTCGAGCTATTAATTGAGTTTGGATGAAACTGTCTCGCTTGATTAGTGCCTAAAATCCAATCAATCTAGGAGGTCTTGGCACGTTATGTAGATAATCATGGAACTCGATCAGGAGATTTCCGACCCTTAAGAGTAGAATTGAAGCAAATAATTCATCCTCTCTAGAACACCACGCTCATACGTACTTAGATAAAACCATGCTTGGACCCCAATAAGCAAAAAAAGGTGTTGTGAAGTCCTCAAAATTGTGCCATTGCAAGAGTCCACCGATCGGTTGGTCAGTGGGCAGATTTACACAGGGAGGCAGATAAGTTTCTGGAGGGTCTTAGACCGGTCAGTCGACCGGTCTACTGGAGGCTCCGACTGGTTACCCGACCGGTCGAATTAATTGGCAATAGGCATATTTTCTGGCAAAACTCGTTGGACGTTTTTAGTGGGTCGATGACCGGTTGGCCGACGTGCGGGATTTGAATCCTTGTGCAGTTTTCGCATTACTTGTTTTCAAATTCGGTTCTTTTCTTATAAATATGTTTCCTAATCGTGGTAGGCATGAAACTAAGCAATTTCTAGGTGATCTAAACGAGATTAAGGTTTGGGGGAGAGAAGTTTGAGAGTTTTGTTCATTTTTAAGATTTACTTGGGTAGTTCTAGTTCTGTAATCATCTGAATTCATAGTGGAGGTATCGCTCTATGCCATGGTTTTTTCCCGCAAGGGTTTTCCACATAAAATTCATGTGCTTTTGCGTTGATTGCTTGTGTGGCTTTGTGGTGATTGTTTGATATTCTTCGTTGCTTTTGTTGACCGAATTTCCAACAAGTGGTATCAGAGATATCATTGGAAGGTTGAAGAAGAAGTTTTCTGAATTGATCTCATGGCTTCAAGTACGAAGTTCGACATCGAGAAGTTCGCGGGCAAAAACAACTTTGAATTGTGGAAAGCGAAGATGTGTACCGTCCTAACTCAGCAAGGGGTCGTGAACGCCCTTGGAAAGCGACCTGCCGAGATGAAAGATGATAAGTGAACAAAGATGGATAAGAAGGTTATGGCCTCAATCTAATTATGCCTTGTTGATGACGTCCTTTATAACGTCATGAAGGAGAAGACCGCTGTAGAGACATGAATCAAGCTAAAGAACATCTATGTAAATAAGTCTTTAGAAAATTGCATATATCTAATGATGCAATTTTTTATTTTAAAGATGGCGGAGGGGACAGATGTGGAGGACCATATTAGCACGTTCAACGAGCTGATTTGCAAGTTGCTCCATTTTGGTGAGCAGATGAATGACAAGTATCAAGCCTTGATCTTGTTGAACTCGCTTCCTAGTTCATATGAGTCACTCAGGGACTCGTTGTGCGCGGGTAGGGACACTATTAGTGTTGAGACCGTTGTCTCAGCCCTTCAATCGAAGACCATGAGATAGAAAAGCGGTGATGTTAATTCTTCCTCCGAAGCATTGCTTATGAGAGGAAGCAATTCTGAGCTAGGTGAAAGATCGTCGCGTTCTCGATCCAAATCGAACAGCAAGAGCAAAGGCAAGTTCAAGTGTTGGGGATGTGGCCAAGTTGGGCAGATGAAGAAAGACTACAAGAGTCGTAAATATAAGAAGGGGAAGTCAGGTGACTCTTCTAGGGAAGCCAATACCACTGAAGTCGAGGAAGGTGGTAGTGATGTGTGCGAGGTCTTAACGGTGTCAAAGGCTGGATCTCTCAGTGATGAGTGGATCATGGACTCCGGGGCTTCGTATTACATGTGCCCAGATAGGAGTGTCTTTACTTCCTATAGGGAGTATGAGAGAGGCTCAGTATTTCTAGGCGATCACTATGCCTGCAAGGTTTTGGGGATTGGTATTGTGCGCATCAAGATGTTCGATAGGATCGAACGAACCTTGACAGAAGTGAGGCACGTTCCTAGGTTGAGGAAGAATCTAATTTCCCTTGGTGCACTCGAAGCATTGGGGTGTAAGTTTGCCGATTTTGACCGGTTCTGCAAAGTTCAAAGGGGGCCCATGTAATTATGAAAAGACAGAGGTATGGTAACATTTACAGACTGATTGGGAGCACTTCAGTAGGTTGAGCTGCAACGATTGTAGCGGATTCCACGTCTGCACATATGTGGCATGCACGCTTAGGCCGCATGAGCGAGCGGGGCATGAAGGTACTCTCTGAACGATCTTTGATTCCTTCTTTTAAATCCGTATACTTTAGTTTATGTGAGCATTGCATATATGAGAAATGGTCTAGATTATCGTTTAAAAGGGGAAACATGTATGTAAAAAAATACTTGATTATGTTCATTCCAATGCATGGGGGCCGTCGCCCGTTATTTCTGTTGGGAGGTTACCGTGGTTCATGTCATTCATCGATGATTATAGCAAGAAGGTTTGGTTTATTTTCTGAAAAATAAATCTGATGTCTTCATGACCTTTAAGTATTGAAAGACGATGGTGGAGAATCAGTCAGAGCAAAAATTGAAAATTTTGAAAACTGATAATGGAGGTGGGTTCACTTTCAGGGAATTTAACATGTATTGTAAAGAGGAGGAGATCGTGAGGCACAACACAATGCGCCACATGCCGTAGCTTAATGGTGTAGCAGAGCGGATGAATCGGACTCTCTTGGAGAGAGCTCGATCCATGATCGGTAATGTTGGGTTGGGCAAAGAGCTATGGACTGAGGCCATTAACATAGCTTGTTACCTAATAAATCAGTCACCCTCTATGGCAATTGAATGTAAAATCCCTGAAGAAGTTAGGAGTGATCGTACGCTAGCCTACTCGACTCTGTAGGTCTTTGGTTGTGAAGCTTACTCTCATGTACCATCCGTTGAGAGAGATAAGCTAGACCATAGGGCCAGAAAAGGTATCTTTGTGGGTTATGGTGATGATGTGAAGGGTTATTGTATATATGATCCCGTCACACGGAAGATCACTCGAAGCCGTGATATCAAGTTCGATGAAGGTTCTTTATTCCACAAGGATGCTACAAAGGAACCAGAAATATCAAAACTCATTGATATACAAGATGACAGACAGAGATGAGACACGAACTGATACTGAAGCGCAGACAGAGGTACATGATTAGGTGGAGCAGCCACCTGTGCGAAGAATTCCACCCAAGGATCGCAGATTACCAGCGAGGTACAAGGATAACTCGAACGTTACATTCGCCCTCATTACAGATGGGGGGATCCGTCTAACTTTGAGGAGGCACTACAGGATGTAGGTGCTGAAAAGTGGAAGACGACAATGCAAGATGAGATGGACTCTTTGTACAAGAATGAGACTTGGGAGCTTGTAGAGCTTCCAGTGGGCCGAAAAGCAATAGAGTGTAAGTGGATTTTTCGGAAGAAACATGATAGATATAAGACAAGGTTGGTAGCGAAAGGGTATGCTCAGTGTGAAGGCGTGTACTTCAGTGAGATTTTTGCACCGGTTGTGAAGTAAGTATCTATCAGGTTCGTGTTGGTGCTAGTTGCCAAATACGACCTCAAGCTGGAACGGATGGATATTAAAACCGCTTTCTTATATGGAGAATTGGAAGAACAGATATACGTGGTGCAACCAGAAGGTTATACAGTGCAAGGGGCCGAGAACAAGGTTTGCAGGCTAATGAGATCGTTGTACGGTCTCAAACAGTCGCTTAGGCAGTGTTACAAGAAATTTGATTCCTTCATGATGAGTCATGGCTTTATCAAGAGCAAGTACAATCATTGTATCTATTTCAAGACACTGAATGATGAAAAGTTTCTCATACTAGTGTTGTACGTCGATTACATGCCTATTACCAGTCATAGCATGCCTGATATCAATGTGTTGAAGACTCAGCTTTTAGGCACATTCGAGATGAATGATCTGGGGGCTACAAAGAGGGTTCTTGGCATATATATTCATAGAAACAGGAAGAAGAGAAGGTTGTGGTTATCTCAGGAAGAATACATTGAGAATGTATTGAGAAAGTACGAGATGGACAAGTCCAAACTGATTAGCGTTCCTCACGCGGCTCACTTCAAGCTTTATTCTGAACAGTGTCCCAAGATAGACGAAGAAAAGCATGACATGTCTCATGTGCCCTATTCAAGTGTTGTGGGCAGTTTAATGTATGTCATGGTCTGTACAAAACCAGATATTTCACAGCCTATGAGTGTTGTTAGCCGATTCATGTCTAACCCATGCAAACAACATTGGGAAGCTGTGGAATGACTACTTCGATATGTTCAGGGTACGTAGGACTACGTCTTGACGTTTGAAAAGTTGAAGGATAAGTTGGTTGGTTACGTCGATTCTGATTACGCAGGTAGTGTGGACAGTAGGAGGTCGATTTCAGGGTACTCGTTTATATTAGCAGGTGGAGCGATTAGTTGGATGTCTAAGCTTCAGTCTGTGGTAGCTCTTTCCACTACTGAAGTTGAGTATATGGTAGTAACAGAAACTTTCAAGAAAGTTGTTTAGTTAAAAGGAATGATAAATCAGTTAGGGCTTCAACAGGAAGTCGTGCCGGTTAATTGTGATAGCTCAAGTGCTATCAATTTGGCTAAAAATTTTGTTTGTCACTCACGTATTAAACACATTAATGTGTGTCACCATTTTATTCGACATGTGCTTGAGGAATGAGATGTGACTCTGGACAAGATTCACACTAGCATGAATCCGGCAGATATGCTAACCAAAGTGATCCCTACAGAGAAGTTCAAGTTCTGCATAACTTCTCTGGGATTGGTGAAGGCTTGACTAAGACGCAGTGATGCATGAGAAGCGGTGATACTATGATTGATGATAAGCTGATTTTAAAGAGTAGAGAATGTGGTTTGATGTTTCGATGTCTTGGTGGAGTTTATTATGAAGTCCTAAAAAATATGCATTGCAAGAGTCCACCGGCTGGTTAGTTAGTGGGCAGATTTATTATCAATGATACAAATAAGCTTGTACCCATGATTTGGACGATTTAATTTGAATTAATTTTATGCCACGTATGCAATTTATAAGTGGTGTATAATTGCATCCGTACTTACCATCACACTGCCAGAGTATCTAAGTTATTCTTAAGGAAGAATTATCTTTGAAGGAGTGTCGGAACAAGCCATATGGTGATGGATTTGGGTCCCAAAGGTCACGCGGATGTGACGTGATTCCCATAATTCTAGCCATTGGATGTGGACCATTGACTTGTCTGCTTTAGTTCAACCATTGGTTGGAGCACTACCAATCGGGATGGTCAGCATCATCAATTGGGTTGACTTTCTTCATCATGGCCCACCTACTGCAGGGATAACTAGACGGACGGCTGGATCATCAGATCATGCATTTACAAGCAAAACCAGTCCCATATGGAGATCTGATCCGCTGAATCTCAATGCAAGATCATATTGATCATTCGAGCCCGGTCTGATGGGAAGTCTTAAGTGGGCCACAAATTCGTGGAATGAGATTTTTTGACATTTCATCATAAGTAATTGATGTTGTAGAACTATATGAACCTCCACCAACGCATTGTATGACTAGGTTGTCAGTGTGGACTAGTGGGGCCCATAGTTCAAAGATCCAGACCACTGTATATGCAGGGTCGCACTTAGATTTACCATGTCCCCAAAATCTCCTCAAAAGGATAATCATGACCACTTAAATTTTGTGTCCTGCAAATAGCCAAGTAGACGCTTAAGAGAAGAAACGTAACAAGGGTCCACATTCAACTGAAAAGTGGGCCAAGATGAGTTAGGATTTTCCAAATTTTAGGGCACGGCCATCCACTACGGCACTGAACAATGTGCTCCATTCGAACAAATAAAAAACCATGGCGGTACATCGAGAATCATAACATTCCTCTTCAATGGCTGGGATCAAAAGCAGCCTTCACGAACATAGTTCAACGGCTGGGATAAAAAGAAGCTTCCATTCCCCTTGATCTCATGATCACCCTGTCAAGGCCGTGGTCCGTCCATGGTGGAGAGCAATGGATGGATGGTCTTGATCATGGGACCACTTGTACCAAAGTCAACAATCACGCGATTCTTTTTTTTTTTTTTCTTTCTTTTTAAATCATTTCAACGGCCATGATGCTAGATCGAAACATCCAGCGTCATCTATAATTCAAGTGGGCCACACCAAAGGGGAAATGGAGGACACCCATCTAACAAGCTTTCAGATAGAACGTGGGGTCCACTGTTTCTAACATGTCATCCAACCCACTCATCAGGTGCGCCCCACAAGGATGAACAGACCCACCTCAACTCTAGCCATTCTCAAGGTGGGCCCCACACAACTCAAACGTATTGAAATTATCATGGACTTGACGAAAGCATGTAATCATCTCGTGGCCCCATGAATATTTCAACTGTGGAAGTTCAATCGTCATGTTTTCGGCCCACTTAAGTCTTGGATCCCGTTCAATTCTGGTCGCAACGCCTAAAATGATCTCACAAAACAGTTGGACGGCATAGATTTCTCACGAACCTCACGGTTGGCCCCACCCAGATTCCTTGCGCAGGAGATGCCTGCAAAAGGCTTTCGCAGGCAATCCGCGCCCGTAATCATCTCCTGTGATATTTCTAAAAGCCGCCAGCGTTTGCTGACGTGGTTTTGTCTCGGAATCTGACTTTTTTTTTTTTTTTTTTCTAGAACTATGATCTGACCCACAAATGAACGGTAGTGAAATCTTACATGGCTACGACATCTACGGGGTTAATTGAGTCATGTTTAGAAATGTCAAATGTCTTCTAGAAGAGTTGTGGTTGAAATCCTTTGTCCGTACAACCTCCCTAACCGTAGCCGCATGATGAGTGTGGCCCAGCACCTGTCCGATGTATGAACCTGCTTGTGAGTGCTATGCTTGTTGCATCTTTCAGGGTGTAATTTGCATGAGTTGGACATGTGGATTATGCAGCTTTCGATCTGGACGGTCCACCTGGTGTTCCCATATTTGGACTGCATATGGCAAAAAAAATGGCTAAAATCAACCAATCTTAAGCATCCAATTGATTAATCTCCTGTTGATGGACGTGGATTATCGCTTATCTACTTTAATGTTTGGATTATTGGGGTAGTTTTATTAGAAAGATTTTTTTTTTTAAAATCCATGGGCAATCCAAGTTGAGGCCCACCAGATGGACAGTCTGGATCAATGATTCACCTTCAGCATTTCCAATAATGGAAGTTGCCCTTTTATAGGTTGGATCTTTAGAATGTCACTGCAACATTAGATGGCACAAATAGCTTATTGTTCGATGTACGATGACATATATTGGAAGAGAAACTTTGAGCAGCCACATGGACCACACGCCGGCTTCCCTTTTCTTTCTCTTTCGTTTCTTTTCCTTCAGGGCTGTTTGATAGCTGAGAAATATGAGATGCATTGAATGTTTTTTTCAAAAAGTCTTATATGGGATATCGTCATATGTACTAAAATCCCATGGCCCCACCATAATATATAAGTTATATCCACACTGTTTAGTCATTTTTCTATATTATTTTAGGGCATGAGCCAAAAAATGAGGCAAATCCAAAGTCCAAGTGGCCCACAATAAGAATAATTATGTCAACCATTAAACCTATTGTTATCTATGGTGTGGTCCATTTGATCTTTGAATCTGTCTCATTTTTAGACTCATTTTAGGGCATGAGCGAAAAAATGAGGCAAATCCAAATCTTAAGTGGCCCACAATATGTGTATGGATATAACACATATATTTAAGTGAAGGTGGGGTACTAACTTAAATATGTTTTCCATGATAGACACCCACATGAGTTAAGAAGAACTACTCCGCAAGCTTAATTGAGCTTCCATGAAATTGTCTGGCTTGATTAGTGCCTGGAAGCCAATCTAGGAGGTGTTGGCACGTTATGTAAATAATCGTGGGACTCGATTAGGAGATCTTCGACCCTTAAGAATAGAATTGAAGCAAATAATCCATGATCTCTAAAACACCATGCTCATGCGTACCTAGATAAAACCATGCTTGGACCCCCAATAAGCAGAAAAAAAGCCAGTCGAAAAGAGTAGAATATGACCTAGACACCTCCTTAAGACATCCAACAATTCCGATTAGGCTATCTCAAACCCCTTGAACCTGAATTTAGATAGGAAACGATACCCTAAAGTAAAACAAACCCCTTAAACACCAGGGAGAGAAGGAAAGAGAAAAATAGGCCATCAACCTACCGCACATTGACAAACACCTGGCATACTTTCTACCTAACCAAGATCCCGCTCCCTTCCTGCAAATGATAAAATGATAAAAAAAAATGACAAGTGTCACGCCATCGGCCCACTATGAGTCGATGGTCTTCATCTATAAATTTGGCCACATAGCAGCCATCGGGGGGACGAGTGACAAAAAGAGGCGGGGGATAGTGAGAGAAAAGGAGTCTAGGTGGGTCCTCTTCTCTAGAGACTTCGGGAATCCCCAATCGATGAGACCCTACTCTAATTATGAGGTCAATCCTTGCCACAAAAAAAAAAAAAAAAAAGAGTTTACAAAGAGAGCTAGTCAAAGAAGTAAGGATAGAATCGTGGACGTCCAATCATTCCTTTTGAGCTAAAAAAGAGTATCCAATTTTTCATTTTTTTCTCACATCTCAATTAAACTCATATTGCATTCCAACTCTACACATTTTCAATCTTTCCCAACATCAACTCATGTTTTACATTCTTTTTTTTTTTTTTTACTCTATTTCATATGCCTACTTAAGTCCTAAACCAACGAAGCAAGGCTAGTTTCGCCTTTCATTTCAGTCACTAAGCCTTTATTATTATTTCACATATTATAAGCCTACCCAGGGTCATTTGACCCGACAAAGTCGGGCTAGGACCCTCTTTTATTTTGCCTACATAGTCCCCTTAAGGGACTATATGAAGCATGGCTAACTACGAATGCCCAAACATAAGTAAACTCCCGTAAAAGATGAAAACATTGTGGAGTAGAGACCACACACCATACAAGTAAAAAAGGTGCCTAACTCCTTCATCTTCTGTCACTAAGGACATTACCTAAAATTTACGGTCACAAATCAACTGCAAAATTCACTTGAGTTGGGGAATCTCACGGTTCACTAACTCGTAAGTAATTTTACGGTTTCTAGCCGGCCATAGATTTCAAGCTTCATTTGATAGGTGGCGACTCCAAAAAATTAAACGTATTTCTACATCTGAGTCAAGTTCACACCCCATATGAGCAAATCAAAATTAAAATTGAAGCTGACTACTCGCATGAGAGCATTCACAGTTTCGCTTGACTGGAGTCGTCACTAGCCAAGTAAAGCTCAAAATCCACGACCAGATAAAAAAAAAACTGTAGAATTGCTTATAGGGTCAGGGAATAAAAAAAATCTTCACTTGAATGACTCCTATAGTTAGTTTACGACTGTGAATTCTAAGGGCTTCGGTAAGAGAAAAAGAAAGGGTGCACGTTTTCTATGTACACGAAGTGCGGTCTCTACTTTATAGGATTTTAGGGTTTTTAGGGGATTCCATTGAACTTTGACGCTACTACATTTGGACGAGCTTCACAAAACCCATAAGGGTCAGGGCGGGTAAATAAAAAAGAATAGAATCTAGACTTGCTTTACAAAGCCAACAACCTAAGGTAGGAAAATGAAGTAAAAAGAAGCATCTAGCCTTACTTCACGGAGTTGAGAATTCCAGGCAGACAAATAAAATAACAAGCAATCTTACTTCACAGAGTTTAAAACCCCGAGCAATCAAATAAAGTAAAAAGCACATGTCCTTGCTTAATAAAGTTATGGATTATAGGCAGGCAGTAAAGTTAAAAAAAAAAAAGTAGACATAAGAGAATATTACAAAATAAAATAAAAGAAGGGTGAGTAAATGTTGTAGAAGTGCTTGGAATGTGTGGAGCAAAATGTATTCTGAGTTGAGATATGAGAAGAAAATGGGGGACCAGGCACCCATTTTCTGCAAAAAAACATGGTCGAATATCCCTGATCTCAACCCTACTCTTGACTTCTTTGGCTTCCTTAGTAAGTTATCTTCTCCTTATTCTTTTAGGTCGGGTAGTGTATTGGTGAAGAAGTTTTTAAACACTTTGAAACCTTACACTGAACTCTAAGCTTCTCCCTTAGCTTTTAGCTTTTTACTCCCAACTTTAGACTTTTTAGACTCTGTGTTGAGGGCTCTCTACTGAGCCCTTTATATAGACTTACATGGCCAACAATTAAGTTAAACAAGTTGTTTTTTAGGTTAAACTCTTACCAGATAAGATGAGAGCTAAAACCTAAAAATGACATTTTTGACTGCTGACCCTTAGATGGTCATTTGTTTATTTTATCCTTTTTGTGTATCAGTTATCATGTATAGAGAGTGTTCAAAGTTCTAGTGAGCCCACATGTTTGGCTGAGATCCGACTTGTCCAATTTGGGATCTATTGATCGGGTCTGTTGATAATTTTTTAGAGGTGTCGAGGACCCTTTCTATTCAACCTGTTTGGTTCTTCGGTATTTTTCGGGTTATCCAAAAGCAATTTTTATTTAAGTGATGCGTAATTAGAATTTTAGGAGAGCTTGGGTAATCAGCTAATATAGATTAATCATGCTCTGGATCTACCAATCCAGTCTGTTAATGGTTTTCGGGACACGTCGAGGATCCTGCCCATTCGACATGTTTGATTTTTCAATGATTTTTTAAATGACCAAAGATGATTTTATCAAAGCTTGAAGAGTAGTTTGTTTTATTTTAGGTTAGGTGTCTACACTCAATATTATACATGTGACATACAACTAATTAAAATTTAATAGTCCAAATTATGATCCCAATTTAGATGTATCGAGGAATAAAAAATTATCCTCAATTGATTCTCCTAACAATTGCATGTCCACCTTCCTAGCTGATACAAAATCTCTTTTATTCCTTTTGAGGTTGCCAAAAAAATTACTCTCATTCTCAGGTTAGTTGATGTTGAGGCTCAGGCAAGTTGTGAACCATGAAATGAAATAAAAAATTTCTTTGACTTATACAATTTTAATGGATTCCTCAATTTTATAACTTATTCACAATAATCAAGTACGTCTCAGGTTGAATTTTAAAAAAGCTCAAAAGAAAATTCCTTCAAAACTTCTCTCTATCATCAATAGTTTTCTAAGGCCCTGTTTAAGATCAAGGAAATGAAAATGTGAATCTGGTAAATTTACAAACTTGTTGAATTCATGAATTTGGTAAATTTTAAAGTTCACTGTTTGACAACAAAGCTATAAATCTAAAGATTTAAGGAGATATTATTGCAATGGTAAAGTTTTTATTGCAATTAATTACTTTTCTTTTTCTAAAAAGTCTCTTCTTCAGAGGATTCGTGAGACCTTTTTTAATTTGGATTTGCCTCAAATCCAAGGATTTGCAGAAGGTGGATTTGAAAAATCAATAGATTTGGCGTATCTCAAGAAACAAAGAAGGGAGAATTAAAATCCATGAATTCATAAATCCCTTACCTAAATCCCTCACCCTTAAACAACTTAGAGGGATGACTATGGTGGCCATGACATGCATGAAAATTCTCCAAATCAAACTCTTCCCACCTAAGATAGGAGCTTATTTTTCCAACTTCATATGTGAATTTGGAACTACTTTAGAATTGCCTAAAGTAGACACCAATGATACATGCCAAAGTCACCGTACTCTTCCATTATTGTTATTGGAGAAGACGACACCTAATTTTCTCCTATTTATCTTATAAGTTGCCTCCATCTTATACAGGTTGAAAAGATTGAACGAATTCTTACAAGTTTTCAATTTCACCACGGTATCATCCACAAACAGAAAGTGAGATTTTCCCTTTTTTTTCCCTCTTAAATGGCTGTAACACCTCATTGCCTAGGACAATGTTATAGTCGATTCGGTTTAAAGATTGTTTGGAAAGAAAAGATGAAGTTGTCCACAATAGATGTTAGCTTGTTCACCATGATTTTTAAAATCATCTATGGTTAGTAAGCTCCTTAGCGAGGCATGCCTTCAAACAAACATTTCACTTCAAATTCAATCATATTGAAGTCTTCCATGAGCAACTATAAAAGTTAAATTGTGGTATGAATAGTGTTAGGCTCGGTGACTACTGCCCATCAAATCGATGGACTATTGCTTGCATAAATAATTAATAAAATACAATATTGGTGTCTAATTTATCTTTTAAGTAGCAACAATGTGAACTACACATTGTAGGTATGTTATTAATGAATATGGGCCTATGGGGCCCACTTGTAGACAACTATTGGTGGGTGGTCCCCACATGTTTTTCTCTCCAATCCATCTTTTAAGTTTCTTTTGAGGTTTGAATTTCAGTTTCAAAGTCAAAATAAAAACTCAAATTCAAATTCGATTGGAAAGAAGGAGACATTTGATGAAATGGATAACTCTTAACTCATCCAAACTTTCTGATCCATTCCTTATAAAAGGCGAGATATCCCTTGTATTATCAAACATTCTCAAAATGATAAAACCCTAAAGAGAAAATAAAAAACGAGAGAATATATACCCATTGTCTATCTGGCCCACTCTATAGACTATCTAAGTTATTGATTGTAATCTAAGGGTCATCTTAACTGTAATATCATAGGGGTGGTAAGATCCTCTCTGCTCTAGTAGTGGTTAGGTGGATTACTGATTGCTCACCATCTATCTTCAGCTTTTGTGAAGATTCAAAGATCGTGTAGACCGTTGGATCCTGCGGGCTCATCCATCTAAGTCAAATTTCAATAGTATTAAAGATATGTTACAATCCTATAACATGTACATCTCAGTAGGCTCCTAAATTATATCGAAGTAAAAGAGAATTAATTTCTGCAGATAGTTCCATATCAAGGGTGTATCATACTCTTACATTATAATTAACGATGATGAACCTGATTCTCATCATGATGCATCATTGTCTCCAAATTTAGCTGATTAGATAACTACCATGGACGAAGAGATCACCCCCATGAAGAATAATAAAGTTTGAAAACTTGTAGATTTGTCTTCCAATCGCAAAGCGATAGGAAAAAGTACTAAAGTAGGTACTAAAAATCAAAAGAAAGATAAAGGTACAATGAACAAGTACAAGCACGATTAATTACTAAAGATTTCATACAGAAAGAACGCGTTGATTACGATGAGAGTTTTTCACCTGTTGTAAAATTCTTCCCAATTTGCATGACATATCCATTGTCATAAATTTAGACTTAGAGTAATATTAGATGAATGTAAAAACCTCATTCTTAAATGATAACTTGATGAAAAGATATACATGTAATAGTCCACGAGATATATGGACAAAAAGAACCCAAAGAAAGTTTATAAATTGTTGAAATTTATATATGAGTTGAAGCAATTTTCAAGATAATGGTATATGAGTTTTTCACTTAGCCATCACCACCTTCAAGTTCACAATGAGTCAAGAATATTATTGTGTATATATGGGGCGTCCTGGAAGATCATTTTTAAAACTATCTTTATATATTGACGATATCCTACTTGTTAGTATGATATGTAATTATTGATGACGACTAAAGATTAGCTTATTTCGAACTTTAAGATGAAAGATCTTGGCAAAGCCAACTTTGTTCTTGGGGTAGATATCATTAGGAGTCATCCCAGGAGATTCTTAAGCTTGTCTCAAGCTACCTACATATAGAAAATTTTACGGAATAGCCCGGATCCAAGGCGCTCATCCATCCGATGTGGGACTAACCTCACCCAGGCCCTACCAACTGGAGCGCTATTTTCGAAGCCCGACCGATCCCAACGGGACCCGGATGACAACCCACGCTCGGACCACAGCCAGGCTGCACTGGGGCGCTAGAATCCCCCACCCTCAGGGCAGAGCCGCCCTCGGCTCTGATACCACCTGTAACGCCCCCACCCAAGGACACAATATTGTCCGCTTTGGCCAAAGGCCTCACGGCTTTGTTCTCGGGGTTGCCCTCAAAACGCGTTGTATCCATATGGTGAGAACTCCACATATAGCCCGGATCCAAGGCGCTCATCCATCCGATGTGGGACTAACCTCACCCAGGCCCTACCAACTGGAGTGCTATTTTCGAAGCCCGACCGATCCCAACGGGACCCGGATGACAACCCACGCTCGGACCACAGCCAGGCTGCACTGGGGCGCTAGACGGCAATTCATGATGAAAATTCAAAAGCTCATGGAACCCCAATAGAGAAAACTATTAAATTAAACAAAAAATTGTGTCCCCGGACTGAAGCTAAGAAATTGGTTGTCCTCAATATCTTATGCAAACACAATAGGCAGCTTAATATATGCCATACTTTGCATCATATCATATATTAGTTATGCAGTTGGCATAGTCAACCTTTATCAGATTAACCTAGGACAGTCGCAAGCCGTCAAACGCATATCCGCTGTCGTAGAGGAATTAATGACCTAATTTTATATTATGAAAGTAAGAATATCAAGTTTAAAAGATATTCTGATGTCGCCTGGAGTAATGATGTCGATGCGAAAAAGTCTACTTCAAGCTATGTATTCTTATTCAAAGGGGAGCTATTTTATACTTGGGCAAGAAATATACATCCACAACCCTTTTGTCTACAAAGACTAAGTACATTATATGTTATGTTACCACTTAGGAGTTTGTATGGATTCAGAAATTCTTATAAGGTATAAGTGTTGTAATGAGCATTCGTAAGCCGATATTGTTGAAGATATGCAACACTTTTACTATTGACTTAACGAAGGACCCTAAATACCACTAAAAGTTCAAACACATTGAGGTCAAGTATCATTATATCCGTAATCAAGTGAAAGATAAAAAGATTATCCTCAACAACACCCCAATCCATAGCTCAAGTGGTAGACTGAGTGAAGATTGTTGATTACATTCTTGGGCCATTCTCTAACAGCATATGCTTTTAGAGTAACTGGTTGCTAAGATGGTATCAAATTAAGCCCGAATTTCAAGTTTGAAACCCTTGGGAGGCATGTTCCCTCCATCTATTTGTTCTAGTCTGGTCTGTCTATTCTGTTAGGTTTCGAGTTCGAACGTGAGGTCTTCCATTCAAGCGGGAGTGTTGATATACATTCTTGGGCCATTCTCTAACAGCATATGCTTTTGGATGGTTGCTAAGAAAGATAACCTCATTTCAACACTTAGGTCTTGGTATTGATTCCCAAGTAGGGGACGGCTAACATTGCGATGTGATTAATAGTGGGGCGGGTGTACTAACAATGGAGTGTGTGGACTAACAAAAAAAAAAAAAAGATCATCATCAACAACATTCTCACCAAAGAGATGTTGGTGGATTCCATAACAAAACTTATAGCTAAAGATTTATTCCAAGTTCATATCGAGTAAATGAGATTGAAAAGAATTTGAGTAATGTAGTTGAAAAATGTACATCTATATTTCATTAATGAATAAACATTCATTTTATTCAGTATTGAACAGTATTATTGACTAAGTGTGTAGATCATCAACATTTTCTTGAGCTCGTGTAGGATCTCTACCATTGTCAGTAAGTCGGTCACCCACTTACATGGATAGACCAACCTTGAATATATAAAATCATATAATATAGGTGATACTCATACATTAAGATGTGAACCACCCTCTATTGCGAAGAATAAAAGATGGAGATATGAGTGTACAATGTCGTATCTATCTCAATCCTAAGAGATTGAAGATGAGACCAATCAAATCAAAATAATATAATTACTCTGTTGCTCTTTTATATGATTAATGTTTTGTCCTAAATAAAAGTCAGATCATGAGGATATGAGATTAATCATACCTCATATGTGATGGCCTACGTATTTAAGCCCAACATACGCATAGTATTATCTACTTTACGGCTTGGATTGTAGTTACGTCCTTAGACCCATTACCTATGGTTTGCTTTGATTAGATCTAATCATTGCATCATGTGAGTAACCAGTCTCATAGATGACTCTTTGTGTCCTTAGTTACATCCTCTTATATATAAGATGATGAGATCAAGCGATGATACTTTAGCTGTATAATGACGAACGATCCTCATATTGGTTAGACTCAATTACATTAGAAAAGCAGCTTAATTGATTCCAAATTACACATCTATATTAGAAATACCCCATAATAGTTACTACCAAGTTTTTAAAACATCAATAGCACTTAAAGACTTATTTGCTTGCCGTATTGACTTTTTCATAGTTTTGCAAATAATACTCTTTAAAAATAGATGTATTATCGTATTCCTTTAAAATGATTCAAATCAATGTTTACAAAAAATTAAGTTTTCAAAATGACTTGGTAAGTTGAATAAGTAGGGTCTATTGGCCGAGTACTCCAGATCGTAAGTCAACTCCACTGGCTATCTTTATGCAAACTAAAACAGACATTACAGAGCTTGGGTTCTTAAGTTCTGATTACGCAATGCCTTAGTACTTAAACATTTATGAGAAGACAACGATATTTCAATTGATCCCACACCTCTAATTTTTATGATAGCGATCATTAGTTTTGGTTGTCATAAGATGAGCTAGATGGACAATTTATATAGTGCCTATCCAGCAACATAATTGAGTAAGAAATATTGGATACAAGCTTATGGGGCCTACTTGTGGGTAACCACTAGTGGTTGGGTCTGTAAATTTTTCTCTCTGACCCATCTAGGGCTGTTAATGGTAAGATTTGGCCTAAACCAGACCCGCCCATTTACTAAATGGTTATGGGTCTAAATTTTAGATCCAAACCCTTTTACTAAATGGGTGGGTTTGGGTCGGGTCTGAGTCAACCCCATTAGACTAGGTCTAGTAGAGGGAGGTCCACCCAAACCCATTTATAAATGGGTTGGGTCTAATGGGTCTGGGTCTGAATTTGGTATGCAAGCATTTTTACTAGGTTTAAAACCGAGTTTGGATGGGTCCGAGCCTAGATGGGTCCCTTGCAACATAGACCAAACCCGCCCATTTACTAAATGGGTTCGGTTCGGGTCGGGTCGAGCCTAATATAAAAGAAACCAAATCCAGACCAATTTAGCAACTAGGTCTGTTCTTCAACCCAGACCCGTATCATTTAATAAACGGGTCGAGTCTGGGTTGGGTCTAAATGGGTTGGGTCTGGGTACCCCATTGGGTCCGCTGACCCATTTACAGCCCTAGACCCATTCTTGAAATTTCCTTTGAGGTTTTAAAATTGTTAAAACTCAAACTCAAATTCAAATTCTATTAGAAAGAGGAAGAATCCCTCATATTATTCTACAACTTTGAAACATAGAACTCTGAGAGAAAATAGAGAATGAAAAATTATATACTTATTGTCTATCTAGCCTACCCAATAGATGATCTAAGCCAGTCAATCATAATCCGGGAGCCATCTTAACCGTAAAATTAGAGGAATGATAAGATTTTTTCTACTCCCATAGTGATTAAGTGAACATATGACCGTTTACTTTTTATCTTCAATTTTTGCAAAAGTCTCAAGATCTTGTAGACCGTTCAAATCCTGCAGACCCACCCATCCAAGCCAACTTTCAGTTATTGGGTCAATATCCAGGTTCTTTACCCAGATACCACCTGTGAGATCAATAACATGATTGCTTAAATGTCCAACAAAATTTTCTTCACCAATCAGAGTTTAAGGATGCTAACAATGTCCGATCGGTCAACTTTCACTAGAGCCTCTAGTAAAAGAGTAAGATATTGTTTTTCATTATATTTTTGGATCACTCGTTACAATATATATAATACAAGATACACATGTGTGGCATATCAACTGTACACTATCATCCCCGCGCAAGCTAAACAGGACAATCGCAAACGTTTAGATTGTTCGCAAGACTTTAAATTTTACCGACGATAATCTTTTTGTAAAAATATCTGCAACTTGTCGATCAATAGGAATGTACTTGATGAGAAGATCACCTGTGGTAACCTTTTCCCGAACAAAGTGAAAATCAAGCTCTATATGCTTGCTTAGTGTGAGCATGAAAGATATGATTTACTGTGAGATATGTAACATTAATATTGTCACAGTAAATAATCACAGGTCAATCAAGAAAAACATGCAATTTCCGAAGCAGTTGACGTAACCAAATAGTATCTGCAACAACATGGGCTAAAGACCGATATTCAGATTCAACACTTGATCTGAAAATCGTAGGTTGCTTTTTGGTAGATAAAGACACGAGGTTCTTTCCAAGAAAAACACAAAAACCAGTCGTAGATCGTCTTGTATCAGGGCAACCTGCCCAATCAGCATAAGAAAACGCACAAATGAGCACATCAGAATTACGATGAAATAGAAGACCATGATGCTTTGTTCCTTTGAGATAGAGTAAGATTCGCTTGACTGCGAGGAAATATTAGTCTTTAGGCGCATGTATGAATTGAGACACCACATTAACAGCGTAAGCAATGTCAGGGCGAGTAAAAGTCAAATATTGGAGTGAATCAACAATCTGTCGATAGTGAGTTGGGTCCGTCAAAAGATCACCATCCGTAGCTAATAAAACAGATGCGGTATTAATGAGCGTATTGACGGTCTTAGCAAAGCTCATACCACTGCGTATAAGAATCTCATTAACACATTTGTGTTGAGAAAGAAGAACACAATTGGAAGTGTTGGAGACTTCGATGCTAAGAAAATAATGCAAGGGACCAAGATCCTTCATTGCAAATTCAGAGCATAACTGACGCATAATCATAGATATCAACAGTGAAGAGCTTCCAGTTAATATAATATCATCGACATAGAGAAGAAGAATTGTCATTTCATCACCCGATTTGTAGACAAACATCGAAAGATCAGTTTTACTGCTCAGAAACCAAATTCACATAGATAGGAAGTGAATCGTTGAAACCAAGCACGAAGTGCTTGTTTCAGACCATATAAGGCACGACGCAAACGGTAGACGTAAGTTGGATAATTAAGATGAACAAACCCAAAAGGTTGACACATATACACCTCTTCCTGAAGATCGCTATGTAAGAAAGCATTCTTGACATCAAGCTGCTTGATTTGCCAGGATCATGAGAGAGTAAAACAAAGCACAATTCGTATCGTTGTGGGTTTCACCACAAGGCTAAAAGTCTCACTAAAATTAAGACCATATTGTTGCTTGAACTCTTGAGCTACAAGTCGAGCTTTGCAACGTTCCAGAGTACCATTAGCCCGTAATTTAACTTTAAATACCCATTTATATCCAAAAAGATTTTGAGATTGTGATGGAGGTACAAGGTCCTATGTCTGATTAGAAAGATGAGCGTTATACTCGTCTGCCATAGCTGTCGACCATTGTGGATCCTTAATAGCCTGAGAAAAGGTATGTGGTTCCTGAGGGAGAGAAGACTCCATGACTGCAGAGAGAGGGTAGCACTTTGATTTTACGTGTGTCGTCCATTCTGTGAGTTACCATATGATGTGAAGGACCTTTGACATAAGAACGAATGGTTGTTGATGAGATCCCAATGTTGGTAGATGAAGTGACCCATTGTCTATTCCGTAGATCTGTTTGAGAGACAAATTTAGTGTTATCAGAATCTGAATTTGAAATGGAATTTTGCTGAGTTGGCAGATCAACAAAGAGAGATGAGGATGATTGTTGTACCGATGAATTAGGATCTGAAGAAGGGTTGATCGGTCGAATTGTATGGGATATTGGATGAGTCTACGAGGAGGTTATAGATTGCGGAGGGAGAGAATTTCTAAGAGGAGTTAGTAGCATGATTTTAATCATTGGAAGAAAGGTGAATCCCGACGAAATAGGATCGTGTGATGTAGAAGGATAAATGATTGAAAGTAGAGAGAAAGTGGGAGAAGATTGAGGGATATTTTGTGAAGTATCTGTTTGAGTAGAAGGGAATGAGCCAGAGATAGAAAGTGAAGGGATAGTAGATATGGTAGGCAACGATGATTTCAAATTTGAGCATTGCACGAAATGTGGGCGTGAAGAGTGATCACTGTGATTGACGTGATCTGTGCTGTACACACGAGCATGTGACAAATGAGAAGATTTCTCCAAGTTGTTCACGTGATCCCGTGACGAGTGAGAAGATTTCTCTCTAGTGATCCCGTGACATGTGAGAGGATCTCTCTCTGGTGTTCACGTGATCCCAGGACGTGTGAGAGGATCTCTCGGTGCTGTTCTTGCAAAAAGATTTAAGAGCATGAATAGAATGGAAGGTATTAGACTTTGGAGCTGTGGCATCATCACATGGACCAGGCAACGGACGATCCTGATTTTGATGTGAGATATCATGGATGACTGAAAGGAATGGGTCTTGATTTGTATCACAATTTGGGCCATATGGAAATTTAGATTCATAAAACGTCACATGCCGACTTATAAAAATTTGATTGGTGGGTCGATAAAAACATCGAAAACCTTTGTGATGTTGAGAATAACCCAGAAAGATACAAGGAAGACTACGTGGTGCAAATTTATTGGAGGCATATGAAGAGCGGTTAGGGTAGCATAAACACCAAAAAATACGTATTCCAGAAAAATTCTGTTGTTCCATGTACAATTTTTCAAATAGACTACAACCTTTCAACGAATGTGATAGTAAACGATTAACTAATAAAATTACAAAATTTAGGGCTTTAACCCAAAGTTTAGGTGGTAAATTCGCTTGGAAAAGCAATGACCGAACCATAAAGATTAAAGATTTATGTTTGCGCTCGGCAACACCATTCTGTTAAGGGGTATGAGGATAGGAAATCCAATGATGAATTCCATTATCCCGAAACAATTGTTGAAAACGGCCATTCACAAACTCGTCACCACCTTCAGATCGAAAAGATTTAACAGTTATAGAAAAATGATTTTCAATTAAATTTTTAAAATGCAGGAATTTATCATACACTTCCAACTTAGCACATAGCGGATAGACCCAGCAAAATCTTGAAAAATCATCAATAAAAACAACATAATAGTCGAATCCAGATGGAGATTTAATAGATGATTGCCAAACATCCGAATGAACAATAACAAAAGGAAAATTTGAGATAGAATTTCTTTTATTGAATGAGAGTCTAGAGTGTTTGCCCAACTGACAAGCATTATAAACTGAAAAAGATAATTTTGAAGTAGATGAAACAAGAAAATTATTGTTCAGAAGATTCCTAAGAACATCCGTCCCTAGGTGACTTCAGCGACGATGCCAGAGATTCAGATTGACACGAGATGCAGAGAGAGCTTGTTGTGAAGTAGGAAAGCCAACAGGAGCAATGGAAGACGAAATCGGATATAAAGAGCCAAAATTACTGCATCGAAGAACGTCTTTCCTTTATCTCAAATCCTTCACAGAAAAACTCAGATCGATCAAAATTAAAACTATAATTATTATCCTTATAGAATTGATGAACAGACAAGAGATTCTTCTTAAGAGATGGAACAAGAAGAATATTATTTAATTCGAAGGAAGCATTTGAAGTATGAAGAGTTGAGTGACCGATGTGAGAAATGGGCAATAGGTTTTCATTACCGACAAAGACCTTATCATGACCATCATAGGGATGTATAATATCAAGGTTACCTTCATTTCCTGTCATATGCGAGGATGCACCAGTATCAGGATATCAAGACTGATCCGTGGGTTCCGAAAGTTGCATGGTCGCAAACGATTTGGGAACATCCTTCAATGTGTAGGAATGATTGAATCGCTAATGACATTGCATCGCTGAATGATTATACTCATTGCAGATTTGACACTGCACAGTTGATGGAGTTAGAGGAGGTGGACCAAGGATACCATGACCGCTACCGGGAGTGAGAGCATCGGAGCGATTGTTGGCGGAACCATTGTCAGATGATGTTGAGTGGTGAAAACGACCACGGCCTCGTCCACGATACAATCCATGTCCACCACCATGATATGATCCACGTCCACCACGTGAATAACCACAACCCCGATTTGTCGATGTAAATAGGGCAGAAGTTGAATCAAAGTCAAAAGAAGGATGAAATTGCTGTAGACGTAACTCTTGATTTAAAAGAAGAGGACGAAGAGAATTAAAGGTAGGTAAGGGGGGACGCGTGGTGATTACTATAACAAAGCCTTCGTAATCAGAAGGGAGACCAGCCAAAACATGAAGAATCAGATCTGTGTCAGAAACACTATGAGTAATGGCACTTAGAGAGTCACTGGTGGCTTTCATCTTTTGAAGATATGTTGTCATAAACAGAGTCCCTTTCTTGAGCGTTTGAAGTTGAAATTTTAGTTGGAGATGTCGAGAGGATGCTTGATCCATAAAAAGTTTTTCGATTGCTAACCATTCATCACGAGCGATAGAGTTGGAAGGACCTAATATGGATTCAAGAATATCCATGGAGAGTGTGGCATTGATCCAAGATAAGATAGCCATGTCACATTGTAGCCATGAAGAATATGCAGGATTGGGAGTTGAGACATTGGATGAATCAGAAATAACAGGAGGTGGGCAGGGAAGAGAACCATTAATATGACTAAGAACGTTGAAGCTCGTAAGAACAGGAATAAACAAGGATTTCCACACCAAGTAATTTGAATGAGTTAGTTCAATGGGAATAAGATTTTTTATATTGACGACAAGTAAAGATGAATGCGAAGAGATTGCAAGAATAGGAGGTGATGAAGATGACAACAAAGAAGAAGAGATTGTAGCCATGGATGTTGATGATGAAGAGGACATATCAGCAAGAAAGAACCTGTTCTTTGATACCATATAAGATATTATTTTTCATTATATTTTGGGATCAATCGTTATAATATATATAGTGCAAGATACACATGTATGACATATCAACTGTACACTATCAAAAAGCACATCGACATGCAGATGTAGCCTGTGGTACAACCAAATTGTTTTCCACCATTGATCGTTAGATAGCTTGCAATCATGAACCTCAAAGCCTGGATTTTCAACCCTTCATGTGTGGAGGGATGTAATCATGATAGCATCAATGGCAAATCACAACCATGGGTTCTACGTGAAGAGTTGAATAATGACCAACTCAGCTTAGTTTCTTTAGAAAGGTTTTCTTTTAGTTCTTAGTTATCATGGCATAGTATAATTATTCTTATTGTTCTTTTAATTAATTTGTGGCTCTGTTTTGGGTATCCAAGGGTATTGAAATTTGAAACAAAGTAAAAATCTCTTGTTGAAAAGCTTATTCAATTAGCTTTTCAATGGGCTTAAGATCATGGGATTCCAAGATTGTCTAAGCAAGTTATATCGATATGGCATATATAATTTTGATGAAGAATAGTGCCACTTAAGAGTAAGTTGTTACAAGTTGAACGCTCTAAAAGTGCAAGCACCCAAAGCACACTGGATGGAGGTAAAAAAAGAAAAGGCTTAATGACCAATGGGCTAAAGGTGTGGCCACGCAACAAGATTCATATAGCCAACCCCAATTAGTTGAGATAAGGCTTAGAAGATTGTGATGATGATATATCTTTTTGGACGAGATTAAGAAATTAAGGTGGGATTCCTAGGCTTGGGCACAATGAGCATTAAAAAAATAGCATACTAGAGCACCTTCGTGTTACATCAAGAAAGCACTTTCTTATCCAGATGGCATAATTTTCAGTCTAAGGGTGCGTTTGGTGAACTAAATAAAACAAGTTTGAAATTAATTTAAATGCGCCAATTGTGTACTGAATTTTAAGTATTGATATATGCTGGAATGCTTGTTTAGTAAACTGTCTGAATGAAAAATTCCTGAACACTTAAATTTAGTATTAAATTTAAGAAATTTCTATTTGATAAAAATATTTAAAATTTGATAATTTTATCTAATGGGCCATGTCCTAGCATGACTGGGAAAAACAGATGGACCGGTGGATTTCTCAAAAACATTACATTGGTGGGTGTTGCCCTGACTACAGGGCCCGCTTTGATGTATGTGTTGTACATCCACATCGCCTATCAGGTTTTACAGCTCATTTTATAATATATGTAACCTAGTATGCAATCCCCTCGTCTACCACATGACAAAATATCTGTACTCAGCCATCCCAAAAAAAGAGATGTCCTATCTTGATGTCTACGAGAAATCCACTCAGTCCCACCAATTTTTCATCTTATTTTAGGGGAGCCAAAAAAATGAGGCAAATCTAAATCTTAGGTAGACCACACCACAAAAAAACTATGGTAAACAAACGACCACTGTTAAAAACTTCTTGGGGGCCACAAAAGTTTTTGATGAAGCTGATATTTTTGTTTCTCTTCATCCAAGTTTGTGTGACCTAATCAACAGGTTAGATGGCAAATAAACATTACAGTGGGCCCTAGGAAGTTTTTAATGGTATGCGTTCAATCACCACTGTTTTTGTGTGGTGTGGTCCACCTGAGAATTGAATTTGCCTCATTTCTTAGCTCATGCTCTAAAATAATCATCTAAAATAGATGTAGGGAATGGATAAAACACATATATCATCGTGGAGCCCACAGAGCCCCACCCAGTAGCCACCAAGCTATGGCAACGCCAGGCAATGGTCGTAATATGGTGATCAATACCCACCCTATTATATATCGTGTTTGACTTGACAAAGTTAAGTAGGCCCTAATGTGATATGTGTTTTAAATCCATACTGTTCATCCATTTTTTCGGATCATTTTAGGGCATGAGCCCAAAAATGAGACAAAATCAATGCTTAAGTGGACCACACCGCAGAAAACAGTGGGGATTGAACACCACCATCGAAAACTTCATGAGGCTACAAAAGTTTTGGATCAAGCTGATACTTGTGTTTTCCCTTCGTCTAGGTCTGTGTGACCTTATGAACAGGTTAGATGACAAGAAAACATCATGTTGGGCCCTAGGAATTTTTCGACGGGTGGGCATCACTGTCCCACAGCTTTGTGTGGTGCGTTCCACTTTGAGCTTTGGATCTGCCTCATTTTTCGGCTCATGCCTTAAAATGAAGTGGAAAAATGGATGTAGTAGAAATAACACACATCATGGTGGTCCCAAAGAACTTTGCCACATCCGTAAACCACCCCTGATTTAATTTTGTGACTAATTGCTATTAAAGACTTGTTTTAAGTACATCAAACAAACACCCAAAATAGTGTATGACACCCAAAATAGTGTATGATGTGACTGAAATCTGATTTTCAGATTTCAGAAGCATATTAAGTAGGGCCGTGCAATCCATGATGCTGCCTTAGATCACAAAAGTGTTGCTTTGTACCTGCTTTGCATGACAAGCAAACCATGCAGTCTGCCTATTCCTACCATCTCTTCTTCCGTTACCTAAGATGTTTGAATTGATGGAGCGACTTCAATCCCTTCTCATTGTCCTCCGACCCTGAAGAATTTGTTAAGTGGCATGCACTTAAGATCCCTACGGTTCATCTGGTGGGCTACACCATACATGGGATTCACCCTCCAAAATCATCTCATGTGGGACCGACATTTCCAACCATTCATCTGGTGGGGCCCCTGTGTGCATGCATGTGTGTCTGTGTTTGACATGATCACATGCAAACTCCAAAATGGTAGGCTTGGTAGCTAGCGATGAAAAGACACCCTGAAAAATATGGGTATAACTCGGGCGGGTTGGGTAGATGGTCAACCCAAGCCTGACCCAACCTGAAGAGTATCCAACCCACAACCGATTTGCAACCTGAATTCCTCTACTCTCAACCTAAACTGACCCAACCCAACCCAACGGGACCCAATCCAAATATACGTGATTGTGTTAGTCTTGCCCTGTCTCATGAGCCGTACGGCTGGATGGTCGTGCTTGTGGGGCTCCTACCCCTTTTTGTATATTGTATTTTATTCCATTTCTGCCCCTAGACCCATGTTGAGTCTTTCTCTTATGTTAAAGGACATTCTTGTAATTGTCCCTTAGGTTGTATTTATGCTCTCTCCCTTGTTTGGGGAAAGTAGATTGCTGTTCAACAGACTATCAGATTGTTCCCACACTGACCTGAATTTTACCCAACCCGATTTATTCGAACACTAACCCAACCCAAGGACCCTGACCATCCAATCCGAACTCGGATTGGGTCAGTTGGGTTCAGGTTGACCTGAAACCAAGTTGCAGCCCTGCTGAAAAATACCCCAAAACAACCTATAGGAAAAGAAGAAAGAGAATAAAAAGAGGCTTCCAGTGTTCAACAGAAGAGTGCAGGTCCGTCTGTTTTATGGGCTATCCATCAGCTTCAGGGTTATGTGATCCAAAGCACAAGACTGTCATTACCAGTATATAATATAAATTCCTCCAATCTAAAATTTCACGCTAGACAAGTAGTTCCAAAGAATGATAAAGGAAGACGAAAAAAAATACAAAAGACCCACCAACATCATCATATCACTGTCTGGAATCAAACAATTAGTTCCCAACAGAGTCATGTCTGGCTCTGCCCCTCTCTCGCTACACATTACCCGCAGCATGCGGATCTTTCGGGGGCTTTACCGTCAGCAGCTGCCTGGTCTGGTTTGTTAATCTTAATTGTAGGAGCCTGCAACCACGCAATGATGCAATTCTTTAGTGCTTAAGAAGATAAGGGTAACGGAAAGGGAAAAAGTGCATCATATAATGCTTGGCTTTAACTAGTGTGGTTTTGTCCAGGCTCGCATTCCATACAGGTGGGCCCCACCATTCAGAGATCCAGCTCATACATCCCCGGGGGGCCCACAGAGGATGTGGGAAATGGACCAAAAACCTCCTCCGTCGGACAAACCCAGAAGTTACAGGTAGGGCTGTCAACAGGTCAGGTCCTAGCGTCCTGGACCCCATTTCATTAGAGTTGGGTCTTGCCAGGTCAGGTCGTTTCGGGTCTAGGTTTTTTTACCCCCTTAGGCCGGACGCAGATCCGATTTGGTTTCAAGTACCTGTCGCGTCCTCAACTCCTCAGACCTTGGTTTTGAGTCAGGTTCGGGTGGTGCCCACATCAAATAAGGACATTCACTAGGTCAGCCCACTTAATTGTACAGATTAGATGGCACACCCATGTTATAGCTTGACACATGTGAGGTGCTATGGATTGGCAAATCTCATTTGGTTGCTAGAATAATTAATAAATGTTTAAAATATAATATTACTATTAAAATTAACTAGATCTGACCAAACCCAATTTCTAATCAGGGTCCAAGATGGTGGACCAGCACCCAACTATACATGGTTTTTCTACTGGGACCAAGTCACCAAATGGCAAACCCAAACCCAATTACTAAGCAGGTCTGAGAAATTGGACCTGGACCTGTTAACATTGGGTCAGGTCTCGGGTACCCGTTGACAGCCCTGGTTGCAGGCCAACAATCCGATGACTAGGATTGCATGACGCAAGGGGTCTTCTTCATAGCACCGGTCATTCCTAGACGAAGGGGTCTTCTTCATAGCACCGGTCATTCCTAGACGCAGGGGGTCATCCCAAGTGGGACCCATCAGAAGAATGGCCAAGATCACCAAAAGGCAGGATCAACTGTACTGAAGGCCCGTCCAAAACTAAAACACCGCTAAGTTCAGGCTGGGCAACATATATTTCCCCAAAGAAAAGACGGGCACAGGTAGATGATATTCATGGCCCAAAGGGGACACATACCTCAGCTTTGGAGTCGGTCTCCGCGAGCCTTTGTTTTATATCTCTTGCTATTGAAAAGAAAACCTGCTCCACATTTAAATTCGTCTTTGCGCTCTGCAACATGCAATTATTTCAGTATAAGAAGCCAAAGCCAGCTATTTCAAACAAAGAAATTTCAGCGTGTATGATAATGCTTACAGTCTCAAAAAATTTGATGCCGTACTCATCGGCAAGAGCTTGCCCCTTCGCAGTAGGCACAGCCTGTAAAAGAGGCCCACTCATTTAAATGGGAAGAAACAAATTTTTAAAAACACAGAAGAAGGGGAAAAATAGAGGAGGTTAGTTCAAATACATCCTGACACATCACAATGTGATACGTCGGCACTTTATCGTTTCAATTTGGATTGTCTTCCAATGATCCAAACCATTTATACGATGGGTCTCAGCTTGTATGGTCAGTAGACAACAAATAAAATCTCTTCAGATGGATTGCTGCAACCATTTGAAATTTGGCTCTTTTGCTTTGGAAATGGATAGACACCATGAGCTTTGTATAATCGAAGGGTTGAAATATTCGATATGATTAAATTTTTCGGGCATCCCATCCAAGGGAAGGCCTATTACTTAAATGGTTTTGGTCAATAAAAAGAACCCAATTCCAATGGATAAAGTCCCGAAGTATCATATTGCAATACATCGGAATGCATTCAAGCAAACCTCAAATAGGGAAGAATTATTTCAGTGAGGTGGGGCCCATCAGAACCCACCCTCTTGCTTTCATCCATATCTGCCTTGTTCCCCACCAATATCTTGTTGACATTGTCAGACGCATGCTGTTCAATGTTCCTGATCCAGTTTCTTATGTCTACACAGGCAAGATGAGTCAGCTTCAAGAAGATTAGGATAAAGGAAAACAACAAAAAGGATACGCTTCAAATGGTAAGAGAAAGAAGTGAATACTATTAAAAGACGACTCGTCAGTAACATCATAAACCAGCAGAATGCCCATGGCGCCCCGGTAGTAAGCTGCAGACAAGTAATTCAGATAACTTTCATAAAGGACAACTCTCTAGCCGATCAAAACACATTGTGGAAAGGCCAACATCTTACAACTAGGATTTTTTTTACTCCCCAAAGATGTTGATATGTGAGAGATCTAGGCTCCTAAAAAATAGGCTGATCTCATCATTAGATGGGATACATGTAAGTCAAAATGTGGACCTCATTCAACCCTGTTTAAAAACCCATGTTTCTTTACATGTGTGGCCACCTGACAAGTGGAACCAGGCAAACTTTTTGGCCACTGGACATACACGGTGGAGCCCCCCAAATGAACAGCCTGGATCTTAAGCACATGCCACATTAATACATCTTGGAAGAGTAGGATCCCAAGTAAGCTTGCTATTTCTTCTAGAGAAGTAAGCAATCCACCTGTTGTGATCGTTCTGAAACGCTCCTGACCAGCAGTATCCCAAATTTGCAGCTTAATTCGTTTGCCATCAAGCTCAATGGTTCTTATCTTAAAATCAATGCTGCATACAGAAAGATGCTAGAGGTCAGCAAACCATAAGCAAAATTAAAGGAAAAATTACACTTGGTAGCCCATGCTCGCTGGCAAAACGTGGCCACGCCTCCACATCTTTTCATCTTTTTCTTTTTCTTTTTTCATTTGTGGGAACAAGCCACCCAAACAAGGGTTTTTTGTCACTTGGATGAAACAAAACCAACCTCATTTGCAGCGCTTCTTACCACCAAAAAAATAAAAATGATGATAATAACAAATAAATAATTCCATGGAGACCTGGGCCCCACTTTCAGTAATTAGAAGTTGTCTGTGTTTATGCAAACAGACTATGGCGAAACTAGTTGTAAAAGATCCAGGATTGAAGATTACACACCCAATTGTAGTGATAAAACTGGTTGTGAAGGATCCATCCGAGAAGCGCAAAAGAAGGCAACTCTTACCAACACCTGCAAAAGTCAATCATATAAGAATCCTTGATTTTGGTAACATACACTTTCTTATGGTTTATTACAAACCTATTTGAATGAATTGCCATTACAAATCACTAGGGGCATGGCACGTACACACACATGACGCAAGAAGGGATAGAGACAAAAACTAAAAAGAGATATTCAGAGGGGAAAGAGAGGCAGAGCGAGGGGGGGACCCAACCCACCCTCCATTGTTTCCCTTGCTGTAGCCCACTCGAGTCCCTGATCCACGTAGTTATTGGGCTAGCGTCGTAACATTAGCTGACACAATAGATGTTCATAGTGGATGTCACACTCACCAAGGTAGGCTCCATAGAGCCTTTATCTCACAATATCCCTAATTAAACACTTCTTGCATCTAATTAGGGAAGAGGTGAGGTAGTACCGGGCTATAAGAATTAAAAGAAGTGAAAAGGAAGATGGTGCAATTTACGTTGTCTCTTGTGTGGTAAAATCTCAACCGTTCTTGGCCAAGCAATTACATTTGTATAAAAAGTTTACCCTCTTAACCAACGTTGTCATGACTAATTGCATGGGAAAAATTGTCCAAAGTGATTCCTGTTATATACAATAGAGATGAATTTAGCACCATCCGTACATGTCCCTCAGCCTCACTTCTAGCTTCTATAACAATTCAGTGTTTCTGACTTAGATACTATATTTTGACGATAATGAGTCCCATCCTAGGGGTGATTAAGTCCAGAATGAAGTAACAAATAAAGGGAAGAGGCAAGGGTTCATCTAAGCTTATCATACAAATTTTCTTCTTTCAATAACATACAACAATGCTTATCCAGTGGCTCTAAGGGCATGGGAGGTAACACCATCATCATCATCTAAGCCTTCTCTCAACTAATGAGGGTCCTCTCCCTATGATTTTCCATCAATTGTCTAATAAGAAAATAACCTTAGTGGTGGACATCCCTAACATGAAACCAAACTAATTTTCAAATGCATTCGTCCAATGCCTTGTCTTTGCTCAATCATTGTTTCCCAAAGTTTCATAATATGGTTCATACATTTAATCCCATAATAGTAAGTGCAGCTTTGTATGCCTCCTTTATTCTTATAAATATGTACCACAGTACTTTCCTTCCATTCATCTGGAATTTTCTTCGATCTTACAATCTTGTTGAACGACTTTGTCAACCAAAATAAGCCAGCATCTCCCATACACTTTCATACCTCTATTGGTATACCATCTAGTCCAAGGGCCTTTCCCGTTTCCATGTTTCTCAAGGTTTCTTTCACTTTAGACATCCTGATCCTACAAAAGTATCTATGAACTCTTGACATTATTTAAGTTTGTGGTTCCTTCTATCTCCCAGCTCTCTAAGCGATTGCCAATTAACAGGTTTTGAAAATAGTTTCTCCACCTTTTTCATTTCATTGTCCTTGACTAGTACTCATTGATCATCACTCTTAATGCATCAAACATAATCTAGGTCCTTACTCTTCATATCTGTCATTTTTACGAGTTTGAAGAAATCTTTCTCACCCTCTGTCTCCAATTTATCGTAAAGATCATCATAAGCCTTAAGTTTAACCTCAGTTACTACTTTCTTAGCAATCTTTTTGGCATTTCTATATTGTTCAAGATTTTCATTGTTCTAGTCCCTTGGCGAACCTTAAAACATGCGCATTTCTCGTAACAACTTTTTGTACATCGTCATTCCACCATCAAGTTTCCTTTTATGATTGGTTTAAAACACCTTTTGCCCCCACTTTCCTAATGCACTTAGCCATCTCATTCCACATAATATTTACTTCTTCTTCAACATTCTACCATCCTTCCTTCCATCAATTTATTTCTGAATAACATTGTTTTCTCTTCTTTTAAATTCCACCACCTAGCCTTTGGACACCTATCAATTTGATTCCCTTTCTTCCATTTCTTAATGCAAACATCCATAACCATTAACTTATGTTGTGTAGTCAAACTCTCTCCAGGTATGACCTTGCAGTTCGTAAATATTGATCACTCTTATCTTCCTAAAGTAGAAAGAAATCTATTTGGCTTGAATATGGTCCAGTTTTAAAAGTAATTAAATGTTCATCTCTCTTTTTAAAGTATGTGTTTGTTAAAACTAGATTGTATACCATAGCAAAATTAAGGATAGCTTCCCCATCTCATTTCTTCTCCCAAACCATATCCTCCATGTATCCTCTCATATCTTCTACTGTCTTTTCCAACATGACCATTTAAGTCTTCATACAAATTTCCTCTTCATTCGGAATTTCTTGCATTAGGACATTCATATCCTCCTCCCATAATTGACTCTTGATTCTATCCGAACCCTACTTGCAACACATATGCATTAATAAGATTGATTATCTCCTCTCCTACCACAAGTTATATTAATTAAATCCTACCACTTACTCTCTTAACATCTACAACTTTATCATTTAAATCTTTATCTACCACTATTGTTACCCTATTTCTATTATTATCCTTTCCTCTATACCAAAGCATATAAGTTATATCTATCAATTTCTCTAGTTTTGGTCCCTTTCCAATTGGTCTCAAGCTATGTTAACTCTCCTACGTTTCATTGTATCTACTAGCTCCATACTCTTACCTGTCAATGTTCCTATATTCCATGTGGAAAGATGAATCATATTCTCCTAGGCTAGATTCTTTACTTGCACACGTCCAGAACCCTTGCCTACTTTTCACAACGAATGGGTGTTGTTGTGGCACATTGCTTCCAAGGGATGCCCTAACCAACCCTTGCCCATTTCCCACTACACCCGGGTTTTGATGAAACACATTGCTTAAGGGGAACACACTAACATGAGTTTGGAATGTCATAGAGCTCGGATTCATGTTTGGTAGTTTTGGCATAGGTTTTGGGCTGGAAATTGGCATGGGAGGTAACATGTCTCCATGTAATCATTGCACACATAGCATAAATGGACAATATCCATAGAGTACATTCAGTAGGGCATATAGTGATCGGGCCAATGGGCCGTAGAGGAGAAAAAAAGAAAAGAAAAGTATGTTTGAATGACCCTAACCCTTCAATCAGTAGTGCACAAACGGACACTAAAAGACAAATCAACAAAATATCTCACATTCAGTGAGAAAAAAACTCATTTATTAGAAGATTCACTAAAAAAAGTATGTTCATTTATTCGGATGATCAGATCAAGGCAATTTTCTTTACTGGCACTAATGAATTCGAGAGCCTGCAGAGTGCAGGTCCAGATCAAAATAAACATGCATCACATGTAATGGCAAATGATAAGGAGGCACGAAATTCAGTGCCTCGGGAGGCATCAGATCTCTTCCAAATAAACAAGTGTAAAATACAACATAAATCATTTAAACAAGTCTGGTAAATATTTGATTTTTGAACATAATAAATGAATAAAATATTTGCATTGTATATACCTACTATATACAATGTAATTTTGGATCTGATCGAGAGACATTACATTATTTGGATTGTGCTATAGGTATAGTGGTATACCATATGATATATAGTTATCGCCTCAAAATGATGCACCAAAATATAGACACAAAATATGGACTGGTCAAAGCAACACCGAAACAGACATGAGCAACCTCAGTTCTCTCATACACACTTTCTCTGTTGATCTATTATTGCCACCAAGTCAGTTTCCAAATCAACTTCTCTATGGATACAAGAAATGTAAAGAACTTCAAAGCCAAACAACTAATAAAGATTTTGAGGTCAGCTAGCTCCACATGCACACCTGCATGCGCACCCTTACAAGGAGCACCTGTGCCAACCTGGCTCATGCGTTGGAGACTCGGCAGTGCATGGAATAGGCCATATGATTGAGATGGCCTGGTGCAAACTTCAGGTTGGTCCATTAGTCATGTAGACCACATGTGTACATTGAACATCAAACGTTGCCAAGGCCCTCTACTGTCTATGGTGAAAAAGGGATTGCCTAGCTGATGAGTTGACCAGCCTGATTTTTGGACAAAGTCATCTTCATGGTGTGACCCAGCACATTTACCACTCAGATGTGCCGCACACATGCCAGGTTGGGACACGTTGTGTGTAAAGGAGCATGCAGAAGCTGAAGATGGTGCATTTGGGGCCAGCCTACTGAACCTCAAAAGGATGCATATGGGGTTAGCAACTCAAAAAGTTTTTCTTAAAACATGGTAATCAAAGACCAATATGATACATGGCTAATCCATCAGATTAACTACTCAGATGTGCCACACACATGCCAGGTTGGGACGCGTTGTGTGTAAAGGAGCATGCAGAAGCTGAAGATGGTGCATGTGGGGCCGGCCTACAGAACCTCAAAAGGATGCATATGGGGCTAGCAACTCAAAGTTTTTCTTCAAACATGGTAATCAAAGACCAATATGAAACATGGTTAATCCATCAGATAATGTAGAAATTGTTATTCCTTGAGTATCAGTGGAGATTAGAATACCATGGCAATGCCTAGCATAAATTTTACAATCAATACAGAGAACCTCAGGTTCCAACCATTGCATGTCCATTTCCTCCACCCCATACAAAGCCAGGATATATCACCAGTATCATTTGAAACTTCAGAATGTCATATTGATCAGATTCATGGTGAAAGTTATGGAAAAATTTTGACGACGGCTGCCAACCTGACACAACCCTCCTTTATCTGGCTGGGGATCGGCAATGAGAGCACAAAACTCCCACAGGCACAATGTACTAAACAATGGCAGTGGTCGTTTACAAGCAAGCGCTCCATTGGTTGATTTCAATCAATGAGAATGGGTGAGTTACAATCAACAACCCCAATTAATTGGGATAAGGCTTAGAATTTAGATGATGATCATCATCATTTGAAACCTTATAAGGCCTGGGTTTGTTCTCTTACCTCCAAAGAAGCTTAAGTGAACATAACCAGAAACAGCAGCAGCCACCTATCGACTTCCGAGGGAGCTAATACTCACCACATGCTCTCATCCCAATCACAACAAACTCATCTGCCGGAAATGCCAAAGAAGTGACCTACAAGCTTTGTTCCCTTGACAACCTCGAACAGCATAAAGCGACTACCTGATCCACGCTTCTCCCCTGACTAAACATTTTATTGTTTTGTCCGCAATCCACACCATCTATTCGACTACCTTCTCATTAGGTGGAGAAGAGGTCATGTTTCGGGTGATATATTCTCTGAAAGTCATTTTTAAGCTCATTGTAGTTTTTTACTATAATATTATACAACTTTATTAAAGAACACCGAATGAAGAGAAAAACAACTACAAAAACCAGCTAAATCCAACCAATCAGCATGATTGGGGGCAAGCAAACAATTGACCCACTCAAGAACATCAGATTTAACCGTCTCTAGAACATTTGCTACAGACCCAGTCTGACTAGAAACAACGAGACACCGATATGCCCCAGTCTCCAACCCAATGATCAGCCTAGAACCTAATCCTCCACCTATCACTTTCTACATCCCGGATTAACCCACCAACCCCCCTTCCAAATGCCATACTTTAGACACAATCGTGTATCTCAACAATCTTCCTTTCTTCCCCCCTCCAGTGTCGTAATTACATGCAATCGCGTCTCTACAATATTCCCCCCTCCCGAGTGCCGTACTTACACGCAGTTGCATCTATCTACAATTACTCCCCCCCCCCCCCCCCCCCCCCCAAATAACAATTTTACTAGGGGCATGCAATTCATTTACTCCAGCTTCCTGATCCCTGCCCCTCCTATACAATCTAAGAAGGTGGAACTTTGACTTTACTTCAGCTTCTTGCCAAAGGAAATTGCACTAGAACTTTTCCAACACAGTTGACAGACATTTAAAGAGGGACATGGTAATTTTATTTAAAGCTCCAAAAACAGCAAGCTAGACTTCACGCTTCATCAGCAAAGAATACTGAACAAGGAGGTCAATAACCATTCTCTCTATTGTGTGTGCATGGGAGCAGCAAGCGCAACATCTACACTTCTATAGCAAAGGGTATTGAAAAAGTAGGTAAATGGATTTATCTCTACCCCCACACTCCCACAGAAAAAGGCATAAAGACTTCGATAGCATCCCTGTAGAGAAGTAAGATTTTGATGGTCCATTGCAATAAAGCCAATTGCATAAAGTATCCGATCTCCAATGCCATTGAATCCAGTATAGCTGAGACTGAGGTCATCCTCTATTGCCTTAGCTGTACATACCTTATTGTTTATTTGATGAGCTCACAATAGGACTACTCCCTTGACAAGTGCCTAATCTTTTGTGAAAATCTCAAATTTGGTTGAGGCATTTTGAGTTGTTGAAATATTTCACACCAGTAGCCAAGTGGCGTCTGTAAAATATCTCTAGCTAACCAGGGAATGGAGCTACCTAAGCTATACATTTCAAGATGCATACCATTTTCGGAGTAAAGTCCATGTGCATTTTACCTATTCCTTCTTTTTTTATCTTTCTTTCTTTTTAGCAGGTTTTTTGTTAAGGCTTTGAACCTTTGACAATTCATTTTTTGAGAAGCCACCAACTATCATTTTTTGACAATTCATTTTTCATATTTCAATCATGATGTGATGTGTTTTATTAGTTTCATTAATTTTATTTGACTACGATGCTTTTTGGTTTTTAGTCATGTTATGGATCAAAAACAACAAGAACAAATGTTATTTTTAAGTTCTTTTAATCCCGATAGCATGTTACGATGCGTTTTTTTTTTAGATAAGAAAAAGAAACTATAGTTCTTTTATATATTTATTTCTAGATTCTACTATGAAATCTTATTTTTTGAGTTAATGATGAGATTTTTTCAAAATTACAAATCATAAATGTTTACCAAATACCCTAATGAGCATGGTATGGGTTTGGGTGCCCATTGCAATCCCGAATATGAGTGAAATACCTTTCCACGGGTATAGGTATGGGTATCTCCGTGCCTGACCTGAACCTGACCTGTTCACACCCCTACCACCACCCCCACAACCAAATCCCCTGCCACTTCCCTTCATGCCTCATTCAAGAGGCAAAGTTAATAATCCTACCAACTTATAGGCGCAAACTTGTCATATGTACGCAATGTCCAACCCATTGAAAAGATCAGCCCCACCATGAAGATCACCTGGTGAAAAGAATAACCCTGCACCACTCATTAAGTGGGCCACACCTATCCCCTCCGCACTAGGTGATCCTCATGGTGGAGCTAACCTATTGGACAGGTTGGATTCCACACACACATAAAAGGTTAGAATTTATCCAATATTTGGACATTACTTTCGTGCAACTGGTTGGACATGAGCATTTCTCTATGTACATAATGATCCCATAGTCAAGTGTCGAGTTGTGTGGGCCTCACCATGATGTGTGTATGAAATCCACTCCGCCATCATGTCGAACACTCCTGTTCACGCTAAGCCGCCAAAATTTAGACAGGCCACAAAATAGGGAACAATGTAAAATCATGCCCAAATCCTCTAAATTCATACGTTGTGGTCCAATTTAGTTTTGAAATGACCTGATTTTAGCATTCCCTTCATCTTGGTAGGGCATGTCTGATGAATGGAATGGATGGCATGTAGACACCACAGTGGGCCCCACACATACTCCAAAAGGTTTTACTGGATGGGCATCCCTTCACAACTGTTCCGAGTGGTGTGGCCTGCCAGTTTCTGATCAGCCTATTTTTTTAACTCCTGGCCAAACATGGGAGGGTGCATCTAATGATCAAAGTAGATGTCATGCATAAATCACAGTGGATGTCATGCATACATCATGGTGAACCCTATTTTGCTTGGCACTACCATCCATGATTTGTGGCGGCGCCAACACTGTTAGATCAAATCTCATATGTGTGTGTATGTGCCATTTCAAATCGTGATCAAGCTCAGGTGTTCCCTGAAAACAATGTGTCACAGTTTGTAATCAGGTTGTGGTCAAAAGTAAGGTGTGTTAAAACATTACCCAGGAAGCAACACACCACAATTCATAAATCCGGTTGTGGTGAAGGTGTGCAAATGTTAGGTAGAGCATTACAATAAGTGATGCACCAAAGCAATTTGCAAGTGTTATAGGTACCAGACTCTTTTTTGGGAGAAAAAGCAATTCTGTATGAGGATAATTTGAACCTCAACTTCGAATGTGGGGAATTTGTCATGTAAGAGTAGGGAGTTGATGAATACAAAGAAGGCTTACTCTATAAAAAGAGTGGTGAAAGAAATGGTTGGGAAATCTAAAGGCAAGAAAGAATACATAAATAAACGTTGTCAGGGGAAGGGAGATGAGGTACAAAAGGCAATTAGCAAAAATAAGGAATGACAAATAGAAATGTGGAAAGCCTTGAAGCATATAATTTTTTTAGGTTTGCTAAGCGTACATGCATGTGCAATAAAGCTCACATACACACCACAAATGTGCCTACATGGCACAATAGGTCTGAGATCCAATCCATCCATCAGAAAGGAACAACTATATCAATGCCCTGGTCCAAGAATCGGGTTGATCCACTGGTTATGTGGGCCACAGTTTGCAAAACGAATGTACAGCTCTGAAAAACAACATGGCTGAAGTTTTCTAATCCATCCACCTAACAAGATTTATTTTGGGGAAAACATGTAGAAGGTCGGACTCGGACCCACCTGATGGATGGATTGGTGCCATGTTGGCATATGTGTGGCATGTACATGAGCTTTAGCACACGCGTGTGCGCTTAGAAAAGCTCTCAACTTTTTGAGAAGTGCCTCAAAGCATATAAAAATGATAAAAAGGAAGAAGCAAGGCCATAAATTGTATGATAAGTTAAGCACTGTAGAAGGAGAAAAGATATCTACAGACTAGCAAAAGTAAAAAAGGGAAGTTGAACATTATACACATTAGATACATCAAAGCTGGAGATCAAAGGTCTTGATGCAAGATGGAGAGATTAGGGAGAGATTAGGGAGAGATAAGGAGGCCAATTACATATGTAATTGAATGAAGATGAGACGAGGCCATGACGATAGACAAGAAGCCTTTGAAGCTGGGGGGGTTGGTAGTACATGTGTATCACCATATGGGAAGTAGAGGTAGCTTTAAGAAGTGTGAGGAAAGGAAAGGCCATGAAAACAAAGGATATAACTATAGAAGTGTGCAAGGTAAAGAAAGAAATCAGATTGGTTTAGTTAACTAATAAGTTTTGCAGAGAGCAAAAACGCCAAATAATCTTCAGAAAAAAAAAGAAAGAAAGAAAGAAAGAAAGAAAAGAAAAAAGAAAAAAGGCCGAATGAGTGAGGTGAAGCATTGTTACACCTATTTACAAGCAGTGTTCGAAGTTTCGGTATCGCTACAAGTTTCGTTAATTGGGGATACCGAAACAATATCGATATCGCCGATAATATCGCTGATAACCGGAAATGTGGGGAAAATGGGAAAAACAGTGGAATTTTTCAATGAAACCTCAAGAGTTGATAAAATACATATATTTATATATTTAGGAATAAAAAAATTACATAAAGAATGCATACATGATAGGTTTCTATTTAATGGGGGCCTAAAAGCACGTGTTGCCGTAAGAAGTCAGTCAAATCATCTCCTCCATCCAAACATCCATTGATATTTTAGAATATTGGCAACATATGAAATTTCCAAACAAATCGTTAACAACTGAAAAAGAAACTAAAGATTGAGGTTTCGTTATTGCTATGTTGCAATAATGATAATATCGTGATATTATCAATGTTATCGTCAACAAATTGAATGCTGCATACAACCATGTACCCATAAAAAATATGAAATGGGAATTTTTTAAATATATAAATTTTTGGCATATCGATACATTGGCGATATTATCGAAATATTGCAGATGCATCGACGATACAAGCGACGCTTGGAATTTACATAGTAAAAAATATTGGCGACACACCAACGGGATCAATGTATTGACAATGCAAACAACGCCTGTAATTTACACAATTGAAAATATTGACAATATCGATACATTGGCAATATTTAGTGATACATCAGCAATATCAAGAATTTTTTGTACTATCAGTATTATCGGTATCGCTACCGGAGTTATCGGTGTCGCTGAGCTAGAAATAGAGATAATATCGGGATATTTCGATAATATCGGAGATAATGCAAACACTGTTTACAAGAAGAAAGGAGATGCACTAAATTGCAACAATGACCAAGGGATCAAATTTATAAGTCACGCTGTAAAGGTCTGGGACAGGGCGACAGAACAAAGATTAAGACAAGAACAATGGATATCAGAAAACCAGTTTGCATTTAAACCAGGGAGATTAACAATTAAAACTATTTTTCTACTTAGACAATTGATGGTAAAGTATAGAGATAACAAAGAAAACCTACACATGATTTTTATAGATATGACGAAAGCATGGGATAAAGTACCAAAGAAGGTCATGTGCTGGTGGGTAATTAGTGGGGTACCACCATGATGTATCGAAAACGTTAAAGACATCTACAAGGGTACCAGTACATGGGGGGGAGAGAGTAGCCTGTGATGAGATGAATGAATTTTTAGTAGCATTAGGTCTTCATTAGGGGTCAACATAAAGCCCTTACCATTTTGCATTTGTTATAGATGAACTAATCGCTAATGTCCAGGATGAGGTCCTTTTGATGCGTATTGATTGCGGATAACAGTGTTGACTGACGAGACTAGAAGGGGCAAATGCTAAATTGGAGGTTTAAAAATTAGCAGAACCATATTTAGAATGCAACTTAAGCAAGAACAATACAGAGGCAAGATATTAGTCAAAATCGATGTCCAAGATATTCCTTGAAGTGATGTGTTTTGTTACCATGGCTCTATTATTCAAAACGATGGGGAGATTGATGATATAAAACTAAAAGCATTGTGGATGAGGAGGAGATGGCCTCAAGAACTGTTGTGTACCGCGTGCCTATGAAACTAAAGAAGATTTTACAAGACAGCTACTCAACCAGATATGCCATATGGGAAAGAGTGTTGGAGCAGTAGGAAGGCAGCATGGGTGGAGTGTATTGCAAAGTGAGGGTGTTGAGATGGATGGATGAGACGACTAGCAAGGATAAAATTTAAATGAGGTCCTCCAAAGCAGCCGAGGAGTGGACACAATAAAAGATAAAATGATGGAAAGATTTTTGAGACGGTTTGGATCATGGGCAACAAAGATTGAAGACAGTTGATAAGAGTTGAAAGTCAAGGGCCTAAAGACAACACTCTTGTCCTAGCTATTTGGTATCAGGTTTAAAACTCTTGTTTCATCAATCATTCCTATCTAAAGCCATATCCTTGGTAGGTAACAAAGCCTTCATATCACCTCCCACCACCACATGGTATTATAAAATCGGTTACGTATTGTCGTCATGGACGTATCACCTCTCACCACAGTTATGTATCATCGTCATGGTATTGAAAATCGGTTACTGTAACAGTAACGGTCATAATCGTTACATGTTACAGGGCTGAAGCAGCCATAACGGCCATTACAGAAAAAACAGCCTGTAACAGTCTTGTAATGGTAAAAAACATAATTATAATAATAAAATAAAAAAGGGGCCATAACGGCTGTTACGGCCCGTATCACAACAGTAACAGTGGTGGCGACCACCGTTACCGTTATGGAACACCTTGATCTTTGTATCGGCTGATATGTAAAGGAAATAGTCACCCCCGTTACGTGAAATGAAGGATGAATCAGTCCATCATAAGAAAGAAAAAAAAAAGTTATATTGGCACGTATCAGTCAATATGGGCTGTATCGGCACATTATGACCCGTTACAAGCCCACACAGCCATAAAGGGCCCATTTGGAAATAAAAAATTAAAAAAAAAAAATCAAATTCTCTCGTTTTTCCACTTCTTCATTTCAACAATGGCTGAAGCTTTAAAAACTAATTGTCATCAACTAGATAAAGGCATATTTTGAGAGCGGGGTGGACCATTTTAGGAAATATTGAAGGAGTAAACCATCACTTTTTTTTCATTTTTCCATCTTATTTTTGTTGTATTTATATGTAAAGGGCCCTTTTTTCATTTTTCCATCTTTTTGTTGTACTTATATGCAAAGGGCCCTTATCCACCAAATCATACTTGATTTTTGTTACATTAGACCCTATTTGATCAACTTTTAGTAGGTCAAGTTGTTCCCGATAGATAGCATGCCCACCAAATAATGGCCCATTACACCATCAAAATATATGTCCAAAACCAAAAAAAGAACACATGTTAGACATCCTCAAATTTTTAGATTACCAATAATTTTAAAGATTTTTTTCTTAAAAACAATTTTGGGCTGAACTGTATGGGTCGATAAAGGAGCTGTTACACTTCCGTTGTAGGTAACATATAAACTCGTAGATTTTCCCATCATCTAATTTTGTTATTTTTCTTTTCATCTTGAATCCTCAGCCTTGTCTATCATCTTGTAAGGACATAACACAAATTCAAACTTACCATTATTCTGAACCATTAAATGTCCGTTGTAGGTGATAAAAATCTGGAGACATACACGTTGTAATTTTATTCTTTTTCAAACAGAAATTCAAACATTTGATTTTTGTTCATTTCTTATCATTGTGAATCATTACACTTCCGTCATTGTCAAAAAATTATCCGATATGACTCATAAGGAATTGTGCCAGTTTCGGTGTGAACTGGGACAAGCGCCCCCAATACAGTAAAACCCTTGACTCAGTCCAACTTGCCTCGTATTGCGCAAGTCGAGGCAAATTGGGAACAGGCCTCTCTTGTGAGTTGTAGGCTTAGCAAAGAAGGTATGGAGCTGCTCCTATTTTACTTTAAGCACCACTTTGAAAATCGTGGCAGCTCATCCTCACATCATATGTGGCATTGATGTCCAACTATCCAAACCAACCAAATCATTACGGTAGATGGAGCATATCTTTAATCACAATAATCAAGCAATCCTATCCATCCATTAATGGCACTATCAAATGGATGGTCAAAATAAAAATGGTGAGTGGTCCAATTCAAAGGTAAAAAAAAGATGGTTAAAAATTATCTTCTCTATGTAATTTTTAGGTTATTTGCCAACCACAATGAGGTCAGGGATTTGGATGGTTTGCATGGCCTTACAACCATACCATGTGCATGGCTGAAGAGTTGCCACCATTTTTATTTTTTACTTTTTTGTAACAGTGTGGTGACACATCCAGTTTCAGATGACAAGTCATACTTGGTTTCGGTGAGTCATACTGGTCTATGTACCAGATAAGTCATACTCCAAAACAGATATTAAATCCTTGATGTTTGTTGTAGGTAACATATAAATTTATAGATTTGCCCATTATGTAATTTTATTATTTGTCTGTTCTTCTTGAGTTTCTCAACCTTGTCCGTCATCTTGTAAGAAACATCATCATCATCATCATCATCATCATCATCAATCATCATCATCATCTAAGCCTTCTCCCAACTAATTGGGGCCGGCTACATGAATCCTTTTCTGCCATTCCACTCTATCAAGAACCATAACTTCAGTTAGATCATAGGTCATCAGGTCTTTTCTAATACTACCTCCACCCATGTCCTTTTGGGCCTTCCCCTTGTCCTTTTAGAGCCCTTAGCTTGTACCAACTCACTCCTAACCGGTGCCATTCTTGGTCTCCATTGCACATCACCAAACCATTTAAATCTACCTTCCCTCACCTTTCTAACTTTGGTGCTACTCCTAATTCACTCGAATGCATTCATTTCTAGTTCTATCCTTCCTTGTCTTGTCACTCATCCATCTCAACATCCTCATTTCAGCTCCACTAATCCAATGAACATGTTCCTTAACTGCCCAACATTTAGTCCCATAAAGCATGACTGGTCTTATAGCCATCCTATAAAAATTCCCTTTCAGTTTGAGCAGCACACAACAATCACATAAAACCCCACTTGTGAGAATATAACACATTCAAATTTCAGAGACACATTATTGTGAACCATTACATGTCTATTGTAACATATAAATTTATAGACTTGTCATCAGAAGAATTCTACGCATTGGGTGACTCTCAGGGTCAAAAATTGTATTAAGGAGTGGGCACCTTAGCATTGGCTGTCTTGTATTAGTATTTTTCTCTTTTTCCTCTTGTTGTTTTTCTTTGTTTTTTGCCTATAGTCCTTTATAAAATCAGTATCTTTCAATATATATATATATATATATATATATATATATATATATATATATATATATATTATTTTTAAACACAAATTGAAACATTTGATTTTTTATGTTCACTTCTTGTCATTGTGCATCAGTACATGTCCATTGTAGGTCACATACAAATTCATAGATTTGTCCATTATCTAATTTTATAATTTTTCTATTTTTCTTGAATTTCTCAAGTCTTAAGTCTCAACCTTGCCTGTCATCTTGTAAGAATATAACAGAAATTAACCGCCTCTTTCTATTGTTAGATTTAAAATTGATTTCTCTATCATGTATAATATAGTGTTGATTGGTGCATAGTTTTTATATCTTCTCCAATACAGTCAAAATGAATGTCATACAACCATAATCTATTAAATACTAAGCCAGCTCAACCAAATGGCTAAGATTCAAACCTTTGAGTTAGAGAAATTAGTTTTTTAGCCTTCTGCAAAAAAGGGACCGCTTAGTTGTTTTGCAACTTCACACAATTCCTTCCCCCCAATCCACATTATCCATCTAGTGCAATGATCAGAACCACATCTGCAGCAGTCCTACCGAGATCAAGCCCCCGCAGTTTATGGTTCCAATCACCACATAAAGCCATATGTACGGTGGAGAATCAAAGCATCTAGGTTACTCATCCATCAGACGGTCAACATATTGGAACGACAAGTTCACCAATTGCAGATCAGGCCGATCCAAGCAGTCCTTCCTAAAAGATCCGACAGCTAAAAATCCGAATCAATCGGAATTGAAATAAATCACAAAAGAAAGAGTCCCAAACGGTGATCTATCCAAATACGCTCAAAACCATACTCAGATCTCTACATTTGTAATTTTCATTCAGCTGTGGATTTTGCCATCTTTGCAAAGAATAGCAGAACAAAACCATTTATTATCCAAATCAAATCATATAAAATTCGGATCGGTTTCCTTATTTCATCATCCAAAAGAAAAAAAAAAAAAAATTTAAATGCATTCATCCACGGATCAATCAAATGCATATACCAAAAAGAATCATAAAAGAAAAAGAAACAGAAAAATGAGATCGTGATCGGAAAAAAAGAATCATAGATCGGATCGCTTACCGCTGTCGCCGATCAGGAGAAGCTTGATGAGGTAATCGTAATCGGCTCGAGCCCTAGCAGGAGGAGCGGCCATGAAGAAAATCAAGAAAGAAATGAAAGAGAGAGAAAGGGAGAGAGAGTAGTTTTGGATGGGAAATCAGAAGATCATGAACAGGACCAGATCGGTTCTCTCCTCAGTCCGATCTAAGATGGGTCGCAGGGGAGGAGCACTTTTAGTTCCGTAGGTACCGTTTTTACATACATTGTTTGGAGGGCGATTTCTAATATTTAAATTACTCCTACGCGTGAGTACGACCCTTTCTCCCTTTCTCTCTACGCGTATTCCAGATATGATTGGGTCTTGGGTCTCTGGAGAGTCTAGGATGCCGACTCGGAGAAATGCTCTTCGTATGATGCTATGTGGGGCCCACCATGATGTATGTGTTTTATCATCACCGTCCATCCTTTTTCCGGCTCATTTGAGGACATGAGCCTGAAATTGAAGTATATCCAAAGCGCGTGGGCCTATTTGGTCGACGAGATTAAGTGGCATGGAATTGCGTTAGATGGGATTAACACTATTGTTGTTCAATGATTGCATGTCTGAAGATATGATGATATATTGACCATCCAATCCTGATGTTTGAGATCGAATTCTTCCTCCTATATGAAGTAAAACCCATGTTTTGTGGATGATATAATTGTAATCAATATACCAGATTATATACATATAGAACCCGAATGTCACCTGTAAATGATACATATAGGTGAAAACATGAATAAAACAAATGCATCAGTATAGGGTCAGAGATGCAATGGATTTTAGAATCCACCAGAAATTATGCATAGAACTCTATAGAATTTATATGAGACCAAATGTAGTTCCATCCCAACTAATCCCATCAAAGCCCACACACCAAATACACAAAGATGGGGGAGCTTGCTAGGGTACAAAAGTTTTAGATCCAACTGAAATTGGTGCTTTTCCTTTATCTATAATGCATTTAGTTATCTATCTCATCCATCTCTTTGCTTGGATTAAGGTATGAGTAAAAAAATGAGGTAGATCAAACGCTCAAGTGAACCGTCTTCTCAAAATTCCATTTTATTCTCTGTTTGTATAGATTTTGATTATATTTGATTCTCCATTGGCAATCAGATAACATTCACAAAATCCACATAAAGAGATAAAAAAGAGCCTTTATAGTCCAAAGGTTTTTCATTAATTTTGATTCTTGTACATTCTTAGTTGTAGAATACATGCTATGCATGTGAGCCTAATTTATTGAATGGATTACTTAGCCTTTGGTGTCATGTGCTCAACTAATTGCAATAAGCTTGTCGCTTGGGCCAATAACATCAAGTAGTGCTCATAAGATCGATAATCACTTAGTGATGTGTTCATGAGTCATATATGATTTTCTTTATTATCAACTCGAAAGAGGTATTAGTCTTGAGTGTAGCTAATATGAGCACCAACTTCTTGAAGGTGCTCACCAATCACACCTTGTGACATCACCACACCACTAGGTCACTCTAACTTGGGTAAACCCGACTGATGTTTGAATTTTAGCCCATTTATTAATTGGGGTGGGCCCCTGCTATGTTTTGTAGCTCATCAGGCCCACGCGGCGGGGTGGACCCATTTGGGGTTTCAAGTGCATATCTAATGAACGGTGTAGATCTTGTGCAAAAGTGGGACGCCCATGCCACGCTGCCTAGGATTACTATATGGCTGGACTTGGACATCCACGGCCTGCCTGAGCCCAGCCAAGCATGATAGGCCCAACTCATTTGACTCAAAATTCTTCAATGCTTGGCAATTGCCACCTCCATACAAACTAATACCTGCATTCATCCCAACCATTCATTCGTATTAGTTCTCGCCATACCGCTGATCCATCATGGCGACCACCCAATGAACGTTCCAGATTACTCTCCATAATCAGATGGAACTTTTGTCCATGGTAGGTGGGGACCACATTGGTCGTGGGCATAAGCGATGGGTGCACCAACCACCCTAGCTGAGATAGTCAATACCTTACTGATGGTGTACGGGAAAGCAGATTAGGTGCAGCCCTGGCCTCACCCAAGATGGTGCAGCACTTACTGTGGGACCCACCTTGGTGTATATATTAGATATCCACACCGTCCATCCATCCGTTCTGCTAGATCGTTTTAGCATGTGATTCCATAAATGAAGTAGATCCAAATCTCAGGTGGACCATACTATAGGAAACAGTGGTGATCGAATGCCCCCATTAAAAACCTCCTAGGACTCACCTTAATGTTTATTTTCCATCCAACCTGTTGATAAGGTCACATAAACATAGATGAAGGGAAAACATAAATCCAAAGCTTTTGTTGTCCTCAATAAGTTTTTAATGGTCAGTCACCATTGTTTCCTCTGGAATGGTACACCTGAGATTTAAAACCGGTTCATTTTTTATATCTTTCTCTGGAAAAAAATGAGCGGACAGCGTGGATATACATACATCATGAGCTTTATGGTCAGGCCGCACCTAATCCACCCCATGTCTGGGGAGCATGGATGGGGTGTGGCGCCCCCTCTGACTGTAGGACCCACTGTGATGTATGTGCCTTAAATCCACACCGTCCAACCATTTTAAAAGCTCATTCTAGGGCACGATCCCAAAAATTAAGCTGACTCAAACCTTAGGTGGACCACACCATAGGAAATAGTCTTGATTGAATCTTTGCCATTAAAACCTTCATGGATTCCACCGGAATATTTATTTTCCAAAAAACCTGTTGATAAGATCACAAACACCTATAGGAAGAGACCACACAAATATCATCTTGATCCAAAGCTTTTATGGCCTACAAAAAGTTTTTAATGGTCAATCACTACTATTTCCTCTACTATGGTCCATCTGTGATTTGGAACTGCTCCATTTTTTGGATCATGCACTGAAATGAGCTTTCAATACGGATGGACGGTGTGGATGTAGTCACTTACGTCACAGTGAGCCCCGGAGACAGAGTCCAACCCACCTAGGTGGATCCGGGATCTCACCTAATCCGCTCCCGAAGCATAGGGTAGATGGTTTTTTTTTTTTTTTAAGTCGGCCACTCGTCCTTATTCGTTCAGGTTCAAGCTGAGTCAGGAGCCGCAAGACTCGACTGAGTCAAGGTAAATAGGTCCAGCTTGCTGGGGTTAGGGATGAACCTGGCTAGGGCTGTCAACGGGTCGGATTCGGAGCGGATAGTAGCTGATCCGAATCCGATCCGATTTGTGATTCGGGTGATCCGTATCCGACCCGAAATCCGACGGATCTCTAAACTTCTATCCGAAATCCGACCCGACAGAGATTCAGCTGATCCGACTCTGATCCGACCCGATCCGTCCGTCCACCATAGGCCCTACTGAACTGATGGTTTGGATCATGAGAACTAGCTGGGTCTGTGGTTTAAAAAAAAAAAACAGAAAAAAAAAACGAAGAAGAAGACGTACCTGGTGGACGCCCCTCTCTCTCTCTCTCTCTCTCTCTCTCTCGTTCTCCCAGTGCGACTAGTAGCTGGGTGTGTGGTTTAAAAAAAAAAAAAAACAGAAAAAAAAACAAAGAAGAGGACGTACCTGGTGCCTGGTGGACGCCCCTCTCTCTCTCTCTCTCTCTCTTTCTCGTTCTCCCAGTGCGACAGGTAGGTGGGTTTTTTTTATTTTTTTTTATTTTAAATCTAATCGGATCATTATCCGATCGGAGCGGGGTCGCTCCGAATCCGACCCGATTAATAAACGGATCACAGATTTTGATCCGTATCCGATCCGTTGATCCGATTAATGATCTAAATCCGGTTAAATCGGATCGGATACGGATCGGATACGGATCAAGATCCGTGCCATTGACAGCCCTAAACCTGGCAACTCCTAATACTTGAATGACTCATTCATGACTGAAACCGAGTCAACTCACTGTAGTAAAACATGACTTGGGCGAGTAGTCAAACCATATAATGGGGGGAAGTGGATTGCTTGCAAGTGGGGCCACTATGACGTTTGTGATAAATCCATTCCGTCCATCCGTTTTGCCAGCTCCTTTTAGAACACGAACCCAAAAATGAGTCAAATCCAAGACTCTATTGGGTTACACGACAGGAGAAAGTGGGGAGGATAATCCCCACCGTCGAAACCCTCCTGGAGTCTACCATGATGTTTATATGCCATCGAAACCGTTCATAAGGTCACTTCCAATGCGATGAACCGAAAACACAAAAATACTTGCCTGATCCAAAACTTTTGTGGTTCTAAAAATATTTCAACAGTAGGCATTCAATCCCCACTATTTCATGTGGTGTGGCCCATTTGAGTTTCGGATCTGCCTCAATTTTAGCATCTTGTCCTAGCATAAGCCTGCAAAACGGATGGACAGGATGGATTTATCATACACTTAATGATAGGGCCAACTAAGTTCGTCCCTAATATGGTATACTGAGCGCAATTGTCTACAACACAAACTCATAGAAAAAACAAGCTCTTAGACCCACCTTGTTGTATATGTGAAATCTACTCCATCCAACATACGACAACTCCTATATCAGACGGATAAAAATTCTCATGGGCCACATTAAGGAGAAGAATGTAAGGTTGCCCCTAAACAAACCTACGGTTGTATCTCATTCCTATAGTTCCCTGTGGTGTGGCCGACCTTAGTGGTGGATCTGTCTAATATTTTTCCCCACGTACTAAAATCAAGGAGAGAACCTAATGAACCGAGTAGATTTCAGATACACGGAAGGTGGGCCCCAAAGAGATTGGATGTTTAGTAAATAGGCGGGCTTTGAGCTTTATCCAGCCTAAACCTGGCCCATTGCCACCCCTATGTAAAATTGGGTCCAGTCCACCCAAACCCATTAACGGCTCTGATTTACTGGTGGCAATGGGTCATGGTCGGAATTAGATCGGTCAGCTCAAATCTGACCCATTTACTGAATGGGCCAAGATTTCCAACCCAAACGCGACCCTCGACCCTTACCGGGCCCATTTAATTGTATTAGGGTTAGGCTTAGGTGGCTGACCCGTCCCATTGGGACCCCTGTGTATGTCGGGTTTGGGCCAGCGGGCCTAGTCGGGCACACTACTAGCCCAGCTTAAATAGACGCAGATTGGTAGCCACTCACTACTGGATCTGGATGGTCTTCTGTGGGCCCCACCATGATGTATGTGTTATATCCATGCCATTCATCCATTTTGGATCATTATTTTATTGCATGATCCCAAAAATGAGGCAGATCCAAATCTCAGGTTGATTACACCCTAGGAAAACAGAGGCGATTGAACGCCTACCATTAAAAACTTCCTAGGTCACACTGTAATGTTCACTCGTTAGACAACCTAATGACCTGGATGAAGGTAAAACATAAATATCAGGTTCATCGAAAAATTCGGTGGCCTTAAGAATTTTTTAATGGTGGGCGTTAAATCACCACTTTTTCCTGGAGTGTGGTCCACCTGATATTTGTATCTGCTTAATTTTTGGGATCATGCCCTAAAACGAGATGAAAAAATGGATGGACGGAATGGATAAAAACATACATCATGGTGGGCCCACAAAGCACCGTCGAGTAGCCCGTCTCCATGGAGGTCCGCGGATCCATGACTCTGGGGCCCACCGAGATGTATGTGCGTTACATCCACGCCGTCCATCCGTTTTGAAAGCTCATTTTAGTGCATCAGTCCATAAATGATGCAGATCAAATCTCACGTGGACCATAACGCAAGAAACCGTGGTGATTGAATTCTCACCATTAAAAACTTCTTGGGACCCACCGGAATTTTATTTTCCATCCAACCTGTTGATAAGGTCGAAAATAACTGGATGAAGGGACCACACAAATATAATCTTGATCCAAAACTTTTGGGTCCCACAAAAAGATTTTAATGGTCAATTACCACTGTTTACTGTGGTATGGTCCACCTGAGATTTTAATCTGCTTCATTTTAGGCATACTACTCTAAACTGATCTTTCGAAACTGATGGATGGAGTGGATTAAGGTGAATGCTTCAATATGGGCCCCACCGTCGGGGATCCACATAGGCCGCGTCCCTTCATTACCACAGTGGAAAAGGCAAGAATAAAGAATAAAGTGAAAAGAATGAGGTAAATAAAATAGAAAAATAGAAAACAAAAGGAAGAAAGAGCGAGGCAAAATGATACTTCACCACTCTTGGAAGCGGAAATGACTCATCCATCGTGGCATAACTTTAATGAAATCCGAACCGTCCAAATTGTTTTCTGAATATATGATGGAGCAAGTTCTAAAAGCCACACTGATCAGACCATCCTAACCATCATATCCTACCCATAAAGTTTAGATCACTAATATTCTATTTCATCTCCTTTTATAGCCGTCCAATCGAAAATTCACATCTGGGTTGTCTCAATCAGTGTGTTTCCTGAGGCATGGTGTCCTCCACCATCGGCCACGTGTACAGTAGATAAGCCACGAGGCCCACAACCATTTAAAAAACGGTGGTAAACTATCATCTTAGTCATTCTGGCAAAAGAAATGTGCTATGAGCATATGCTGGGAAGATCCCCTCCCCATCAGCCCTTACAAAAGGCCCACCATTCCAATACCATGTCTTTTAAAAGCCTTCCCCCATTCTTCCATGGAAACTCCTTCCCTTCTTGAATCCAATCTCATCAGATGGAATTCTAACGGCCTCTTCTGCATCAACGGTCGCGATCCCAGATTGAATCCCGATGGCCCCAGCGACGCCAACGGTTGTGATTGGCGCCAGCGAAGGCGTAGACACTGACGACGAAGACTCTGGTGATTGGTGGTGATCGTGATCATCTGCTCATTAGGGCAACTTAGCACCTTTGGCAATGTATTTTGATGAGAATTCGCTAATCTCCTTAATCAAGATTAAGGTGTCTTAATCATGATTAAGGACTGTTTTATTTTTGTTTTTGCGTTTTTCTTATCATATACTCTATATGTGGAATTGGGTTTTAGTTATCTTTGTCTCTCTCTTTGGATGGTTTTTATGGCAGACACGTGTCCATGTTGGGCCAGTGCGTGAGATCCTGGCCATCCATCAAGTGGGTCGATGGGAGCATACCATGGTCCGAGATGTTCATAAGGTCCATGAGTTTCGAATTTGTGACGAACCCAAAGCCTCTTAGTTTGATAGTGTTGGAAGGGAATAGAGGCTTTTGGTTTGGCAGAAATGGGACGCATGCAAAGCATATTTGAAAGCTGTTGGGTCGAGTATAGGCATAGAATGGGTGGGGAGGAGGTCATGGCGCACGTAGGTGGCCAAATGACGGACGAGATTTGATTGGTGGCGTGGGGTATGGCCCCACTAGTCAAATCTCGGGAGTGGATTAGGTGAGACCCCGGATCCACAGAGGCGGGTGGGATACCTGACTGTGGGGCCACTTTGATGTATGTGACTACATGAATACATCTGCATTGAAAGATAATAAGGGCATGACTAAAAAATGAAGAAGTTCCAAATCCCAGGTGGGAGATGGGCCATAGTACAGGAAACAGCGGTGATTGACCATTAAAAACTTCCAATGGGCCACAAAAGCTTTGGATCATGATGATATTTATGTGGTCTCTTCATCTAGTTGTGTGTGAACTTATCAACAGGTTGAATGGAAAATAAACATTCCGTGGAATCCATTGAAAATTCATGCAGTTTTCAATGGTAGAGATTCAATCACGACTGTTTCTGTGGTGTGGCCCACCTAAGACTTGAGTCAGCTTCATTTTTTTTTTTTTATCGAACCCTAAAATGAGCTTTCAAAATGGTTGGACGGTGTGGATTTAAGTCATACATCACTGTGAGCCCCACCTTCAGGGGTCCCACCCACCTCGGTGGATCCGGGGTCTCACCTAATCCGCTCCCCACTAGTGGGTGGGATCCCTGACTGTGGGACCCACTGCTGCGATGCATTTGAGTTATATCCCCACCGTTCATCCATTTTGAAAAACTCATTTTAGTGGACGATCCAAAAAATAAAGCAGGTCCAAATATCCGTTGGACCATAATACTGAAAACAATGGTAATTAACTATTAAAAACTTCTCAGGGGCCACAAAAAGTTCTAGATCAAGCTGATACTTATGTAGTATCGTCATCCATGTCTTTATGACTTTATCAACTGGCTGATATTCATGAGGTATCTTCATCCATGTCTTTATTTATGTCCTTATCAATGGTTTCCTATGGTACGGTCCACCTAAGATTTGGATATGCTTATTTTCTAGAAGATGCCTTAAGCTAAGCTGTGAAAATGGATGGACAGTGTGGATGTAAGCCACATATATCATAGTGGGCCCCACAATTAGGGATCCACATACTCAAATATGCACACGATCAAGCCCTTCCACGCTACCCTACATGGCCCAATTAAATCATGCCACGACCCAATATTTAATGAGCTATATGGACTTTAGGTCACCAAGCAATTCGTGTCTGCCATAATGAATACACTCACCATTGAAACCTTCTAGGAGATCAGCATGTTGTTCTCACGTGGGAGGCGAATTGGGTAATACCTGTGTGTCCTCAACTAGGAGGGTCTCTGATGGCCCACTGTGATGCATGGGTTTTGAACATGGTCTTCAAGGGGCCAACCATGATGCATGGGTTTTATCCCCACCGTTCATCAATTTTGCCATATCATTTTAAAACACAAATCTATGAGGCAAAAATAAGGCTCAAGAGGACCACACAGTAAGAATTAAATACATACCCTTAAAACTTTTTGGCGCCACGTAAGTTTCGAATCAAGCTGATATTTGTGTTTTTCCTTCATAATTAGGTCGATGGAAATGTTTCAACTTTCAACCGCGGCTGTCATTATCACAGTTACTTCATGTGGTGCGGTCTGCTTGGGCGTTGGATTTGCTTTTTTTTTTTTTTTTTTTTACCTTGCACCTTAAAATGATCTCTGCATGGACGGTGTGGAGAAAACTCATAAAATATTCAACGGTGAATGTTTCTCACCGTACCTTTTCTTATTATGTGGCCCACCTGAGTTTTGGATCTACCTCAGTTTTGAGCTCGCTCTACTGCGAGCTTGCGGAATTGATGTATGGATTGGATTTCTCAGGGACATTATGGGGGGCCATGTAGGTTTGATCTCCGGCAACTTCCCATTGGCTGGGGTTTCACTGTGGAATACTTGTAGGATACGGTGGGAATACCTACGATGTGCGCGTGTCCAGGGACATGAACAGGCATCATCAGTACCACACACGTGTGCATTACTTAAGATTTCAACGGAGGATCTTAGTCGACCAGATCTTGTGCATAGAAGTTCACTACGTTTTACTCCTCGTCGATGCCACAAATTACAAAACTAGTGGACAGTTTTAACAATTTTTCTAGCCGTCCATTTTTTTTTCTTTAAATCATGACCCATCTTAGCTGTAAAACAGCCTAATTTGTAGGCCAGATGATCTAAAACATTGTGCCCCATCTGATGGAAATCTCAGATCTTTCACACGTGTGCCACAATGGAACGTGCGTCTGCGTGTGTTTGGAGTCTTTTATTCTCCTTCACATATACGTAATTATTCAGAGTCATTAAAGTGGGCTGGCCCAAAAGCAAACACTCGTACCTTTTTAACTCAATCAAACCTTCCAGATGTGGGCCCCACTTTACATGGGCCTTAAAATAAAAGAAAACACACTTTCGTGGTATCTAACTGGCAGATTGTTGGACGTCGTTTGGACGGTTAAAATAAATACCAATTAATCAAAGGATGAGATTGTCCGATCAGTCAAAAAAATTCGGGTCATAGGCTTTCTAATGCACTGTCGATGGTTTGGAAGGTTTCATCTGAGCTACATGTATGCCATGTGTGCAATATCTAAGTGCGTGAGTATGGTTGCCATCTTCAATCAGAGTATCATGTCAACTTCCCCACTAGGAAATGCAAAGTGCTTTTTTGTGCATGACACGTGTCTTCCATTAGTTGGTGCAATATTTTACAACGCAGATTAGGTACTGGGCGCGGATTTCCTGCGAAAGCCTTGCGCAGGAATTTCCTGCGCTGTGAACCACGGTGGGGCCCACAGTGATGTTTTTTTATAAATCCATCCCGTCCATCCGTTTTGGGAGCTCATATTAGGACATGAAAACATAAATGGACCCGATCCAAGACTCAAGTGGGCCTCACTAAAGGAAAAGGTGGGTAGGTAAATTACTACCGTTGAAACCTCCCTGAGGTCCACAGTGATGTTTATATGACATTCATACCGTTCATAACGTCACTACTACTGGGTGAACTGGAAAAACAAATATTATCCTGATTCGAAACTCCTGTGGCTCCACAAATATTTCAACTGTGGACGTTCAAATCTCACGTTTTCGGCCCACTTGAAAGCAAAAATGAATAGGATCCAAGACTCAAGTGGGCCGAAAAATTGAGATTTGAACGGTTCATTTGCCCACTTGAGTCTTGGATTCGGTTCGGCCCACTTGAGTCTTGGATCCGGTTCATTTTTGCTTTCATAGCCTAAAATGAGCTCCCAAAACGGATGGACAGTGTGGATTTATCAAAAAACATCACTATGGGCCCCACCGTGGTTCCCAGCGCAGGAAATTTCTACGCAAGGCTTTCGCAGGAAATCCGCGCGGTCCATGCGGGGCAGGAGCAGTCAACTCTCAACTAGTGATGGTGAAATAAAGGGTTAACTACTTAATATAACCCTTAGGTTTGACTGGATCAACAAAAGAGTTCTACCGTAGCCAAAAGATATATTTGTAGGCCTTGAGCATTGCACTAAATTTTTCAGGATCATTTTGCCCCTATGTTCCTTGAAAGATGGTATGACGATTGAGTGACATGCAAGCTAAAACTGGCTTTAATTTAGTAGAAGGAATGAGTCCCAACAAAGAGTGCAAATGAGTCTCCCATACAAGATCAGATCCATTCATTTGAACCGTTCACCCTTGGAATCTAGGTGGGACCTTATTGGATGACCACACAGCTCATTGGTGGGTCACAAAAGTACCAACAATCTACGTTAATTTTGGTATTGTTTTCCTCCACTATGGTCCACCTATGTTGAGTTTTACCCTCAACTTTTTACCAATGCCATGAAATTAAAACCCTCATCATTTGGATGTGCTGGATATTCATCGGAACTAACAAGTGGGCCACACAACAGTCAACCAAGGCGCTTACAAGATGTAGGGCATGCCGTATGCCACATCAGCCCAAAAAGAGTTTTCTATTTCTTTTTCTTTTCTTCCTTTTGTTTTCTTCCAAGGCCGTTATATAGGACCACCAACCTAGGGGATCATGAATCACAACTTAGAGTTAGGTTCGCAGCTGGGAGATACATATCGCAACCAGCAACCATGGATCACAGATGTGTATTATGAATCGCGGCGTAAGTGTGAAGTGAATCCCGAATGTGTATTGTGGATCACATATGTGTAATCAGCAATCCACTTCATACATCTACGATCCACTTCACACGTATGCGATCCACAGTATAAATATGCAATCCACAATTGTACAGTTGTAGGTCCATGGCTCCCAATTGCGATCCATGGCTCTCACTAAACTATCTCTCTCTCATTAATAACTCTCTCTCTCTCTCTCTCTCTCTCTCTCTCTCTCTCGCATTCGTATCATTCTATCTCCAAATCTCTTCTCTCCTCCTTTCATCCAAATCTTTACCTAAATGTGATCCAAGTCATCCTTATCCGTAGACCAAGTAAGAGTTCTTTCATGAGATAAAACTTACTTATATGAACGATAGTAGTGGTTCTATACGAAGGGTTGCGGTATATGGTCGAAGCGTTGTGGTTCTGTACAACTAACCCCAATCGTCTTTAAACTTTAGGGGTCCATCCTGTATGAGAAAACAAAACAAAACTAAGTGATTCCCTCCAATGGCCCCATCTATGGTCACGTGCAAATTTATATATATTTGGGATGACTTCTGTTTGTCCCGCTGGATAGTGATGAGTCAAATCTAATCCGTTCATTTGAGAGAGGTTTTAATTTTACTCCAACGATCTAGATTTGAGGGTGAAATTTAACACAGGTGGACTACAATGAAGGAAACAGTATTGAAATTAATGTAGACCATTAGTACTTTGTGGTTCATTGAGGGGCCGCATGGTAATCCAATAAGGTCTCACTTAAGGTTCAAGGGTGAATGATTCAAATGAACGGATCTAATCTTGCATAGGAGTCCCTTTCACTATTTGTTAGGACCCATTCCCTCGATTTGGTTGAAATCAACCCACTCCCTCGATTTGGTTCAAAATCGACTTTAACTTGCGGATAACTCAACCGATGTACCATCTTTTGAGGGACAAAGGGGCAAAATGGTCCAAACAATTCAGTAAACAACGCTCCATGACTACAAATATATCTTTTGGTTACAATAAAATCCTTTCGTTGACCTAGTCAAACCTAAGGGCCATATTAGTCATGAACCCATGAAATACTCCATAAAATGGGGCTTTGAGGCGGGTGGGACTCCTTACTCTAAGGCCATTGTGATGTATGTTCCTTACATCAACGATTGTAAGGCCATCCATACTTATTAAAAAATCATTTTAGAGTATGACCTAAAAAATGAAGCAAATCCAGATCTTGAGTGGACCATAGTACAGGAAATAGGAAACAATAAATGACCATTAAAAACTTGATATGGGACATAAAAGTTTTAGATCAAGATTATATTTGCGTGGTCTCTTCATCTAGGTCATTGTGACCTTATCAATAGGTTTGATGGCAAATACACATTCTTGTGGACCCCATGAAGTTTGTAATGGTGGGGATTCAATTACTACGATTCCAATGCTATGCTATGATCCACCTAAGATTTGGAAGGATCTGGTTCATTTTTTGGATCATGCTCTGAAACGATTTTTGAATATGGATGGACAGCATGGATGTAAGGCACATACATCAAGGTGGGCCCCACAGATAGGGATTCGACCTACCTCGGTGTATCCCGCAGTCATAAAAATTAGGCGATCTTCGTCAAGCAAGCCGACCATCAAGAAAAAGAAGGACGTGAATGGCCAGTGCCCACGACCACTAAGAAGTTCTTGTGGTTGGAAGTTGTGGGGCCCATAGAAATGGTTGTCATTAATCCACTCCTTCCATCAGTTTCTCAAGATCGCAATTAGACATAAATGCAAAAAATAAAAATAAAAAAAATCAGGAAGATCCAGAACTAGGTGGGAAACACCACATGGAGCAGTCGGAGAGAAAACTGCTGGGAATAAAATGCCAGCAACGAAAGCAAAAGCAGAACACACACAACAGAATATTCGAATCTAACGAGCAATGCGATGCAACCAATCACATAAGCATTTAACCACAAGAGACAATCTGATTTTACGTGGAAAACCCCTTCAACAGGTAAAAAACCACAGTACAAAGCGATTCATTATGATTCAGAAGATTATAGAGATTGACAGCCCACAAGCAAGGAAAACCTAGAGAAAATTGAAGCTCTCTCTCTCTTAAAACACTCTCCCCTCTTCCTAATACACTTAGGAAACCTTGGACAGCTTAGGATTACATTTAAGTCTGAATACATGCCATCTATGTAACAAATAATCAAAAAATAGAAACACCTTACGCAGATTCGCGTAACTGGGTAAGAAATCGCGTATATAGTCGACCAGTTGTGACCGGTCGGACCCCATCGCCGATCGGTCAGACCGGTCAAAAAACAGTCTTGGGGAGAAATACACTAGAAACGTCATGCCAGCCTCAACAGTCGACCGGTGATGACCGATCGACCTCTACTGTCCGACTGGTCATGACAGTCCACTCGACTTGTCAGTGCATAATTTGAAGACTTTTCCAACAAAAACTTCCACCATTGAAACCTTCTTGTAGCCGACTATGATGTTTATATGCCATCGAGACCGTTCATGAGGTTATTGCCACTCAAATAAACTGTAGGCGCAAATATCATGTTCATACAAAACTTCTGTGACCCACAAACTCAAATAAACGGTAGGCACAAATATCATGCTCATACAAAACTTCTGTGGCCCACAAAGTTCAATCCCCGCTGTTTCATATGCCTATTTTGGGATCTCTGTCCTATTGTCTCTTGTGACAAGCTTGTTTAGGCCCTAAATGGTTCCGACCACTGCGGCACACACAATTTGCGTCCGGAAAAGAAAGCCCAAAGAGCTTCATATTTCGAATGGTGGGGCCCATCTGGTGATTGTATTGACTTGCTAACTTTCTATTTGGATTATAGTACATTGTTTCTATGCATTGGCCCACTTGATGATTAACTTGGTTTTATTTCCTAAGGCTACATGTACACTGTAGCGTGCACAGCTTTTTGATAGGTTGGATATCATCCATCCACCACGTGGGTCCCACGGTTACTACAGGTAACAGCATTTATTGGACCCGTTTTGGCTAGTGACCCCAATACCAACCACCTAGCCGGTGTCAAAGCTCCGTGAGCCCCACCATGATGTATGTGTTTTATCCAATCCATCCATCCATTTTGCCTCCTCATTTTAGGGCATGAGCCAAAAAATGAGGCAGATCCAAATCTCAGGTGGACCACATCATAGGAAACAATGAAGATTGCATGCTTATTAATGAAAACTTTTTTTGTGGGCTACAAAAGTTTTGGATCAAGCTGATATTTGTGTTTCCCTACCGTTCTTGCAATTGGTACACATGACCTTATACTATAATCCTATGTTAAACAATCACTTGCTCTAAAAGCTCAAGCCATTAGAGGATGGCATATGGACTTTAACAAAAAGCAACCTTTAAAGAATTTGAAATTTGGCTTGATGAAATTCAAATCATTCTTCGGAGCAACGGGTCAAATGCAGCTATTGAAGAAGAAAAGTATATGGATGTTGAACTTAGCTATTTTTTCTTTTAAATCTCTTATGCAGCAATGCAATCTTTTCAATCTAATTCATGGTACATGTTATGGAGATTTGAGCATCGTGATTGGCTTTTACAATTTTGCAATTATGCTCGTGTGAACTGTAGTTGCCATTGATCGTCGTCTGCCAATAACTAAAAACAAAATCAGTTGAGAAAATTACATTACGATCAGCTAAAAGTTAGATGCAGTAGATTCGCTTTTAGTTGGGGAGTTTACAACTAGAGATTATAAGTAAAAACATTAATGACAGAGAGTGAGGGGCAAGATACACTTCTTCGCTCACACTCACGTGCGGCCTTTTCTTTTGTGAGATTTTGATATTTTTCTAGATTTTCCACCTAATCAACTGCAAACAAGATTTGAAGCCCATTAAAATATCATTGCTCGACTCTAGTCATTATTTGAAAGATTACGATGTCTCAATCTCTATGGTGACTCAAGGAGATGGTAGTTATTGAAGAAAAGGAAAAAAAGAAGAAGATAGAGATAAAAACATTAACAAGATTGAACTGTGCTTGTGATTTTGGAGACAACAGCTTGCATCAACCACAATCGAGGAGATTATTAGAATAAAAATAAAAGACCATATGCTCTTAGGTTTTTTGTGTCGGGATCTGAAGTTTCGACAAAGAACAAAACATATACCTTAGCATCAACTAAAAAGAAAGCAAAGGGTGTTTGAGAAGGGAGATGTGTAATAGGTAAAGAAATGCGAAGTAGGGGGATGGAATGAGACCCATGCATGTGGAGATTTGAAAGGAGAAATTAGAACTATGAAACTTCTCTTAAGAACATAATTGTGGATCTCAAATTCCAACTCTATTATGATGGACTTAAATCATTGTAATGGCTTGGATGAACGTATGTTTTGAGCAAAGTGGATAGTCAACTTCTGTGTGTGTGTGTGTGAGAGAGAGAGAGAGAGATACATGACTTTACTAAAAGCTACATGTAAGATAGGATCAAGTTGGGTTGTTTGATCCTCAACCTGACCCAAAGGCCAGTCTGGTTCATGAAGTTGGGTTGCTTGATCCTCAACCTGAGCCAAACCAACCCAAACTTCGGGTTGGGCCAGTCTGGTTCAGGTTGATCCCATCCTAACCCAAGTTGCATCCCTACATGGGGTCGGTAAGGGTGCAACTTGGGTAGGCTGGGTCAAGTTGAGGGTCAATGCAAGCTTGACCACTAACTCAGTTCAAGATGATCTGAACCCAAGTTGCAGCCATAGCTACTTGGGCTGTAAAATGGGATGGGCCTAGGTTTGGGCCTGGACTTTGAAGTGTTTGGCCCAGTCTTTGGGGTGGGCATTTTGGAAGTTCATGTTCATAGGCGTAGGCGAGGCTCATGACAGCTCTATATGTCAAGGCAGCTTCGGTGGATCCTTGACCGTGGGGCTCACTGTGATGTATGTGCCTAAAATCCATTCTGTCCATTCAATTTAGTGAAGGGTACAAAAAATGAAGCATATCCAGGTGGACCACACAAGAGAAAATAGTAGTCATTGAAAACCACCATTAAAGACTTCTTGTGGACCACCCGAACGTTTATTTTCCATCTAACCTGTTGATAAGGTCACAAAGACCTGGATGAAGGACCATACAAATATAAGCTTGATGTAAAACTGTTGTGGCTCACAACAAGTTTTTAATGGTTAATTACTAAGGTCTTCGTGGTATCAATGGGCCTGGCTCCAGCCTAAAAGTCAGAATTTTGAATATGTCCGCCAATGGCCCTAGGTATGTTCCACCTGATATTTCAATTTGCTTTTATTTTTTGGAGATTTGCCCTATAAGGAGGGGCGCGGCTTCGTTGGATCCCCGGATCCACTGAGGTGGGTGGATTCCTTATTGTGCCATTCAGTGTGTGATGTGTGTATTACAACCATGCAGTCCATTCACTTTTAGATCATGATTCAAAAAATGAAGTAGATCCAAATCTCAGGTGGATCATAACACAGTAAACGTATTTAACCATTAAAAGCTTCTCCTAGTTCACAAAAAGTTTTGGGTCAAGTTGATATTTGTTTGGTATCTTCATCGAGGCCTTAGTGGGCTTTTCAACAGGTTGGATGGAAAATAAACATTCCAGTGCCCCCATAAAGTTTTTAATGGTGGGAATTCAATCACTACTATTTCATGTGATATGGTCCACCTAAGATTTGGATCTGCTTCATTTTTGGGATAATGCCCTCAAATGAGCTTTCAAAATGCATGGACGGTGTACATGTAAGGTACATGCTCCACAGTTGGGGATCCACCGACCTCAGTGGATCCGGGGATCCACCCAAAACGCGCCCTAAAATGAGCAGTCAAAATGGATGGACGGTGTGGATGTAAGGCACATGCATCAAGGTGGGTCCCACCGACCCCGGATGCACCGAAGCCGCGCGCTCAATTTGCTGCTACCAACCCTAGAAGCTCCATTTAAGAGGCAACCCATACCCTAGCCGTCAAACCGACCACTCTTCCCACCCAACGCAGCTTCAGCCATGGATTCCTCACCTCCCTTTCTTTTCCTCCAACAGCCATTCTCTTCCTTTCGATATCAGCATCAGAACCTCCGTCTCTCTCAGGAAGGTTTCAATGGTAGGCATTCTATACCCCACCGTTCGTCTGTCGTGTGGCCAGTGGATCTCACACAGAGATCGCGGTGGGCTAACAGGGATAAGACACCTATTTTCGATCTCTTCTTTCAGTTTCTCACAGGATTGATTTCATTGCCTTGCCTGTAATGCTGTGATGAGCATCGCAACCGATCGCAACTTCATTCCGACCTTCGGTTTCTCTGGTGGGCCATGTCTGCTGTAGTTCAACCGCGACATATCGGTCTTACGACTAATGGCTCTGATCAGAGAATCCATGGAATCAGGCTTGGCTGTTACACATCATTCATACACCCTTTTCTTTGCTTTTACTTCATTCATTTTCTGCCGATTCATCATTCATACACCCTTTTTAAATTTTAATAACCGAAGGTCCTATGGAGGAATCGCTTTAGAACAGATGCGCTTTCGGCCAAGTTTGTCTTCGAAAAACAACGGTTTTTGAATCCAGATAGCCGGATTAGATTCTTTCGATTCGGTTTTTTCGATCTGATTTTCTCAAACATTGATATTATGTATCTCTCTGTGTGTGTGTCTATATATATATATATAGAGAGAGAGAGAGAGAGAGAGAGAGAGAGAGAGAGAGAGAGAGAGAGAGATGCTCACATGCGGCCTTCTCACATGTGTCTTGGGCACAAAATCTGAACGGTACATGTGATGCGGCACCCCATGAAACTCCCAGGACCAACTTTCAACCTGATAAAAAACTCTGGTGGGCCATGGCAAACAGAAACAGTTTCCTCCCTTGATTTGCCTCTATATCTTTGCTATGGCTCACCAGAGTTTTGAATCGGGCTGAAAGTTGTTCCCAGGGGGTTTAAAGGGGTGCCGCATCACATGGACCGTTCAGATTTTGTGCCCATGACATGTGTGCTGCTCACCTAAGAAGGTGAGTAGGTGAGATAGAGAGAGTTTTCAAGGGGTGCCGCATCACATGGACCGTTCAGATTTTGTGCCCATGACATGTGTCCTACTTACCTAAGAAGGTGCTCAGGTGTGAGAGAGAGAGAGTATCAAGTCCAACTGGTTGGACTACAATTAACTGGTCCACCCAGCTTGTAACTTACAACCTGTCATGCTTCTGCAACATCGACCCATCCAATAGGTTGCTTCGTCATGACGATCACCTTGTGTAGAAATCAGCCACATCCATTCATCAAGTGGACCAGACTTGTATTTTGCTATTTATCAATGGCTAGACACTATTTTCTATGGTGTGGTATAATGGAGCTGACTTTTGCACTATGCATGTGTATGTTGGGAAATGGAACTATTAGGTTGACTTCAGTGGAAGCTCCCATGAGGTCGAGATGTGTGGGCCCCAATATGATGTGTGTTGGACATCCACCTCATCAATCAGATGCACCATTCCATGGTGGGGCATGGGCCTTAACATCAGGTCAATGCATGACTTTGGGCCACATCACAGACAATAGTTGAGAGTGGTTACCAACCCATTGAAACCTTCATGATTGTTTGTAGGGTTCACTGATATGTGGTTTAGACATCGAACCCATCCATTGTGTGTCCCACTTGGATGAGGAGGGGTCACACCAAGTTTCATCCATATACAAAACTCAGGTGGGCCCCTCCAAGTGCTTTTAGATGTTTTAGCATGTTTTCATACGGTTTTAGATGGTGTGACCCCCCTGAGTTTCATTTACAACTGATTTTTGGGATATCCCATAACTTCGAGGGGGCCCACCAAATGCACGATGTGGATGTCTGACACACATCACAGTGGGGCTCATGTGTGTATGTATGTATATGTTATATTATATCCATACAGAGAGGAGGGGTGAAGGTCATTCACCCCTCTCTGTATGGATATAAAATATAACACATGTACATATATGTATCGGTGTTCTAAATAGCTGCGCTCTGTAAGATGTAGCTTATGCTGCGTGGTGTAGCTTAGCCTAAGTGTTATGTAGCTCATGAAAATAGTTTGAGTCGTGTGTAGCCTACACTACATGATAATTTGCATTTGCTACACACTACATGGCTCACATTACGAGTTATTTTTCACTATAATATTAAAATCAATTAATGTTTTTAATGATTTGTTGCATATTCTATTTTCAATAAAAGTTAACCTCTTTATCTTCTTTTAGCTAAAAGTTAGTTAACCATTTAAATGCTTTTAGTAAAAATAATCTAAGTAACAGTGTTAAATTAGTTTCGTAGCTCTTTCTTTACCTTTATATTTAATCATTACCCCTTTCTATTTCTTTCAGTTGCACCGAATATCATGAAATTTTGTTAAATTTCAGTACTCATTAGTCCAATTTGGTGCAGAATGTCATGAAATTGGCGTAACCAAGCGAAACTTTCATTAAAAAATCTAGAAGTAGCGTGTAGCTTACTCCTCACGCGTCAGAGGAGTGAATGCTATTTGCTATTTAAAACAGTGGTATTACATATATGTATGTACACTCACAGAGATCTCATGTATTGGGAATCACAATAGGTGTACTCACTGACTGTGTGGTTAGAAATAGAAATATCCACAGTGATACAACAACGTATTGGGCCTGAATATGCTGGTCCCTTGGGAGTTCTTCAAGCTCTAGCAGATGTATGTATGTATGTGTATATATGTATATTATATTATATCCACAGAGAGAGAGAGAGAGAGAGAGAGAGAGAGAGAGAGAGAGAGAGAGAGAGAGAGAGAGGGCGAAGGTCCCAGCAGAGGGGTATGGACTCAACAGTGAGACCTCTCTAACAATAATAAAAACCTTCGTAGAATGAGATCCTTCACTTGGATTGGCCAATTCGTAGGACGCTTGAATGATTTGTTTTCAATGCATCCAAAACCTTGGCTACATTGCTCTATTGGCCATCTCTCGCAAATTTAGAGGAATTCTTGTCATTTTGCATAAAGGGTAGTGGATGTTTGCATCAATTTGGGGTCCCAGCAGACCAATATATTGGGTTGGTTGGGCTTGAGACTTTCTTACATACATACATATATATGATAAGGTCTACACATACACACATTCATACATATACATACATATTTATGTATATATGTTATATTATATCCATAAAGTGGGCGAAGGTCCCAGCAGAGGGGTATAGACTCGACAGTGAGACCTCTCTAACGATAATAAAAACCTTCATAGAATGAGATCCTTCGCTTGGATCTGCCAACTCGTAGGATGCTTGAATGATTTGTAGGGTTTTCAATGCGTCCAAAACCTTGGTTACATTGCTTTATTGGCCATCTCTCGCAAATTTGGGGGCATTCTTATCATTTTGCATAAAGGATAGAGGATGTTCGCATTTGATAATTTGTGGTTGCAGCAGACCAATGGTCTAGATTGCCAGGTGATTGAACCCACTGGATAGAATTAAAACCTCCGTGGTTTATTAATATCCGCTATCACTTAGCCTCATTTGAGAACCAGGGTCGAGAACACACTCTCTCTAATGGTGGCTGCTTCTAGGGTTAGGTTTTCAGTCGTTGCTCACTTACATGCCAAACATGGCAAAGCCATTGTCTTCTATCCTCTATGCATTTTGTCTTTTCCATATCTATTTTGTAGTTTAAGCTTTAAAGAGATGCAATGAAGAGGAAAAAATCCATAGATTGCGATATTCCTCGCAAGATGTACCCTTCTCTTTGGTTCGTATTCCCTGAGCATCATACACCCTTTTCTTTGTTTTTCCTTTATTTATTTTCTTTCTGTGCTGATAGAAAATGCTCTTCTTTTCCCTCTTCTTTTCCCTCGCATATTTATTTTTAAATTTTCAACAAATTTTTCTGTTTTTTTTAACCAAAGGACCTATGAAGGAATTGCTTTAAGATAGACGTGCTATCACTATCAGCCAAGTTTGCCTTGCTGGGTCAGTTTAATGCATTCAACTAGTTGTTCTAAACTTTATTTATTTATTTATTTTGGGTATTTTGGCCATTTCGATTTTCTGGGCCATTTTTGGGAATTATTTGGAGAAATTGCTATTCATCTAAATTTTTTATTTTTGTAAAATCAATTTGGGGGAATTATTATTCTGTGTGTTGAACATAAATACATCCATTTGCTGACATCCAAATATTTTTGCATTTTGGTCATTTTATGAGGATGGACACACACACACACACACACAAAATTTCCGTTGTTGAACTTCAAGGAAAATGGTGTATATAGATTAGGGATATACATTTGCAGACGCAGTAAGTGCGCGAGTATGATATGTCTATGGGCCTGGCTCTAGCACTGGATATTCTTATTCGAGTAAAGACACGGTAGATCCCTGGCTATGATTGTTGTGAGTCATCATCGTCTTTCATTAATATGGTATTTCCCTTTAGTTATGGATATGCGGGTCTTGTGAGAGTGCCACGGCAGGATGGCGAGGATGTTGTTGAGTAGCCACAACCAGCACGTGATTCTTTCCGGTGGTGACTACTGGTGAGTGTTATTCACTTAGTCATGAACGGTTTATTTGTTATTTACTTCTTTGCATCTTTGCGTTTGTAATAGTGTTCGAAACTTCAAGATTGCTTTCTCAGTTTATCTGTTTATCATACAGTATACTTTGTGGTCTTGTGGTTTGTGTAATTGTGTCACCATTACTAATATGTGGACTCATAATCGTATGTGCTGATTTTAGAAATATAAAATGTTAGAGTCAGTCGGGTGGTACTTAGCGATCTTAGCGATCGGCTTTAAACAGGCAGCCTAACTGACAGCATTCTTATGAAGGAATGGCCCATTACTTCGTCACATACATGTCCAAAACAAAAAAGAATTGCATATTTGAGATGCTCCCTCTCTCAATTTTAAAATATTCTAATATTTGTTTGGGATTTTTTTTCCCTCGAAAAGGTTTTCTAGCTGTTAAAAGGCTCAACTGTATCAGCCAGCAAGATGGCTGATATGCCTGGCCGATGCTGATTCTTAAAACCTTGCTCTATTGGTCATCTCTCACAAAGTTTGGGGGAGTTGTTGTCATTTTGTGTAAAGGTTGTAGTGTGTGTGAGTTATGGATATCGCTGCAGTCAACCCAAACATATGGAGGAATAGCTTTATTTTTAGTTTTCAACAGTTTTTTCCCCCCTATTCGAAGGACCTATGGAGGAATCGCTTTAAAATGGTGCGCTTTCGGTCAAGTTTGCCTTCGTAAAGTAATTTTTTGAATTCAGATTTCTGGATTGGATTCTTTCAATTCGGTTGTTTTGGATCTGATATTTTCAAACATTTGATGTGTGTGTGTGTTTCAAGTCCAACTGGTTGTTCCATAAGGTATGGTCCTCCCAGCGTGTAACACTTCCAACCTGTTAAATACACATAACATCCAATCCTTCTAGTAGGTTGGTCTCACCATGATAATCACATAATACAAAAATCAGTTACTATATGTACTCATGATATGGAGATGCCATAGGAAACAATTTCTAGCCATGGATAAATACAAAAATACAAGTGTGGTCTACTCTACAAGTGGATATGGCTGATTTTTGTACAGGATACTATGATAGGGCAAACCCACTGGGCAGGCATACACATGCGTTGTTGGTAGTTATCCTTTGGGTGGACCACAATTTATTGTCCAACCGGTTGGACTTGAAACCCCTAGCAGAGGGATATTGAATCAACAGTGGGACCTCTCTAATGATAAGAACAAACCTTCGTAGAATGAGATCTTGGATCAACCCAGCAGGGGATATAGACTCGACAGTGGGATTTCACTGCTTCCTGTTTAGCTCTTTAAGCTTTAAAGAGATGCAATGAAGAGAAAAAGAAATCCATAGATTGTGAGATTCCTCCCAAGATGAAACTTTTCTTTGGTTCGTATTCCCTGAGCATCAAACACTTCTTTCTATTGCTCCTCTTTCTCATTTTTATTTTAATTTCTCCCATTTTTTCTGTAAGATGAACTGGCTTTTGATGTACTTTTACCGGAAATTCGTTTGCATTATGTGTTGTTGTGCACACATCACTTATCAAAAGGGTGAATTCAAAGGAAGTTTTGCGGTCCATTGTGTGGTTTTGCGAGACTTTACTTATCTGCAACCCTGGAACCAGTGATGTGGGTGGGACCCTGACCATGGGATCCACTTTGACTGTATGCATTGTATATATTTTATGGCATGGGCCCAAAAATGTAGCAGATCTAAATCTCAGGTGGACCACACCGCAAGAAATAATGGTCATTGAATGCCCGCCATTAAAAACTTCCTAGGGTCCACATTAATGTTTATTTGCACCCTTTGATAAGGTCACAAAGACCTGGATGATTTGAAAACATAAATGTCAGATTGGTCTAATAAATTTTTGAGCCAATGCCATAAAATGGTGTTTCGTGGCTAAAAAATTGTAAGTTGACCCATGCCATATGTTTGAAATGCTAGTTCACTGGTGCTTTTAACTAGTCGTGAGTGATTAGGGTATTCGAACTATATATGTAAAGTTCATTTGACAAAATAGGCCTAAATATAATGTCATTTACATATTTCTTCCATTGTGGACCATTACCTAGTCCCTCAAAATGTTGCTTCGTGGTCATGCAAATGTGAACTACGTCAGTGATAAGTGTTCGATAATTCAACTGATAATATATTTCTGGGAAGATGATTGGGTACTACCCCTGCCTGTCCTGAGCTCGAACAGGTTGGGGTTCTGAGGGGCCCACTTTGATGTATTGATTTAGCCACAGTCCATCCATTTTCGCATATCATTTTAGAGGATAAGTCCGAAAACAGGCAGTTCCAGAGTTCAAGTAGACCACACCACATAAAGAAGTGAGATGATTGTTGGGCATTCCTTCTCATGATGGTTAAAATAAATGAAGCGTGCATGAATTTTGAATTCAAAATTAAAAAAATTATTTTCCCTCGAAATCTTTTGGAAAATTACAAAAAAAAAAGTGGTCTTTTTTTTGTCCCACAATGCGTAAAGAAGGAATTTTGTAGTATTCTTTATAAATTATAATGGGAGGAAGAGAGAGTTCGGGTTGTTACTGGTGCAGGCCTATTTTTGGGTGTGGGAGTAGGCAATGTCGCTGTAGAGGTAATAGTGGTGCACTTTGCTCTATGCATGTGTGTATTGTGCTGCGAGTAATCACTCCCCTGTGAGAGGTGCAAAGTTTGAAAGGAGGCAACTTTATATAAGTTACTAGATATGGTCTGATTGATCGGTAATAACCGTTTATTGCAGAGGATGGCTATAAATGAATCCTGGTTAATGCCAGCAGTCCAAAAACGCCAGGAGCATGAAGGGTCATAAACGATAAAATAAAATAAAAAAGTTTTGGTCGTAAACGATAAAATAAAAAAAAGTGCAAAACGGTCAAAAGTACTCTCTCTACACCTGTGTAAACGGGACCCCTCCAGGTCCAAAGTATTAAAACTTTTGTTGATCTCATCTGCAAGAAAAGGTTCTCTATTTCTTTTTAACTTAGTTGATTTTTATAATACACTTGGTTCTCAACTCACTTAGTTCCTGAGTCTGAAAACTTAGTACGCCTTCCAGAGAAAGTGATTGCATTAGCAAGCTGAATCACCTAGGCTTGTCGTATGCTTAAAGTGCCTTCCAGAGAAAGTGATTGCATTGCATTAGCACGCAGAATCAGCTAGGAGAGGGGGGCGTTATTATAATTTTTGGTTTCTAATTTCTATGAAGAAATTAAACTTGCAACAATGCTGTCCACTGTTGAAACCTTCTTATGGCCCTTCCTCGTGTTTATTTGCCATCAAACCTGTTCATAAGGTCACAGATCAGGATGAAGGTAAAAACAAATATTGGCTTAATCCCCACTATGTGATCCACTTGAGCTTTGGATATGGCTCATTTTTTGGTTTCTGTTCTAAAATGAAATAGAAAAATGGATGCACGGTGTGTATGAACTCATACATCATGGTGGGCCAACAGAGCATCAGCTTGAGGCGTGGCTTTGGATCCCGCTGAGGTGGGTGGTATCCATAACTGTGGGACCCATTGTGATGTATGTGACTACATCCATGCCATACATCGGTATTTGTTTGGTCATTTTTGGGCATGATAAAAAAAATGAAGCAGATCAGTCGTACCTGACTATTAAAAAGCTTTGGATCCGGATCCTATTTGTTTTGTCTTTGTGACCTTATCAACAGGTTGGATGGTAAATAAACATTCCGGTGGAATCCGAGTACTCTTGATTATATAGGTGGATTTAGGTGATCCAAACGTTTCATCTAAGGGGCTGGTTTGGACATGATGTTATTTTCAATAAAACGACCGCACGAGCTGCACGTGTGAAAGGATGATAAGGAGACGACTCATCTTCAACCACACAATATGCTCCACATTAGATGTTAGACAGGTGCAGATAAGGTGTTACTAAGGTAACATGTTATGTGTTTTATCCAAAATTTCAGCTCATTTTAGGGCATGAGTCCGAAAATGACGAAGATTTAAATCTTAGGTGAACCACACCTGGAGATTTGAACCCTTGGTGTTGAAAACTTTTTGAGCCACAGAAGTCGTCTTTTTCTTTTATTAAGGTCTTTGTGACCTTATCAATATGTTGGATGGCAAACAAGCATCCCGGTTGGCCCTAGTAAGTTTTTAATGGTCAAGACTGTTTTCTTGTGTTATGGTCCACCTGAGATTTGGACTTGCCTCATTTTTGGGCTCATGCCCTAAAATGAGCTGGCATAATGGATTGGCGGTGTGGATAAGACACATAAATTGAGGTGTTGCCTACCGTGCTAAGACGCCAGCTGGATTGTATAACCATTTTATCCACTGTTTTTCCCGTTCATTTTAGAGCATGGAAAAAAATTAAACAGATCTAAATCTCAAGTGGACCATTTAGTGGTTTGAATGACCACATTTAAAAACTACTTTGGGGCACAATATTTTTGGATTAAGCTCATATTCTCAAGTGGTCAACAGGATTTATGGCAAATAAACATTACAGTGGGTCCTAGGAGGGTTTCAACGAGGGCATTCAACCTCTACTATCTCCATTTTGTGTCCTGCTTGAGATTTAGATGTGCTTCATTTTTGGGATCATGCCCTAAAATGGGCTGGCAAAACTGATGGATGTTGTTGATACACGTCCCATACATCAAGGTGGGCCCCACAGTCAGGGCAACACCTACCAACTTGTAACACCTAATCCAACAAATAACTCATAAATATCACATGTTCTATCGTCCTTCTTCGTTGGTAACCAAATGGGCTCAAAATATAGCCGTAAAGGTGGCTGCCTCAAAAATCTTCAAGATTCGATAACCCTAGGCTTTCAAATCAGTGGCCCAGAAAGTAATTGTTGAGAAGTACTAATATTCAATGGAAAAGAAAGCTAAAACTCACACACCTACGCTACAGTGGCTTTTTAATATCACAATGGTTACTTAATCTATGACCTCGTGTTTAAACTCTTGTGAGTCTACCATTGAGGCATGCTTCATCATGACTAAGGCTCATCACTTAAAGGGTTTGGATCACTGCTCAAATGAACGCACCGAAATTAGATGTGATAAAGCCTTGTGGAGTCTACCAAGGCGAGGCACGTGTGTTACATTTCTGAGTCTGTCAGTTATATTGGTTAATGTTAGGATGAGAGCTAAAAAATGAGGCAGATATAGCAAAATTTGGGATGAGGGACGTCCCCCATTGAAACCGTCCCGATCCCCAAATTGTAAGATTAGGCTGTATTTGGGACTCACCTAATGAATGGTCAGCATGGCATATAAACATTGTGGTGAGCTCGAGGATGATTTCAGCGATGAGCACCCACATCCACACTGTTTCCTATGTTTTATAGCTCACTTGATTTTTCGGTACGCCTGGTTTTTGTGACTCATATTCTAAAATGAGTTAGCCTAACAAATGGACGGAGTGGATGTCACTTGGACATCATGATGGCCCCAAACAGTTTTTTTTGTTGCTAAGTTTCCCTAATTGGCGCTTTAAAGAGTGGTTGTAGGCGGCATGAAAAATGTGAGAGGGTGCAATAGTGCCATAGTTAGATAGAGAGGAGATGAACTCATATTGTACTTATGGGGACACGTGAATTGTTTGTTCCATCGTGCTCTCTTCTTCTGGCGCAGATAGATGTAGTCACAATGGACTGCATTACACATCTTAAATACATTGACTTCAAAATAGTATATATATTTTTTTAATATAACTTGGATTGAATTGATTCATAGTCCGAAATAAACCTTGATGAGTCTTGTTTTAGAGGAAATAAAGAAAAAAGTAAAATCCAAACTCGAATGAGAATGATTTTAAGACTAATATAAGAGGATGGCATATTTAAAAGAGCATGTGCCCGAACACACTGAGCAAGGGTGGGCCACGGTGGGAGAATATATTTCAATGGCATATCTAATGCATATCAAGAGACTTCAACATTCCAATACCCTGGAAAATTTTGCAACCACAAGTTATCTATGCATCAGGGATCATTCAGCCTGTATGAGTTGGATTCACTCACAGCCAAAGGGGAATTATTCAACATTTTCTTATGTTGGAAATTTGCAAAAAAGTGTTTTTATTTTTGTTTAGAATTAAAAAATTGAATTGCCTTTCTCAATGCAAATGGTTATTTATATAGACCAACGATGGCAACATCTCGTAAACACATCAATAACAACAATACGTTTTTTGGTACATGGTATATTTTTCTAAGACAATATAAGTTTTCAAACTATGCAAAAAAAAACAAAACAAAAAAAAAAAAAACTTTCCAAGACATACTTTGGTTTTTAAATTCTTTTCTTTTTTTATGCGTGTAACAGTGTCTCAAACTTGTACCTTTTTTTCACGTGCACTCACACACCCCCACACATGCCCGCTCGTACTTACACTAGAAATAATGAGCTGAATTTCCAAGCTTAGGCATGGGCTAAGCTTTTCTATTAAATTGGAATAATTGAAGTGTTTTTTTTTTTTTTTTTCACATACTCACACCACATGGGAAATCAATCCCTAGTCTCAGTGTAAACTCTTTTGAGTCTACCGCTGAGTGCATTGCCCGTTGAACTCACCATAGAAACAAAAAAATACAGCCCATGTCATTAGAAGGAACAAAGAAAAATCACACCTAAGACCCTTAAAATCATGTTGTTTGCCCTGCCATGTCTTTAGAATAGAATGACTTATCGCATGTTCTTCCATAGCAATGAATGGAATAGATGGCATATACACAACATGGTGGGCATCACAAGGGATGGTCCCAATTGTTCCTTCTAGCTTGGCATCGGTTGATGCTTTGTGGGCCCCACCATAATGTATGCATCATTTATTTTTTCATCTCATTTTTTGACATGAGCACAAAAATGAGGCAAATCCAAATCTCAGGTGGATCACATTATTAAAAAACCTTCTTGAGGGCCACAAGTTTTGGATTAAACTGACATTTGTGTTTTCCCATCATCCAGGCCTTCGTGACCTAATCAACAAGTTGGATGGCAAAGAAACATTACAGCCGCCCTTAGGAGATTTTTAGTGTTGTTTGTTAAATCACCACTGTTTCTTATGGTGTTGTCCACCTGAGATTTGGATCTGCGTCATTTTCTGAACCATGCTCTAAAATTAGCTGTAATTGTGGATGGATGGAGTGGATTAAACACATACATCACGGTGGGGCCCACAGAGCTTTTCCAGTCACTGCGTGGTGTTGCCCACCTGAACTTCTGTTTGGACTGATTTTTCGTCCTATGGCCTAAAATCAATGGTGCATCCAACGGGCAGATGGATCCAATACACGGTTGATGCGGGCCCCACAACAGACCGGTACCACAACAAGATGGGTGGGGCCAGTACATGAGAGCGCACCTAAAAAACATAAAAATAAGAAACATCATTGACTGTGACAGTCAGTAGTCGTCTGACATCACAATAGATAGATCTGATGTGTCGTTGGTGGGGCCCACCATTAGACTAATTAGAAAGGGAGAGCCCAAAATTATTTAGATGCATTCAACCATCAGAATCGGTCCTACGAGAGAGGCGTCGCGTGCATACATTGCATGGTTCTTACGCGTAGACGATCACCATCTTTGACAATTCCCCCTCCCACATATTCCAACCTCGCCGATTCGGAAGCTTCTTGTCTTAATCTCTCTGTGGGGTCCACCATGTTGTATACGTGCAATCCAATCCGTCTATCAGGTGAGAATCATCATTTTTACTATAAATTCATAATATCATCTTGATTAAAAGCTCATACGGGCCCACACGGTGTGGCTTGAATGAGTTTTTTTAATCGTTGTGATTTGGCAAGTTACATCTGATTGACGGCTTTGATGAAAGATAAACACCATGATTGTCCTGCACGCGAACCTATGGTTGGCATCCCATCCCCATCGTTCCATCTGGTGTGGTCCATCGGAGCTGTTAATCTAGCTGATTTTTGGGTTTATGACCTAACATCGTATATGGAACCTGACATACGGAGTGGATTTTTACATATACAATATGGTGGGGCCCACAGACGGGGTGTTTTACGCACCGCGTGAAAGAGGGACGCGGTTTGGCTAGTGGTGGGTGCTCTGTGGGCCCCACCATGACGTAAGTGTTTTATCTACGCCGTCCATTCATTTTTCCATATCATTTTATGAATTAGTAACAAAAATTAAGAAGATCTAAATCTCACGTGGACCATACCACAGGAAAACAGTACTGATTGAGCTTCCACCATTAAAAATCTCCTCGGGACCACTGTGATGTTTATTTTACATCCAATCTGTTGAATAGGTCGATGAAGGGAAAAAATAAATATCAGCTTGATCCAACATTTCTGTGGCCCCAGGAAGTTTTTAATGGTGGGCTTCTTTGGACACTATTTCCTGTGATGTGGTCCACTTGAGAATTTTATCTACCTCAATTTTGGTCTCATAACATAAAGTGATCTGGAAAAATGGATGGACGGCATAGATGAAATACATAAATCATTGTGGGGCCCACAGAACACCAACCACTAGCCATTGGTGGCTAGTGGCGGTGTCACTAGCCAAACCGTGTCAAGTCCGAATTCCAACCCAAAAGCAACGACTAACCGTGGTTTGCGTTTGCGACGCTTCAACGATTACTAAATGAGAACTAATTCCCTACAGGCAACTGTACCATAGCTTGTGGTACATTATGTTCTTTCTCATCAGTATGCCACTTGTGTGGGACATCAGTACCATTTAAATGGTAGGCCCTGCAACGAAGATCACCTGGCACGAAAATCAGGTCCGTCAGCAATCGTGTGGAAATCAATGGAAAGTGATGTTTGGCTCAACAAACGGGCTTGACCCACCAGATGATTGGCCTGATTTTTGAGAGAGAGATTTCATGGTTGGGCCTATCTTTTACACGGTACGGATTTCCTAAAAAGATGCGTCGAATGCAGGAAATGTGACACTGTACCACAAGTTGTGGTACAGTTGCTTGTAGGTCATCAGTCCTCTTTAATAAATTGGATGGACAGGAATTGACCGTGCTTTCACCTATGCGGGGCCCACTTTATGTCATGTATGACATCCACTCTGTCCATCAGTTTTGCCTGAGTATGTTTGGACATGAGGCAAAAAATGAGGCAGATCTGAAAATGAATTGAGTCACGCCGCAGGAAAAGTGGGGATTGAATGGCTACCTTTGAAACGTCGTGGGTCATGGAGGTCTTGGATCAGTGAATTTTGTATATTTAGTTCAGCCCAGTGGGAATAGCTTTATGAACGGTTTGGATGACATGGAAACATCACGGTGGGCCTCATAAAGGTTTCAAAAGTGGTCATTTCTGTTGCAACTGTTTATGTGGTATGGCCCACTTAATTTTTAATCTGTCTCATTTTTAGGTGAATGTTCCTACGACAGCTGGTGATACTGATGGGAGTGGATTTCTCGTAGACATCGCAATGGCCCCACATAAGAAAGTCGCCTACGAAATTGGATGGACCATTTGAACGTGTAACAACTTTTGTGAATAGCCCACACCTTTTGGGGGCATTAAAATGAAAGAAGATTGAAGTGAAGCCTCACAGTACCATCTTTCCTATGGTCACACCCATTCCGCTCCCACCAAAACAAGAGCCGATTCAGTGAAGTCCTGACCGTGGTGCCTACATAGATATATATGTTGTACATAGGCACCATCCATTTGAGGATGTGGGCCAAAAAATGAAGCAGATCCAAATCTCAACTGGACCACACCACAGGAAATAGTGGTGTTTGAATGTCCACCATCAAAAACATTTTAAGGCCCACCGTAATGTTTATTTTTCATCCGAAACCTTGATAAGGTTAATCAGATACAAATACCAGCTTGATCCAAAACATTTTTGGCCCACAAGAAGTTTTTAATATTCAGTCACCATTGTTTCCGATGGTGTGGTCCACCTAAGACTTAGGTCTACTTCAGTTTTGGTTCCATGTCGCTGGCAAGTGAATGGCATGGATGTGCATTATATACATCAAGGTGGGGCCACGGTTAAGACCTGACGGAACTCGGTCAGGTCCCGACCTGACTGAATCCGCCCTCATCAAAACCACTCTGGATGGGAGATGCCCAAAACTTCGCCGATTGTACGTTCGTAAAAGCCCCATTAATGGGAACTATGGTTGTGATTGTACGCCGTTAGGTCACTAATCCAGTGGCTAGGATCGTTTGGCAACGCCAATATTGGGGTGTGCTGAACGAGTTAGATTATTGAAGTGTGGGCCCCACTTACATTTAAGTCTACGAGAAAAATCTTTGATACTCTAGCAGAGTGTGATGGATGATACGTAGGCACTGAGAAATTGCATACGTGGCATAGAATGTATGTCAATTTGTACTTTCCAAATTATAGTTTCAGTTTATATGCATCACGGACCCAAAAATTAGACTTATTCTATTATCTGACCATCAGATTGGAAGACATTTATTGGACGGTTTAAAATGAAAATACCTGACGATCCTATTTCAACAAACAAGTGTCCAAGAATCAGAAGCTAGGACCGTTCAACTAATCTGATTTTGAGATTTGTACTTAGCAACAGTGGGTCCCACAATTCAATCGGTTTATCTGGAGCTAATGTATGTCATATCTACAATTTCTGATTGTCTGCGTATCAAGCATTATCCGCTACCGGAGTATCATATAACCCCACGTCTTCTAGTTCTAGATTATAGCATTTAACGTACTCGCGGCACTATAGGCTTAAGCTGTGGGCCCCATTTCATATGAAAACGACACTGACGAGATGATCCTAACCATCCAATGTTGGTCTTTTACTGGACGTGTGGGGATTACCTTTTGGTGATCGGATCCGTTCATTCGTTGGACCCTATCAACGATGGAAGTTACCAAGGAAAAGCCTCTCTCATCAGGGTAGCGGCTTTCCTGCTAAAACCTTTCCCAGGATGTTCCTGCAGTGGGATGCTAGCTGGGGCTCATTGTGATGTTTGTGAGAAATCCATCCCGTCCATCCATTTTGAGACATCATTTTAGAACATGAGTAAAAAAATGAGGTGAATCCAATACTTAAGTGGGCCACACGAGAGGGAAAGTTCGGGAAAGAAATTCCACCTGTCTGGGCTCCACCTTGATGTTTATATGCCATCCAAACCGTTTATAAGGTCATTCCTACTTAGATGAAGTGAAAACATAAAAAAGTTTAGCCTGATATAAAACTTTTGTTGCCATATGAATGTTTCAACGGTGGTCACTGAATCCCCACTGTTTCCTCTTGTATGACCCACTTGAGTTTTGGATATGCCTCATTTTTGGCCGCATGTCCTTAATTGAGGTCGTAAAACGGGTGGACGGGGTGGATTTCTCACAAACATCACGGTGGGCCCCACTAGCATCCCAGTGCAGGAAAGCCGCATCCCCTCATCAGATGATGCTACCCATGTTAATGGGCCATGCACCATTAGCCACAACTGGCCGTCCGAAAGGGACCAATCGGATGTATGAAACCATCTGATGGGGAATTTTGGAGATGGATTATTGCAGGCCCATTGATGAGCGGTGGAGATTACTCGAAGGTGGGCCCATCACATCATTTTATTAAATATCTTCAAACGCACACCAAATACATATTCCTGCCCCCAATCGCCTTCTCTCTCTCTCTGTATAAATTCCTATTTCTCAAACCTCAAGCTTACGTTCGAGAAATCCAGCAATTTCAGAGAAGGAGAGGAGAGAGGTCTTCTTCCAGGAGATTTCTAGGGTTGTCCTTTGCAATCTATCTCCGATCTATTCTGCAAAGGCGAATACAAATTCCAGGTCCGTTCTCATCGTTTCCTCTCCATCTGTTGAAAAACTTCCTGTTTCTCGATCTCTGATTGGTGGATTTTCTGACGAGAACGGTGCTTAAGACGAGATTTTTAGGGTTTATATCGGCTGGAACTTCAAAGAGCTCGAAATCTCGTCCTCTGTAGAAAATTTCACGTTTCTCTATATCTGATTGGACAATTTTCGAAGAATAGAGAGGTTTCAGACGAGAATTGTTGTGGTGTTTAGATCAATCACATCGAAAAAACGAGAAATCGAGTCGCGTTTTATTGATTTTCTCATAATCTGTTGGAAATTTTCTGAGCTTTGGCCTCTGATTGGAGAATTTTCACGGAAGGAGACGGGGCTTTTACGGTTTGTGATTCTCAATCTCCTTTCTGACAGTTCAGAGAGGTTGAGCAAATATTTTAGGTTTTAGATCGATCGCCAGGGAAAAACGTGAAATCAAGCTCTGTTGTCTTTGATTTTCATTGGCTATAGGAGGAGTTTCCAGAGGAGGCAGCATCAAGTTGTTTGGTTGGAGATTTTCTAGGTTTTTATTTCTATGCAATTCATTGGATTCAGAAGATGTATAGCAATTTCAAGGAGCAGGCAATAGAATATGTTAGGCAGGCTGTTCAAGAAGACAATGCCGGGAATTATGCGAAAGCATTTCCCCTTTACATGAATGCCTTAGAGTACTTCAAGACCCATCTGAAATATGAGAAGAATCCAAAGATCAAGGATGCAATAACCCAGAAATTTACTGAGTATCTACGGCGTGCTGAAGAGATCCGGGCTGTTCTTGATGATGTTGGTCCGGGCCCTGCTTCGAATGGGGATGCTGCTGTTGCCACACGGCCAAAGACGAAGCCGAAGGATGGGGATGGAGGAGAAGGGGAGGATCCTGAGCAGACGAAGCTGCGGGCAGGGCTACATTCTGCAATTATAAGAGAGAAGCCAAACGTGAAGTGGAATGATGTTGCAGGGCTCGAGAGTGCAAAGCAGGCACTGCAGGAAGCTGTGATCTTGCCCGTCAAGTTCCCACAATTTTTTACTGGTCTGTCTGACTCTACTTCCATGTTTGCGTCTTTGGTTTTCTTTCCTGCTTTCTCTATATCTTTTATGGCATAGTTAAATGATTCTTTGTTTTGAGGATAATAATACCACTTAAGGCATAACATACATCAACACAGACACATTAATCATCCTTTTTTTTTTTCCCAATCAACCACAATTGAATGAAATTAGACTCTCCCTTTGCTAAGAGAAAACAAAATGATTCTCATTTTAGATGTGGGTGAAGGGTTCTCATGGTAATTATGTACTCTTGTTAATTGTGTTATTTAGACACTTGATTATGCGGGCAGTGCCTGTGGAGGAAAGGACTTGATGCAACCGGAAAAGGAATTGTTGAATTGTCTAATAAATGCATGGATTGTTCAATTGAGAAAACCATTGACAGATCCCGACATATCTATAGAAAACCTCAATGTTAAAATGGTAGATGGATCTGGATATGGAGATGAAAGCAAGAAACAGTGACAGGTCACTGATTAACTCTTGAAAGAGTGATGAGTTGCTGATCACATCATCAAATCCTAAACAGCTTGTTAAAGTCTGATGGATGCATGGGTTCATCCCAACAACCGTCAGGCTCTTGGGTTAGGGAGTTGCAACAAGAAAGACAATCCCATGTAGCTATTACAGTGCATATGCTTCCACTTCTTTGACTATTGCTCTACTACCATCCCTGCAACAGCACCAGCAGGGAGCCAATCAAGAGCAAGGGAAGAGGCCATGATCAACAATTCAATATTCAAGGCCCTCAAATACACTGCCATAGAAGTGTTTATTCCAGAGGCTAGAGAATGGATTTTGTTAAAGAAGAAGAAGAAGACAGTCATGAGATGAACTTAGCTATAAGACATGACAATAGTTAAGCAACCAACCCATGGATGCATAGCTGTGACCTCAAGGTCCACATCATGGCATGCACAACAAGGAGAGCAAGAGGCAAAAGATGCATTTGCAGATGAGATTTCTTCCAAGTAATAAACATAGGCATGCAAGTTGGCACCCAGCACAAAAAATGTGTTACCACTGAACCAGAAGTCATGACTCTCTCGAGTAGTTGGCTGCAGGAATAGCAAGGAGCCCATCCAAAAATGTTTCCCAAACGTCACTTGCTTGCCAGCACAATCATGCCCAACACTTCACTTCAGCGTAATTATTTGTGCATTATCACGAGGGAGTAGGGGTAGCAATGGGTTGGGTCGGCCTGCAGTCCTGCTTTTGAGGTGCGTTTGGGCCAGGCTAAATGGGTAATGCGCTGGAGTCGGGTTAGAAATTGTGGCTCGTTTACTTAAAAGAGTTAGGGCTCGATTTTAAACTTACCTGCCCTGCCCTGCCCTGCCCATATGAAACGAATTAATAGATAATGAGTAGATACATTCACACAATGTATGTATGTTTATATATATTCACATATTCCATTCTTAAACCCATGTGCGGTCGTCCTAGATCGGGTCAGGTCGGTTGAGCCCGACCCAGTTACAATTTAAGGGGTCGGATCATGGATTGCAGGTTGGGTTTGGGCCAGAATTCTTGGCTCATGTAGTAAACGGTTTGGGCTCAAGGCCTCAGGCTAATCTCGACCTCACCTGAGCATTAGTTCAAAGGCACGTTCTCAAAGGAAACAAATAGTTCTGAAATGCCCCAAGGACCTTTACTTTGACATAAGAATCTGGTCACTCCTTTGCCATTTCTGATTTTGATGTTTGGAAGAGCTTAGCTTCCATCCATCAAATTCAGCAAAAGATGAAAAACAATTTTACATGAGTTTTAAAACCTGTCCTTTTTGTTTATCTTTACCTGCTATGATTTCTTCTGTCCTACCAATTATTTCAAAGTTAGTCTTGTGACTTGTGAAATGCTAGACTAATTGCATTTTTAGTGTTTTATTTTCATTTTTACTTATTTGGTAGCAAAAACTGTTATGATTGATGATCGGTTGTTCCTAACATTTTAGGCAAGCGACGGCCATGGCGGGCATTCCTTTTGTATGGCCCACCTGGAACTGGAAAGTCATACTTGGCCAAGGCTGTTGCAACAGAGGCAGACTCAACCTTTTTCAGGTAATTTCTTTATATCCATATACCATTTAGATGTTATTTTGAAGAAAAGGTCTGGATTGTTAATTGCAACTTTTAATATAATGTTTAGTTACCTTTTTATCATTAGACTTGCATTCATTATTTGCAGTGGCTGACTTTGACAGTTATATGATTATATCTCTTTCTTCCACAACATAGGTTGATTTGTGATGTATTATTTGCTCCAGCTCCATTACATGGATTACTTAGTTTTTCAATGCAAAGGTGCATTTGTTTCCATTAGGGCTTGTTTGGGAGTGAGGAAATAGAAGTAGAGAAAATGACCTTTTCTTGGAAAGTCACTAAGAAAAAAGGTGGAAAGTAAAGTACTTGCCACTTGTTTAGGAGTTTACAAAATTTACTTGGAAACTATTTACGTTTTTACCCTTTCTATTGTTTAGGTGTTTTTTTTTTTTTTTTTGAAGAGTAACGGGAAATTTTATTAAAGGCCTACGGACAAAAATCACCGTGAGAAAAGAATACAAGGAAAACACAAAGAAAAAGAAAAAGAAAAGGTTCCTGAGCATTCCCAGCCATCAACGGTTGAGGCGGGAAGTGGACCATTCCGAAATCGACAAGAAAACCTGTTCAACAACTGCCTCGAGAGATCTCGAATCATTCCGGAATAACCGCTTGTTTCTTTCATTCCATAAGGCCCACCACACTGCCGGCACTACCATTAGCCATTTGTCTCTCTCGTACTTGCCGCTATAGCCTCCATGCCAAGCCCAAAGGAGATCACGAACCGAGCCTGGCATCACCCATTGAGTTTCTGAATCGGTTAGCACATGATCCCACACCGTACGGACAAAAGGGCAGAAAATGAAAAGGTGATCGACCATTTCCTCATCCCCACAGCACAAACAACACATATTAGGAATCACCATCCCTCTCTTCTTGAGGTTGTCTATAGGTGAATGATAAACCATGAAAACTGTCCATAAATGACCGAGGTACATGAAGCTGATGGTATGGACACACCATCTGACTTGGCTCTTGCCATCTGGGCCCACTATGTAGATCTCGAGAATGGATCGTCTCTATTAATTATAATAGAGAAGGTCCGATAATTGATATGGACCTTGCACCATGTGAGGCTAACCTTTGATGGCTTATCGTGGGTGACCCACATACTAAATAGTCCGAATCAATGGTTGGACCTTTTCCAATATAATCAAACATGTAGCACCCACTCTCCAATCCATTAATCATATGGTTAGGATAACCCAATAAAAGTATTTCTTGAAAGGGATGGGTGATCAAAGGTGGACTGCACATGATGGACAGTCCAAATCAAAGATTTCGCCTTTCTAGTGTAATTAGTATGAACCATCCATTTTCCAAGACACTTGTCAAAATGGTTAGGATCATCCAATCACTGTGATTTTTTTTTTTTTTTTTATATAAAGACAGGCCTTCAAATGTGGGTTGTGCATAATAAATGGCCTAGATCAATGATTTTTATTATAAATTTATAATAAATATGGACTGTCCATTCTCCAAATCATTGATCAGATGATTGGGCTTATCTAATCAAAGTGATTATTAAGAGAAGTGGGCAATCAAAGGTGGACCACGCATAATGGACGGTCCAGAGCAATGATCAGGCCCTTCATAGTATAATCAATATGAATCATCCATTCTCCACACCATTGATCATATGGTCAGGATCATCAAATCAAAGTGATTTTTATAGAGGGTATGGGCCATTAAAGGTGACCGCCCATTATCAATATGCATCTTCCATTCTCTAAGCCATTGATCATATGGTTAGGATCATCCGCTCAACGTGATTTTTGAGAAGGATGGGCCATTAAAGGTAGGCCACGCACGACGGATTGTAGAGGTCAATAATTAGACCTTTATCTAGTACATACCATCCACTCATTGGTCAAATGGTTAGAATCAACAATAAAATTGTTTTTTTAGAGAAGGATGGGCCATTAAAGGTGGGTCAAACATGATGGAATCAGCATGGATCATCCATTCTCCAGATCATTCATCAAACGGTTAGGATCATCCAATCAAAGTGATTTTCGAGAGGGTCGGATGAAGATCAATAGATTAAGGAGAGATTCTTTGTGGCAAGGAGCGGAGGGAGAAAAAAGAAAGTTCCATTTACTTAGGTGGGACGAAGTTTGTAAGCCCTATAGGGAAGGTGGGATGGGCATTATGAATGAAGTTCTTTTGGGAAAGTGGCTATGGAGGTTTGCTACGGAAGAAGAGGCATTTTGGAAGGAAATAATTGTTAGTAAGTATGCATCCGGCGATGGAGGGTGGTTTACAAAAAATTCTTCCTTGTATAGGGCGTCACACTTGTGGAAAAGTATTGCTTCGGTGAAATTGAGTTTTAGTAATGGAGTGCGCTTCGTGCTTGGGAATGGCGAAAACATTCGCTTCTAGAAAGATGTTTGGATTGGGGACGATATGTTGGAGTTGCGCTTCCTGCGACTTGCAAGCTTATCTACAGACCGTAATGTGCTGGTGGGTCATCGCTTCTCTCGAATAAGGGATTGTATAATGTGGACTCTTCTTTGACGACTTTTTTTGTCGGAGGAAGAGGTAGGGGAATTGACATCCCTGTTGGATCATATCAAATTTTGTTATCCATCCCTTGGTGAAAAAGATAAGATGTGTTGATAGCTGGATAAGTCTGGATGCTTCTTGGTCCGATCCTTCTACAACATCCTTCAAGATCACGACCTTGGGGAGACCTCTTCTAGTGCGGCTGCTACCAAGTTCATTTGATGCTATGGAGCTCCTACGAGAGGTTGGCGGCAGGTTGCTATGGTGGATGGAGCTCCTACGAGAGTTGCAGCATTTGCATGGTTGGTTGGTCGAGGCAGAGTTTTGATAGTTGATAACCTTTGGAAGCGGGGAATGGCTATCCCAAATGTTTGTTTGTTGTGTATGGAGAATGCAGAATCAATTGACCATCTCTTCATGCATTGCCTGGCAGCATTTTTTTTTGTGGAATAACATCCTATCCTCGTTTCAGGTTTCTTGAGCCTCTACGGCTTCCATTGATCTATTCTTTTTGTCTTGGCCTTAAGCCACTCTTTGGGATGGGTCGTATCGAAAGTTAGAAGCATAATTATTGAATGGGCTTCATGCTTTGGGGGGGAATGGATTATTCTTTATCCTGTAATTAGTTTGGGTGGGTGTAGCCCTCTCTCTATATAGCTTTTGCCTCTTGGTGCTTGTTAGTAATATACTTTTGTTACCTTTCAAAAAATGAAAAATAAAAAATCAAAGGTGGGCCACAAATGCTAGATGGTCCAAATCAACAATCCAACCTTTTTTAGTATAACCAACACGGATGGTCCATTCTCCAAACAATTGATGAAATGTTTAAGATATCCTATTGAAGTGACATTTGAGAAGGATGGGCCACAAGTGATGGGCAGTCTAGGTCAATGATTGAGCCTTTTCTAGTAGAATTAACATGGTCCATCCATTTTCTAGGCCATTAGTCAAGTAGTTAAGATCATCTTATCAAATTTTTTTGTTGAACAAGATGGTCCATTGCTGTTAAGAATCACTTTGATCGGGTTATCCTAACCATATGATCGATGGCTTGGAGAGTGGATGGTCAATATTGATTACACTAGTAATGGTCCGACCATTGATGTATTCCATCCAACATGTGTGTCCCACCTTTGCTGGCCCATCCCTACCAAATCACTTTGATGGGTTGATCCTAGCCATTTGATCAATGCCTAGGAGAATGGATAGTCCATATTAACCATGCTAGAAAATTTGGAGAGAGGAGCATAGGAGAGGAAGAATTGGAGGTTAAAAAAAAAATAGAAAGTAAATTTTTTTAAAGGGGATTCTCCAAGAAAATCATTTCTTACATTTTATTTTCTACCAGAAAGTCAACTTACAAACAGTGGAAGCTGTCATTTTCTTGGAAAATATTTTCCAAGCTCGATTCATTGAAAGGAAAGGACATATTGCTTCCTACCAAGCCTTTCTTTGTGGGAATATGTGGGAAACACCATTTCGCACTTTCTTTCTTGGAAAATAAACAAATTTATTTTCCCACCTCCACCCTAAAGAAACGCATTTTCCCACGATGGAAGGAAATTTGGTTTCTCAAGGGTTAAGCCCAAATGTGCCTCCATTCATCTTCAATCGCCTCACATGTGCGGTGTGCCACATGTGCCAATGTGCTAAAGGAGCCATCATCCATCTTCAATTTAGCCCCACATATGCCACTATGCCATATGTGCCAAAATGCCACATGTGTCACTATCTATCTTCTCTTGCTCCCCACATATGTAAAGCGCCCCACATGTGCTAATGTGCCACATGTGAGTCTGTGAGACTATCCATCTTCTCTTGCACCCCATGTGGTAGTGTGCCGCATGTACCACAATTCATCTTCTCATGCTTCCCACATGTGCAAAGCACTCTACATATGCCAATGTGCCACATGCATCATCATCCATATTCAATCACTCCAAATATGCCACATGTGCCAATGTGCACAACTCAAACTCATTAATAGAGCAGAGACACAACAAGTAGAAGGTTAGAAAATCTCAAAGTCAAAGATGGCCCAGAAACTCCCATCTTTGGCTAACAAATCCACCTTTACACTTGCTTCTTTCTGAATGCAATGAAAAGAAAGACGTGTCCCTCACATGTGTGAAAGAGAGAAAAACAGTCCTCCATGGCTTCCAATAGTTTCCTTGTAAATTGGTCCCTTCGATTTATTCCCCTGGTGATGTTCAATGAATCTCCTTCCACTATGGTGGGACTGGGGAAGTGAAAAAATGAAGATTTTTATTAAACCTTGCAGTAAGGGCAATACTTTTAATTTGTTGAGCAAGGTTTTAAGTACCCATTGAATGATGGGCCCACAGTTGAGTTACATGATTATTATGGTGATAAGTATCTTTTTTTGAAAGGTAAAGTGCCATTATAAACATCATGAGCATTATATGCAAAGTTTGGAACTTTGGATCTTCCAACAATTGGAGAATTTCAAATTTCTTTCAATGGAGCAGGCCTTCAGAAAAAAGGCTTTATTGCTGCCACATTCTCAGATTTACATGGAGACTGGAAGTCATTGATAGCAAACATTCTTAGACTAAAATGATATCCCTAAGGTATAGGCTTAAGGTGATATGCATGATATTTATAAGCTGTAAGCTTAAGGTGATATGCATGATATTTATAAGCTGTAAGCTTAAGGTTATATGCATGATATTTAGTAGCTTTGACGGAATTCAAGAATGAATCTCTTTCTTTATGTTAGGTTGGTTTCTTTAGTAAATTTCTTTACCTATCAAAGATAAAGGAATCAGATTTTAAGCGGAATTGATTCTGCCTGAGATGATACTAAGTTACATTGGTAAGTTTCTTACTAGCATGAAGACCTATCAAAGTGGAAAGGAATCACAATCTGATGCAGGGGTGTGTGAGACCTACTCTAAATGTACATGTGATCAATAGGTAGACATTCAAGCAAAGAATTCATTTAACTATCTACTATCAACTACGAGATTATGAGATTTCAACAATAAGATGATGATAATCCGTCAGAATCATACCCCATAGCATAAACGCACACAAACAAGTAAAAATGGGATCTAGGGATATGAGGACATCCCTAAACCTAGCATAGGCTAGCCCACGTTCAAGTCTGAATCAAGTTCTCATGGTCAACAATCTCGTTTTTACCGATCATGCCGAAAGGGGAAAATTCGAAGAAGAAAGAAAGATGAAAAGGAAAAAGATTGGTTTCGGGAAGGAGAAGGTAAAGGTTTTCCACAATGAAACAAGATGGATCTTACCTTCCACGCACCTTGAAGATCAAGAGAAGAGAAAACAAGAAACTCCAGGTGGAATCCTCAACACCCCAAGGGCCAATCCTGAAACCCTAACTTGTGCGAAGAAGAACTTCGAGGGAAATATTTTTTTTTCTCATAAAAATCAGCTAAGGCTTCCACCCCCCCCCCTCTTGAATTTATAGAAAAACTTAAGGAATGAAGTTACATGTGTCTCTGGCGTCAAATTTCAAAATAGAGACGTCAAATTTCAAAATAAACTAAACCTTAATAAATAAATAAAAAAAATCCAAACCGTCCATAGAATCCGAAAATATAACTAAAATAAATAAAACTAAGAAAATTGGGAATGGGCCACTAAAGTGGGCTCGGGTCGATCCAACGGTTGGATGGACCGATCGGAAGAATCCAACTGTCCGATTACCATCCAATCTTGGATCCATGGTCGATAAGCTCCAAATCAGTAGCCTGCACACATTTCCGACGAAATGAGCCTCCTTATGTGTATGTACGCATGCGGGGTCTTCGTGATCCATCAATGAAACGGCCTGATGGCCTGTGTCCATCCACAATAGCTCATCTGCTCCAACACTCGATCTGCGACGTCTCCTCATTTGGTATACTCTAAAGGGTGCACCACTGATGTCCTCAGTCAATTCTCCCCGGGTGGGAAGAATTCACCACTGGCGAAAGTGAACTCCTGTACCTCTCAAGCATGTCTGGATCTATACGTTGTATCTGTCTCGGTAATCTAGGAGTTGTCTGTAATAGGCCTGTACCTCCATTTGATTAGAAATTTCTAGTAACCCCTTGAGCGAGTAAAAATTAACTCGGAGTCCAAAATTTCCTCTATCTCGTCTCTTCTCGGTGCAGATGGAAGAGAAGGTAAGATGGGTATAGGAAAGTCAGGCTGTGGCCAGGGTCCATATATAAGGGAGGTCTGGGTAGAAACAGGGGAACCAGTAGATAGAGGTGATGGTTCGTGATAGGGAACTAGATCTTCCACATTAAATGTGGAACTGATGCCCATGTTAGAAGGGATATCAACGACATATGCATTAGACCCAACCTTTTCACAATTTTATATGGGCCTATGCTACGGGCATGAAACTTCTTCATGGATCCATGTGGAAACCGATCAAACCTAATATGAACCGTGACGTCATCTCTAGGTTGAAATTTCCTAAATTTCTTGTGAGTGTTAGCAAAAAGTTTATAATGTTCATTACTTGAATTAATCTTCATTCTGGTCTCACTATGCAATGCATGTATGTGCTGGGCGAAAGACTCTCCTAACTCTGAAGGACGCTGTGGGGTAGCTATGGGGATCAAATCTATGGGAGCTCGGGGTTTAAGACCTAAAACAATTTCAAACGGGTTCATTCCTGTGGACCTATTCACTGAAGAATTATAAGCGAATACGATTGTGGGAAGAATAGTGTCCCAGGTCCTTGTGATGGTCTCCAACCAAATACCTCAACAAATTCCTTAGGCTACGGTTAACTACCTTTGTTTGACCATCCGATTGGGGATGATATGCTGAAGAAAACTGGAGCCTTGTACCAAAAAGATGCCAGAGAGTCTTTCAAAAATAACTAGTGAATATAGTATCTCTGTCAGACGTGATGAATTTAGGTACTCCATTAAGTCGCACAACCTCCTGAAAGAATAACTTAGCAACGTGGGAGGCATCTGAGGTCTTATAACAAGGTAGGAAATGGGCCATCTTAGAAAATCGATCAACAACTACGAGTTTAAAATCGTGCTTACGAGTAGTCTTGGGAAGCCCAAGCACAGAGTCCATACTGCCATCTTGCCACGGGGCATGTGGAACTGACAAAGGAGTGTATAAACTTGTATTTTGTTTTCTCTGCTTCGCTAGTTGACATGTCCGACACTGCCCTACAATCTTGGCCACATCTTGCTGGAGATAGGCCAATGGAGACGATCAGATACAAGGGCAACTGTTTTATTTCGACCAAAGTGACCTATCATCCCTCCAGCATGAAGCTCCCAAACTAGAAAATCATGGAGGGATGTGCAGTGAGATGCAGAGCTTGTCCCCTCTAAAAAGATATTCATCTGTAAGGACGAACTCAGCACTCCTCAAGGGTGGGTCACTAGACAACGACGCATAAATGGTCCCGAAATCAGGACAAGTTGAGTACTCACCCTTGAGTTGCTCAAAGCCTGTAACTTCAATGCTCATGGACTCCACCGTCATGATACGACGGTGAAAAATGTCAATAACCTTATTTTCTTTTCCGGCCTTGTGCTTATGCACAAACGTGTACTCTTGAAGAAATTATGCCCAGTTGCCATGCTTAGGGCTCAACTTCTTTTGAGAGCTCAAATATTTCAAGGCCTTATGATCAAAGAACAGGATGAATTTTTGCGGTAATAAATAATGCCGCCAATGGCACAATGATTGCACAATCACATATAACTCTTTGTTGTAGGTGGAGTGGCGTTGTTTAGCCTGGTTCAGTTTCTCACTGAAAAAGGCCACAGGATGTCCTTCTTGGCTTAACACTCCCCCTATGGCAATTCCTGACACGTCACACGCCACTTCAAAGACTTTGGAGAAGTCAGATAGACACATGACAGTCGCTTCCATCATCTTCTTCTTGATTTCAGAGAAAGCCTGCGCCGCGACTTTAGTCTATTGAAACTCCCCCTTTTATATGCAATCTGTGATGGGAGACATAATAGAGCTAAATCGACGGATGAACCGCTGATAGAACGTAGCTAGGCCATGAAAGCTTCACATGTTGTGTATGCTACGCGGCTTAGGCCAATTGACAATGGCCCAGGCCCGACTCGACCACTAGGCAGTTTAGGTGGTCGCCTAAGGCCTTTGGTCAAGTGAGGCCTCATATTTTAGGGCCCACCATGAATGTATGTCCTCTCCACACCGTTCATCCGTTTTTTCGGATCATTTTAGGGGATGAGCAAAACTAAAACATATCCAAGCTCAAGTGCACACACCATAGGAAACAGTGGGAATGATAACGTCCACAGTTGAAATCTTCCTAGCCTCGCAATGATGTTTATTTGTATCCAACCTGCCCATAAGGTCACACGGACATGGATGGAGGGAAAAAAAAATCAGCTTATACAAACCTCATGTGGCCTCAGGAAGTTTTCAATGGTAGGCGTTTAATTCACACTGTTTTTTTTTTTTTTTTTTTTTTTTTTTTTTTTTTTTTTGTGGTGTGGCCCACTTGAGTTATACTTGAATTTTAGGCCCATATCCTAAAATGAGTTGGTAAAACAGATGGACAACGTGGATAAGACACGTGTCATAGTGGCCCCACAGAGTTTACTCAGTACGCTGCAGTGTACCGAGTTACTCAGTACGCATTTCACTTCCATGATCCGGCCGTAGCCTGCACAACTTGGGTGAGACCCCGGAACCAGCCATGTGGGTGAGACCTAGGGCTATAAATGGTTGGGTTTGGGCGGGTTTAGCCAAAACCAGAACCGCCCATTTACTAAACAGGTTTGGGTCCAAATTTTAGACCCACACCCTTTTACTAAATGGGCGGGTCTGGGTCAGGTCCGAGTCAACCCATCAGACCGATTTGGTAGAGGGAGATCCACCTAGACCCATTTATAAATGGGTCGGGTCTAATGGGTTTGGGTCTGGATCTTGTATGCAAGCATTTTTACAAGCCTTAAAATTGGGTCTGGACGGGTCTGGGCTGGATGGGTCCCTTTAAACATAGACTAAACCCGCCCACTTATTAAATGGGTTCGGGTCGGGTCGGATCAGGTCAAGCCTAATATAAAGGAAACCAGACCCAGACCCGTACCATTTAACAAATGGGTCGAGTCTAAATGGGCTGGGTCTGGGTACCCCATCGGGTCCAGTGACTCATTTATAGCCCCAGTGAGGCTCACCTCAATGTATATATTGTAAATCCACGCCGTCCATATGTGTTTTCAGATTATTATTAGACATAGTCCCAAAAAGGAAGCAGATAAAAGCTTTATGTAAACTACACCACAAAAATCAGTGGTCATTGAACTCTCGCCATTAAAAGATTCCTAGAGTCCACTGTAATGTTTATTGACCATCCAACCTGTTGATAATGTCATACAGATATTTCTGAAAGTAATAAACAAATATCAGCTTGGTCTAAAACTTTTTTGGCTTATAAAAGGTTTTCAACGGTGATTAACCATTGTTTCCTGTGGTGTGGTCCAAATGATATTTGTATCTACTTCGCTTTTGGTACCATCGCCTAAAATAATCTTTAAAAGAAGATAGATGGTGTGGATCTATAATTCATACATTGAGGTGGGCCTGTACTGTCAGGGCCTCACCCACATCGCCGGTTCCGGGGTCTCACCCAAGTTACGTTTAGCCGTCTTGCCTGATTCCAGTGGGCTCACTGGACGCGGATTGCGAGAGCGGATTAGTTGCGGCCCTGACTGTGGGCCCACCTTGATATATGTATTGCATATCCACGCCATCCATCTGTTTTCCTAGATCACTTTAGCGCATGATATAAAAAATGAAGCATATCATAATCTCAGGTGCACCACACCATAGGAAGCAACGACCATTGAACACTTAGCATTAAAAATTCCTAAGGGCCACCGTAATGTTTATTTTCCATGTTGATAAGGTAAGGTCACACAGAAGGAAAAAAAAACAAATATAAGTCTGATCCAAGAATTGTCCCACATAAAAGTTTTTAATATTTAATCACCACTGTTTCGTTATGTGTCGTCCATATGAGATATGTATCTGATTTGTTTTTAATGGTAGGCGTTCAATCATTACCATTTTCCCATGGTGTGGTCCACCTTAAATTTAGATTTGCCTCATTTTGTGGCTTGATGCCCCTAAAATAATGATCCAAAATGGATGGACAATGTGGATAAAATGCATACATCATTGTAAGGCCCACGGAGCTAGGCAGTCTTAGTAGGCAATCCTCATTGTTGCCCACCTTAATGTATGTTTTGGATATCTATACCCTCCAGTTTTTCCAGCTCATTTTAGGGCATGGAAATTCCTTCTCGAACTACCAAACGCATTCTAATTTATCCTTTTTTGGTAGTATTTTTTATTATATATAATTAATATTATTTTATTAATATTTTAAATATAAAAATTAAAAAGCCTCATTTGAATCCTCGCCTAAGGCCTCAACTTGCTTTGAGACGGCTCTGCAATGGCCTTGACTTTCTCAGGGTCTGCAAACATACCCTTTGACGAAACAACGAACCCCAGGAAGATAACTCTGGAGGTCAAGAAGGAACACTTCTTGAGATTCACATAAAGCTTTTCTACTCGCTGGGTGTTGCAGACCTGCCTCAAGTGCTCGAGGTGCTGGCTAGGGGACGTACTATAAATGAAGATATCATCACAGTACACAACTAAAAACTTAGCCATAAAAGGGTCGTAACACCTGGGTCATCACCCTCATAAACGTACTTGGAGCATTGGTTAACCCGAAGGGCATAACCAACCACTCATACAGCCCGTCCTTTGTCTTGAAGGCAGTCTTTCACTCATTTCCCGAGCGAACACGAATTTGGTGATAACCACTCTTGAGGTCAATCTTCGAAAAGATGGTAGAGGTGGCCATCATGTCAAGCATGTCACCTCGGGATGGGAAACCGATACTCGACAGTGATCTTGTTTATGACTCTACTATCGACACACATGTGCTACGTGTCGTCTTTCTTGGGTCTAAGAAGCGCAGGCATGACGCACGGGCTCAGACTCTCACGAATGAATCCATTTTTAAGCAATTCATCCACCTGCCTCTTCAACTCGGCATTTTCGGTGGGGTTCATTCTGTAGTGAGAGAGGTTTTGTAAGGTTGCCTATGGGACAAGATCTATCACATGCTGAATGTCCCGCATTGGTAGGAGCTCATTTGGAAGGTCCTCAGGGAAGACATCCCGAAACTTCTCTAGGACTGAACGAACCTCCTGGGGTAACCCCATAGCAACCTCGGGCTCTAGTCAGTAGAACCTACACTATAGTCCCAACTTTAGCCTCTTTTTCAAACTCCTTAACATCTATGATGTAGGAGAGACTTCGGCTAAGGCGCCCTTTGACTCTTGGAACTGTCTGGAGACGCAACATTTTTTGCTCCTATGGACGATTTGGGCTATTGGGTTCCTTTGTAAATTTTCACCACAAAGAGGGATTTTTTATCAACTGACCTACACTAAACCTAGGTCTCTGATACCAAAATTGATGCAGGGGTATGTGATGATCTACTTTAAATGTACGTGTGATCAATAGGTAGACATTCAAGCAAAAAATTCGTTTAATTATCCACTATCAACTATAAGATTATGAGATTTCAACAATGAGATGATGATAATTCGTCAGGATCATACCCCATAGCATAAACGCACACAAACAAGTAAAAATGGGATCTAGGGATATCATGACTTCTTTAAACCTAGCATAGGTCAGCCCACGTTCAAGTCTAAATCAAGTTCTCATGGCCAGCAATTCCGTTTTTACCGATCATGCCAAAAGGGGAAAATTTGAAGAAAAAAGAAAGAGGAAAAGGAAAAAGGTTGGTTGGAAGGAGAAGGTAAAGGTTTTCCACAATGAAAGAAGATGGATCTTACCTTCCACACACCTTGAAAATCAAGAGAAGAGAAAACAAGAAACTCTGGGTGGAATCCTCAACACCCCAAGGGCCAATCTTGAAACCCTAACCTGTACGGAGAAGAACTTCGAGGGAAATATCTTTTTTTCTCATAAAAATCAGCTAGGGCTTCCACGCCCTCCCTCCCCCCTCTTGAATTTATAGAGAAAACTTAAGAAATGAAATTACATGTGTCCCTGACGTCAAACTTCAAAATAAACTAAACCCTAATCACAAAAAAAAAAAAACATTTAAATTGTCCATAGAATCCAAAAATATAACTAAAATAAATAAAACTAAGAAAATTGAGAATGGTCCACCAAAGTGGGCTCGGGTCGATCCAACGGTTGGATGGCCCGATCGGAAGAATCCAACGGTCCAATTGCCATCCAATCTTAGATCCATGGTCGATATGCTCCAAATCAGCAGCCCACACACATTTCCGACGGAAGGAGCCTCCCTATGTTTATGTACGCGTGCGAGGTCTTCGTGGTCCATCAATGAAACGGCCCGATGGGCCCAATAACCATCCACAACAGCTCATCTGTTCCAACACTCAATCTGCGACGTCTCCTTCTTTGGTACACTCTACTGATGTCCTCATCACAATCAAATGCATAATTGACTGCGATGATTCTGAACTAGTTGCATTGGTAAATTTTCTTGTGAGGGTCAAGACCTCAAGGATCAATGTGGGACTGAAACTCGAGGATTGTCAAATGACATCTTTGACATTGTGAACCTGAAAGTCTATATATTTGTTTCCATTTACATCCCTGTGTAAGACACTCATAAACACCGATCTTCTAAGTTTTAGTGCATAGAATTTCAGAAGTCTTTGTTGCTTTTCGGAAGGAAAAAAAGAAGGAATTTCAGGGTGTTTTTCAATGTATGCATACATGTTGTTGTTGGCTGGTGAGTTGACAAGTACCTTATTATTGTTTTTGTAGTATTTCTTCCTCGGACCTGGTTTCAAAGTGGATGGGTGAAAGTGAGAAGCTAGTTTCAAACCTTTTCCAAATGGCTCGTGAAAGTGCTCCTTCAATCATCTTTGTTGATGAAATAGATTCTTTATGTGGCCAACGTGGAGAAGGCAATGAGAGTGAAGCCTCTCGGCGGATCAAAACAGAACTTCTCGTACAAATGCAGGTAGGTAACTGTGGTAGCACTAAACTAAGAGGTGTTGAGAAGGAAATGGCATCATATTATCTTTTCCAGCCTTGTCCTCAACACTGATTGTGATGCATAAAAGCAGCAATTGTCATTTGAGTCAAATTGATGCCTCTGTAATTCAGTAATGAATTTTCTTTCATTATAAATCCTATGACAAGCATGTGCAGGGATCAAGCACTGTTGATCTGGTTGCCACAACTTGGTAGGCCATATCCCAAAAGCAAGGGGAGCGTTACGCTTCTATCTACTCCATCCTCATGCTCCACGTATGACAAGCATGTGCAGAGATCAAGCACTGTTGATCTGGTCGCCACGACTTAGGTAGGCCATATCCCCAAAGCAAGGGGATTGAGCTGTTGTAACCATCAATCAGTGATCTTCAGAAGGAATGGTTCAAAACAGAGCAATGGTCCTCATTCAACCAGAGACTCACAGCTGCAGTGATTGGAAAACTATGAACCAGTCAAAATTATTCAATCACTGGAATTTTTGGCACATGCAGCAGCCACGAGATGAACAGTTCTGACCACCAACGTGTTTGCCATGTGTGCCATGAGGAGGGAGGTGCATAGGACTTCCATGATGCAAGCTGCTAGGGCTGTCAATCAGGCCAGCCTACTGTTCTTAGGACTTTGGCCTGCCACAGGAGGTGCTTGTGCCATTCATTCAGATTCAAGCCTAGAAATCAGGCCTGTTTATTTAATTGGGCTGGACTCTAGCTACATTTTGAAACCCGTAGGCCCAGCCCATAGGGCATTTTCATATACGCAATTTTGTAATTCAAAGTGTTAACAGTCCTCTTGAACAAGTGAGTGTGTGTGGGCGCTAGTAGACATGGCATGTGCAACGCATGGAGAGGAAATGGTTTGCAAGGCATGGAAAAGAGGGGTGTATTAAAAAAGTGATTGTAAGAGGGGAGTTATTTGATACTTCGGCAGTCTGGTGGTTGATACCTAGGCACTTGGAAATTGTACACAGGCATACATTAACTCATTCAAACTGTTCAAATCATGAGGTACCCATTCAATAGCCCATCTTCGAAGTTGAGATTGATTTTAATTATCCTAACCACTGATTAATAAGAATTTTTTTGATGAATTTGGACCATTTGTGATTTCCATCTTGACCGTCCATTAAGTATCTATCAATAAGCCAGTTACAAAATTGAATCAATGTAAGTTTCGGTTTAAGAGTCATCTAAATCAGGGTCCACAACTTTTGTGGTTTATTTTGAGCTGATTATATTCCATGTGTATACTTTCTTATTGCTTGTGTATCAACCATCATACCCGAGTATCGGAGTTTTTCTCTTTGTAAAAGGGAGGAGAGTCTCACTTATTAGCACAAGGCCATCCATAGTTAAATTACCCAAAAATGCCCTTCTTTTGGTCAAAAACCTTTCCCATCCATTAGTAATGCTATGTTTAGCCTTCTGAAAAACTAATTGCAGGGAAAATTTTGCCCATTGGTAAAAAACTTTTTACATGTCCACTAATGTAATGTTTTACCCAATGCACGTAGTTTGCAGGTGATTGCGTTCATCCGCAGCGATTAGTCTCGTCTCAAAAAGGGGTGGGGACACACTGTTGTCATAAAACCACCCATAGTTAAATTACCCAAAAATGAGATTCTTTTGGTCAAAAACCTTTCCCATCCATTAGTAACGCGATGTTTAGCCTTTTGAAAAACTAATTGCGGGGAAAATTTTGCCCATTGGTAAAAAAAACCTTTTACATGTCCACTAATGTAATATTTTACCCGATGCACGTGGTTTGCGGGTGATTGTGTTCATCCGCAGGGATTTGTCTCATCTCAAAAGGGGGCGGGGACACCCTGTTGTCATAAAAAAAAGAAGAAGAAAAGAATTAATTGTGTCCACAGCCACATGCATTATTTATGTAGGTGTGTGCATGCATGTGTTTGTGTGAGTGTGCAGGCACGCACACGCGTGTTGGGGTGTGCGTGGGCGTGTGCATGTGTATGGGTGTATCTACACCCACAGATGATGGAAGGAACCCTAATTCCTTTCATCGATCCTCAACTCTCTCTCTCTCTCTCTCTCTCTCTCTCTCTCTCTCTCTCTCTCAACGATGGATTTGGCAAGATCTCAAGCATTTTGAGCCAGAGTTTCTCTTGACAATGATGGATTTGCAGTTGGCAACATCTGAAGCATTGTGAGCCAGAGTTGGGATCAAGATATGGGATTCACCGCAGATGTTGATGCCCCAAACTCTCACAGATTGGCAGATCCTAACTTTGTATTCATTTGGCTATTTTCATTTGAAGATCCTAACCTAGCTAGGTATCCAATTTGGACCCCATGGATGGCCCGGATTTTCAATATGGACCCTTGGATGGGTCTGATCTACAATCAGCTAACATTGTGGTCCTATTTGGTGCTTGACTGCATCAAGTGGGAGTAGCTTCTCAGTTGCTATTTTGTCAACTTAGCATGTATTTCCCCATTTTCCTATGAAATGAAAATCTTAACCTTTTCTCTTTGCAAGATGGAGATTCCAATTCTCCTGGCTCATTGATCACATCTTAGTCACTCATGTTGGGTTGCAAAATTGTGAAGTAATAAAATATTAGATTATATAGTATGTGCTAAAAGAAATATCATTTGGGATGGTAGTTCTCAAAGAGAAAAGTAAGTTTTAACATGTTATTTAGTCCCCATGAAGGTGGGGGTGCTAGTAGTCCCCATTATGTATTGCAGAGAACTGTTAAAAAATTAGTCAGGCAGGCAAGTTACTGTCCAACTGCAACTTCTCCATGAGTGCTAACATGTCATGTGTGTACGACATCCTACCTGCCCAAAAGGTTGAACCTAATGTGATGCTCACTTGGCATGAAAATCAAGCTGACCCACTCATTAGGTAAGCCACACGTATTTTGGATCAGACTTGTAGCCGCCCATCGCTTTCTACACTGTGGCCCCCTGAGAGTGTATTGGCTTGATTTTTGCATTAGGTTTATGTGTTCTTAATAGTGGGGCCGAGCTCAGGGACAATTTGGATTTGATACATGCTTGGCACTTGGCACTTGTGATGTGGTTGGATGGTAACTTATCATCGAAGTAGTTGTATTTGAATACTCTTTATTATATCATCATCATACCATTGTCCCAGCTTTTTGGTTGGTTTTACACAAGGTATTCAATAATGATAACAGTTGGCCGTTCAACTGTTATGGCTCCCTAACTGTCATTGAGAGAGCGGGGGTTGCTGAAATTCATGCAATCCATGAGTTTATTGCACTAATGCATATCCTTGAACATTTGACATCATTCCCCTCAAGAAATTTGAGGATTTTTTTTAATCTGGCATTGCTCATTTAAAAATGATCCAAAATTACAAATAATGTAGAGAGAGAGAGAGAGAGAGAGAGAGAGAGAGAGAGAGAGAGAGAGAGAGAGAGATGAAAAATACTGATTTAGTGTATGCATGTATTAGTGTTGTCATACGAGATTGCATAGGCCATTTGGAGACCATGGACTGCATATGCCATAGTGGCATATATTGTTTCTTGTACCGTTGGGCATTATGTGGTTGCACAAAGAAGTATGCAACTGCATCAGCCACAAATTATGTGATTATGCTGCTACATATTTAGTATGTGATGGCATAATGTCCAATAATCAGATTTCTAACCATTGGGACTTTTTTTGTGTGCTTCCTTTTCATTCCCCCCCCCCCCCCCCCCCCATCTCTCTATTATTCTCAAAATCTCATTCTCTTACTCTCTCTCTCCTCTCTCTCCTCTCTCTCCCTCTAATACTCTCATTCTCTCTCACTCTCTTTCATGCTAATACTCCCATTCTCTCTTAACTAGTTAACTCTTTTACTCTCCTACTCTCATTCTCTCTTAACTAGTCAACTCTCTTAGTCTCTTAACCAGCCAATTTTGAATTTATATGATGTATTTCTAGGTTAAATTATCTTTGTTCAAAAGCACATCAATAAAATTTCTCTGTTGTTTTGTGTTTTCTTCACATTTTTTACTATATGCATTCATTTGAGTACTTGTTAGTTGACTTCTTGTAGTCTAATAAATATAACAAATTTTTAACGAAATTGGTAATAAAACTATAAAAAAAAAAAAAAACAATTTCCTACACTTGTGTAGGGGTGTCAACGGGCCGAGTTAGGGCAAGGCCAAGCTTGGCCCAGGCTAGGGCCCGTGACAGGCCAAAATAATCTAGGTGAGAGAGAGAGAGAGAGAGAGAGAGAGAGAGAGAGAGAGAGAGAGAGCCACACCACCATTGTCAAACCCATCGCCCTGCCCAAACCCCAAAATCCTGCACCATTGCCCTGCCTCAAACCCTAAAATCTGGCACCATCACCCTGCCTCTCCATGTCCTCAAACCCCATTTCCGTTATATATAAAAAATAAAAAAAAAAAGAAGAAGAAGAAGAAAGAAGAAAAAAAAAGAAAAAGAAGCCAAGCTGTGCCATCAATTCTATCCACATGAGCCACCTTCAAAACAAGAGTAAAAGAGTTGATTCAAAGACTCAACAGAGAAAACCCCCATAACAGACGAGAGAGAGAGAGAGAGAGAGAGAGAGAGAGAGAGAGAGAGAGATGCCTTATAATAGAGAATGGAAAACCCTAATCCCATAAAAAGCCTCGTATTTATGTTGGTTTGTTGTAGCCTTGTAGGGTCGGGCCAAATTCGAGCTGGGCTCCCCACCATCCATACCCGGCCCGATTGTGAAACGGGCTTGAAGTTTAAGCCCAAGCCCGGGCCTGATTCTCCAATCCAAGGCAGGTCTGGCCCGAAAGCCCGACAGGCCCACCCAAGCTCATTGACCACCCTACACTTGTAGTATCTTTACATAATTTTTACAATTCTTTCCATTTACACTTGATTTTTCCGATTTTTTTTTTTCAAAAATTTTATTTGGGGGCAATGCAATCACATTTGCACACAGCTCCCTTATGTCGCCTGCGATCGGCGATCGCTTATGCCATTTGACAACACTGGCATGTATAGATCTAAACTCCATACATTTATCTGAACAATATACACTCCAAATATTTTACAAAAAAAAAAAAATTTGAAAATTGTTGGAAATTATTTAAAAACAAGCCAACTTACAAAAGAGAAAAGAAAAAATATATACATAAACATGGCTAAATCGAATACAAAGCTAGCAAGATTTGGTCGATTGGTAAGGGGATGTTGAGTTAATAAATTTGCAACAAGAAAAAAAAAAGAATTTTATCTTTTTTTTATTTTCTCCAAATTCTTCCTTGGATCCTCAATTCTTCAGAAAACGGCGTATTTTAATCTTCAAGGATTGTACAAGTCTAGTAAAAAATTGGTTAAAAATAATCTCAAGAAGGAAAAACATCAAAGTGGAGGAGAAATGGGGAAAATTTGCAAAACATCTCCCAAAAGAGGGCTTATATACAGGGCCGTTATACGTCATCATAAAGGACCGTAACGGTACCTTTTTTTTTTTTTTGTAACAGTTACGTAACTGTTTTTTAATACCTATGGTTTTACGAATCCTATTTTTATAGTCAATCTTCACTAAGTACCTATCTATCCTCAGAAAGTAAACAAGCCTTCTTACCACTTTGGTCCAAGTCTCTTTAAGTTTTCAAGGCATCCTCTTTTCGGGCCCTAAACCTTAATCAACGTTCCCCTCTTTACTGGTGCCCTCACTTGTTTTCATTGATGTAATTGAACCATCTGAATTTATTTTCGATCATTTTATCACTTATTTGGACTACTCCTAGGCGACTTCGAATGACCTTGTTTTTAATTGTATCTTCTGGTCTTCCAATACATCCGTTCCTATCCTCTCACTTGAACAATCCCCTTTATTATTTATGCACATTATAATAGTCTCTTATTTTCTATATTATATATTTTATTAAATATATATTAATAGCTATTCTGTATATCATACTTAAAGATGCACAACGAAGACATAGTATGTGGAATGCAACTTCAGTAAGAACAATTATAGAGGCAGGGCTATTGTCAAAATCGATGGCCAAGTTGTCAAGAATATTTCTGAAAGTGGTATGTTTTGTTACCTCCCCTCCATCATTCAAAAGGAAGGGGGGATTGATAAGCATGTTTTTGATAGAATTAGAATTCGGTTGATGAAGTGGATGTGCATTTGGGAAATTTTTATATGAAAGCTATTCGACTGGCTTAGCTATTTGGGAAGAACATTGGTTGCTAGAGATTATGAGGAGACTATTTTTAAGCTATTTGACTGGCTTAGCTATGTGGGAAGAACATTGGTTGGTAGAGATTATGAGGAGACTATTTTTAAGCTATTCGACTGGTTTAGCTATATGAGGAGAATTTGAGTGTTGTAGAGACTATTTTGAGATGGATGTATGGAAAGACTAGGAAGGATATAATTAAGAATGAGGTTATTTGAAGCAGCTTGGGAGTAGTCTCAATAGGAGAAAATGATGGAGATCTAATTGAGATGGTTCAGTAATCTATAACCAAAACCAGGGATATCCCTGGTAAGGTGTGGGACATTGATTAGGGTTGAAGGGTAAACCTAAAGGGACTTGGAAGGCTTGTTCACTTACTGATGATAGGACCTTAGAATTGATTGGTGAAATAGGATATGTAAAGCCGATCCACATAGTTGGGAGAAGCCTTTGATGATGAGGAGGACGATGACATAACGATGTAAATACACCCAATACCAAAACTTAATTGCATTAAATTTTTTATAAAGTATCCCATAAATTACACAATACTTGTGTTTTGTAAAGCAATTCTGTTTTTGCTATTTCTTTCTTTCTTTTTTCTTTTCTTTTCCTTTTTTCTTTTTGTTAATCTAACGTCTTGTAAATGTGAATCACCCATAATTTTATTTCCATGTTAGCATGTAGGTTCCATACTTTTGACTATTGTAACCACACAAAACATGTGGGGACAGGACATCTGAGCACTACCACAAGTGTGTATTCTCCTGGGTTGGTGAAATTTCAGATGTGTTTTGTATTTCAACCAGAAGAATCATATTTAACAGAGTTTGTGTAGCATAACATGGACACATGTATCAAGGTCAGGCATTTAGTAGAGGTGTCGGATATGAAGATCACTGAGAATCCGACAGGTAGATAAATCTGAACAGTTTTAGAATTATATTGAAATACATATATGCAAATACGCGCATGTGGTAGCCACTATTGACACCTGTCTTATTGATAGAGATGCCTTTCTTTCACTTCTGCTCCCCCCAACTAGTGAGATATTTGCAGGTGTGTCCCATATCACACTTCCAATTTGGCACTGGCCTAGCATATGCTACCTAAGAACCCAAAAGTTCAAACATAGCCTTGGGATTTGAACAAGCACCCACATTCCTAAAAAAAAGTGTGTATGTTTACGCCTTTGTGGCTGCATGACTTTTGGTGAATCTGATCATTTTATTTCCTCTGTACAATGCCATAAAGATTTTGTGGCTCTTTCCTTGAATCTAAATTTGATCTTTCCTGTTATCTCAGGGTGTAGGAAACAATGACCAGAAAGTTCTCGTTCTTGCTGCAACAAACACACCATATGCTTTGGATCAGGTGAGCACTGATCTAGCTCCCTCATGGCTGCACCATTATGGCGTCAAACTGCATTCTCTATGGTCAGTTTCTTTGGATGTTGGAAATTTTGTATTGTGTGGCTGATAGATGGTGGTCCAACTGTAGGCAATCCGGAGACGATTTGACAAGCGGATTTACATTCCCCTCCCCGATTTGAAAGCCAGGCAGCACATGTTCAAGGTATCAGAATTTCGTTCATGTTTATTTTTGTAATGCTACTATGCCTATTTGATTTGATTAATATAGCAAATGTATTCAAATGATGTTGACTGTGCGCATTTTGAATATATTTGCTATATGAATCAAATAAAATCTTGCTTTTAGTTGGTGAGCTTGTGCTTCTCGCAGCAGCACTCTGACCTGATTTGGTGAAGTTACATGTATTGCCTCAAAAGCCCAGATATTTGCAGGGGAGAAATGCAGTAGCTACTCTCATTTGCCAATGTGGCATGTATGACTGAGATCTGAGTTGTTCATCTGGTGGATCCCACCATGTATGAGCTGTGTCCCGAAAGTTTAGGCGTGGGCTATGCATGTATGGGAAAAAGGACAGTGAAAAAAACCAACAGTTCACATTTGACGTATGCGTATGGCCCATCTGATGAGCTGACCATCCTCTCTTTTTTTTGCCACAACACATGGATTGTGCCCTACTCACAAGTAACAGTAGCAGGGAAATCTTGAACAAGTTTTTGCATTTGGAAATTGGCAAATATCCTGCTCTAGACGGATCTGGTATTCCTGGCTCCCAATCGTAGGTTAAGACCTTATGCAACATTATATCTTCATGGTTTCGAGCAGGTTCATCTAGGAGACACCCCTCACAACTTGAATGAAAGCGACTTTGAGAACTTAGCTCGCAGGACAGAAGGGTTTTCAGGTTCAGATATCTCTGTTTGTGTAAGTTGCATTCTTCACTATGGATGTTTCAACATTTCTCAAGGATAGTACGTTGCCATTTCCCAATTGAGACTGGTTGAGAATCACAGTTACCTGCCTTTTCCATAACAGGTTAAGGATGTTCTTTTTGAACCTGTTCGCAAAACACAAGACGCCATGTTCTTCATAAAGACCTCCAACGACATGTGGATGCCATGCGGACCGAAACAGCCAGGAGCTGTTCAGACCACTATGCAGGAGCTTGCAGCACAAGGCCTCGCTTCTAAGGTATGAGGAAATCGGTATAAGGCTGCATTTGGATGCACTATCAATAGGGAATGGAACTGCATTTCAGCTGCACTATATAGTTGAATTTCAATTAAGTGGAAGGACCAAATGGTAACTGCTTTTCCTAGGAGTTGCAATGAAGTGTCAGGCTCCAAAACATAATTACATTTTTTTGACACAGCACCCTCTCTTTTTCTTTATGCCAATAATCCCCTCCCTTCTAGTAGTGCCAAATAACCCCTCCCCTTTTCATATACAGTCATAAAACACCTTGTCCTTAACTTCTGTCATAGTTGACTATCTAAGGGGGACTGTTGACCAATAAATTTGACTATTGACCACATAAAATGATGCCTTGTAGAGACGAGAAATTTTTATATTTTGCCCCTATGCAGACATGAAAAGTTTATACTCAGCAGTCGGATGGTTTTGTTCCACCATTTAGACGGTCTAGATCAAATGTCTTGTATGGCCCAGGATTGGACAGTTTTGATCATGTGGCCATGTTGGGGCCCACATAACCAAGTGATGTGGATCTCGCCCAGAATGAAAATCCCTCTCATCTCTACAAAGTCAAGACAAGTGTCATTTCATGTGGTCAATAGTAAGATTTAATGGTCCAGTGACAAGAGTTAATTTTGACAGAAGTTAATCACGTGATGTTTTATGACCATATATGAAAAGGGGACGAGGGTTTATTTGGCAATGCTAAAAGGGAGTTCTCTGGCGTATAGCAAAAGGGGGAGGGTAATAGATGTTGAAAGATCTTTTTGTTTTTTCCAATCAAGTTGGTCTTGGAAGGAATGCAACTGCAATTTGAGGTTTGCTTACTCATTCAAACTCGTTACAACTGTGGGTGTTTGGACGCACAATTCAAATCGAATTGTGAAGATTCAGTTTGATTAAGAGGAAATGACCAAAATATCGCACTGATTCCTAGTATTGCATATTCGTATTGAGCAAGTAGTACTCAAAACCACAGTCCCACTTGAAAGCAATGCAATTGCAATTTGGAACGCATTACTTCTCAATATCAATGAGGAAGGTAATAATAGTATGGTCATTTCCACTTTACTGAAGTAGCTTTTGCAATTCAATTCAGTGCATACAAACCTGCCATTAATTGGACTAGTTACTACAATTCGATTAAATAGTGCATCCAAACACACCCAACATCAATTTTGCTTTACCTTCTACCAACACCCAATTCAATACTCTGATTCAATCACTGCTTGCAACAGATTCTACCACCACCAATCGCGAAGACAGATTTTGATAAAGTGCTGGCGAGACAGAAGCCGACCGTTAGCAAATCTGACCTTGAGGTGCATGAAAGGTTCACTAAGGAGTTTGGTGAGGAGGGCTGATGGAAAATTGGAAATAAGAAGTTCCGGGTACTGTTACTGTATTTAATGCTTCTATTGTCGTGAATGAAACATATGGGTGTTATATCTTATTCAAGATATTGGATGTAAGTCCCCTACAGGTGGGGATTTTGTCTGGAATTGGCACTTGAATATCTAGTTTCAATGAGAAGAAGCATATTGTTTTCAAACTGGAATGCATGTTTTCTTAGTAGCAAATCTTGTTGGGGAGAAAAGATACACTGGACGGATGTTCTCGACTTTCTTTATATGATGTCGGTGATTTCAGCCTCGAGGTTTCAGCTTTGGACGCAGCTTACCTATCAAAAAATGAAGTGATTAGGTCACTTAAATACATTTTCCTTTCTTTTGCTAGATAGGATATTGGGGCATGCATGAATTGGATGCTTTTAATTCACCTCTAGACCTCTGCAGTGGATGTCTTGTATCCCATAAAAATCACACATGAAGGATGACCATGATCTTGGCGGCCCATCAGAAGCCACTCATGACTAAAAATGAATGGTTAGGAGAAGTCTTAAATGAGGCAAAGCTTGGATTCTTCAACCACTATTTGTCGTGAAATGTCCATCTTTGTCTGGGCCCAATGGGTTAACTGTCCTCATCTCCTTCATGCCTGCTAGAGTGCTTGGTAACTATTTTAGGTATAAGCATTTAACCGTTGATTTGAATTGTATGTCATAATTGGTCCACATTTGATTGCATTTGCCTCTAAACAATGGCTTAATTATAACTTTTTATTGAGTTGTCTAAAGTTATGATAAAATTGCAATTTACAGCAGGCGGACCAACCAGTCCATGATACGTTAAAAAATGAAAATATTTTGTTAAATTGGCAATTCGTCATTTTTCAATTAAATAAAATTGTAATTAGGAAAGTTTTACATGGCAAACAAACTTAGTTGTTTTAACTTTAAAAAATAATAATAATAAAGGGAACTTTACAAAATAGTACCTCATTAATTCAGTATTTACATCTTGGTACCTTTTTAAATTACATGTTCGTTAAGATTTTAATGAGTTATTGTCAAAGGGGTACCTTCTGTTAGTTTTTCTTTAGCTTCGTTTTTCTCAAATGATAAAAACTGCCCACCTAAATGAAGATGTGTGAGAAAATTGAAAAGGTTGTTGGATCTAATTATTGCTGCAATTCTAGAAAAAGAAAAAATTGTAAATTTTTTCTCCGGGCATATTGCATAAGGATGTGGCTACAGGTCAACAGGTGGGTGCTATGTGGGCCCCATCATGATGTATGTGTTTTATCCACGCCGTCTATCAATTTTCTGAGATCATTTTACGGCATGAAGCCAAAAATGAGGCAGGTACAAGTTTAAGGTGGACAACACCATATGAAACAGGGGTGATTGAATGCCCACCATTAAAAACTAATTAGGGCTCACTGGAATGTTTATTTTCCATCTAACCTGTTGATTAGATTGCACAGACCTGGATAAAGTTAAAACATAGTTACAGCTTCATTCAAAACTTTTGTGGCTGGTAGAGCTGTACATCGAGCTGAGTCAAGCTGGAGCTCGGCTTGGCTCGTTCCCATGATTACTTCAGTTTGAGCTTGGCTCGGCTCGACCTTCGAGCTCAAAATGCTAACTCAGCTTAGCGTAACTGTTTGAGCCAAGTGAGCTGTGTTGAGCCAAAGCGAGTCGAGCTGAGCTTTGTTTATTTTTTTTTCATTTTGAAAAATAAAAATGTAAGTATAAATGTATAATAGTAGAAGTGTAGAACTAGAAAAGACTTGTATTTAGTGAGTGTATTTATAGACTATAAATTTTATACGTTCATCAATTTAATACTCTTTAGGATGAATGCTTATGTCCATAATACTCGTCTCTTTCATCAGATCCATTATTTTCGTCGTTTATGTCCAAGCTGGTATTTTTTCCAAGATGCTCGTTAACCTTCCTTGAATCAGAATGTAGGGAGACTTTTTCCATCATGTTCTTATGTAAATTCAGCTAGCTTTTTAAAACTTTTTTTATGAGATGATATATACTGAATACCTAAGATCTTATAGAATGAGGCAAGTCTGGAAATAAATTATGATGGCTTCTTGCTTCTCGTGCTTGACCTTGCTTTTAATGGTGGATATTCAATCACCATTGTTTTCCATGGTGTGCTCCAATTGAGATTTGTACCTACTTCAATTTTAGGCTCATGCCATAAAATGATCTCGAAAAATGGATGGACGGCGTGGATAAAACACGTACATCATGGTGAGACCCACATAGCACCCACCAATAACCACATCCCTATATGGGTTGAGAAAAATTTTAGGAATTTTTTTCTAGAATTGCAACCTTTTCAAATTTCTTATCTATCTCCATTAATAGGAAATCAAATTGCATACCGGGTATTTCTTATCCTACTTAGTATCCATCTCCACCGAAGCTTCAAACTTCGAATCCAACCTTCCTTGCTTTCTTCATCATCTCAACTTCAACATAGCTCCACCACTTCTCATGCCTCCATCGACCTAATCCTCACACTTTCCCACACATTACCGCTCTTCTCATGTGGCCCTTGGGTACTTGCCACATACGAGCAACCGTGGATCTTGCTGTCGATTCTGCAGTTCCACCAAAGATGGCCACACCTTCATGCCTTCATCCACACGAGTGTCCCTTTCATCACTTTACAATACTGATCGCAGTTGATGAACTTGCACTATTTCACCTCGAGTGCACTAAAAGAGATTACATTCTTGTTCATCTTGGGGACATGCTTCACATATTCCAAAACTCGTTCAATGCCATGAACATCCTGATACACATCGAAGCAATACCGACTACCTTATGAGCATAATCATCGCCTACAAACACTGATCCACCATTATATTCTCTGTATATCATGAATGAACTCTGATCAGGACAAACATGACATGATGCACCTGAATCCAAGAGCCACTATCCACCGAGAGACCCCTTGCCAGATACAGTGAGTACATCATAAACATCACCACCGTTATCTACGGTATTAACTCCATCTCCAAAAGAATTTTCAGACTTCTCTTCTTTCAATTTGGGATTCTAACAATTCCCCTTCACGTGGCCTTTGTAACGCCCCGGATTTACCATGCTTATTTTAAAATTTTCTGAAATTTATTTCTATTTTTTTATATTAAATACCAACCATTGATATTAAAATTCGAATAATGGGACATCCGTAGGAGATCATATGGAGTACCCTTTATTAAAGTTGCTTAGAATTACCTCATTAACAATGTAGAAGAGTTAGATTTCGCTAAACTCGAATATTTGAAAAAATTACAAAAATGTCATTAGTTAAACTTAAGTTAACTGACCATTTTTAAGTACGCTTGTTTCTAGCAATCATTAAAATGCAAAACTCTAGATATAAGCGTTTGGGCATATTTTAACCGTACACGTCGAATTTCAGCCCTCCAATCATCCTACAAATAGGTAATCAGAAATCTGATCATAAGTGGGCCACCCGACCTCATTTCTAATTTACTTTTAGTGTCAACGCGTTATTTTACCTCGCCAACATGCTGGACAGAGTGGATTTTATATAAACATCATGGTGGGCCTTATGTGCATGACGCACAGCCAAACCATGCGGTCAAACACAAGTTTGACCATGCATCTCACGCACGGACGAGCAACCACCCATGGGCAGCGTTGCTGGTCATCCAAACCGCCCACATATGGACCCCTTTCCAATAATCCAAGCCATCTTCTTCCTTACCCTCCAAAACCCCCTCCTACCAAATTTCATCTTATTCCACCGCGAATTCAACCCGATCTCATCTTCCCTTCCAACCGTTGGAAACTTGGATCTTCCAATCCGGGAAACCTCTTCGCATGAGAACTTAGGAAAATTTCTAGAGGATCCTAAGGATCCTTTCTAGCTAATCAACGCGGAGAATCACCTAAAAAACGAAGTCTCTCCCGCTTTGTGTAGGAATTCTCTAGAATCTCCTCCTGCACTAAAACCCTATCAAACAGCTGTGGATCCTCAGTTTGTAGACCCTACCTGCCTCATTGGACCCATCTAAACCCACCCTAGGTGTCCGATTGTCAGATAAACCGCCCGTTCAAAAGTTTCTAATTCTAAACTCATTATTTCCTATTTTCTTCTCACTGACCGTTCATCACTTACTGGGCCCCATTCCAAAATCCGTCAAGACCATTTTGTAGTCCATACTTAACTTAACAAACATGTGGAATCTCTCCTCAAACCATGTTGTCTACACTTTCCAAAACGACTTGAAAAATGATGTATTTCTACTTTAAACCACAACCGTTCATCCGAAGATGGTGTAGCTTCCTTACAATCCTAATTCCGACCCTACCTCTATATATAGGGCCTCTCTTACCCAGAGGTTACCCCCACCCACGAATTTGAGAGAGAGAGAGAAAGAGAGAGAGGGAGAGAAGAGTATCATCATGTTATTATTTCATCATCTTATATATCTAATAAGTCGAAGGTCATAAGGTTAGAATTCCTTTAAGATTGGATTAATAATCTCATGTTTTGAAAGTTGATAATTCTAATATGCTTTTGTTTACATGTGTTTCTTTATTCTCTCCTTAGTTAGCTATATATGAATGCTTTTAAATACTTTTTCCATCTCATGGTGATAAGGACATTCATTGGACATAGAGAACTAGTAAAAAATAGAATGTTTGTTGCGCATATGAGATTTGTGTAACTATCTTTAAAGGGACCACATTTCCTTCCATATTGTATAAAGAATAGTTGTAATTGTCTAATGGAGATTCTTATTATGTTATATTTCTTTTATATATGTGGATGGACCTTGATCTGTAGTGATGAATATCGGAACACCCGGTTAAGAGGTTGCCCTAACCTGTGACGGTGCTTTTAGCTTGTCCGGTTAAGTGGCCACCCTGATCTGTGGTAGGTGGTATCAAGATCTCCCAATTAAGTGGTTGTTAAATCCATTTATTACTATTATTATTATTATATTTACTACTATTATTATTATTATTCCTCAAGTTGTTAAGGATCTCCATAAGACTATAGTTGAGCATGGTTGTTAAGGATCTCCTTAGTAGTACAGGGCCGTCATCCTAGGGATGTGATGCATCGGTTACGATTGTTTTGATGAGTGACAAACCATGAGGAAGGATGTGATGGTGCCAAAGGTTGATTAGACGTTAAGTGGCTTAGTGTAAATTGGTAATAATAATAAAGAATAGTTAAATCATGCATGCACGTGGCTCCATGTAGGTGTATGGAATTGAGAATAGGCTAGAAGTGTCCTACTTCTCCCATACACTGTCATGTGTATATTTGGGCTATGAGCGTCCCGTTTCTCACTGTGGACCCTCGCCGTTTCCGCGCTCCCACACGACGTTCTCGTCCCTTTCCTTTCGGGAAGAGAAGAAGAAGAGGTGTGTGCGTGCGAAATCGCCGTTTGTGCCACTGGCTTGCCTCGTTCTCGAGGGCTTTGTTTGGTAGTCATGTTTAAGATGGATGTGTTTAAATGAGTTTATATAAGACCAGAGTCGCCACTAGCCAGTTACTTCGAATCTAAAGTCGGCTAGACCCCATAGAAACGTTAGAGAAGGGAATCCGAAGATTTCTTCCTCTAAAATGACTCCTTTTGATCTGCGGCCAGAAATTCGAGGTAAGGGATCACCGGTTACAGGGTGGGAAGAGGTTAAGCACCCCACACACTGCCCATACCGAGGTACGGTCTTTACTTCACAAAATCAAACTAACACTTGAAAGTCTGTTTTAATCCTCGTACATTCTCATAGATGACATGATGCGTGAATGCGGATCTGAACAGTAAGAGTTTCTGATGGGCAGGTTCCGATAACAGGCAAGCCCAGAGCATACGCTCGAACTGACAGGTGCTTAATATAAGACGTATGCAGTGTATTTGAATAATCAAGGTGCTTTGTAGTGAAGCATGAATGCAAGTCTGAATAGTAAGAGTTTCTGATGGGCAGGTTCCAATAACAGGCAAGCCCAGAGCATACGCTCGAACTGACAGGTGCTTTATGCAAGACGTATGCTGTGTGTTTGAATAATCAAAGTGCTTGTAATGAAGCAGGGGGGTTGGAAGAAAAGTAAATGTTGCACTTATGCTAGATGCAAATGAGATGATACTGGTAAAAGAGTAGCTAGATGGACGGAGGTGTCGCAAGGATTGACTTCGAGTGGCTGGATCAAGACTTGGATGGCTTGGGAGACTTGGACCAGTGGTCAGGCTGGGCTGGACCAGGCCTAGACTCTCCTCACTTGGGCTCTCCTTGGTGAAAAAATGGGCTAAAGGATGGAGAAGGAAACTCGGACGGACGGGCTCTCACTGGACTGGATTGTCTGTTGAAATGAGAAGGGGAGGGGGGTATTTATAGCAACGGGCAGTGGCAGAACCCGTAATTATTTTTGGGCGGCCCGCTGTGGGCCACCCGTACGGTCATTCCTCGATTTCCAGCGCGCGGTACAGGTCGCTTCTCGGGGCTGCTGTTTGGCTCGGTGGGTCGACTCGGTGAGTTGACTCGGCGGGTTGACTCGGTGTTTTGACTCGACGGGTTGACTCAATGGGTTAACTTAGCGGGTTGACTCAGTGGGTTGACTCAGTGAGTTTGACTTTTTTAAAGATTTTTTGACTGGCTTTTCTTATGAGGGTTTTTTCAGGATGATGTTTAGGGGTGGGTTGACTGGGTTCAGGCTTGAGTTGGGCTATGGTAAGGGTGAGTTTGGCTGAGTTTGGACTTGGGATTTGGAGGTATGGTCCTCCATTCATCCAGCTATCTCTACCAACAGTGTAGCCGAAGGTGGGGTGTCTACAGATGCCCCTCTTTGGCAGAGGTTGCGTGCAACCGAATGCCAAAGCGAGTGGACACCCCACTTCTGACCCGGTCATTCATAGATCATGGTCTGAAATCTTTGCTTGCCTTTGCATCTGTGCCAGTTGATAGTCTGGAAATCAATCACTCGCACATACCACGGAAGTTTGGAGAAAACGTTGCGATTGACCCTGCAGTTTGCTGCAACCTGGGTACCCAATCGTAACCTTTCCATTCCCGATCGGTACTAACATCGGATAGGTATAGCAGAGCCTCTGCGTCGCTAGTCTTACGAGGTTACTGACCCTGTGATTGATTGTATGTTCGATGTTCTCCCAGATCACTCCAGGAGTACTTTTTTCGCTTGACTGTCAAAGTGGTTAGAAGCCCTGCATTAGATAGTCTTACGGGATTCTACTACGCCGACTTGGACTCAGTCAAGGTACTTCAGGCATCCACGCCTAGGTATGCGCGGGTGAACTCTTTCCACCCAATCTGCTGATTTTGATACTTGGGTTACAATTCATCGTTTCCACCTGTTCAAATGGTTTCTTTGACCGAGCCTTTTGGCTTTCATCTTTTCGTATCTTGGCATGTGATATGATCGCACTGACACTGGAGTTCAGTTCGACCGTACTTTGAGTGCATTGGATCCGATGGTCTCCGGGAAAATCGCGAGACATCGGATCTTATTTGATTTTTGTGTCGGCTCCTACCCAGAGATATGGAAGATCTCCTGGTGTTTTGGAGGTAGAACGCTCTACTGGAAAAATATTTTTGGATTTTTGAAAAGATACCCACTCTGGGGAGTGATACTCCGTGGGGTTTTTATTTGCAAATAGAAATATATATATATATATATATATATATATATATATATATATATATATATATATATTTGTCTTTTTTGAAATAAAAATCTGGTTTGCATGCGCCTCCACTAGGGTTGCCTGTGGGGTCTTTGGCTAACCGGCTTTTATTTTGAAAGCAGGTAAATATGATGATCGATGCGATGGATGCTGATGCATGGAGATGCATGATGAATGATGGATGCATGGCTTGGCTCATTCTCTTTCAGTTTGATGATTTTGCTTTTGCTGGAGATGTAGAGAATTTTGAGCTTATTGCTTGCAGGGTTGTGCTTCTCTGGGTTTTTCTTTTTTTATGCGGATGTTTGGTCAGTGGGTTGGTCAAGATCCCGACCCGTGATCGATCAGGTCCATCATCCTAAGATGCTGTTTCTTTGCTAATAAGAATGTACGAGGATGTTATCCGACTTCAAGATGTTCTTCTGGGCATAAATGCGATTGAGACGGTGCTTGGTCGCCGGTTTTGGTCAAGATTCCAATTTGCGTGCGATTGGATCCGTCATCCCAAATTGTGAAGAGAGTGGAGTTCGAGACTCCTGAAGTATAGTGCTGGGGATAGTGCCAATTTTTGTGATTTTTGCAAATATGTGGTCCGAATCTTTACCTGAGTGGTCAGGATAGAGATCGGTTATTGAAAACAAAGGAAATCTTTTTGTGATTTTTTGAAAATATTTTATTTGAAAGCAATGGAAACATTTTTTGTGATTTTTGCAAATATTTGATTTGAAAGCAAGGGAAATATTTTTTTGTGATTTTTGAAAATGTGATTTTTCAATGTTTTGGTATTTTGTGATTTTTCTGAAATGCAGGGAAAAGTACGGAATTTTCATCCACTTTCAGCTTCTACTGCTGGTAAGGCACCCGATCCATTTTACGTCAGCGAGCAAGACGAGTCTCACATAGTTAAGTGCCGTAGTTTTACATCTTCGGATGAGAGGATTTTGAGGGTTTTCAGTCAACACACCCACAAAGTTGTCTGTTCCTCACGTGTAATGCACATAGACCACATATCGTCCAACGAACTCCTTCGGCCACAAAATGAGCCACATCCTCACATTTCCCTTTGTCAATCCAGTTTGGGGCCTTACGTTGCTCACAATTCCGTGAGGGTGCGCTCCTCCTCCCAACAGCCTTAATCCCCTTCATGAGTTTTGGGAACAGGGAACATCCGTCAAATTCAACAGCGACTTCCAAATCAAGGTTGTCTATCACGGTGAGTTCAACACGAACAGGGTTGTGGAGTTCTACCCGCCTCAGCCTTTACCTGTTTTAAAAGATTCCGGACACCCGTACGATCAACTGCCAGCCATGTCCGGAATAGGTTGGGGAAGAAAGTCCCCGAGAAGTTAATCCCAGTATAGTTTTAGGTCTTCGGACCGCTGAGATAAATTTGTGAAATTGATGGTGAATTTTTTTTTTTTTTTTTTTTGCATTTTTTTTGAAAAGGTTCCAGAGTTCAACACAAGTGGTTGAGATTGATACTGGTTTTTATGGAAAACTCAAAGAATCTTTTTGGTATTTTGGAAATGATCCAGGTCATCAGATCCTGGCCTGAACGGCTGGGATCGATGCTGGTTTTTATTAAAATCCCTCGGGATATTTGAACACGACGTAGTTTAAGGTCTTCGGACAAAAAAAACTTTATATACATGCTGAAAGTACATTCTTTTTGTGATTTTGAAATGATCCAGGTCATCAGATCTTGGCCTGAACGGCTGGGATCGATGCTGGTTTTTATTAAAATCCCTCGGGATATTTAATCCCGACGTAGTTTAAGGTCTTCGGACCAAACTTACGTACAAAACGGGGCAAACACACTTTTTTATTTTTTGCAAAATGTCCGGTGTTAGCGGATCTTGATTCGAACGATCCAGACTGCTACCTGTTTTTATTTGAAAAGTCCCTCGGGATCTTGATCCCGACGTAGTTTACGGTCTTCGGACCCAAATATGTATAAGAGATATGTATATGTATATTTTTTGGTTTTCAGAAAATGTCCGGGGTCGTCAGATCTTGATTCGATCCAGACTGATGCCGGTTTTTATTGAAAGTCTCTCAGGATCTTGATCCCGACGTAGTTTAAGGTCTTCGGACCCAAAACTTTTATGGTTGAGCATACTTACCTTGCTTCTGATGGGGCTGATTGTGATTTGAGTGGTCTGGATTGCTTGAATGGGCCATGTAGGACCTCTTGTACTTTAATTCTCATACTCGGAAGCCAAATCTTGATGATTGGACCATTGATCTTGGAGATTGGTAGCTTAAGGAAGCTCTTTAATGGTTTGGATCATAATGGTTCAACTTTTGGATTGCTTGATTTGGCCCTGTGGGCCCTTTCCAAACTTCAGCTTTGCTTTGAAGCACATTTTCTTGATGTTTTGTGAGGCTAAGAAGGCTTTTCATGGTGCGGATGATGACTTGAACGGTTCAGATCGTTCTTTTCAGCCATGTGGGCCCACTTGATGATCAAATATTGGGTTCGGGTCCTCTTTCTTGACAATCAAACCCTTGATGTTGCTATTTGATGACTCATGTAAGCTTTTTCATGGTTTAGATCATGATGATCTAGTCTTTGAATGGCTCAGATCGCTTGTGGGCCACTCTTGATCAATTTTCCTTTTCTTTGACTCGGTCAAACCCACGTTGGTCGCAATTCTTCATGATTGGATAGGTGGGGTACCTTCCAGATGATTCAGATCAGTCTCAAACGAAATCTGGAGTGGATTGGGGCCTTGGGTGGCCCTCAGGGTGCCATCTGCTGATGTGGACTGTCAGTCTCACCTACCAACGACCATGGAGCCAATCCCGCGGAGAGAGAGGGAACGCGTCCGTACGGGCGGCCCACAGCGGGCCGCCCAAGTCTCGCCTCTTGTACGGCCTGGGCTGGCTCGTGCTCGGACATTCTTCACAGTCCACTATCTTTGTCCCCTCATTCCCTGCACGTCCGGGTTTGATTGCAGCCATGAATATTCTCCTTGTCTCATCTTCCCTTCTCCTTTTGTCTTTTTCTTGCTTTGTCTTTTCTCAAGCAATGGATGGTGGAGATTTAGGGGCTGTGGGGGCTGTCCATGGTGGGTCCCACACTTCAGAAAGTGTTGAAGGCTTTAATGATGGAGGGATTTCTTTAATGGATGGTGGAGATGGAGCATTGAATGGGGGTATTGATGAGGGGCTAGGGATGGTGGTTGGTGGAGCTTTGAATGGCCCCATTAATGGCAGCCATGCTGAGATTTCTGATTTGAATGGGCCCCTCAATATGGGAGAAATGGATGGTATGGATGGGATGATGAGAAGGGACATAGGTGAGGCTATGCATCCTTGAATGTGGGCCGCATGGATGATGTGATTGATGGTGGTGATGGGGTCATGATGGACATTGATGGGCTGATCTTAGATTGCCTTCTGGTACCTGTGAGGAGAGAAAACACTTAAGCAAAAGATTGAAGCATTAAAGCAGGAAGAGAGATACTTACCTTCTGGGAGGAATGATCGGGAGAAATGCATTCACGGAAGGTACCCCATTAGTTGACTGGAGGCCGTTTATTTTGAAAGCCCTGTAAGTTTTTTTTTTTTTTGCATATATACGAATAAGGAAAAATGATTTTTTTTTTTGGAAAATATATGCAAATCATGAGATAAAAATTTGTGTCAAGTGCTTATCTGTCTGTGCATGATTTGGACTTGTGTTTTTAGATGTAGGAATCAGAACATTTGACTCAGCTTGATGTCATACTCGATTTTCTTCATTATTCACCAAGGGACCTGGTCCCTTTAAGATAATGCGCAATGGTATCCTGCCCCTAGAATTTGGGCAGATCTTGAAAGAATTCTTGACTCATAGCCGTTATCCTTACTTCCATTGAATCTTCATGTTGCTTGGATTTCTCATGCACCTGCTTTTTTTTTTCTTTTCTTTTCTTAGCCATTATTACCCGCAACGCCCTTTCGGGTTTTCGGTGCGTCCGGCTTGCCCGTCATTTTTGCCCGTGGCGCCCTTTCGAGTTTTCACCACGTCCCGGGTATTTGATCTTGTCTGCCCCTTGGCAGCTATGTTGTTTTTACCCTTAGCGCCCTTTCGGGTTTTCACTAAGTCCGCTGTGTGCCCACTCTTTTTACTCAAAGCACCCTTTCGGGTTTTCACTCTGCCCTCTTTGTTTAAGCACACATCTCTTTTCTTTTTCTTTTTCTTTTTTTGCTCTTTTTTGTTTTTTTTGGATAACTGCGACGACCAGAGGTCAGGAATCCGTCGTTGTCGGCCGATGGTAACCTTTCGGCCCTTAGCTTAAGTTACAATGGCAGAGCTGTCGGCCTTAGCTACAGACCCTTCTAAGGTGGATGGATGGATATATGTGTTTCTTTTGAGTCGATTTTTTTTTTCTTTTTCTTTCTTTCTTTCTTTCTTTCTTCTTCTTCTTTTTTTTTGTGGGTTGTGTGCCCCTTCTCTCTGTTTTTTTTTTTTTGCTCTATTCTTTTTTTTTGCTCTTTTTTTTTTTTTTTTTGCTTTTGAACCCTTTATTTGGAACACTTATTGGTGGACGGGAATGTAACTCTTGATAAGGTTAGATTGGCTTACCTGTGAGAAATTTTCATGTTATCGGCGTTGATTGGCTCTGGAAGATCCTTACCCCTCAGGTTGGTGAGTCGAACGGTATCTCCCAGAAGAACTTCTCCGATTCTTAGGGCTTGCCCCTTGAGTATGACAGATGCAGCAGTGCTTGTTTGTAAACCCGATATGACTTTTCGTTCTTCGGCTCCATTCTTCATCAGTACTCACGGTGACATGATTTTGACTCGAACTCGTAGGTCTGTCTTCTGATTTTAAGCTTCTCGAGGAACTCCTCCATCCTTAGATTTTGAAGGACGTCCCATTGCCAATGTTGATAGCATGTGGGAACCCTTAACAATTGATGATGTCATTCTTCATGAGAATTATCGTGCGAGATCAGAATATTACCTCCATCCACTTTGTGCTGTAATCGACTGCAACAAGTATACGCGTATGACCACTAGATGATGCCGAGTCGATCTTTCTACTGATGTAGATACCTCGTACAGGGAATAGCTGGAGCATCAGGTTGAAGCACACACATGGATTCGATGTGCATGCTACTGACACTTGAAGTATTTTCTGACATGTTGGCAGCAATCTTGTCTTCATTGAGCTGTGAGATTTCTGCGATCATTCGTCAGGTCGCATACTCCAACAAGGAATGTAAGCATAGTCTTGGCAGCATCTTCTTGATAGGCTTGATGAGTTTTTGATCGAGTCTGGATAAGTCTTCATAGGACGCAAGATCGGGAAGTCATGACTTCAAAAATTCGATCATTCTCTGCTTATTTTTCGGGGACAAGGATTCTCGATACACACTTCCTTATGGGTCTCAGGAGATCCTAGGTTTATAATTTTGAAATTTTTCGAGATGACATTGGCTTTTGGTTCGAACTTTCGAGGAGACCCTCTAAGTTTGGGAGTCAGCTCATCATTTTCCTCATCATTAGCTCTATCCAGACCCCTGAGTTTGAAGTCCAACTTTAGATCGAAATCACATGAATCAACTTCATACTCAAGTGCTTTGACAGACAGACTTGACACTTTATTGAAAAAGATTTCTATTTTTTTTTTTTTTTTTTGCTTTCAAAGATTTTTTGGTTTTTTTGGAATTTTGTGAATATCTGGATTTTTTGAACTTTTAGACTTTGTGAAAATTTGATTTTTTATTTTGAACATTTGAAATATTTGGTGTTTTGGGTTTTTGAATCTTCTGATTTTTTTTTTTTTGAAATTTTTTTTGTAAAGGACCCGAGCAAGACGGCGATGTGAACCAGGTGTTGTCTGATTCGGCTCGGGGAGCTGAGAACTGTCGGCTTTTATTGGCCGTCATGGGGAATACAAACCTGTTACTGCCATGCACTCCTTCCCCTCAAGAGGCAGGGCCAGAGGGATCAGTAGGCCAACCCTCATTGTTGTGCCCAAACGTCATGGTAGATCTGGAATTGGGCTTCGAGTCGGTGTCGGATGCGATTTCTCCTGGCTCATCCCCAGTGTATTGCAGCTCTTCGGGTTCATCTGGTTGAGGTGGGACCAGGACGGTAGTCCAGTCGATCGGGGGAAATTTCTGCCCCTTGCTTGAGTTTTCTTTGGGCAACTTTATCAGACTCAATCTGCTCGCTTGATCATCGAAGGTGGAATCCAGCCCATCATCAGGATAGATAATCCTTGCGTTGAGGAACTGGATTGGTGTGCAGATGCAGAGATTGCCTTCTCCTTGAAGACCCCGTCTTCTTCTGATACTTTTGTGCTTTGGTTTTCTAATCCGAGTAGGCCGATATCGGAGTCTTTCTCTACCCACATTCTCTTGAACTCCCATGATTCGGGTCGAGTCTTGATATTCAAGCTGATAGTAGAAGGTTTGGCGCTCGGCAGGGAGGAAGACATAGTTTGATCCGATGGGACATGCGCGAGGGAAGTAATTTGCATTGTGATGGTATGAGACCTCCCCATTAGAGCGTTGTTCGTCCATGGCTGGGATGGTAGGCTCTCGGAGGTTGGATGCTTCTACCATGGGAAATTGTCCGGGATCGGTAATGATGGTGATCGCCCTATCTCCGAAGATGTGCTTGACCCTTTGGTGAAGATTTGAAGAGATGACACCGATTCTGTGAAACCAAGTTCGATCGGAAAGGAGATGGAATGAAGCTGAGATGTCCAAGACCTAAAGAGTGATGGTTGATGTTTTTGGATCGATCAGAACCTGGACATCAATCTCCCCTTCGACCTCCTCGATAGGGGCCACATAATTGAAGCTGGGCCCCAATTCTGCTAGGGCATGTGGCATGCTGTCCAAGGAAGGGTTTTCTTCTTGGAGGACGATGACTGAAGTAGAAGCCGAATAGACAGGTGCGGTGGGCAAGTTGTGCCCCTGGTTGTTTGCTGGAGAAACGGGCAGGCTTTTCCCCTGGTAAGCTGGAGTGAGCAAGCTGTGCCTTTGACTGACTATTGCTGAGACGGGCAAGTTGTGCCCCTGGTTTGCTGATGCTGTGTTAGGGAGATTATCCCCTTGGTTGACTGAGATGGGCAGATTATGCCCATGGTTAGAAATGGGTGCGAAGAATGAATTGACTGAAGGTGCCCCTTGTATGATGATGGGCTCTAGGATTGAAATAGTTGAAGGTGCCCCTTGCAGGATGAGAGGTTCGAACTTTGAACTAGAGTCGATGGCACGGATAAACTGGAGAGGAGGCTTTTCTTGGCTAATGAAAGCTGGATAGGCAGGAGGTGCCCCTTGCATTGCAGAGACTGGATTGACTGGAGATGCCCCTTGCAGGATGAGGGGTTCTGAAACTGGACTGGTAAGGGGTGCCCCTTGCCAACCTTGATTAGGGAACTGTGAGTTCCATCTTGAATGTTGCTGTTGCTGCGGTTGTCCATGCTGAGGGAGGAATAGTGCACCTTCGGTAGAGGCGACAAGATCATTCTTTTCCATTGAATGGGAGATGGGAACACTACCATTATCGCTCTCGTATCCGGTAAGCTCACCTTCCACTATTGGTTGTACTGGAGAGGCCTGTTGAGGCCACCAAGGGGAGATCATCCCAGCCCTTATTTCGGCTTCGACTTGTTCCCCGGCGCAGATGAGTTGGCTGAAGTTCGCATATGGATGTGAGACAAGGTATCCAGAGATACTTGGATTTGCCGAGTGGACGATCATGGAGATTTGCTCCTCGTCGTCGAGGGGAGTCTTCATTCTAGCGGCCATGGCCCGCCACCGTCCAACGTAAGCTGACAATGTTTCATCACTTCTTTGACTGAGAGCTGCGAGGACCGCTCTCCTGGGTGTCATGTTAAGATTGTATGCGAACCTGTCGACGAAAGCCTGGGAGAGCTGCTCCCAAGTCCTGATGCGATGACAGTCCAATGATGTGTACCAGTCTAGGGCATCGTCTTTCAGGGACTTTTGAAACAAACGGATCAACGCTCCGTCGTTGCTTGCCACAGCATCTAGCTCACCACAAAATGATCTCAAGTGGTCTATAAGACACCCTGTCCTATCATATCTTTTAAATTTTGGTACCTGAAAGCCTTGAGGTACCATTGCATCAGGAAATGGACAAAGATCTCTGAACTTAGTGGATGAAAGATCCACCCCTTGCTGCTTCTGCAACTTTCTCTTCATCTCTCGCATCTGTTCTCGGAGTTGCTTTATTTCGGAGGGACCAGATGAAGGAGATCTTGCCCCTTGCCAAGACTGAGATGGCCCCCTTTCATAATAATTGGTGTCATTGATGCTCCTATAATTTCTGCTTGAAGGAGGTTGGGCCTGATAATTACTCCCATTATAGGGACTTTGTTGGACTGGAGCTGAGATGGGAGACTGCAAAGAAATCCCAGTCACAGGAGAATATTGAAATTGGTTGGAACCCCCATTAGGGAGAGATTGTTGGAATTGACTGGGAGTTCTGATTGTGGGATGTATCTGAAAATGACTCTTGTTTGCAAGAGGATACTGGAAGAAATGCCCTGAGGTCGAGAGTTGTCCTGATTGAGGACCTTCATTAGGAGGGTATCGAAAGTCCTGCGCCAACCCTGATAGCTGTGGTTGAGATGAACTGGAGACTGGAAGAGATGGTTGCTGAGATTGCTGAACTGGGCCTGCTTGGTTGTTGACTGCTGCGGTAGCTTGTGCTTGCATGAATTGCAAGAGCATTTCTTGCATTGCTCTCATTCCTTGCGCCAATTCTTGCATGATTGGCGTATTCTCAATTGGCTGTTGCGCTGGAGGTTGCGCTTCGGTCATTTCAAGAGAGAGGTGAGTTTCTTCTTCGTGGTCGGACATGGCTTGCTGAGCCCGAGTGCGGATTATGCTGCGGAAGGGAAGTTGTTTCCGAACATGTTGAGCCCGAGGAGGCGCAATGGTGAGGACTATACTCTACTCTTTTTGGGTTTTAGGGTTTTCTATTTTTTTTGGGTTTTGGGTAGAATGTTATGCAGATGAGATTGTATGAGGACTAATGACTTTCAAGTATGGGAAGGATTCTGTTTTTCAAGTCGGATCACGACTAGTGGGACTAATTTATCCCCAGCAGAGTCGCCATTCTGTGGACCCTTGCCATTTCTGTCACGCCCTGAAATTCGGAACCCGAGTACAATCACCCAAAGCCCGAGTTCCAGGGTGTGAATTGAAAAATTCGAGCACAGATTCCTTGAAATTCCATTCCACACATCGCATAACTAAAATAAATCCCAAATATAAAGTTTCTTTTCACTGATATCCTTTACATTGAATTTTACAAGACAAAATAGATTAACTACAGTTGGCGTTTGAGTAACACGTGATCATCTGAATACTCTGCTCTGTCTACGTCTGAGCCTTCCTGAAAACCTGCAAGAACTGTGGTGATTTTGGTGAGCTAAAAGCCCAGTGAGGTCATTTCCATCACAAGTAATATTCCAGTTGATAAGATGTTAGATGTGAAATACTATCAGCTAGAATCATACGAATATATAAGGATATGGTGATGACTTAAACACATTATGTCTTATTATGAATGAAGCATGATTATCATGATGTCATGTATGTTATGATACGTGTAAGAGCACAACGTCTAGGAACTCGTTGCCACTGAACATTAGGAACCTGTCGCAAATCAACCATGCTCACCTAACCGGTACAACGAGGCGGCAAATCAACCATGCACGCCAGTGGGCAAATCAACCATGCACCACTGATCCAACCGAGCAAATCAACTATGCTCAATAAGTGAAACGACCAGAACTCGCTGCCACTGAACATTAGGAACCTGTCGCAAATCAACCATGCTCACCTAACCGGTACAGCGAGGCGGCAAATCAACCATGCACGCCAGGAGTCAAATCAACCATGCTCCTGTTCTGTCGCGGTGTATAAATGTATGCTCATGTATGTGTTTATGGAAGCATTCATCAAGCATGCAATGCATATCAAAATCCAAGCCCAATCACGCCATGTATGTTATCTTCGTTCAAATAATTCATTATCTAAATATTTGTCATAAATTAAGAAAGTTGAGAAAGATGCACATTGTTTAAGGTTTGTCTCAACACCTAAGTTATGTTTACCTAGGCCTTTACCTTGACCATTCGGGAAGACAATCTCTAGAGAAACGCATTCAACCTATGTAAAACCTCTACATAGAGTTATGTGGAGAGGTAGAGGTAAATATACTTATAAGGGCAATGGATCTGAACGTGGGACTTGAGAATACGAACCAATGGTAAATCCTTTACTTAGGATGAGGATTTGAAAGTAAATTAAAATAGAAAAACTTAAACACTAAATCGAAGAATAACTAGAAGGAATAGTCTAGGAAAATTAACAGGAAATCCCATATGAAGAATCACTCACCGGATATGGAATACTTCAAGTCCAAGGGAAACCAAATTCGAATTTGAGTCGGCTCGGTGAGTTGACTCGCTGAGTCAACTCGGCAGAAAATCATATTTTCTTCCGAATCTTCTTCTTCTTCTTCTTCTTTCTCCCTCCTTCTTCTTTCTTTCCTTTTCTTCCTTTCTTCTTCTTCCTTTCCTGGCCGGGGAAAGGCCTCAACAGCAGCAGCAAGGGGATGAGCACATCAGCACGCCACTCTCTTCCTTCCCATACGAATTCTCTCTCTCCTCCCCTTTAAGACTCTCTCTCTCTCTCTCTCTCTCTCTCTCTCTCTCTCTCTCTTGTTTCGTATCTGCTTGATCCTCTTGGGTATTAGGATTCTTATAGGCGTGGGTGTCTTGCACAGCAAGTCATAGGGGTGTTTCTTCAAGTGAAAGAAATCTTGGATTCAATCCAAGTTGGAGAAGGAATTACTTATTCTAGAAGGTTTTTGCGCATTAGAGCCGTTGGGAATGTCAATGGGGTCCACACGATCTTACATATAAGATTTGGAAAGTCCATGCGAATCAGCGACTTGGATCTTGGCGAATCTTGGTTTACATTGGTTGGAAACAACAGTTTGGAGTGGGCTACTGGGTTGACGAATGGCCAAACGGATTCTACGGACGTGGGAGGAGATGCGTACGGACAGGATGGACGTCTTGGATTTTGTATATGGGGCCCACCGGATGGACAACGTGAACCATGCATGGTGGCAGCGGCAACGCTGCTGCTGCAGCGTCCCTGGAGAAGACGGACATTATCTTCTTACTTTTCTTTACTTGTAACGTGCGTCGCACGTACATGGGATACTACAGTATGTCCTCACAAGTGGGGTCCACTTTAGGTGGATCTGAAACATTTTATCCGTCCAATACGTTTCCAACATAAAATTAATCGTTGACAAGAAAAATAAGACAGATCCGAGTTAAGGTGGGCCACTTATGACCCGATTTCTGATTAGGGCATTTGTAGGATGATCGGACGGTTGAAATTCGACGTGTACGGTTAAATTGTGTCCTAGAACTCGTATATAAAGTTTTGTATGAAAGTGACTTGCAGAAAGTATTATATTTAAAAATGGTGGTGGAGTTTGAGTTGGAGAAGGACTCCACTTTTCGTTTCTTGCGAAACAAATCTTAAGTGAGACGTTGGAGACCTAGGTGGGGTCCACACGACCCTAACAGAGCAGTTCCCAGGCTACCATGCACCGTAATGACCAGGATCTTGGCCGCTTTTGGTTTGGACGGTGATTTGAAGAAGATCGGATAGACTACCGATGTGGAAAATATTCAAGGGGACTCTATGCGTGGGGGAGAGGGATCAATTGGACGGGTTGGATTTTAAATGCAGGGCCCACAGACAGACGGTGTGGATGGTGCAAACCGGCAGCAGACGGACTTCTTTGTAATACGCTGCGCGTCTTTGTAATACGTGGTCAACACGTGTTGACCGGTCGAATCTTATGCAGTAGTGTATGTGGGTCCCACCATGATGCTTGTAACCAAAATCTGCTCCGCTCATCTGGTGTAGCACGATTACTTTAGACATAAGATAAAAAATGATCTAGATCCGATAACCATGTGGGTCACATGATGAGAGTTAGTGTGCTTCTACCTCACCGTTAAAATCTTACGTGAAATTTTAACAGATTACTAGGGTATATATTCATATAATTCCAATTCTACCCTTTCCTTTAGTATTGACTTCCAACACCTGTACCAATCGTATACACCATCATTTTTCGGTGAAACTTCCCCAAGGCCTGTCATTTTTCGCGCTCTTTATACGGGTTAAGTTTGGGCATTGATCTCTTACAGATGACCAAGATGCCTTTTTAGTGATCCATCACACTAGGTGATCCAAAGTGACATTTGTACATATCCAATAGAAAATTTAACCGGTAGCCTTAGTATATATCCTATGATCTTCGAAATGATCGGTTCGGTTTGTTATTTGTGTGGCCCAATTACCGGATACGAATTCGATGGATGGTTATATGAGAGGCCAATTTTTTTCGAATTAGATGTTTATGTTCTTAAACACAAGTATGAGTTATTGTACGGTCAGTTTCTTAAACTGATATTTCTAATATGGTCTTTAGGTGGCCTATTGGTGAGACATATACACCGTTAGACTTTAATGACTTGTCTACTCATGAAATTTCATCAGATCACAGTTTTGACGGTAGGTTAAGCATTTGAATGTATGATAAACAAGATGAACGGATCAGAATGTTAAATTGATTTGTGTATGAGCGGCTATGGAGATCAAGGGGTTTAGTTTACTATGATCGGCTTGTTCAAAATCGAGGTGGACGGTTAGATATTCTTACCTAGCAATGATAGGTCATTCTAATGGTCCGTCTATTGACTTAACTAAGTACACTAAGTTTTTAAAGTTTTAAAAGTGTTAGAATACGTATAAAAGTGTGACGTGTGTGTATGTATATGAACGACGCGGCCTAAAATTTAAATTCTAATGTGTGAACTATAACACTCGTGTACCTACTCGTGTACTAAATTTTTGGGGTATTACAATTTCCGCGCTCCCACACGACGTTCTCGTCCCTTTCCTTTCGAGAAGAGAAGAAGAAGAGGTGCGTGTGCGTGAAATCGTCGTTTGTGCCACTGGCTTGCCTCATTCTCGAGGGCTTTGTTTGGTAGTCGTGTTTAAGATGGATGTGTTTAAATGAGTTTATATAAGACTAGAGTCGCCACTAGCCAGTTACTTCGAATCTACAGTCGGCTAGACCCCGTAGAAACGTTAGAGAAGGGAATCCGGGTGACGATCCTCAGGAGCTTGGACTTGGATTGGGGTTTACACGGGTGAGTTTGGCTGAGTTTGGACTTGGGATTTGGGGGTATGGTCCTCCATTCATCCAGCTATCTCTACCAACAGTGTAGCCGAAGGTGGGGTGTCTACACTCACGTGGTCAGGCAAAATTATGGGCTTGTGTGTCCCAAAACCCTTGGCGGAATGTATAAGGATTCCTACGCTGGGTCATGCATTATCATGCATTGCATTAAGAAGAGTAATTGATGTTTTGTTATGATTTTTATGTGATTGTTATTTCTAACCTTAAAGTAGTTCTTCACTATGCCACTTTTGACGGTGTTTTTGTGGAAAATAAATTAGAACATGTAGGTAACGATCCTCAGGAGCCCGAGCCTTAAGGAGACTATTATGATGGCTCGTGGAAGTACATGGTGGAAGATAAGACCGCATAATCTTTCATAGTTATAACATTTATTAAGTATTTGAATTGTAATATGTCTGAATGGGAGGACGTAGTTATGAACATGGTGATTGATTGAATGACGGTTACATGGTTTGATGAATTAGTTTAGTTAATGAAATAATATATAAGTTTGGTTCCACCATCTTGCTCATAGTTTTTCTCATAGTATGAAATGTGCATGTTTGTGTGAACATTATGTAAGGGGTATAACCCTCACACATTTCAAATAACCTTGGGAATTCGGCCGTCGTGATGTACACGGGAGCTGAAATCTTGGGGTGTTACAAGTTGGTATCAAAGCAAAATGGGACCTCTGGGCGAGAAGCCTAAATCCATATCATAATTAACTCATCTTAGGGCTTAGGTCCCCAAAGACTAGAGATAAATCATTTAGATTCAATCTTATTAATTGTATGTAATGTTATGAACTTAGAGACCCACACTTAGGTTCTTTGAAATTTACTAGGGTAGTCATGGAACCTAGAAATCTCAACATTTTAGGATTTTTGGAAAGAAAATTTTCTTTTTTTTTTTTTTAATTTTTAGGTCTCTCATCTATTCCCCATATTTGAATCAGTAATTCATTGAATCTTGTGAATTTTCTCCATAAATAATTAGGAGTAGTTATTTTATTTCTAATTATTTCAATTAGGGCAGATTTCTAGAACCATCTATAATTCCGTCATTGGAAAATATATTTTTAAATTTCATAAAATTTTATAAATTTTTTTAGAGATTTCTAACTCAGTTCCCAGTATCTGTATAAAATTTCAGATCAATCTAATATGTAATTAAATCAGGAAAATTCTGACAATAGCACCTATTTTGCATAAAAGTCTGCTGATCTGTTACGTTTTTCAGACTTGTGGGGGTTAGAACTAGACTTTATCATGAGATTTTTATTCTGAAAAAAATTTGAGGTATTCCCCACCTAATCATATATCTACCCTCCAAATTTCAGAGGAAAAAGACTTCCGGTTTGAGAGAAAAAAATCTGAGAGTGCGATCAGGTCCTGTGTATCAGATTCTCAAACTACGAGCTAGGTGGACCTCTAACTCTAACTTTCTGATTTGAGTTCATTAGTTTTCACCTTAGAAGCGCCCTTTAACTTATAGAATGCTTATTTTCAGCTTGATGGCCCCTAAGAGGAAATCTTCGAGAAACAGTTCTGCGGCCTCACTCCAGCCTGAGTCACCACCCATGGCTAACACTGCGAGTCCTAATACAAATCCACCAATGACTTCATTGAGAGGAAACTCCAATGCTCTACAACTTGGGAAGCCATGTTAGGCGCACTCGATCATCTCAGCGGTATCATTCAGCAACAACAGGCCTAACAAGATGAGCAACAAACCCGACACTAGGCCACCCTCAAACAACTGATAACGATCGTGACCCCTGGCCAAACTCCGATTCCAACCTCTACTCAAATCACACCTCCGCCTCCAGTGGAAACTCAGACAACCACACCAACACCCCAAAATCAACCTGAAACATTTCAAGTACCCCTAGCACCTAGACAGGCTCCTCCGTCGAATCAACATCGGTTCATGCTTCCTAAAGAAACCATCCTGATTGAGAATTTCCTGAAGCTACATCCTGAAAAGTTCTATGGAAACCCTGACCCTACTAAGGTGGATTATTGGCTCAAGCAAGTGGCTGAGGCACTGGACACCCTGGCTTGCCCCATGCAACACCGAGTGACCCTAGCTGCATACCTATTAGAGGGGGCGGCCTACGTTTGGTGGCAGGCAACAAAAAGAAGAGTCCCAGAAGGATTTCAGTGGACGTGGGACACTTTCCATGCCAAGTTCTATGACAAGTTTTTCCCTGAAGCATATAGGAAAGAGAAGATGTCTGAATTCCTAAAACTAGAGCAAGGTAACCTTACCGTAGCCCAATATGAAGAAAAATTCACTGAGTTGTTAAGTTACCTACCCTCAGCAGTAGAAGACCTGGACTACAAGATCCACAAGTTCCAGGAAGGCTTGAGGCCTAGTATTCGGTCAAAGGTTAGTATATTGAAGCTGCGTACTTATGAAGAGATCATAGATCGAGCAATGATCGATGAGAAAGACACTGAATGCTATATCCAGCAGCGAAATCAAACAAGGCAAGTAGGCCAGAAAAGAAGAGCAGTACCAAACCCACCTTCCATTCCTGACAAGAGACCAAGACTTACACCAACTAATCGGCAACAAAACCAGGACCTGTTCAGCTGTCACTGCTGCGGAAAGCTAGGACACAAGGCCATCAATTGTTTCAAGAAGGCTGCAGATGAGAAGAATGCCTCCCAGCTAAGGGGAGTCAACCACAACAGCAGAATCAAGCACCGAGACTACCTGCAGCAGCCCGTCCTCAAATGCAGAAGAGAGAAGCACCAAATCCAAACCAAAAGCAACAAGGACGTCTCTACGCTATAGCTCTACCAGATAATATGGAAGAAGACCCCCGCGCCATCGAAGGTACTATCTTTATCGGCGATGATCCGATAGTTGCCTTATTTGATAGCGGTGCCTCCATTTCTTTTATTGCTGCATCAGTCGTAGCTCGATTAGACTTAAAGGTAGAACGCTTAGGTGAATCTGTGGTCATAGCAACACCTATCGGTCGAATTGTAGAACTAAGAAAGGAATGTCGAAAGTGTCTTTTAACTATTGACGGAGTCAAATTCAAAGCAAATCTAGTTGTATTGAACATGAAGAACTTTGACGTGATCTTGGGAATGGACTGGCTCTCTAAGCACCGAGTGAACTTGGATTGCCATGCCAAGACCATATCATTATCTGTCCCGAGCCACGACCTGGTAGTGTTCCAAGGTAAGAAAAGGAAGGGAGTAATCGAACGCTTACTGTGCGTCGAAGAATCGGTTGAGCTATATGTCGACCAAATCCCCATAGTAGCTGAATTCCCTGAAGTTTTCCAAGATATTCCTGGTCTACCCCCGAAGCGTAAAGTAGATTTCGTCATTGATCTCATGTCCGGTACGGCACCTATAGCATTGGCAGTGTACCGTATGACTCCTGTAAAGTTGCAAGAATTGAAGAAACAGTTAGAAAAGCTCCTAGAACAAGGATTTATTCGCCCCAGCGTATCTCCCTGGGCCGCATCTGTCCTCTTTGTACGGAAAAAGGATGGTTCGCTTCGCCTGTGTATTGATTATAAAAAGTTGAACCAAGCCACTATTAAGAACAAATATCCTCTTCCGCACATAGATGATCTTTTTGACCAGTTAAGAAGAGCTCAGTTCTTTTCAAAGATTGATTTAAGGTCCGAGTACCATCAGCTAAGAGTGAGAGATGCAGATATTTCCAAAACGGTATTCAGAACGAGGTATGGACATTATGAGTTTGTTGTCATGCCCTTCGGACTGACAAAAGCTCCAGCAGTATTCATGGACCTGATGAACCGTGTATTCAAGCTCTACCTAGATAAATTCGTTATTGTTTTCATCGATGATATCCTCGTATACTCGAAGAGTAAGGAAGAGCACGCCGAGCATTTAAGAATAGCTTTGCAAACATTGAAAGACAACCAACTGTATGCTAAGTTAAATAAATGTGATTTCTGGGAAGAAGAAGTGAAGTTCCTTGGTCATGTAGTCACTCGCGATGAGATAGTAGTCGACCAGTCTAAAGTTGAGGCGGTCCGCCAATGGATCCAACCTACCTCAGTCACTGAAGTGCGAAGTTTCCTAGGGCTCGCAGGATACTATCGTCGTTTCATCAAAGAATTCTCAAAGATCGCTCGCCCCTTAACCGAGTTAACTAGGAAGAATACTCGGCTTTGTCTGGAGCACGAAGGCAGAAGAAGCTTTTCAAAGGCTGAAAGAATTGTTAACAACAGCCCCAGTTCTAGTATTGCCCGAAAAAGGAATAGAATTTGTGGTCCATACCGATGCCTCACGAGTAGGCCTGGGTTGTATATTGATGCAAGCAGATAAAGTAATAGCTTACGCCTCTCGCCAATTGAGACCACACGAGCATAACTATCCCACACACGACCTAGAATTAGCATTTGTGATCTTTGCCTTGAAGATTTGGAGACATTATTTGTATAGAGAGCAATTCAAGTTAAACACCGACCACAAGAGCCTGAAGTACTTATTTCAGCAGAAAGATCTGAATATGCGTCAACGAAAGTGGATGGAGACACTTAAAGATTTTCAGATAGAGTTGTGCTACAACCCTGGGAAAGCTAATGCAGTGGCTGATGCCCTTAGTAGGAAGAAGGTGCATGAGACAACAATGTCTTGCATCCTTAAGAAGTGGGAAATGCTAAATTTTATAAAGGATTTTGATGTAAAATTAAACATTGGGAGCCAAGTAGTGAAAGTGAATAATATTGTAGTAGAACCAACCTTGATGCGTAAAATCATTGATTCTCAGAACCAAGACGACGAACTACAGAAAATAATGACAAAATTTATGGCCGATGAAAGAAATGTAGATTGGCGAATTGGATCAGATGGGGGCATACGTTTTCGCGGCCGTCTATGTGTGCCAAATAAACTAAGTTTGAAGAAGGAAGTGATGGACGAAGCACATCGCTCAAAGCTAACGATTCACCCGGGGAGCACGAAGATGTATTAAGACATGAAGAGGCAGTATTGGTGGAACAACATGAAGTGAGAGATTGCAGAATACGTATCTAAGTGCCTCATGTGTCAACGGGTAAAGGCCGAGCACAAAAAGCCTGGAGGATTGTTGAAACAACCGAAGATTCCTACGTGGAAGTAGGAATACGTTACTATGGACTTTATCACGGGTTTACCCAAGTCGAGAAAGAATCATGACGCCATTTGGGTGATAGTAAATCGCCTCACCAAATCAGCTGACTTTGTTGCGACCCGAGTGTCGGTGAAGGTATCAGAATTGGCGGACTTGTATGTGAAAGAAGTTGTACGTTTACACGAGGTACCGGTATTGATTATATCAGATAGAAATTCACGCTATACGTCATCATTATGGTCAAAGATGCAACAAGCTATGGGAACGTCGCTCAAGTATAGTACAACCTACCACCCACAAATGGATGGTCAGACAGAATGTGTGTAATGCCCCCGAAAATTTGAACGCGCGAGTAACTACACGAGTGCATGTTCCGACGTTAGAACTTAAATTCTAGGCCGTGTTGTTCACTCGCATACACACACGTATGTACTTTGATACGCATTTCAACACTTTTAAGGCCTGTGAAAACTCAGTATACTTAACTAAGTCAACAAATTGACCATTAGAAGGATCTATCGTTACTAGACCGGAAGATCTAACCTTCCATTTTGATTTCGAATCTCGCGATCAATGTGAACCGCCGTACATTGTCCTGTACACATGTTTGTTTATAAATCTGATTCGTACATCGTGTCCGTCGCAGGGCATATGCTTAGACCAGCGAGTTCTCGACCCTACGAATCTGCTCGGGTGTGGTTGTAACATCCTAGGATATTAGAATAATGTAAATTATAGATTAGTTAATTAGTTAGTAAATTAAGTAACTTAAGTATTGATAAATTAATATTAATTAAACCGTAAGAAATTAAAATATGTTCCCTTAATTAAAGTTGCTTCAAATGGATCCTAAAACAGCGCAGAAGTGTCAGACCTCATAAAAATCATAAATTTATAATAAGTACGAAAATTTCATTAGTTAAACTTAAGTTATGTGGCCATTTTCAAGTATCATGATTTCGGACGATCATTATCGTGCAAAACTCTATATATTAGCTCTAGGACATGATCTAACCATACACATGAAGTTTCAAACCTCCGATCATCCTACAAAGGCTCTAATCGAAAATCGTGCCATAAGTGGGCACCGTAGCTCGGATCTGCCTCATTTTTTGTGTCACACCTCTAAATGTGATGGCCTACCGGATGATTGGAGCGGATCTTACATATACATCAAGGTGGGACCCACATGTACAGTGCAGCGGCCAGCCACGCCGGTCAACGCGCGTTGACCGCGCTTCCTACGCAATGCGGACGAGTGCCCGCTGCGAACGCTGTTTCAGCGGCAGCGTTGCCGCTGTCGCTGATTGTGGACCACACTGTCCATCACTATGGACCCCGTCGGTTGATCTAAGCCGTCCATCTGGTGCGTCCCTCGCACGGGCTTTGAGGGTAGGTGACTTCAACGAATTCGGACGATTGTTCGGTCCACCACAGTCCGTCAAACTCGACCCTAAGATTCTAGAAACTCCAAGATCTACGGATCTGCCATGCATGGATGGGTTAGATCTCTTCAAATCTTCGTGTGGACCCCACCTAGGTTTCCAACGGGTTTCTTGTGCAAAAGAATTCCCGGACTATTCGGTCTCCTTCTCCAACTCGAACCGGGATGTTTTTGAAGTCCGCGTCTTCACCGCTTCTTCACCACCGTGGTTGGTTACATAAGGCTTCGTCCATTGATTCTAGGCTTCTAGGAAACGCAGGAGAGAGAGAGAGAGAAGTTGTGAGAAAGGAGAGAAAGGGTGTGGGCGTTAGAGAGAGAGAGAGAAGGAGAGAGAGAGAACGAGAGAAGAAGCTGCTCGTACTGCTGCTACTGTTGCTGCTCGTACCCCTGCTACTGTTGCTGCTCGTACCCCTGCTACTGTTGCTGCTCGTGCCATGGTTGCTGCTCTTGCTGGGGCGGCAAGAAAGAAGAGAGAGAGAGAGAGAGAGAGAGAGAGAAGCGATGAGCGAGAAGCGATGAGCGAGAGAGAGAGGGAGGTAGCGTGCGGGGCAGCATACGTGCTGCTGTTGTTGGCATTGCTGTCGTGTGGCTCTTGCTGGGGCAGCAAGAAAGAAGAAGAAGAAGGAAACAAGGAAGAAAAGAAGGAGAAAAGAAAGAAAAGAAAAGAAAAGAAAAGAAGAAGAAAGAAGAAGAAGAAGGAAACGAGAAAGAAAAGAAGGTGTAATGACCCGAGATTTTAGGAGCGTGTATACCTACATGAGAGTACAAATGGCTACATATACCTAATACAAATGTGTAAACCATAAATCTTGCCATTGCAATTGTCTATTTACACTAAGTGCTTAATTACCGATCATAAACTTATATATTATAATAAACCGGGTCCTTAGAATAATTTAAATATTTGTTTAATGAATTACATGACTTGTAGTATTAATAAATTCATAATAAATACCCTGTAAATTTTTAGAATAGATTAAATAATAATTTAATTGAGTATTTAGCGAATTACCTAACTTAATACATTAATAAATTAATAATAAATCATCCGTAGGGAATTTCTATATGGTCTCTTTATTAAAGTTGCTTAGAATAAACCCTAGAACAATATGGAAGTGATAGATTTTATAAAACTCGTAAATTTATGATAATTACAAAAATGCCATTAGTTAAACTTAAGTTATACTACCTTTTTAAGTTTTATGATTTCTGGAAATCATTTTCACACGAAACTTTATATACTAGTTCTTGGACACGATCTAACCATACACGTCAAATTTCAACCCTCTGATCATCCTACAAATACCCTAATCAGAAATCGGGCCATAAGTGGGCCGCCGTCACTCGGATCTGCCTCATTTTTTGTGTCAGCGATTTATTTTGCGTGGTCCACATTTTAGATGGCACAAACGGTCTAGATCAACCTCAAGTAGACCCCACATGAAAAGAGGAGAGTAAAAGTTATATTACATGAGACGCACGTTTAAAAAAAAAACAAAACAAAAGAATTCTATTCGAATTCTTCTTCATTGCTGCTGTGTAAACAGCGGACGGAGCTGCCGTCTCTGTCCGTCCACACCGTCCATCATAATGGACCCCATCTAGAAAATCCAAACCGTCCAATCAATCCGTCTGCCCCACGCATGAAGTCCTCTTGAGTATTTCTTTCATCGGCCGTCTATCCGAACTTCTTTAAATCGCCGTCCGAATCAAAAGGGACCAAGATCCTGGCCATTATTGTGCATGGTAGCCCGAGAACTGCTCCGTTAGGGTCGTGTGGACCCCACCTAGGTCTCCAACGTCTCCAACGTTTTGCAACGAAAAGTGGAGTCCTTCTCCAACTCAAACTCTACCACCTTCAGTCCGGTTGTAGTACCGCGAACTCAGGCCATTCAAGTCCATCTTAGACCGTCCAATCTCATCTAGGGTGGTGTATAAGACCCCCCTAGGTGTCTTTTCCTGGAAGAGAAACGTAGAGAGAGAGAGAGAAGAGCGAGTAGAGAGAGAAAGAGAAAAAGAGAGAGTGAGTGCGAGTAGAGGTTTTGTGGAGAGAGAGAGAGAGAGAGAGAGAGAGAGAGAGAGAGAGACTTGTTGCTGCACGTCTAGATTCCAGCAACTCTTGCTGGACGTGGAGTCGGGAGGAAAGAGAAAAACATCCAAAATGATGAGTTCATCTCGTATAGTTTTCACTCGATAAATCTTGCATTTAAATTCTCTATTTATCTTCACAGTTTTGAAGAAGATTCCTTGGTTTGTTGCACGGAATTTTGATTCGTAAATCAGATTTGTGACGTCCATATTTTGCATGATCTACGTTCACGTCGGTTTAAATATTAATGTTGCTTGATTCAAGTTGGTTTCCAAACGTTGGATTTGTTATTATCAGTAGAAATTGACATAGAAATTGTTTAATTACTTTACATAGAGGAAGCATAACTTCATTATGAAATTATGGTGATTTTGTTGCTTTGAGAAGGCTAGAAGGTTGTGTGTTTGGTTTTGGAATTGTTGGGAAAAGTGAGTGGCATGAATCATGCATCCCATGTGATTGAGGATTCCAGTATGTGGTTAATCACTTGAGTTGATTTGGGCTAAGCGCACGTGAGTGTTGCAATAAGCCGTTGCTCCATTGATCGAGGCCGGTTGGGTGAGCACCCAAGTGTGTGCAACAGACCAGCTACGCAGGCCAGGTGGAGGCTCCGTTGATCGAGGCCGGTTGGGTGAGCACCCAAGTGTGTGTAACAGACCAACTACGCAGGCCAGGCGGAGGTGTGGGACAGTTCATGATCCGAGTTGGCTATGCCGCTAGGGACCGATGTTCCAGGATGATAGTGTTAACCAACTGGATGTCCTGTTGATAACCGTACTGAGATTGTTGGAATACACTTGCATACCTTGCATCATGTGCATGTTTAAGAGATTTTGGTTGGAGAGATTATCATTAGATTTGTAATGAATTGTATTTTAGTAGTTATGTGTTTCCTATGTTGAATTACATGTGCTAAACCGTACGAGATTACTCACCGGCTTTCATAGCTGACGCAGTGTTATGCGATTAACCATAGTGACAGGTGATGATTTAGAAGGCTTCGAGGAAGCGGTTCCAGATGAGGGAATACTCTAGAAGATATTTTCTTTGAATTAGTTATTTTAATTTTTGGTTTGAAAGCATTGATGTAATAAGGCCCATTAGATGGCCATTAGCTTAGACAGTTTGGAACAATTTCATAGACTCGTTGATTTTAGTTTAATTTTCAAAGTTGGTTTATTTTTATTCCATATATTTAGTACCTTGTGAATGGAAAGGATAAAAGTTTCAATTGTGATTGTAAAGGATTCATTCATAACACCCTTGATTTCGAGATTTGAGTTATATACTCGAGTGTCGAATTTTGGGGGCGTTACAGAAGGAGAAAAGAAAGAAAAGAAAAGAAGAAGAAAGAAGGAAGAAAAAGGAGAAAGAAAGATGAGAGAAGAAGGACCTTCTTTTCTAGACATCCAAACCGAGTCGACTCGCTGAGCGACTCGCTGAGCCAACCCATATTCAGGTTTAGGCTTGTATAGAGCCTATCGTTCATCACAAGTGAGTGATTCATCCCACGTAACTTTCTTGTTAATATCCTTTAGTGTTCTTCCTTGTTTGCGTTCAATTTAAAAAGACTTCTTCTCTAGTTAGGAATTTAAGTATATTTTTATACGTTCTTTCGTACCATGGAATCCTAGGTAAGGGATCCGTACATGTCCTATCTCTATATCCATAAAAGTTCATCGCCAATTATCTTGTTCTTATTTAATTAATCTTCTCAAGTTTTACGTTTCAATGCACATGTTAGAATTCTATGACAATTCGAATTAGGATTTGTTACATATGACGTAACCAACATGCAGCACTAAATACATGTAGTATTCTCAAGATTTCTTGTGTCATCAATCGCAAACTTCCCGATAAACAACAACTTAGGGTTCGACAGAATACAATACATAACTCTTGAAATGATGTTAGCCTGTCAACATACTAAACCTTACACAACGACCTCCTCAAATTCCTCGATCAACATTAACCAAAATTTGGTAAAGAATTATATGAATGAAGATAACCCATGCATGGCGTGATTAGAATTGAGTTGATATGCATTGTATGCTTGAAGAATGTTTTCCATAACTCATGACATACATATATTTATACACTGCGACAGAACAGGAGCATGGTTGATTTGACTTCTAGCGTGCATGGTTGATTTGCCGCCTCGCTGTACCGGTTAGGTGAGCATGGTTGATTTGCGACAGGTTCCTAATATTCAGTGGCAGCGAGTTCTGGTCGTTTCACTTGTTGAGCATGGTTGATTTGCTCGGTTGGATCAGTGGTGCATGGTTGATTTGCCCACTGGCGTGCATGGTTGATTTGCCGCCTCGTTGTACCGGTTAGGTGAGCATGGTTGATTTGCGACAGGTTCCTAATGTTCAGTGGCAACGAGTTCCTAGACGTTTATTGCTCTCACACGTATCATGACATACATGACATCATGCTAATCATGTTCTATTGATAATAAAATATAAAGTGTATCAATCATAACATTTTCCTCAGATATTGCTCACAATTCTATCCATTGATGATTCGCATTCTATCTCTTATTAACTGGAATATTACCTGTGATGGAAAATGACCTCACTGGGCTTTTAGCTCAACAAAATCACCACAGTTCTTGCAGGTTTCAGGAAGGAAAAGACGTAGATAGAGCAGAGTATTCAGATGATCACATGTTACTCAAACGCCAACTGTAGTTGATTTATTTTATCTTGAAAAATTCAATGTAATAAGATATTAGTGGAAAAGAAATTTTATATTTGGGATTTATTTTAGTAATGCGATGTGTGGAATGGAATTTCAAGGAGTCTATGCTCAAATTTTAAATTCACACCCTAGAACTCGGGCTTTGGGTTATTGTACTCGGGTTCCGAATTTCAGGGCGTGACAATGTGTGAACCAGATCCTGGAAGATATGTTACGAGCATGTGTGTTGGACTTTAAGGGAAGTTGGGAAGATTACCTACCTCTGGCAGAGTTTGCCTATAACAATAGCTTTCAGACAAGTATAGGTATGGCACCATTTGAAGCAATGTATGGCCGCCCTTGTCACACGCCTCAATGTTTGGCCGAAGTAGGAGATCGAAGCTTAATTGGGCTAGAAATTGTTCAAATTACCTTAGAAAAGATTGACATCATTCAAAAGCGCTTAAAAGTAGCTCAAAGCAGGCAAAAGAGTTGAGCGGATAATCGACGACGGGATCTGGAGTTCAAAGAAGGGGATCATGTATTTTTAAAGATATCGCCTAAAAAAGGAATGCTGAGGTTCGGACAGAAAGGAAAGTTAGCTCCCCGGTTCATCGGACCATTCTAGATTCTCAAACGAGTTGGTGAAGTAGCTTATCATCTGGCCTTGCCCCCGCAGCTAGCAAATGTCCATAACGTTTTTCACGTATCGATGTTGAGGAAGTACAACAGAGACGACGCTCATGTGATAAAATGGGAAAAGATCGAAGTACGTAGTGATGGGTCATACATCGAAGAAGCACTGCGTATCGTGAACCGAAAAGAGCATGTACTACGAAAGAAAGTCATTCCACTAGTAAAAGTTGTATGGTCATTTCATGGAGAAGAGGAAGCAACGTGGGAGACCGAAGAAGAAATGAAGAAAGCTTATCCACACCTCTTCGCCGTACATTTAGGTAACTTCGAGGACCAAGTTTAGTTTTTAGGTGGGGGGAGTTATAACGCCCCGGATTTACCATGCTTATTTTAAAATTTTCTGAAATTTATTTCAATTTTTTTATATTAAATACCGACCATTGATATTAAAATTCGAATAACATAACATCCGTAGGAGATCATATAGAGTACCCTTTATTAAAGTTGATTAGAATGACCTCATTAACAATGTAGAAGAGTTAGATTTTGCTAAACTCAAATATTTGCAAAAATTACAAAAATGTCATTAGTTAAACTTAAGTTAACCGACCATTTTTAAGTATGCTTGTTTCTAGCGATCATTAAAATGCAAAACTCTAGATATAAGCATTTGGGCATATTTTAACCGCACAATGTCGAATTTTAGCCTTCCAATCATCCAACAAATAGGTAAATCAGAAATCTGATCATAAGTGGGCCACCCCGACCTCATTTCTAATTTATTTTTACTGTCAACGCGTTATTTTACCTCATCAACATGCTGGACGGAGTATATTTTATATAAACATCATGGTGGGCCTTGTGTGCATGACGCATGGCCAAACCGTGCGGTCAAACGCAAGTTTGACAATGCGTCTCACGCACGGATGAGCAACCACCCATGGGCAGCATTGCTGGTCATCCAAACCGCCCACATATGGACCCCTTTCCGATAATCCAAGCCATCCATCTTCTTCCTTACCCTCCAAAATCTCCTCCTACCAAATTTCATCTCCTTCCACCGCGAATCCAACCCGATCTCATCTTCCCTTCCAACCGTTGGAAACTTGGATCTTCCAACCCGGGAAACCTCTTCGCATGAAAACTTATAAAAGTTTCTAGAGGATCCTAAGGATCATTTCTAGCTAATCAACGCGGAGAATCACCTAAAAAACGGAAGTCTCTCCCACCTTGTGTAGAAATTCTCTAGAATCTCCTCCTGCGCTAAAACCATATCAAATAGCTGTGGACCCTCAGTTTGTGGACCCTACCTGCCTCATTGGACCCATCTAAACCCACCCTAGGTGTCCAATTGTCAGATAAACCGCCCGTTCAAAAGTTTCTAATTCTAAACTCATTATTTTCTATTTTCTTCTCGCGAACCGTTCATCACTTAGTGGGCCCCATTCCAAAATCCGTCACGACCATTTTGTAGCCCATACTTGACTTAACAAACATGTGGAATCTCTCCTCAAACCATGTTGTGTACACTTTTCAAAACGACTCGAAAAATGATGTATTTCTACTTTAAACCGCAACCGTTCATCCGAAGATGGTGTAGCTTCCTTACAACCCTAATTCCGACCCTACCTCTATATATAGGGTCTCTCTTAGCTAGAGGTGACCTCCACCACGAATTTGAGAGAGAGAGAGAGAGAGAGAGAGAGAGAGAGAGAGTATTATCTTGTTATTATTTCATCATCTTATATCTCTACTAAGTTGAAGATCATAAGGTGAGAACTCCTTTAAGATTGGGTTAATAATCTCATGTTTTAAAAGTTGATAATTCTTATATGCTTTTGTTTACATGTGTTTCTTTATTCTCTCCTTAGTTAGCTATATATGAATGCTTTTAAATACCTTTTCCATCTCATGGGGATGAGGACATTCATTGGACTTAAAGAACTAGTAAAGAATAAAATGTTTGTTGCACATATGAGATTTGTGTAACCATCTTTAAAGGGACCACCTTTCCTTCCATATTATATAAAGAATAGTTGTGATTGTCTAATGGAGATTCTTATTATATTATATTCCTTTTATATATGTGGATGGACCTTGATCTGTGGTGATGAATATCGGAATACCTGGTTAAGAGGTTGCCCTAACCTAAGACGGTGCTTTTAGCTTATCCGGTTAAGTGGCTACCCTGATCTGTAGTAGTGGTATCAAGATCGCCTGATGAAGTGGTTGTTAAATCCATTTATTACTATTATTATTATTATATTTACTATTATTATTATTATTATTCCTCAAGTTGTTAAGGATCTCCATAAGACTATAGTTGAGCATGGTTGTTAAGGATCTCCTTAGTAGTACAGGCCGTCATCCTGGGATGTGATGCATCGGTTACGATTGTTTTGATGAGTGACAAACCATGAGGAAGGATGTGATGGTGCCAAAGGTTGGTTAGACGTTAAGTGGCTTGGTGTAAATTGGTAATAATAATAAAGAATGGTTAACTCATGCATGCACGTGGCTCCATGTAGGTGTATGGAATTGAGAATAGGCTAGAGTGTCTTACTTCTCCCATACACTGTCATGTGTATATTTGGGCTATGAGCGTCCCGTTTCTCACGTGGTCGAGCAAAATTATGGGATTGCGTGTCCCAAAACCCTTAGCGGTATGTCTAAGGATTCCTACGCTGGGTCATGCATTATCATGCATTGCATTAAGAAGAGTAATTGATGTTTTGTTTTGATTTTGATGCGATTATTATTTCTAACCTTAAAGTAGTTCTTCACTATGCTGTTTTTTATGGTGTTTTGTGAAAAATAAATTAAAACATGTAGGTAACGATCCTTAGTAGCCCGAGCATCAAGGAGACAATTATGATGGCTCGTAGGAGCAGATGGTGGAAGACGAGACCGCATAATCATTCATAGTTATAACATTTATTAAGCATTTGAATTGTAATAAGTCCTGATTGGAGGACGTAATTATGAACATGATGATTGATTGAATGGCGGTTACATGGTTTGATGAATTAGTTTAGTTAATGAAATAATATATAAGTTTGGTTCCATCGTTTTGCTCATGGTTTTTCACATAGTATGAAATGTGTACGTTTGTGTGAAAATTATGTAAGGGGTATAACCCTCACACATTCCAAATAACCTTGGGAATTGGGCCGTTGTGATGTACACAATAATTGAAATCTTGGGGTGTTACAGCCTTCTTATTCACAATTCTTGCACCGCACATTGGCTTTCCCTTTACTCTTAGCCTTAGATCCCGATTTAGAATATCCCCTACCATGCTTATAATTTCTTCCCCTCGTAACCAGTGCTTCTGAGGAAGAACGAAAACCCACGTCACCGCTTTTCTTTCTCATCGCCCTCGACTGGAGGGCTGAGATAACAATCTCAACGTTAATGATCTCCCTCCCTGCGCACAAAGAGTCCCTGAATGACTCATGATTCTGGAAGAGCATTCAATTGAATGAATGCCTAATATTCATCTTTCATCGGTTCATCTATCTCCACCAACTTGCAAACCAGCCGATTAAACGTACTAATATGGTCCTCCATATCCGTCCCCTCCCCCATCTTCAAAGTGAACAACTGCATCAACAAATACATCTAGTTCTCTAAAAATTTCTTTGCGTACATTTTCTCTAGCTTAGTTATTGTATCAGCAGTTGTCTTCTCCTCTATGACGTGATAGAGGACATCATCCGTCAGGTTCAACGGGATTAAGGTTATGCCCTTCTTGTCAAGCTTCTTCCACTCATCATCTTTCATAGTCTCAGGTCGCTTCTCAAGAGCTTCTTCAAGCTCTTGTTGAACTAAGAGGGATTCGATCTTCACATTTCATAGTTCATAGTTATTTTTGTCGGAGAACTTCTCTTATATCGAATCTCGTGCTTAATGTCACACTCTCGTCTCAGGTCTGAATTCTACTCCATCCCAACAATAGTTCTAATACCACTTGTTGAGGAAAACCCGGCAGCGGAAGCAAGCCGACGAACACAGCAGAGGATAAGATCAAATGAGCAACACAATGTAATCACACCCACACGCAATCAACCACGCAGAGACAATCCGATTTTACGTGGAAAAACCCCTTAATGGGTAAAAAACCACGGCACAAAGCGAATCTACTATGAATTAGAAGATTACATAAATGAACTACCCATGAGTAAGGAAATCGAGGAGAAAACCCAAGTTCTCTCTCTCCCAAAACCCTCTCCCCTCACCCTAATGCAATTAGGAAACCTTGGACACCTTAGGATACATCCTAATCCCGGTTACAACCCCCTTATATAGAAGGAATCCCAAAATTAGAAACAACTTATGCAGATTTGCGTAACCATGCAAATCACTGCCATTCCATTGACCGGTCGGACATAGCACAAAAATTGTCCCGAGAGAAAACTTCTAAATTCGACCGTTTAGTCTCAACAACCAATCGGTCTAAAACGCCAGAAGACCGTCCAAAGACCAACTGTGCCTTCCCAATCCGAAATTTGACTGGTCAAATAAACTAGCCTATTGGTCGTGAGACCTGTAACAATACAATTTGAAGGCTCCACCAACAATGATTTAACCATGGGTGAAGTATGAGTTCCCACAAATCATCCTAGCCTATTAATCAGCACATCCCCATTGGTCTGAGCTGGTGAACCGTGATTTCAGTTTGGTGGTGGAGGACAATCTACCTATTGTACAATATAGCATGTGTGTGGGATCTGGGCTGCTAACAGGTAGGCCCTCACCATAAATGGCTGGTCCATTCATCAGATGGCCTAAAAATAAGCTAAGATTTTTTTTTAGGCATGCAACGTACCCACTCAGTTAGTCACACGATGCACCCACCCACCAATGGGGTTAGTACGTCTCCTCGGCACTCGAACCTCAAACCTACCGTTGAAACGCCTAGGCATCTTCCAACTGGGCTAGCCGGCGAGACACCGGTTACATGCACCTGATGACTGGGAAAACCAATTTGGAAAAAATAAAGGGTGAGTCATCCAAATTATGGTGACTCATTCGATTTTTTTTTTTTTTTAGACCGACTCCTGAGTTTTTCACCATTGGAAAGATTAGGGTGATTCATCCTCCTCACATGTGGTCCACACCTATCCCGACCATCCAAATTGTGGATCCATTGTACTTGGTGCATATGTGCAAAATCAAATTGATCAAGTAATCCTAACCATCCAATTAATGACCCACCAAATGCATGGTGTGGATGTCAGATACACATCACAATAGGGTGTGGGCCCTGCTGTGATGTGTGATGGACATCCACACCATGCATTTGGTGGGTCCCCTATTGGTTATGGGATATTAAAAAAATCAGCTTTATCAGGAACTCAAGTGGGCCATACCAACTGAAAGAGTATAAAATCACGCCTACAACATTTAAAAGCACTTGTTGGGGTCCACCTGAGTTTTTGATACGGTTGAAACTTGGTGTGACCTCTTGTTTAAGTGGGACACACACAATGGATGGGATGTATTTCTCAACCACATCTCAACGATCCTATAAACGATTATAAAAGTTTCAATGGGTGGATATCTACTCTTAACTTTTGTCTATGGTGTGGCTCACCCAAGTCATGGATTGGCCAAATTTTTAGGCCCATGTCCTACTATGGAATGGTTCATCTAACTGATGGTGTGGATGCCCATCACACATAACAGTGGGGCACACACAGTTCGACCTCATGGGAATGCATAGTACACCCCCCCCCCCCCCCCCCCCCCCCCCCCCCCCCCCCCCCCCCCCCCCCACACACACACACACACGTAGGGCTGTGCACGGTTCGGTCGGTTCAATTTTGAGGGAAAATATCTAACCGAACCGACTTAGTCGGTTTTAAATATGTAACAACCGAATCGAACCGATGAACTATCACCAACCGAACCGAACCGGATAAATTCGGGTCGGTTCGGTTTTGTCGGTTTATCGGTTTGGGCCTCAATCCAAAACTTTTGTGGCCCATTAAATGCTTCTAATGGTTATTCATCATTGTTTCCAATGGTATTGTTTACTTGATTTGTATCTTCTCAAGGTTTGGAATCATGTCCTAAAATGATAGACGAAAACAGATGAACGGAATGGATATATAAAACATACATCAAGGTGGGCTCCACACAGTTAGGATAACACCCACTGAACTGTTACCCTAATTCGCTTCCTTACTGTGCTGCAAAGTCCGTGTCTACGTAAAATTCCTTTACTTGACATGAGGTAATTGGTAATGTAGTTTAAATGGGCCCCACTATCATGCATTTTAAAAATCCACTCCAACTAGCAAGTGACTAACCCAATTTTAGGCCTAAAGATGAGAAACCAACGTCGTCTTTGATACAGGCAGACCACACGATTGGAAATAGTGTACAGGCCACATTACCCTCCAAACTCTTTTAATTTTCTTGGTGTGACCTACTTGAATTAGAGATAAAGATGATATTTTGGTCTTAGGCCTAACTTGGGATGACACCCTTACTGGTTAGAGTGGATTTCACGTAAATATTGAAGTGGGGCCAACCTCAACTTGTCACACACGCACACACGCACACAGATCGATTTGGTTCGGTTGAAAACGGTTTATAATTTTCACAAACCAACAACCGAACCGACACTCTCAGTTTTTTATATTAAAAAATCGACCCGACCTGAAGTAGATTGGAAAACTGACCAAAATCGATCGGTTCGGTTCGGTCCGGTTCGGTCGGTTTTATCGGTTTTGTCGGTTTTTTGAACAGCCCTACACACAGGGTTGTAAATGGTTGGGTTTGGGGTGGGTTTAGCCAAAACTAGACCGACCCATTTACTAAATAAGTTTGGGTCCAAATTTTAGACCCAGACCCTTTTACTAAATGGGTGGGTCCTAGTCGGGTCCGAGTCAACCCATCAGACCCATTTATAAATGGGTCCGGGTCTGGTAGAGGGAGATCCACTCAGACTAGGGGTGTAAATAGGTCAGTGGACCCGGTGGGGTACCCGGACCCAACCCATTTAGACCCGACCCATTTGTTAAATGGTATGGGTCTGGGTCCAAGAATAGACCCATTTGTTAAACGGGTTTGGGTCTGGTTTCATTTATATTAGGCCCGACCCGACCCGACCCGACCCAACCCAAACCCATTTAGTAAGTGGGCGGGTTTGGTCTATGTTACAAGGGACCCGTCCAGCCCAGACCCATCCAGACCCGGTTTTAAGCCTTGTAAAATGCTTATATACTTGATCCAGACCCGAACCCATTAGACCCGGCCCATTTATAAATGGGTCTAGGTGGATCTCCCTCTACCAAACCCAGACCCATTTATAAATGGATCTGATGGGCTGACTCGAACCCAACCCAGACCCGCCCATTTAGTAAAAGGGTCTGGGTCTAAAATTTGGACCCAGACTCGTTTAGTAAATGGGCGGGTCTGGTTTTGGCTAAACCTGCCCCGAACCCGACCATTTATAGCCCTAACTCAGACCCATATAAATGGGTCAGGTCTAATGGGTCCGATTCTGGATCAAGTATGCAAGCATTTTTACAAGGTTTAAAATCGGGTCTGGGCTAGACGGGTCCCTTGAAACATAAACCAAACCCACCCACTTACTAAATGGGTTCGGGTCGGGCCTAATATAAAGGAAACCAAACCCTGACCCGTTTAGCAACTGGGTCTGTTCTTGGACCCAGATCCGTACCATTTAACAAATGGGTCAGGTATGGGTCGGGCCTAATATAAAGGAAACCAAACCCAGGCCCATTTAGCAAGTGGGTCTGTTCTTGGACCCAAATCTATACCATTTAACAAATGGGTCGGGTCTAAATGAGTTGGGCCCAAGTACCCCATCGGATCCGCTGACCTATATATATATATATATATATATATATATATATATATATATATATATATATATATATAGAGAGAGAGAGAGAGAGAGAGAGAGAGAGAGAGAATATGCTCACTAACTTTCAACTTAGTCTAGAACTTTGGTGGCCATAAAAAAAGGAAATAGTTTCCTCCCTTAATTTTCCTCCTTATCTCTACTAGGGCCCACCAGCGTTTTGGATTAGATTGAAAGTTCAGCCTGGACTTTTATGAATGTTTTGTGCTCAGATTTTGGGCTCACATTAAGGTGCCCATGACAATCAAAGAGAGAACTGGTGCATAGGTGAGCATTCCTCCTTCTCAGTATATATATAAAATCACACTGATTAAGCAATCCAGTCCATTCAATTAATGGTTATTAAATGGTTGGATCAGCTACAACTAAACTGTGTACGGAGGAGCGGATTGGGTACGGCTAACCAACACGGTGCGTCCCTGAACGTGGGGCCCACCTTGATGTATATTTTGTATATCCACCCGGTCCATCGCTTTTTCCAGCTCATTTTAGTGCATAGGAAACAGTGGTAATTAAACGAACGGCAAAAATTCCTAGTGTTTATGGAAGGGGATTGCCTGTGGCCCTGTGCCCGGGTCTGTGTGGCAGAGATGTCCGTGAAAAATCCACTCAGTCAATCTGCTTTGAAATACCACAGTAGGACATGATTCTAAAAATCAGGCAGATCAAAAACTCATGTGAGCCATACCACACGAAACAGTGGGGAATGAATTCGTGGGATGGTAGAAGTTTTGTATTAGGATGATATTTGTTCCTACGGTGTATCTGAGTGATAATAATCCAATGAACGGTTTGGATGGCATATAAGTATCATGGTCGGTTCCAATTGTGGACGTTTCTATTCTCACTGTTTCATTGGTGTAGCCTACATGGGCTTTGGATCTACCTGATTTCGAGACTCTTGTCCTACTGTGGTCTTTTAAAACAGATGGACGGAGTGGATTTGTCACGAACATCTTTGTGGGCCCACACAGCCCAAGCTGTAAAAATCAGAATCATATATGCCACCTGTACAATTTCTGAGGGGAGCGGATTGTCTGTTTGCCCGTGGCTGTGTGGGTCACGGAGATGTCCGTGAGAAATCCACTCCGTCCATCTTTTTGGAAAGACCATAATAGTAAATAGAAGTTTTGTATCAGAATGATATTTGTTACTACCGTTTATCTGAGTGGTAATAATTTTATGAATGGTTGGATGACATATAAACATCATGATCAGCTCCAGGAAGGTTTCAATGGTGGACGTTGCTGTTCCCAATCTTTTGTTAGTGTGGCCCACCTGAGTTTTGGATCTGACTGATATTTAAAATCCTGTCCTATTGTAGTCTTTAAAAACAGATGGACAGAGTGGATTTCTCAAGGACATCTCTGTGGACCCCACGCAGCTACGGGCACCGAGATATCTCTTAAGCATTAGCCGCATTACTTGTTTTTTTCCTAAGTTCAAGTTGCGTAAAATTTCCAACGGGATTTTACTGCAACGGCTCTGAGGTGAGGATAGTTTTAATAAAAGTCCAATTTCTCATCTGGTTCATCCTTTTTAGCCTTTTGACGAGAAATTAAATTATTTGGTCGGAAATTTCCCTCCGACCGACCCCCACTCAAAAGGCCAAAAAAGATAAGCATGAGAAATTGAACTTTTAGTAAAATTAGCCACATCTTATGGCTATTACAGTACAAATCCTAATTCCAAAGGGGAGTTATTTGATACTCTGCCGGAGCATAGTTCTTCATACGCATGCCATCAGTAATTGTAATTGTGGCATACTGAATTTAAGTAGTCCAAATGGTAGGACCCACTCTGGATAGATGATCATCGTAGAATCAGAGTGTGTGGATGATCCTAGTTATTGATTAATGGCCATTTGTTTGTTAAAATTTGGGCCATTGATCTTTCTCTTTTCCATTTCAACCATTCATTTTTTTTCTTTTCTTCTTTTGGCCATTTTGAACCATCCATTATATGTCCGCCAATGGTCCACCGAACCCATCAGTTCGATGTAATTAATGCCGCCCATCTAGAAAGAGATCCACCATTTGGACGGTTTATTTCTGTTCGCATCGAGAGTAGACAAAAACGATGAGAGAAAGGAGAGAGGCTAGGTTTGGCTTTTGGTAACTTGAGCTTCTTCTCTTCTCCGGCGACTCTCCGGCATCTTCTCCGGCGTCTCTCTGGTATCTACGCCGGCGTGTACTGGTAGGTATATCTTCTTCTTCAAGCTTCTCTCTCTGCAATCTTCTTCTTCAAGTCTTTCTTTTGAGCTGAATGGTTTTTGGGGTTTCAGTTTCTACAAGTTGGTTTATGGTCAGTAATCCAAAAAACTAGTATTACCCCCCTTTTATAGGTGGTGAACAAATATATATAGTGAATAGAGCAAATACAACAACTGTCACTGGATCACATTCAACCAAAAGAAGGCCAAAGCTAGTATCCATCAATCTAGGGTATTTATGGTGCATGGTCATCATATCAATGTATGGATCATTGGGCAATTTGCCCCAATTCTACTAAATATGACTTGCTCAAGTCACTATCTTGATTCACCAGAATCGAATTTTGGAGGTGGATCAAGTTGAGTCCAAGTTCTGAATTTTTATTTTTAATTTTTTAATTTTTTATTTTCAAGGATAAAGGAAATTTTATTAAAGGCCCACTAGACCAAGTCCTGAGTTTGCTAACCTCGACCTGTTAAATGAAGGGTTTTGATCTAATCCAGGTATGTCATGTATGCAACAATGACATAGAGGCACAATGACATAGAGGCACAATGACTTCGAATCCACTATGCCTCCAAAGACATTGGATCCCATCCTCTTTTTTTTAATTTGTATGTAAAAAATTTATTCCATAGAAGATAAAAGGATTTATTAGACAAAGTGTAGTGTTGAGACTTCCTTTCTCTTCTAATAATTATTCTAATCCCATAAATATGAATTGAGATCTATACTGCTTGCTTTGTAGTGTAATAGACTTTACGAAAATGACTAAAGAGCACCAGAAGCATAAAATTTTCATAACAATGATAAATAATGTCCTCTTGGCATGGCATTGAGTTGGGCTTAGGAAGAATAGAAGGGTGTGTTGGAGACTGGCTTTGTTAGCAGGCCTTTGGGCCATGTGGGAAGAAAGAATGGTAGATCTTTATGGAATTCGAGCTTACCGGCGAAAGAGGCGTCTGACAAGGCAAAGATTCTTGTCGTCGAGTGGGCATCTTCTGTGAAGTTGTTGGAGGGTTGTAATTTTTCTTTTCTTTTTGGGATGTAATCTTCTTTGTAGCTTTTTTCTTTTTCTTATCTTTTTTCTTTTTCTTTTTCTGGTACTATCTCAGCGCTCTTTTAACAAAATTGCCTTTGCTCAAAAGAAATGATAAAGAAATTGAAGAAGATAAAAATAGTCTCATAGATTGAAAAGGTTACATGACATCAACTGAGCTAGGTTTTGGGTTTCAGATGAGAAGGATGTTAAGAGTCTTGATTAAGGGTGACTTGGAACACAAATGTAGATAAAAGCTTAGAGAAGATTCAAGAGATGACCTAATTACCTGTTAACAATGTCACCTTCATTAATCGCTTTACTAAGATAAGTTAGTTCCCAAAGTATAGCTTGAGAGATTTTACATTGTTGATCTTTATTTTGGCTTCTCATGAAGTTAATGAATTAGTCATTCAACAGTCTACTATTATCTTTCTGGACGAGTGAAGCCAAGAGGGCTCCACTAAAAAAAGAAAGAATGCTCAGACAAAGACTTTTAGCCTTTAATTTAAGGCTATTGGTACTTTCGAAAGCGATTAGTACTTTCGAAGGCTATTGGAGTATATTGCAGGGCGGTTAACCCATAAAAAGAAATTCTTTGTGGGAATAATCAAACTCAACTAAGGAACAGTTACTGAAAATGAAACCCCTATCTATACTAACTATATTAGGGCTTCATCAAACTCACTAACTATATATGCAATTAGTGACGTAAGATGATTGATATGCATGCTTGTTGTGACTTTTGAGTTCGCTAAGATCTGTTAGCAATGCCACCTTCATTAATCGCTTTACTAAGATAAATTAGTTCCAAGAGCATAGCTTGAGATTTTTTACATTGTCGATCTTTATTTTGGCTTCTCATGAAGTTAACGAATTGTTTATTCAATAGTCTACTATTTGACATCCTTTTGGTTTGTGTTGATGACTTTGTGCTAATTTATAGTCCATGGTAGAGTGGATTGGCGGAACAGGATTCGTGTAGCTGACCCCAATTAGTTGGGATATGGCTTAGATGGTGGCTTTGTGCTAATTTACAATGATCATGTTCTGATTTCATCGCTGAAAAGAACCACCAGCACAACCATCATCATCTAAGCCTTATACCAATTAATTATGGTCGGCTACATGAATCTCGTTCTTCCATTGCATCTCTTCAATATCATCTTTAATATCCCTGTTGAACTTCTTTTCTTTTAGATCTTTCTGGATACATTTCTTTTACCATGAAGAACAAGATACAAGACACTTTTTTTTAAAGATAACAAGATACTAGACACTGCTTTCAGATCTAGTGTAACTTTTCAGGCATGCCCCGTCCACATTGGAAAACCATGGATGTCCCTTTACTGCATTTTCAGACACTGAAAATGCTGAGACCTACCTCCCTTTCAGCTGCGTTATACGATTGACGAGAAACTAATGAGCATCTCATTAACTCTCATCAGACTGATCTATTTTAGCTGTGGTTCGAAAACCTGTGGTGCATTTTCAGGCACAAGATACTCGAGATCTACCTCCCTTTCAGCTGCATTATACGATTGATGAGAAACTAATGAGCATCTCATTAACTCTCACCAGCCATCTATGTTTACCCTAGTTCGAAAACCTGATAAATTTAAAAACTCTAGGAAACCCTAGAAATCCAGGAAAAATACATTCTCCTCCTCAAGGGGGGGGCAGTTGGAAGTCAGAAAAAACTAAAAATATGAAAATAAACTCAAAAAAGATTAAATCGAAACTGGATGGAAACAAGGTTTTCGTCGGGTTGAGTTGGCTAGTCAAGTATTGAGTCAGCTCAGTCGAGTTCTTAAACTATGGTATTTTCCAGTGAAAGATTGTGTACCACTCAAAATTGTAGCAATTGAGCTGTCCACCACACTTAGGCCCACCCTCAGGTCACAAACCATTAATCTGGTGAACCCCATCATAGATGCTCATTGCACAAATAATCTATAACAATCAGGTGATCTTACCAACCCATTTAAAAGCCTTTTCAGTCTTGAGAACATATTTGCATGCTACTGTTCAGGTTACCTGATCTATAGGATTACTTTAGTAACCATGTTGGACCACAGGCGATAAGAGAGAGTGCATCATGTAGATTAGAGTTCGATAGTTCTACAACTTCGCATAGTTATGGGGGCTATTAATAATTTTGATAACATGGCATGATCTCCATTAGAACGCGGTCCTATGTACAATGGAGGGCAATAGGGCTACAATTTTGGTAGTTACCCAGACTATCATTTTTTTTTTAATCACAACATGGTTTATTATCTAATCCTTGTGATATGATGGGCCATTCATGGTGGCTATACAGGACAAGGGACGGCAGGATAGCTAGAGAGCCTGATGACTATTGATGGTCCAGCGGAGATGTGTGCTCGATTCAGAGAACTGCTTCCATAAATAATTGGCGGGAAAATGGGTAGGTTACAGCTAAAAAGGCATTTGAGAATGAGATGAACTTTGGTAAAGTGTGATGGACCGATGGTTGATATGTGGGCACTAAGAATATGTAGGCGTGGCATGCAAGCAGCTTAAATTTATCCATCCAAATCGTGGGTCCCATTTAGATGGCTCTTAAAATGATAGTTACACTGATTTCATAACCTAACAGGTGATTGGTGGACCTTTAATGGACAGTTGAAATGTAATAGTGAACGGTCTAAATTTACAATTAAATGCCTACTAATCAGAGGTTAGAAACGTTCACTTGATATGACTTTTGGATGATGACGTATCTACACCAGGTTCCGCAATTTGGACAGTTTAGTTTGAGCTGATGTATGCCACGTGTACAATTTCTGAGTGAATGTGTATCAACAGTCACACTCCGTGAGTCAAATAAACTCAACAGGGTTTTCAAGTCGAATCAAGTTTTTTGTCTTTTAAACTATGTTTTGGTTCATGCAACTTCTCAACAACAACAACAACAAAAAAAAAAAAAAAAAAAAAAATTACACTCTGCCTAGGTATGATATAACTCCTCTTTGAGAATAAATTGCTAATTTCAGCATCCATATTCATCTCTCATTCGTATTTGAAAATTCTCTCTCCCTCTTTCCTTTTTAATTTTATTTCTTGCGGGGATGGGCGTGGCAGATGACATTTGGGAGCTCTGCAATGACGATGGCTTTGTCCACAAAAGGAGGAAGAAGCAATGCCAAGAACCATCCTCTGCCAATGTGTCCAACCCAGAGGCAGAGGCCCGGCAGCGAAGGGAACGAAAGAAGAAGATTTTGATGAGGCTGAGAGAGCAGTATAGGAGAGAAATCCAGCAGTGGGAAGGATTGTTGGCCACCCTACAGCAGTTGAAGGGGAATAGCAGCCAAGCAGAGGCCTTGCTACCGCTACCGACAACATCTAATGAACCATCTGCTTTACCACTGATCCAGGAGGAGGAGGGCATTGGTCGGCCACTAAGCATGGATGAGCTCCTGTTGCAGGTGCTAATGTCTTACAATCTGTTATTGGTGTTTCCTTGGTTTTCGTCCTTTCTCTGTTACACGTTTTTTTTGGTTTTGGGGTATTCTTCTTGAGAAGCAAAATGTCTTAATTTCCTGAAATGCCTTCAAGATTTCCCAAAGCGCCCTTGCTCCCCCTTTTCGGAAGATCATTCTGATCACTTTCCAGGGCGGCTCTCATTAGGGGGAGATACACAGTAGTCTGCCATACCACCAAGGTACTTGGCTCCCCAGCTTCAAATTATGGGACCCTGTGCACTGTTTCGGTATCAAGGCTGATGGCACATGGTCCCATTTCCTCTACAGGAAGCCCTCTTCTAGAATCTCTACTATATATAATGCGAGTAGAAGCAGACAATTTTACCCATGCAATTAGTCATAAGAGAGTCCGAACTTTTAAGATTTAAAAGGACATTAGAAGGATATCAAACATATATTGGGAAATTTTGTGTGCTTATCAACCTACAGCTCAGATTTTACTCACTCCCCGTCACAAGTGGTGACTGTTTTTGCCGCTAGTCTCCCCTTCCTACATGTAGCCAGCACCCACCTATTCTCCCTCTACGCCCTCCCTCCCTCTACTCTCTCTCCCTATCCCTCCCTCCCTCCCAACATGAACTTTGTGGAACCAACTTCCTTTATGTTTGGTAACTAATAATCTCTACTGACTCCAAGTATGAATTTTGCAGAACCAACTTTCTTTCATGCTTGGCAACTAATAATCTCTATTATCTAACTCATAATGTTTTCAAGTATTAATGCAGTATCAAATATTAGAATGTTACTTTTGTATTTATGTCTACATACAATGAAGATAATAAAGTTAAAATGCAACCCAGTTACGTTCAAGTAAGCATATATTAGCAGCTATGGCTGGTTCATGCACGTGGAAGAGAGAGACGAAGTGGGAGAAAGGGGAGGTGGAAGTGGTTGTGAAAAGGTCTCTTTGATGAGGGGTTTGATGCTGGGATTGTAGTTGTTGAATCTGAGCATGTATGAATGATCCTATCTGTTTATATGAAGGGCCTCATTGTGGATGGGAGATTCTGAAAAAGGAATCTCAGATTGGAACATTTCACCCCTTGGATCATTTAACTCTTTTCTTTTGAATATGGGATGTATCCTTTAAATGTTCTTTTATGGGCCATCCATCGGGTTTGGCATCTTGAAGATTGTTTTGGTAATCAACCATCCTATGTATGGCCCATCATATAGACAGTGTCGATCGTTGCAAAATGGCCTTACATCCAAGGGCTAAAATCCCAAAGTAAAATAATAATAATAAAAAAAACAATAAGTTGGGATGTATTTGTGAGGGAAGAGTATGAACTCAAGCCTACATTTCACAAGTTCTAGTGATCAAGTTAAATCTCCATCATCCTCTCCACTTAAGGGAAGTGGTCAACATTTTTTTTTAAACGATGAATATATTATAACTAAAGGGCCGAAGCCAAGATATACAATGTACAAAAGTGATGAGATTATAACTCCCCCCAAAAAGCTGGAAAGGACTACCATCTTAGAGGATAGAGCCCATTCGATTACAAGAGATTTTGCCCTACTGAACACCTTAGATGCCTACTGCCATTGTTGAAACAGTGATTGTTCCTTTCCTGCCAAATGGGCCAGTGTACCCACAAGCAGTGTTCGAAATATCGGTATTGCGTTACATATTGCATCCTTGGGATACAAATACATATTGGTTGTCGCACGGGATCTATCGCTTGTATTGGGTAATTTATCGCACTTTTTGGAAACATAGGAAAACATTAGGAAAATGGTTGAATGTTTCAATGAAACTTCATGGATTATTAAAAAAGACCTTAATACATAGTTTTAAATCATAACATCGCAAAAAAGAAGTGCGCATAATAGGTTTCCTTTGTATAGGGTCCTAAGCTATCCATTGTCTGACTAAACTAAGGCAACTATATTTAGATTGAATGCATAACATTTAGAGTGTATGTGATGATCATTTCTTCAAACACTCCTAAATACTTAAAAATTCGTCTCAATTAACAGTTGGTTAAAGGGAAATTTCAAAAAAAAAAATATTTTAATAATTTTTTATTAATTTTTAATTAAAAATAATTTTTATTTTCTGAAATTTGACAAGGACTTACAAATCAATAGATCAGCCCTCATACATGCTTGATTTCATGTTTGGAGTGCAAATTGCAAGCAATTTGGGAGAAATTGGGGAATTTTGAATTTTCCCCAATTTCCCCAAATTGGAGCACCTACACTCAAATTTCGAAATTAGAGTATATGTAATGATCATTTCGTCAAATACTCCTAAATACTTCGAAATCAGTCTCAATTGACAGTTGGTTGGAGGAAAATTTTGAAAAAAAAAACATTGAAAACACGAAGAACCAATGGATATCGAAATCAAAGCTCCAACTCCATTATTTTTCATAAAATACATGGAGAACCAATGGATTTGTAACCATTTGACACTGATTTAACATAATTTCAACAACAACAAAAGAGAGTCATAGATTGAAAATGCTCACCGGATTGAACATGTGAGATCTATCGGCACTACCTGTGCGTTTCGTATCGCATAGGTGGGATATAAGATATATCATGGTATATATTGGCCGATATCGTCGATATTTAAAACATTGCCCACGAGTAAGCATAACCACCGGATTTTTTTTTTTCCTTTTTTGTTGATTCTCCCTCCCTGCCACATTAGGAAGAAACTATTAACCGAGGCTGGCGCTACTCAATCAACTCTAAAGCATCGAAGAAAACGATCCCAAAGACTCTTTGTAAAATGGCATTGTAGGAAGAGATGGTCCACCGATTCATCTTACGCATGCACATCAAACGCACATGTGGTAGGATGAAGCCCCACTTGCACAGATTATCTATCGTAAGCACCTTCTTCGTCCCCACCAACCATGCAAGTGTCACCACCTTTGGAGGAGCACCATACCTCCAAATGAACGCCATCACACAATCCTCATCGTCGCCATTGGCCCCGTTTATGACCATGTAGGAAGATCTGACTGAGAACCTACCAGAGTTGTCTTTTAACCATCTCATTGAATCTTCCTCTGAGGTAATCGGAGTTGTCTTTGACAACAATTGGAGCAGAGAAATGAATTCTAAAAACTCTTCATCTTCTAAATTTCGTCTACATGGAGGAGCCCAAACGATTTCCTCCCCAACTATTGAGAAACACCTATCTACCCTCAAATCCTCTTCAACTGCTACCGCCGCCAACCTAAGAAATAGCTCTTTTAATTTTTTTATCCCCCACCTACCTATCTTCCCAAAATCTAGTGTTCTTTTCATTCCCCAACAAGAGACCAACCCTTTCCCATACTCTATATCTAAGTGAGGTGATCGATTTCCAAACATGAGAAGCACTATATAATGAGGACGACTTTGTCCACCAACCCGTATCTTCAATCCCATATCTTCTAGCAACCACCTCTCTCCATTGAGAACCCACCTCTACGCCAAATCCCCAAACCGACTTTCCTAGTAAAGACAAATTCATTTCCTCCAATTTCCAAATGCCCGCCTCACCCTTATCCCAAGGTTCACACACCTCTTCTCATTTCATTTTCATAAGATGAAATTTGTGATTCTCATTTGATCCTTTCCACAAGAAATCCCTCAGCTTATCCAACTTTACCAAAACTGCTTTGGGACACTTGAACAATGATATAAAGTACACTGGAAGATTTTTCATAACCACCTTAATCATGGTAATTCTTCCTCCCAACAAGAGACTACGATTCTTGCACTGAGATATCTTCGATTCGAACCTTTCAATAATTGTATCCCAAGGCTACTTCACTGGTTTACCAATGCACAGCGGGAGGCTGAGGTATGAGGTTGGAAACTCACGTTCCCTACATCACATCGCTTGGGCAAAAGGCTTCAATTCATCTTTAGAAATCCCCACTCCTAGAATCTCACTTTTGTTAATATTAACTTTAAGGCCCTAAACCACCTCGAAACTAACGATGATTGAGTGAAGGTTTTCCACATATGAAGGATCTGCCTCACAAAATAACATGGTACCATCCGCATACAGTAAATGTGTAACCTAAAAATCTGAATTATCTACATGGAACCCTGTGCTCCTTTTTCTAACATTCGACCCAAAGCATCCATAACCACCACAAATAGATGTGGAGAGAAAGGATCACCTTGTCGCAAACCTCTAGAAGATGAGAAGAACCCATTTGGAAACCCATCACCAGAATTGAAAATTTTGCCGAGCTGACACATTTCTGTATCCAAGAACGCCATTTAGAACCGCATCCAATTCTGTTCATCATATAATCCAAGGAGACCCAATCAACATGATCATATGCCTTTTCAATGTCTAATTTACAACTATTCCTTTCGACTTTTTTCTTATACACATTCGTTTTCAACCAAGAAAGTATCCACAATTTACCTATCTTCCACAAACGCCCCTTGAGCCACCGCAACAACTGAAGACAAAACCCCTTTAAATCTTGAGGCTAGCACTTACGCAAGACTTTTGTATGGGCTTTCCAATAGACAAATGGGTCTAAAATCCCGAAGACATTTGGCTCCTTTTTTTTGGGATAACCGCTAAAAGGTTGCCCCCAATTCTGATGCAATGTATTCTCTCTTATGAAACTCTTTTATAAAAGCAACGACATCCTTCTTGACCATGTTCCAAAATCTTTGATAGAACGCCATTAGGAAGCTATCCAGCCCCGGGGCCTTATCATTCCCCAACTCTGATACTGTCTGTTTGATTTCTTCCTCAATAAAAGTTTTTTCCAAAGAAACCGCCATTTCTGGGGAAATAGAATCAAAGCTTAAGTTATCTAACACCGGCCTAGTCCATTGGTCCCTCGATAGAAGCCTAGTATAGAACTCCACCATTTTATCACATATCTTCTCCTCGTCTTCTACCCTGTTCCCCTCCACCACAAGTGAGCTTATCTTGTTCATCCTTGTTCTAGCACTTGACATTACAAGTGAGCTTATCTTGTTCACCCTTGTTCTTTTAACCATAGAGCCCTCGACCATTAGCGCCATTTGATTTCTTCCTCACATAATCTGGCATTGTAAGGAAAGTGGTCAACATCCCAACAACATGGTGTGAAATACTCAGCTGGACTCACTATAATTTACTATAAATTACATAATTTTGCTTTAATTATGTTGAAAAACCTTCCCATATCCTCAAATAATGTGAAGTTATATATATATATATATATATATATATATATATATATATATATATATATATATATATATAGAGAGAGAGAGAGAGAGAGAGAGAGAGAGAGAGAGAGAGAGAGAGATTTGAAGCTGGAAATGATTAAACCACATGCATTGCTGTTTGAAAAATGATTGGTTCATGTGGCATGTATCAGATGTGAACAACTTTCCTGACACCCCTAGTTCATATAAATGGGACCCGTGGTTTGTTGCTCGGGACGGTGAACCAGTGTGACCCACCATGGATGAGTGATGCTCCAAATATCTTCCAGGTTGGAAGATCATCCTAGACATCCAATCTTCAGTCTTTCCTCTAAACCATTATAGTAGTTCTCTCTAACCATGTATTTGCAGCCATTAGTTAAATTCTAGAATATTTTAAGCAAGAGAATTTTTGGGATGCCCCATCCACAGTGGAGCCCATCCAATCAACGGTCTACCCATTTGCATGGAAATGACACAGGACCGCAATTACCAATCTATTTGCCGTTTTGTTGAACTTAAGATACCACCTGCCATTGTTGGATGATGGGAGATGCGTGTGCACAATACAGAAACCCTTCCCTATAGAATAAGATAGGTTTGATAGCAGCACACACAGCACGCATGCCAACCTGCCATGTGTATGGTCCACTGTTGCATAAGGTGGTCATACTATGAAGATGACCTAGTACAGGAATAGGCTGACTTATGTGGGCTGCTCCCTAACACAAGAGGACTGGATGGTTTTTAAGATACTTGCTGATGGTCCAGATTGAATGTATTGTATGTGTCCTGTTTGATGGCAGAGGGGAGCAATTTTTGCTTATGATCACCTTCAATGTGGCTACTCAAAAATCTCTCAGATGTACAGCACATGAGAGGGTCCATGTGGTGCTACCACCTAGTCTTGAATTTAGTCCCCAATTAGGCACACTTAATTATTAAATGTCATATTCTGGGGGGTAGTCGTGCGATTTCTTCTTCTTTTTTCTGAGTTAATATGTAAGGGAGAGTGTAGGGGCGTGTAGCCTAATTCATTCTCTATCCATCTCTTTTTCTTTCTCTTTTCTATTTCTTCACTTCTACATAATTCTAAAATAAAGAGACATTTTTCTTTGAGGGTTTGTTTGGTTGCACCAAACATCATGAATTTTTATGATATTTTAAACCAAATTAACTGATTAATCTTTAAATATCATGATATTTGGTGCAGCCAAACACACCCTAAATAAAACAGAAGAGACCGATTAATCTTGAAATATCATGATGTTTGGTGCAACCAAATTCTCCCTAAATAAAAGAAAGAGATCTTTCCACCATAGAACATAGTTGCTAGGTATACTGTAGCTGGGGACCAGATAATTTGGAGCTCTGGCAGACTACCCAACTGGCCTTTCAATGGCCATACTCTCGCATGGGTGCTCTATACTGAGGGAAATGACTGAAGATATGTAGATACATATCCTCAATCCAGACAACCATGATTGTGGACCCCGTCGTTGATATATCACTGTCTTAAATCATGCTGACACAATCTGATCTTTAAGCCCAGATTCAACATGTTGAATTTTGGCCCCTGGATATTTTCTTACTTAATCATTTATTCAATCAGATGGTTAGGATCATCCATCAGTTTGGATTTTGAGGGATGCATTATCCACAAATGAACCCATAATTGTGACGCAATGGATCTCATGAGATTGGTGAATGTGTTGCTCAATCTGGGTCAACCACTGGGGCTCACTTCATGGATGTGATGAAAGGTTACAGTTATTGGCAGACTAAAAATTCCGGCTATGAACCTTTTTTGGGACTATATTTTTCTTGACAGGTCAAAAATGGATAGGTTATGAACTGAATAGTAGGCCCAAGAGCTGGTCCTGGCTGTCTTGGATCCGTTTGGCCTGATGAGCTAGCCCAATTAAGGTTTCAAGGGCATTTTTGTAATGTATCCCACATGGTGGGGCACGCATCATGAACAGAGTGTATCTTTCATGGTTGTGGGTGTCAAGGCTTGGTCTCAGACCTGTTTGTTTTGGCCTTTCATGAGCCAAGAAAGGGATTGGGAACTTTATGGGCCGGTCTTGGAATAGAATTCGGCCTGCTGCACTTACAGCCCTACATCCAAGGGGTTCATCATCCAATAATTTAACAGCTCAGATCCATTGCTAGAGTACACCAATTGAGGGAGGATAAAAAAAAAACGTGTTGATGGAACTGTCAATCTGTTGAAGACATTGGATTTTATTGTCTACCGGGCCACAGTATTACATGACCCCCTGGATTTATCATTAGAGTCCAAATATGTATCAGATTGCCCGCTTTCCACCTCTTCATTTTGATACACGCGAAGAATGAAAGCTTTTTTTTTACCTCTCTTGGTTTTGTTGTGTATTTCTGCTTGCAGGCAGAAGCTCAGGAAGCGATTCTTCAAGATCTGGTAAATTTCTGCGATGTGGCTGAAGCATCGTGCAAGGCACGAGACAAACACTTAAAGCAGTCTTTCATCGACCTTCCGATTTGGGCCACACCCCGGGCTCTCATGGCCTCTTTATCAGAGTTTGAAGATGGCAAAAATGATTGTAACAATAGCTACAATGCCTAAATGTTTTTTTTATTTTATTATTATCTTAGTGTCAGTTTGGATTAGCAGACATGTGGATTGAGGAAATGTCATTTCTACAAAAATCAGTGCTTCTGTTTTTTGTTTTTATAAATTTATTGGAAATTCTATTTTCATTCCTCCGTATCTTAGAAGGTGCTCTTTTTTCATTTTCTTGGCATTATGTAAAAGAAATATTGGGCGTTCATCCCCTTATGTGCCGTTGGCTTTTCTTTCTTGATTTTCTAAAACTGGGGAACTGATCATCTAGTGGCAATGATAATCCACTTTGGGGTCCTCGTACGGCTTTTAAAGTGCCACCAGGAAGATCATGCTTGATGAGAATCAGGAGGATCCATTAGCTGGGTGGGCCATGCTTGTATGTTGAGTCAGACTGCTGTTGTCCACTGATTCCACTTGTGTTGCCACCCTGATGAGTGGACCATCCTGATTTCTGTGTGAGGTATCTTCATGGTGAGGCCCACCATTTTCATGGCATTGGTCTACTGCACAAGTGGCATTAGTCATAGAGATGGTTCAGTGCCACAAGTGGTCTCTTGACCAGACTGCTGCGATGAACACTGTGCAACGTACACCTTTTAATTGTTTCTGATCACCACATATGCCTGATCTGCGGTGCACATTTGCAATGAGCCAACAGCAAGTTACCTGTATTTAAATGCCATACTTGTCAGTGGACCATGAACCATGTGGCGAGAAAATGGGTTTCGTTCAGGTCAGCCTGTCCCTCCCTTGCCCTCTCACGGCTAAACCTTCCTATAACCAGTTTTAGTAGGGTCCAAACATACCTGAGAAGCGGGTCCCACCAGCTGGTCCATAGATCAAACCCATTTGCCAATCCTGCACAAGAGCCCTATGGTTTTGTGATCCAAACCATTGACCTGATAAGCCCAGCCTTGAATGAAAAACATCCAAAAAGTTGCAGGTTGGAAGTCCTTCCATAATGCTTCAATCAAAGCACCAAGAATAGAGCAAAATACAGCATCACCAAAAGAAGAAGAAAAAAAAGCTCACACATGGATGGCCAGATTTTCTGCTCTAAGAGAGTTCAGGGCATCCTCATCCACGACAGAACCAGTGCCACAAGGGTCTTGATCACAGAACCATTCCCACCTCATGTGACCTGGGTTCGCCAGAACCGAATTTTTGACTCATGAGATACAAGGCTGTCAACAGGCTTCCCTCGCCAGCCAAACAGACCATGCACTGGAACAGCAGGGGCCTTCTCAGCTCCATTGCAGTACTGGGATCAGCTCATCCCAGCTCAGGCGTGCAATACCACATCCAGGGCTGGGACTGGGTTAAACATAGGACCATCTCTTAAGGCTGATGGTCTAAACGGGGCCTAAGACCAACCAACAAAAGCTTCTTCTGTACGACAACAACCCAACCCAAGCCATTGACAAATTGATTTAAGGCCTGCTTTTTCAAACACGGCCGGTGTGAGGGAGGGACAGTGCATCCACCACGTCAACTGTGAAAACAATCATAACAGGTCCAACATGTTATTACTGCATTCATGCTAGGGAGCAGCAGCTTTTGCAAATGGGTGCATCAAGCACATTCTCACATTTCCTGCAATGTGCCAAACCATCCAAGGTCTTGCAAGATGCACACATGCCAAACGATTCCACCTCTGCAACATGCCACCGGTCAGACCACATTCATATGCTTAAAACTATGGTCGCATCTTTTCAAGAGCAGGAGAAGAGAAAAGGTACTGATGACCTACACATTAGGTAGCACTTCAAAAGTTCCAAACTGGCCTGTCGAAAGGCCGAGGGAATGGGCTCCACCTGGATCAGCCTGGAGTCCTCTCCTCTCACAGAAATACCCTTCACACCCCAAGCCTGGCTAGAAACTGAGCTAGGTTTACTGAGCTACAAGGCCTGTTGTCACCCTTACTATAGAGGCCTTCTGAGGTTGCCTTCTACTTGAAATGGAATAGTAACTTCCAACAAAGAATGCTTTTTTTACCTTCACAAAATGCATGAGAGAGATCTTCAAAATAATAGTAATGGCTGCAAGTAGATAACCAAGTGTAACCACTAGTGATGACTTGATGGTCTTAAAATCCCCTACCAAAATGGCAGTAAAAAAAAATACAACATTCTAAAATTCAGAAGGGAGGACAAATCTGGGGTTAACAAATAACAGAACCTAGGTGTGATTTTTTTTTAATGCATTGAAAATTCCTCAACAGAAAGAACTACTCGATTCCGTTCTCAGGAAAACCTCCTGCTAGTAAAAGAAACCTAAGACCTTGCCACCAACGTTCTTCCTCCGGGCTTCTTCATGATCCATGATTCCCGCAGATGTTGTCAGCACGATATATCCAAACTGCATATTTCCATGTCATAATAATAAATCATATTATCGAGGTAGTTATGTAGTGGTTTTTGGAAAGCAAGTTGCAGCTGTACTTTCTGAAGAAGTAAGCATATTCCACAAAAAGGGGCCCATCCAACCATTCATCCAGATGGACCCACCGTTAGGTTACAAAACCACCCCGGTTGGCAGCGGCAGCATCCAATTGTTTGACCCACAAATGGATGCTTAAAAATAAAACATAGCCAATGGTCCATATGCAATAGGAAATGATACACAAATCAGATGGCTGGCATTGTCTGATGAAGAAGACTTTTGGCCCACCTATCTATGATGGTGCCCACCAGATACGCTCTGCATTATGAAAGGTGGAAACCGCTGGTGCAGAATGTTTACCCAAAAAAACTGCATCTGGTTGGGACCAAACATTGTATAGCAACTCTTTAGTTTTAACTAACCTGTCTAGAAGGGAGTAGCCTTGCAGTCCAGGGCTCAATTTCTTTGACCCCGACATCAAAGCGAGGACTAATGACCCCACATTTGTTCAATCTTCCATTCAATTCCACCACTATTTTACCCGACCTGTGATCATCAACATACTCAAACTCTCCAATGTAACCTGTGGAACAAAGCAAGTAGAAAATGAATAGTACAAAAAAGATGGGACGAAAGACAAGAAAGAAACGTGGAAAGGAACTGAGATGCGAACCATGCTTCTGCATGACCAAAAGGAACTTGATAATCACTTTCGAGGATGGTCGGATCATGACTTGTCGTTTCCCCCTCTTCTCAGCATTGTACATGCTTTTGAGAGCATCATTCAATACACTGACTCTCACCATCCTTGCTAGACCTGCAAAAAATGACAAGAGGCTACGCATATGTTAAAAAATAAATAAAATAAATAAATAAAAAGAGCTACCTATTAGTAAAAATAAAAGATGGGAGTGACTAAAAAAGCCTGATCATGTGATGGAAGGAGAGAGCCTGTTTGCTATTAGGGTTTTCTCAAATCTTCCTTTCTTGAAAGGAGAAAGGCAACGAATAAAAGAGCCTGATCATGTGATGAAACTACTGACATCATAGTATAAAGTGTACCATCAGTATTATGATTTACTCGAAGACAGGTAGCAGATTCGCATTAGTTAAAAAGTGTTTTTTTTAATGGCGCCCAAGATTATCATTAGATGAAGAAACTTTGGAATGCAATATGTTATGCTTTGACTTACCCCTTGTTTTAGCCATAGGCCTATGCTGAGTTTTGCTATTTGCTGCCTTTTGTTTCACGAATGAATATTGAAAATCCATTTGTTTCAAGGAATCCATAGAGAGGATATCAAGGAACCAGTGATTAGTTTACTAGGAAATTTAATGCAAGGGCATTGTCACACCAGGCTCGAGTGGGGTAGCTTGTGGAGGCGGGGACACACTTGGGGTGAGCAGCCCGTGTGAGGTGGGTGGCTTGTGGATTTGGGCCCCACCTGTGGACTCGGCCGGCTCGTGTGATGTGTACCCATGGACTTGGGGCCCACGACAGAGGGTTCGGCCGAGGACCTAACCCATGGACTTGGGGCCTGGGCTATGAGACAAAGGAATTGATTCGCCACGCTCTATCAGTTCGAGCTTTTAGAGCAAGTGGTTAGTTGTCCTGCATCAAAATTGGTTATGTGGATCCCCGCATTCTTGTGTGAAAATTAGAAAACATAGAGCAAATGTTATATTGGGACTCCTTATTAGAGTCCATCTAGGATAAGTAGTTTAGTTGTTCAGCAAGTGGCTCCAATTGTTAGGGGCATTACATCTTGGGTCCTTACTCATGCCTTAGTGGTGGACTCACAAAAAGTTTCAACGGGAGGTCATGGGTTCGAGTACCCACTATGGTGAAATCCCACTATGGTGTGAGTGTGTGAGTGCGTGTGTAAAAAAAAAGTTTCTTACATCTCTATTGGTTTGGTAAGTAGTTTATTTTCAGTTTTTTTTTAGAGGTAATTAAAATTTTATTAAAAATGAGCAAAAGCTAGACCAATGAATGCGAAAACATATCCCGGATATAAAAGGGTGAAACAGCCCTTGGCACAGGCATTTGCCCAACACACTCCACATGGGTCAACAGAATATTTAGTCTTGAGGTCAAAAATCCTAGATCGAAAAGGGTAGAAGATAGTTCCCATGGACCAGTGTGGCCTTTAGCCACCAACGAGATTACATTCCACCTTCCACAGAATGATGCCCTGAGAAGGATTTGGAAAATAATCTCTAGACCTCTCTAAGAGCTAAAGCCTCTGCCTAAGTAGAAGCTGGGCCCTGAGAAAGATAAGTGAATGATGCCATTGTAACCACATACTACATGGGGCAGGGTCCCCAAAAGATGACCTGTCAAAATTAAGTTTCCGCCATCTGCTAGGACTACATCTCAGTTTGGACATGTGACTAACTGAGTTGCTATTTATCACCGCATTCTAATGAAATTAAAGATTCAGTATTCGGTCCTTATAGTGGCTAGCTTGATTGTGCTAATATGAATTCTCCCTGCTACTTTCTGGATTGGCAACTTGGTGTCATTGAATATTTGATTATTTCTTTCCTTCCGTAACAACAAAGAGCAGGTGGATGCATCTGCCACAAAGTTCTCCGCTTCTTGAAGGGATCCCCCTTCCAAGGGGGAAAAACTCAAGTGTATTCCCCAAGAATATTTTGGAAGCTCCACAAGATCCCAAAGCAATGAAGGAAAAAAGCTCCAAGTCTCTCTCTCACTCTGCCACAATGAACAAAGAGGTGATGGACTGTTTCCTCTTTACACATGAAGCAAATTATAGCAAATCTATGCAACCTATGTTGGAGATGACCATGGATGAGAATTTTTTCAGTGGCGACAGTATATGCAAAGGCTTCAACTCTAGGCAGCACCAATCTACCCCAAATAGAGGCACAAGGTGGGACCTCCCTGGTATTCATCACAAGATTAAAGAAAGGGTTCCATGTCCGTGCCTTGGGGTCCTCCCCATCATTACGAATATACACCTCATGCAACTTCTCCATAAGGTCTTTATCTTCATTGAGATTTCTTCAGAATAAAAAGCTACAAACCAAGTGTCCCCCCAACATTTGGAAGCAATCCTTAACAAGCACGTCCTTCATCGCCACACAAAAAGAGCATGGGGGATTTGATTAGTAGAGGTCTCTTTCCAACCCAACCATAATTCTGCAGACACATTTGTTCCCCTACCAACAACGCATCTCACCTCATTTTGAAATAAACCCCCTATCCTCGATTGGCGGTCACTAGACTTCGCAACTTGGTTCCACAACCTGGAAACTGTTCTTGTGCCACTTTTTTAGGCAACCAACCCAAGGACTCCTCATCATATTTCCAGTAATTATCCTTCTCCACAGCGCTTGCTTTACTTTTCCAAATCTCCACCACCATTTGCTTAGAAGCGAAAACAACAAGGGCTGATTAGCAAGTGACCCTCTTCTCACTATGCTACCTGAACACAAACATCCAATGGGGGTCCCCAAAAGGCTACAAATTTTGGCAATCCCCAACACGGCCTACCGATGAAACCCCCCCTAAATCCATGCCTCAATAGCGCCAAACTCCTAGTCAAGGAAAGGATTCTTCTCTTTAGGATCCCCACTTGGAGCCCTTCGTCCTTGAAGACACTTCCATTCCATTGCTCCCACACGCCCTATAGGATCCCAAGGAAAACCATCTGCACCATAAGATGCCCACACTATCTTTAAACAGCATATATTTAAACAGCATATACCGCCATTCCAATGGCAACTCTCCAATGGACTTGTTCAACAGCCATGATACCCAGATCAATCAAAAAAGAAGTTCCATACCTTTTGGATTTCTGAACCTCTTCCCATTTGACTTTGAAAACAAGTTTCTAAGATAGGGATTAAGCCAAGATTGGTTATGTAAAAAGGACAATAAGAAGGGACACAAGCATCCCATATGTGAAGGAAACCTATGGAATTACGACTAGTAAATGGAGTTTGCATAAATATGTGACATGCTGGTATAGAAATTAGGTTTTCTTTTAATAAAGAGATCCTTTCTTCTAAATTGCAATTGGGAGTGATTTTCAACAACTTACTGAATTCTCAATACCAAATGATGATGATCCTTCAAAAAAATTATTAGATGATGATATCCAATTTGGGAACTAAGATCTAAATTTGTGACTTAGTTTTTTCTTTCAATTACTTGTCACCAAAAGGTTTGGAGTGATGACAATACAACAGTTATCGACTATATCAAATTGGTACTAAGCAAGCTTTGAATCCTTGAAAACTTGTCGCCTACACCAAATTGATTGAGGAAGATTTTGCTAGAACAGAAATCCAAGGGAATATGGCACACAAAGAGATGAGGTCATTAACAAGATCATGGAACAGCTAGATCTACAAGGCCAACAGTTTGATCAATTGCAAAAGCATCTCAAAGCACATCCAAAGATCGATTCAAGAGATTAGTGGCTTCCACTGAATCAAAACTGAGAAGGAATTTTCCAAACAATAAAGACAAAGTGAAGATATAAGAGCAATTAGAAATTCAAAAGAGTGAAATAGTTTTGGAGAATACTGATCAACCCAATCTTTCCACAGAAATATGAGACTCAAATTGTTCTTTGATAGGTTAGCAAGTTGCGATAGCTTCTTTGGATGAAAAGAGCTAACTGAGGGGAAGTACAATTGTTCACAGCCAAACTAAGGGGATCTATCCTTATCAGGTAGAATCAGTTGCATGAAGTTAACATATGATCCAGACAAGGATCGATCAGTAGTATGGTAAGAGATGAAGCTTGAGTTAACAGAATGATTTCTTAATCAAATTCCATCGGCTCCAAAAGAAAGATGAATAGATGGGAAAATATGCTAATAAATTCTTCAAATTGGCTACTCAATTGGAATGTTGATATCTAATGACTTCCTGGCAGCATCTTACAAGCAGTGCCTAAACAACAAGAGCTTGCAACAATGGGGTAGTGGACCATTGAAGGAGCATATCAAATTGCCCTACTGGTTGACGATTACTAACCAGACCATGATCTGAAAGCTTCAGTTAGAAAAAGGTTTGACTAATCATACCATGCTATACATACCAGTATTGTCCATGAGCGATATGGCTATATTGGCCTTATACAGAGGCAATACAGAACAATAGAACCCTGTATCGGTGGTGAATTATTCAATATGCCAAAACTGGTTTGCAAACCATGGTTAGAAATCAGAGTATCAAAGTGGTGATCAAACATCAGTAAAGTATCCACCATCAGTGGAACGGAGAATAAGAGCGATGGAGATATCTGGACAGGGAAGAAGCACCCTGATATTCAAAAGGGGTTGCTATGCAAGAAGACAAGGTTTATGGCATATGAGTGTCCACTACTACGCTTTTTTTTTTGAAAGATGGCTGACAGTAATAGAAACTAAGGAGAATTACAAAGAAGTTTTTTAATTTTTTTTTTCTGAGAACCCAATGGAAGACCTGATACATGCACCAAATTTCCGGAGAAACAATAAGAGATCTAAGTTGAAGGATACAAACGCTTAATCTACATGGTCTGCACTTTGCACCAAGAACCCAATGGAAGACCTGATACATGCACCAGATTTCCGGAGGCAATGGTGCACGGCCCTTCTCTGAGAGCAATGAGCAACGTCTCTAATGAATTCCAGTTGAAAGGAAAAGAACGAGAAGAACGAGGGAAGTTTTTAAATTTTTTTTTTTTTTTTTTTTTTTTAAAGGTAAGAAGTTTTATTAAAGAAAAGAAACAATACAAACTATACAGACAAAGAAGAGCAGGAAAGAAACAAAAGCTATACAACTGCTGTCCCAATGACAGCGCAGCCCAAGACACCCGCTGGCTACGGAGCCCAGTCCCTGAATAACACTAAGACCCTAGAGAATACCCCAGCCACTGAAACCGAAACGTCTCTAAAACATCAGTTATTCCTTTCTAGCCATACAGCCCAAAGGACAGCAAGAAACAGCATCCTCCACTTCCTTTTCCCCGACACCCCTCTGGATTCTGCATGCCATTGACCCATTAGCTGATCCATAGAAAATGGCATCACCCATGAAACATGGCTAAGGAAAGAAAATGGCTAAGGAAGTTTTTCCAATTTGCATACGGACATTTTGCTGTAGTGTAGGCCACACATGCTTGCATGGGAATTAGAAAGCCTACAATGAATATTGTTTCATGCTCTTGGTTGCTATCGTCTAGGGTAGGTAATTTTAGTGCTCGATTGAGAGCTTGTAAATGAAGGTAAATGGGAAATGGAATTGGAGGTAAATGAATTGAGAGTAAATGGTTTACTCAATTGTGTATGGATGGGAGTAAATGAAATGCATTTGAAATTCAAATATTATGTTTGGATAGGAGTAAATAGGAGGAATTGGAATGCATTGGAACTTTTCAATATTTTCACAGAAATATATGTGATATCTTAAATTGGCTTTAGTATCTCAAATTAGTGTGCATATGTGATATTTAACAGAATGATTGTAAAAAGCCCATTGAAATATTTATGTTCGCCAAAAATGAGGAAATTTCGAGCCTTGGGTGGGCCACGAATGTAAGGATTACAAACAAGTAACTTGCCGACGTTTTTTAACCATCCATTTAGATGGACAATCTTTGGACAGTTTGGATCATTCTATTGGTGTGATTTTAGTGATGTAGCCAATAATTGGATTCTTTCGGAGTATCATCAATGTGCCATGTGTATGGTGGACATGTGCATAGTGGCACCCTTTGTTTACTCATGCGATTCTCCAAGGGAGCTCAAAAAGGCATTTCACCCCATTTACTTCCAAAGAGAGGATTTCATTTCCATGCCCATTTACTCCCATTTCATTTCATTTCCATGCATTTACTCCCATCTAAACACGCCTCAAATACCATTTACCTTCATTTACTCCCAACTCCCCATATTTACCTCCATTTACTCCCATCCAAATGGCCCCTTAGTTATCCATTAAAGAAGGGGCAAAAGGTTGGGCATATTGGCTGAACGGGCTAATTCGGAGCCAATACAAGCTAAATACAGCCATAAAGGCCCTCTTTCAATTTTTCGTTTCTTCAGTTTCTACCGTCTTTTCTACTTCTCTTCACTGCCAATGAACCACGTGATTTGCGGGATCCAACACATGCGACTATTGAAACTTTGCGTAAGACTCAAGTCATTTAGCATGCAAACCCTGCTCTTAACATGCGCTGGCCCAAAAAAAAAAAGCAAGGCCAGATATTGTGTGGCCATTGATCTCATACATGTATCATGTTGAAGTATGTGCCCACACAAAATACCATTCTTTAAGTAGTCCATGGAACTACAGAAACTTCAAGCAGTTACTCACACTCCTTAATGGGATGGTAGAGTGGTTACCAAAAAAGGAGGGGAAAGGAAAAAAGAGGAAGTAGAGAAAATATGAAAGAGATGCAAGGTGGGTTGAGGGCTACCATGTAGGCAACCCTTTGTCTGAAGGGTCCCTAACCTTCTTTTATTAGATCTCAACCATTGAGAAAGCTTAGTCTAGAAATAGGCCTATTTTAAGGATTAAAAAAAAAGATTTAATTGGGATTCAACGAATCAATGCATAATGGGCCATTATCAAAGAACTCTACAGGAACCATCACTTTTTTCCTTTTTGTCTTATTACGATGTAACGAGCCCTCATCCACCAAATGATGCTTGATTTCTGTTTGGTTAGAGCCTATTTGGTTGACTATCAACAGGTCAAGCCAACAGATAACATTCATATCAATGAATACACCACTGAATACATGTTAGAAAAACAAACAAAAAAGGATAGATTCTAGCCTTTTAACTTTTTCTATTTACCAAATAAATTTTCATGATTTTGTGGGCCAATACAAGTCCGATGTCCCCTATATCCCAGTGCTTTTGGACCCAGCTGATACACTCCCCAAGTCCAATATTCAAAACCATGCTTATCACTCAAGAAGTGCCCAACTCATATAGTAGAAACAATTGATTTGATGGGGCCCGTCCTGAAAGAGGTATGCCAAAAGGTCTGCTGGATTGGAAGATCTTAGTGACTTAATCTTTAGCCTTTTCAGTTGAATATGAAATTTGATGCTTTTTTTTTTTTACTTTAATCATTACGTGTGGATGATTATTAATCAGTATCTCCTAAATTTGGTACTTCTAGGCATCCCCCATCCATGGAGGGGCCTATCAAATCAACCTTCTGAATCACCATACATGTGCCCCACCTATACAACTTGGGAACCTGAAGACACTAAACATATCCTGCAGTGCCGGACCATCTAATTCAGCCGTAACTTATCCAAGAATCAGTTGGCTAAATTAACAACCTAGAGACAAAAAGATGCCAGAAGCATCCCTATAAAAGGTAAAGGCTAATGACCCTTCATCTAACTTCGGTCAAAAGAATATGTCATGCTACAATCCTCAACCTTTTTGCACCTGGTTTCAGATGTAAAAATCCCCAACCCAAGCTACTCATGTATGTCCCTAATGAAGAAAACCATTTTTCAAGCTGGTATTGCAAGGATATAACTAGCATTGCATTTAGACGGAGATTGGTCCCACTTTATTAGGATGTCTTTGGAAGCTATCAGAACAACACATTGCAATTATTAGTTCCATGAAGTGGCAATGACCAAGCTGCAATTATGTCCCCTAGTGTTCATATTGAGTTACTAAGCATGAAATCAATAGTAAAATACTTTCAAGTTGGATTTGAAATGAACGTAACTGCAACTCGAGGGTTACTTCCCCACTACAAATACTAACAAAAGGTATTACAATTTGGTTTTTCCTTTTTCAGCTTAATAGAACTAATTATTGCAATCTATACAATAGTGAGTCTAAACATGGTCTTAAGGTAAGAAAACCAGTCCAATTTTTTATTACAATCATTCATAGTTGGACTCAAAAAAAGCGCTAAAATATCAAGAAACAGCAAATTTAATGATAATTGCAAAAAGAAAATTGCCATAATTCACTTCCACCCTTTTTTATTCACTACCACTTGTCAAATCCCAGGTTTTCGATTTATTTCCATTGAAATCCATTGACCCATTTGGTAGACACCTAAAAATGAGTTCATCTCATTTTAGTTAACAGTAATTATGTATTATCTTGAGCTCTAATAAATAATGAGTTCACGTTAACAGTACTTATGTATTAGAGATCAAGATCTCTCACACATAATAACTGTTAACTAAAATGAGTTCAAGCATCTAACAAACTGGGCCTTTGTATTTATCCAACCACAGCCTAAAAGCAGTGATGTAATGTCCAGTTCCAAGTAACAGAATGCCCAAATGTTTTCCATTCCACTCCAACACTTAAAACAAGGAATGTCAACAGGACCCATCCATGCAAGCCAACACAGCACGCATGCGAGAAATACAGGGCGTTCGGTCACTGAGCCCCACATGCATGTGCCCTACCCATAAATCAATCTGGTCCGGACATCATGAAGGCAACTCGTGTAAGTTGTCTTCGAATCGTTGTCCAATTTCTTAGAATCGCCCAATGTTTTGTACATGGGAGGCCCACTTGATGAGCAGACCAGCACGTTCATGGCTGGGCCTGATAAACAGTGGTGAGGAGGCCTGCCTAATGAACGACCGCCCAGATATCTTACACGTATGCCGCAACGGCACGTGTGGGACGAATACGGTTACTTCGGCCCAGCAAGCAAGCTTCTAAAAGCAATCGAAATCATGAAAATGCAAACGAATGGAATCGAAATTAAAACCAACCACAGGCTCCAAAATCCTACTATATAACGGATTTTAGTGAGAGAATTTCAACAATTAGCAAAAAATCTACGGAAAAACGAATTCAGCCGAGATCAAATTTGAGAAGAAATCAACTTCCATCGATCTTTCATAAACAGATCGAAATCAGTTGAAGATGGAGAACATACCTCGGAGGAGATGGAGAGGGAGAGTTCTAGGGTTTGGGGTTCGCTGACGGGTTTTATTTAATTGGGTAGCTGTTTGACACTCTGGCAGAGTATCATGCTTGATAAGCAGGCGCTGAGAAATAGAAATATAGCATACGTGGCCACGTTCACACGGGCGCGGATTTCCTCCGAAAGCCTTGCGCAGGAAGTTCCTGGAAAACAAGGTGGGGCCCACAGTGATGTTTTTGATAAATCCACCCCGTCCATCCGTTTTGGGAGATCATTTTAGGTCATGAAAACAAAAATGAACCGGATCCAAGACTCAAGTGGGCCGAAAACGTGAGGATTAAACTTCCACAGTTGAAATATTTGTGGAGCCATAGGAGTTTCGAATCAGGATAATATTTGTGTTTCCAGTTCATCCCAGTAGTAGTGACTTTATGAACGGTGTGGATGTCATATAAACATCACCGTGCCCAGGGAGGTTTCAACGGTAGTAATTTACCTACCCACCTTTTCCTTTAGTGAGGCCCACTTGAGTCTTTGATCCAGTTCAGTTTTGCTTTCTTGTTCTAAAATGAGCTCCCAAAATGGATGGACGGGGTGGATTTATCAAAAAACATTACTGTGGCCCCAACTTGTTTCCCAACGCAGGAACTTCCTGCGCAGGGCTTTCGCAGGAAATCCGCGCCCCGTTCACTCCGGATCAAACCGCGTCCTTCATCAGTACGGACACAAAGCGTCCATACTGATCTGCGGAGCGGCCCACCGTGATGTATCTGTTTATCCATGCCATTCATCCCTTTTCAAAGATCATTTTAAAGCATCAAACGAGAATAAGGTAGATCCAACGATCAAGTGGACCACACAAAATAGTGAGCCTGGTTGCGTTAAATGCATGAGTCATCTCAGTGTGGTTCACTTGATCGCTGGATCTGCCTCACATTATTATTTATTAGTCTTATGCCTTAAAATGATCTTAGAAAAGGAATAGGCGGCAGGGATAAACAAATAAATCACGGTGGGCCCCTCCACATATCAGTATGGATGAGGAAGGATGCAAACGGCTTCCGATCAAACCGACCAAGCTGTGGAACCCACTTCCACCTGCTCGAATTCCTAACCCGCTTGTTTTGCATTTACATAGTTTAAATACAAGTAAATGAGAGATAATTATTAACAATGTAATTTCCTACATGTTTTCAAATTTGACAATGACAATCTAAAATTGAAGAGTGTGTGAATTTCTCATAGGACTAACTGTGATACATATGGCTTATCCACTCCGTCCATCCATTTTGCAAAGTGATTTTAGGGCATAAACTTAAAATTGAGACAAATCCAAAGATGGAGTGGACCACGATACACAAAACAGTTGGTTGAATGCCTACCGTTAAAAACCATTTACAACCACGATTTCCTATGGTGTGGGCCACTTTAGCTTCGGAACTACCTTTTTTGGCTCATACTCTTAAATGTTTCGATAAAATGGATGATTGGCATGGATATGTCATAGACATCACTGTGACGGCCGGGAATGTATGACAATCCTTTTCAAAAGCCATGCCATCACTGTGAGGGCCGGGAATGTATGACAATCCTTTTCAAAAGATTTTTACAAAAATAAATACACTTCATATCAAATAGAGATAAATAATAATAATCACCAACTTACATCTAAACAAACAGGCCGAAAATGATAATACTGCCTTCCTATTCATGAGAGCGATTTGATGCGACTCTGATTGTGGGGCCTACCTTGATTCATGTATTGTATATCCACGCCGTCCATCTGTTTTTCCAGCTCATTTTAGGGTACGATCTAAAAAATGAAGCACATCCAAATCTCAGGTGGACCACACCACATTAAACAATGGTGATTGGCCATTAAAACTTTTTGTGGGCCACAAAAGTTTTGGATCAAGCTGATATTTGTTTTTCCCCTCATCTAGATTTGGGAGAAATTATCAATAGGTTGGATGGAAAATAAACATTACGGTAGGCATTAAGGCAGGCCCTAGGAAGTTTTAATGGTAAATGTGTCTAATCACCATTGTTTCCTATGGTGTAGTCCACTTATGATTTAGATCTACTTCATTTTTTTGGACCATGCCCTCTAAAGCGCCGGCAAAATAGATAGTTTAAATACACAACACATATATATTTTAATGTGGGTGTCTAATCACCTATTTCTTATGATGTGGTCCACCTAAGATTTAGATTTGCTTCATTTTTTTACCATACCCTCAAAAGAGCCAGCAAAAAAGATGAACAACGTGAATTTATAATACATAATCAAAGTGGGTCCATGGTCAAGGTACGCTATCTTGGGTGAGGGTGGGCCACACTTAATCTACTCTCCCCTAATTCTTGGACATTTATTTGTTGAGAGGAGAATATTGAATATTCGTCATGTTTAACCATCCATTGGAAATGTTCATTGATCATATCTTCGTATAATCAAATAGTTATATTTTTTTGTTCATGATACATCTAAATTGTAACCCATAATTTCTACAATAAGTTAGAATTCATTGTAAATCAGGCGTGCAAATAAGTTACTTTTCTACCTACAATAGTAGATAAGTAACCTTTTTTAGATAAGTTTGGTTTAAGATTAATTATAAGTAGCTTTTTTACTTTAAGGTTACTTAATCACTTTAGCTTAACAAGTTGAAATCAAAATAAGCTACTTGAGTGTGTCTCCCCTGCTAGCCCAACTATTCAACAGCAAGTCTCAGGTTTGAAATGCTAAGGAGACACACTAACCCTACCAGTGGGTGGGTGCATCATGTTACTAACTGTGTGGGTGCATTGCGCAGCTGGCTAACAGGGTGGGTGCATTGCATGACTAACAAAAAAAAGATAAGCTACTTGAGGCATAAGTAGCTTATCTTAAGTAACTTACCATCCAAACACCCCCTTGTGGGAGGTGGATGTCAAATGAAATTCTAAAATTTTAAGGCTAACTATACAACCTGTGATCTTAAACATCCGGTCAAGATTTCTAATGCACTATCTGTGCAAGTGTGTTCTAATGCATGTGATCACTTCTTTTGTGTTAGATTTTATGATTTTTTTTTTTTTTGAATAATTTTTTTTTAATCTATGGTGAATTTAGACTTGCACATTACTCATGCTAGTTATATAGATCCACCGTTAAAATGGTCCACCTTTAATCTGTCATTATTAAGCAATAGTAACATTTTTATAAAGCAAAATAGCTAACATACTTACATTTATACTGTATATAAAACTAACAACTTTGGACAGTTTTGCTATAACAAATAGTCCTAAAAGGGTTGTGAATTTTAATATTTAAAGGGACAAGGGATGTGAAAAACAAGAGAAGACATTCGCATTATTCGTGTTTGTGCATAATTATCAACCCATGACTTACATTTTAGTTTTTATCCACTTGAGGTGATTTTATCTGCCGAAGGCATTATACTCATTTTCTCATGCAAGTTGCCCACACTGTCTCTCTCTTCCCTACTAGTGGCATATGCCTAGGGCTATAAATGGGTCAGCAGTCCAGCGGACCCGATGGGGTACCTAGACCCAACCCATTTAGACCCGACTTAGACCCGACCCATTTGTTAAATAGTATGGGTCTGGGTCCAAGGACAGACCCATTTGCTAAATGGGTCTGGGTATGGTTTCCTTTATATTAGGCCCGACCCGACCCAAACCCATTTAGTAAGTGAGCGGGTTTGGTCTATGTTTTAAGGGACCCATCCAGCCCAGACCCATCCAAACTCAATTTTAAGCCTTGTAAAAATGCTTGCATATTAGATCTAGACCCACTGACCCAGACCCATTAGACCCGACCCATTTATAAATGGGTCTGAGTGGATCTCCCTCTACCATACCCATACCCATTTATAAATGGGTCTGATGAGTTGACTCGGACCTGACCTAGACCCGCCCATTTAGTAAAAGGGTTTGGGTCTAAAATTTAGACCCAAACCCATTTAGTAAATGGGTAGGTTTGGTTTTGGCTAAACCCACCCCAAACCCGACCATATACAGCCCTACATATATCCACAACCTATCTCCCCTCTCTATCTCTCCACGAGTGTAGCCCGACACTATCCTATTTAATGTTGGAAAATGGTGTTGAAAATAATAGATAGTAATTCAAAAAACCAAAAATCAATATAAATAGAAAATAAAAAAGTAAAGAAGACTTATAGTTTTGAGTCTATGCATGACTAAGTCACTTGACTTGAAACTAAATTTGCCTTCCTTGAACTGTGTCCTGAGTGCAACAAGAATCATGAGCAATTGACTTGTAGGATACAATGACCATGACCTAGTCCCAATGGTGCATTCATCATACACGAGCTCAAATCAATATGTAGAACTTTAACCGAAGTGAGTTGACTCAGCGGCAAATTTAGTTGCAGAAAAAAAAGAAATAAAAATTTGTTTGAAGAAGCAAAGATAAATGAGAAATCCATTTGTAGCGAATGGAATTCGGATTATGAGTAAGTTTATTTAAAGCCATCAATTAAGTGCTTAAAGCATAATTTCAAATGATTTAAGTCCGTTGGTTTAAACTCAATTAGTGCGATGGCATGAACAAACGTACTCTCTAATTTGAAAATGCACAAAAAGACAATGCAAGTATACTCTCAAGGCAAAACTAAAGATGCAATTGTATGTTTGATTTTCATTTACATTGTGTAAATATAAGTAAATGTGTAATGATTAATTCTAATGTAATTTCCATCACTTTTTTCAAGGTTGAGTTGATAGTTTGTTTTTGTACACTAAAATTGAAGAAGGTGTGAATATCATGTGGGGCTCATTGTGATAAATGTCGCTTATCCACACCATCAATCCACTTTGCGGGGTGATTTTTGGGCATGAACCCAAATTTGAGGCAAATCCAAAGCTCAAGTGGACCACACCACACGAAACACTTGGGTTGAACACCTATTGTTAAAAACTTTTTACAACCACGATATCCTGTGATGTGGGCTGCTTAAGCTTCAGATCTGTCTCATTTTTGGGCCCATGCCCTAAAATGTTCCAAAAAAAATGAATGAATGGCGTGAATATGTTACAGGCATCACAATGAGGCCTATGAATGTACATTAACCTTTTTCAAACCTTTTTTATAATGAGTAAATACATGTTCCCTTCAAACCGTGGTAAATGGTAATAATTGCCAACTAACTTATATTTACATGCATTTATATATAGGAAATGAAAAACAAGTACGCCCTAAATCCCCTCAAGCGGCCCATTTTCTTGGTAAGGATTTAATGATCAAGTATTTTCTTACTGAGGCCGGATCTATTACAAGTATTTGTAGGTTAACGTAAACGTACAATGCAATTTATGAGGCCCATACTGTTGCGTGTATGCAATCTAATCCGTCTATCACATACATCTAATGATGGTTTCCTTTGTGGCCAAAATTCATTTCAATCCAAAACTCAGGTGGACCACTCAACAAGGAAGAACATCCTGACCACCCTTCTACCTTTGAAGGGGCATTTTCTCATTTCAAAAAGTTGGTTGCCAACACATATATCAGCCTTTCATACTCGCATTTGTTTCCCGCCCAACATAATATTTTTTTGGCGGGAAATATTCCAAAAGTTTTCTTTTAGAAAGCATGTTGATGGTGGGCCACTGTTGGGCCTAGTGTAAATGTATGTAGTTCATCTACACCGCCCATCCACTTTTCCAAATCATTTAAGGGGTTGAAACCAAAATTGAAGCATATCCAAAACTCAGGTAGACCATAACACAAGAAACAATGGGTATAATGATTTCCACCGCAGTGATGTTTATTTGTCATCCAACCTGTTCACAAGATCACACAACCATTGATGAAGGGAAAAAAAATAATAATATCAGCTTGATCCAAAATTTCTATGGCCCCAAGAATTTTTCAACGACGAAGGTTCAATTCACATTGTTTCGTGTGGTGTGGTCCACTTCAGCTTTTTATAGTCTTTATTTTTTTGTATAAACCTATAAATTTTTTTTTAAAATGGATGAATGGAGTGGATGAAATACATAAATGATGGTGGACCCCATGGAGTTTACCCAGTACGTTTAAAGAATTGAGTTACTCAATATGCAATCCGCTTCCTGCCGACGGAAGTCATGTGGAGCCCACCGTGATGCTTGTTTGAAATCCTCACCGCCCATGGGTTTTTACCCTTCATCCAGGTCCATGTGACCTTATGAACAGTTTGCATGGCAAATAATCATCGTGGTGGGCCGTATGTATGTTTTAACATTGAGAATCATTGTAAGGTCTGCGTTTTATGGTGTGGTCCACGTACACCAGCGAATCTGCTTCCTCTCTTACCGAAATACGAGTGGGTGTGTAACTAACTAGGAAAAAGATGCATCATGGTACCAAGACTATGGAAGCACTCTAACTAAATACCGAAAAACATTGACGCACACCGTACTCCTAAAATAACATCGATCCACTCCGACTTACACAGTAGCCTTTTGATGGCACGCCGAGTGCTTTCACCAAATTTCGAGTGGGTTTGTAACCACTCAAGAAGACCCTACGTTAGGGTACCAAGATTCAGGAATCACTTTGACACGCACCGACGAACACGAACATACACCGGACATCCAAAATAGTAATGGTTCCCTCCGAACTGTACTGCAGCACATGCGGTCGTATCTCGAATGCTTTTACTGAACTATAAGTGGGTGCGTAAACAACTAGGAAGAAGATGCATAATGGTACCGAGACGATGGAAGCACTCTAACCATATACCGAAAAATATTGACGTATACCGTACCCCTAAAATAGCATCGATTCACTCCGACTTACACAGCAGCTCTTCGGTGGCACGTTGAACGCTTTCACCGAACTTTGAGTAGGTGCGTAACCACTCAAGAAGACGCTATGTTAGGGTACCGAGACTTAAGAATCACTCCGACACGCACCGACAAACACGAACATACACCGCACCTCCAAAATAGTAACGGTTCCCTCCGACTTGTACTGCAGCACACGCTGGTCGCATCTCGAATGCTTTTACTGAACTACGAGTGGGTGCATAAACACCTAGGAAGAAGATGCATTATGGTACCGAAACTACGGAAGCACTCTAACCAAATACCAAAAAATATTGACGCACACCGTACCCCTAAAATAGCATCGATCCACTTCGACTTACACAGCAGCCCTTCGGTGACACACCGAACGCTTTTACCGAACTTCGAGTGGGTGCGTAACCACTCAAGAAGACCCTACGTTAGGGTAACGAGATTCAAGAATTACTCTAACACGCTACCGATGAACACGGACATGCATCGAACTTCCAAAATAGTAATGGTTCCCTCCGACTTGTACTGCAGCACATGCGGTCGCATCTCGAATGCTTTTACTGAACTACGAGTGGGTGCGTAAACAACTAGGAAAAAGATGCTTAATGGTACCGAGACGACAAAAGCACTCTAACCAAATACCAGAAAACATTTACGCATATTGTACCCCTAAAATAACATCGATTCACTCCAACTTACACAGCAGCCCTTCAGTGGCACGCCGAACGCTTTCACCGAACTTTGAGTGGGTGCGTAACCACTCAAGAAAATGCTACGTTAGGGTACCGAGACTCAAGAATCACTTTGACACGCACCGACGAACACGAACATACACCAAACCTCCAAAATAGTAACGGTTTCCTCCGACTTATACTACAGCACATGTGGTTGCATCTCGAATGCTTTTACTGAACTACGAGTGGGTGCGTAAACAACTAGGAAGAAGATGCATTATGGTACCGAGACTACGGAAGCACTTTAACCATATATCGAAAAACACTGACGCATACCGTACCCCTAAAATAGCATCGATCCACTCTGACTTACACACCAGCCTTTCCGTGGCACGCCGAACGCTTTCATCGAACTATGAGTGGGTGCGTAACCACTCAAGAAGATGCTACATTTAGGTACCGAGACTCAAGAATCACTCTAACCATGCACCAACAAACACGGACACACATTGGACCCCTAAAATAGTAACAGTTCCCTCCGACTTGCACTGTCACACATGCAGTCGCATCTTGAATGCTTTTACTGAAGTACGAGTGTGTGCGTAACCAACTAGGAAGACACTGCATCATAGTACTGAGACTACAAAAGTACTCTAACCAGATACTAAAAAATATTGACGCACACCGTACCCCTAAAATAACATCGATCCACTCCGACTTCTACAGTATTCCTTCAATAGCACGCCGAATATTTTCACCAAACTACGAGTGAGTGCATAACCACTCAAGAAGACACTACATTAAGGAACCGAAACTCAAGAATCACTCTAACCACGCACCAAAAAATACAGACACACACTGGACCCCCTAAATATTAACGGTTCCCTCCAACTTGCACTGCAACAAATAAGATCCTACGTCGAACACTTTCATTGAACTATGAGTGTATATGTATCCACTTGCGAAGACTCTATATCATGGTATTAAGACTACAGAACCATTCTACATAGACAACAACTAACATTGATGCACACCGTACCGTACCTCTAAAATAGCATCGATCCACTTTGACTTGCACTGTAGCCTTTCGATGGCATGTCGAACGCTTCACACCGAACTACGAGTAGGTGGATAACCACCAAAGAAGACGCTGCATTAGGATACCGAGACTCAAGAATTACTCTAACCACACACCGACGAACACGGACACTCACGGGATTCCCAAAATAGTAACGGTTCACTCTGACTTGTACTGTAGCCCATGCAATCGCACGTCGAACGCTTTCACTAAACTACGAGTAGGTGCGTATCCACCTGGAAAGATTCTCCATCATGATACCAACACTACTGGAAGCACTCTAACCACACACCGAAAAACATTGACGCATATCGTACCCCTAAAATAGCATTGATCCACTTCAACTTGCACACCAGTCCTTCCGTGGCACGCCGAACGCTTTCACCAAACTACAAGTGGGTGCGTAAACACTTAAGAAGATGCTGGGTTAGGGTACCGAGACTCAATAATCACTCTAACCATGCACTGACGCACACAGATACACACAAGACCTCCAAAATAGTAATGGTTCCCTCCGACTTGCACTGCAACCCATTTGGTCACAACTCGAATTCTTTTATCAAAGTACGAGTGGGTGCGTAACCAACTAGAAAGGCGCTGCATCATAGTACCGAGACTATGGAAGCATTATAAGATCATACCGTAAAACATTGACGCACACTATATCCCTAAAATAGCATCAATCCACACTGACTTGCACTGCAGCCCTTCACTGGCACACCAAACGCTTTCACCGAGCTACGAGTGGGTTCGTAACCACTCAAGAAGACACTGCATTAGGGTACCGAGACTCAAGAATCACTCTAACCATGCACCAACGAACACGGATACACACGGGACATCTAAAATAGTAACGGTTCCTTCCGACTTGCACTGCAGCCCATGCGGTCGCAACTCGAATTCTTTTATCGAAGTAGGAGTGGGTGCATAACCAATTAGGAAGACGCTGCATCATGGTATCAAGACTACGGAAGCACTCTAACATCATACCGAAAAACATTGACACACATTGTACCACTAAAATAACATCGATTCACACCGACTTGCACTGCAGCCTTTTTGGTGGCACACCGAACGCTTTCATCGAGCTATGACTGGGTTCATAACCATTCAAGAAGATGCTGCATTACGGTACTGAGACTTAAGAACCACTCTAACCACACACTATCGAACACGGACACACTTCAAATTCCCAAAATAGTAACGGTTCACCCCGACTTGGACTGCCTTGTTATAGTAATGGGCCACATCTTCATTTATTGATGTTATTAGCAATGATCCATGTTGTTCATTCAAATTTAAAGATTTTTTTTGTTCCAATACTAAAAAAATATGGCAGATCAATAATCAAGTGGTCCACATCATCTTCATTTACATTTAATGGTACATACTTAACACACTACTAATACTTTTTACGGCCCACCTTCCACTTAGATCCGCCTCATTTGTTTTCTAATGATATAAAAGAAGATGAGAAAATCACTAGATGGTATCGATCGATAAATTAAATTTATGTGGGCCCCGTTTTAGAGATTTAACGTAACTGACAATTTCAAGGTTAAAGTTGTAATAAAGTAACACCACAAGGGTAGCAGCGTCAATTTATACAGCTGGCGCGAGTAAATTCATAGCTTTTTGTCTCTTTTTGAGGCATTTGTGAAAAGACCAAATTAACCTATGTGATTATTTATGTTAACTTACAAGTGCTTGTAATAGATCCAGCCTCTTCTTACTAGTATGACCCGTACAAAACTGTTCGCCGAAACTTGGATGAGTTGGATAGCCCTAAACAAGTGGCACGTGTGATGAGGACGAGCCATCGGCATTTCTAACACCAGCGGACAATCGCAACACTCCAAACAAAGGAAAAAAAATCAAGAGACGACTGATATACAGCTGCTGCTGTATCATAAGCTATTACATAGATATATTTTTTGCAGCCAACATGCAGCATATGCAGAATATCCAATCCATGGAAAAAGTAAGAAAACCTCTCTAATCAAATAGTGTAAAAATCAGGCCAATCCATCCATTGATTGAACTGTTAGAAAACTTGAAAAATCAATGGACGGCAGTGGCATCACTCAGTATACAGGTATAGCCCACCCAATGGACCGGCCTGATTTCATGGAAGGTGATAGTAAGAGGGAGAAACACCTTTTCCACTGAGTAGATGATCTAAAACAATGACATATTGTATCATAAGATACAGCTGCATCATAAGATACAGCTGCATCATACCATTTCTAAAAAATCGGGTTCTTAGTTGAAAGAGCCCTTGAGTTTTTACATCATTATTACAATGGCATCTATATCAAAAGTCTATTTTTAACCTTTTGGGCATTGTTTGGCTTTTTTCGAATGAAAATGCTCCTCTGCCCAGCCATCCCCTTGTACAGGTATGAGCTTTTTGTGAAAGTCGAGAAGGCCTTTTGAGAATAGAGTGTGGAACCCACCAAATCAACGATTAAGGTCACTCCTCGGCCGATATGATATATTCACTTTAATTGGGCAGCTGTAAATTCATAGGAGAGTCATTTAAAAAAAAAAAATTAAAGCTTTTGTGGCCCACACATGCATTAATGTTGTGAGTTAATTATGAACTGTTTCCTCCGATGTGGTCTATCCATGATGAGTTTTAGCCTCAAACTTGGATATATGGCATGAAATTAAAACCTCTTTCATGTAAACGACTTAGATTAGCTCCAAGACTATCCAATGGGTCCCAAATAAGACATGTGATGAGTTATGGATCCCTTATGCAGGAGAGGTCACTTGTCCTTTTCCTTTTCCTTTTCCTAAGAGTGGACCATTTGGCCGTTAGGACTGTTGCTACTTCCGTGGAACCCTCTTCCAGCGAGCTTCTAGCGTCATTTCCTCCATTCCAACGAGCTTTTAGTGTTTTTTTTTTTAAGATTTTCGGCCACAATCTCCGACATATAAGTTATGACGGCCAAAAGTGAGTTTAGGTTATGATAATAGTAGCTTTGTGTGTGTGTGTTTTTTTTGTGGGTATCAATGATGATATTTTGTGAAAGAGAGGACGGTGTGGTGGTTCCCTTTATAATTTTTTTTTACAGGTATGAAAGGTGAAAGTTTGTTAAATGGATGAACTTTGTAACGAAAGAAGGTTGTAATTGATAAATTTTGAAATTGATGAATGTTGTAATTGATAAATGTTTTAGCGGAAGAATGTTGAAATGGATAAACGATCATAACTTATCATAACCTCATGCAGGTTGCAAATCCCACAAAAACGGGCCCACTTTTGGACAATCAAATGGTGTCTAAATGGGGTGATTCCAAATCTATTTGAAAGTTCATTAAATTACAGTTCTAATAAGTACAAGATCACCCAAATTAGACATATAACGGGGGGTTATGATCGTTTTCGTTGGATCTGTGAACGACAATACCTTTAGCCCACTTTTGGATAATCAAATTGTGTCCAAACGAGGTGTTAAAATTCATTTGAAAGCTCATCAAATTACATTTTCCAATAAGTACAAGATCACCCAAATCGGATATGTAACGAGGGAGTCATGACCGTTTTCATTGAATCTGCGAACAACAATGAGTATTAGCAAACAATAGTGACTTTGGGCTCACTTTTGAGTAATTAAATGGTATCTAAATGAGATTATTCCAAATCCATTTGAAATTTTATCAAATTACATTTCCAATAAGTACATGATCACTCAAATCGAATATGTAACGAGTGAGTTATGATAATTTTTCGCCAATACTCACTGACGACCCATCAGTAAGTGAGTATCGGCGAAAACGGTCAACTCCCTCCTTACATGTCTGATTTAGGTGATCTTGTACTTTTTGAAAAGATAATTTTATGAACTTTCAGATGAATTTAGAATCACCTCATTTGAACACCTTTTGATTACTCAAAAGTTAGTCCAAAGTCACTGTTGTTTGTTGATACTCACTGTTGTTCTTAGATCCGATGAAAATTGTCATAACTCTCTCATTACATGCCTACTTTGTGTGATCTTACGGGGCATTTGGCAAATCTATCAATAAGAGCTTATTTGCTTATCCTAAAAAAATAAGCTATTATTATGAAAATAGACCATTTGATAAAGCTTTCATTTTAAAACTTATTGTTTTTAGAAACTAGTAGAAAAACTCTTTAAATAACAAGTAATAGGGAGGTCACTTTTTTCTTTAAGAGCTTATTTAGCTTAAGCAGGTAGACATTTTTAATTAATTTTTGGACAAGTTTGTCCTTAAACTTTTAAGTAATTCCTATCTTACCCTCTTCTCTTCTTTAGAATATCTCTAAGGTGGGCCCACATGATGAACAACTCATATTGAAGGTGAATTTTTACATCAAGGTGGGCCCACATAATGCTTGGTCACATCAAAGGTGGGCCCCACATGATGAACGCCCACATCAAAGGTAGGACCTACATAATGGATGGGGGACATTGAAAGTGGGATCACATGATGGAAGGTTGACATTAAAGGTAGGCTCACATGATGAACAACCCATATTGAAGGTTGGGCCCCAGCATGATTGACAGTGAACACCAAAGGTGGGTCCCACATGATGGATGACCTATATTAAAATGTGGCGTCGCATGATGGATGGACTATCCACATCAAGTGGGCCCCATATGATGGATGGTTTATAGAAAAGGTGGGACCCACATGATGGATGTTGGACATTGAATGTGGGACCATATGATGGAAGATTGACATTAAATGTGGGACCACATGATGAATGACCGATATCGAAGGATGGGCCCCACATGATGGACTATCCACATCAAGTGGGCCCCACATGATAGATGGTCCACAACAAAGGTGGGACCCACATGATGGATGTTCCACATCAAAGGTAGGATCCAAGTGATGGATGGTCGATATTGAATGTGGGACCACATATGGAAGGTTGATACTAAAGGTGGGCCTACATGATGAATGACCCATATTGAAGGTTAGACCCCACATGATGGATAGTCCAAAGCCAAGGTGGGACCTACATAATGGATGGTGGACATCAAATGGGTCCCACATGATGGACTACCTACTTGATTTGGATGTGGTCCACAACAAAGGTAGGACCCACATGATGGATGGTGGCCGTCAAAGATGGGCCCCTCATAATGAATGACTCATATTGAAGTGGGGCCCCACATCAAGGTGGGCCCACGTAATGAAAGCATCACATCAAAGATAGGCTCCACATGATAGATGACCCACATTAAAGTGTGGCCTGACATGACGGAACATGCACATCTTTCTTCCACTACATCATTCATTACATTCTTCTGCTGCATCATTCATTCATTTCAGCATTCATTACACTCATTCATTACAACATTCTTCCATTTCAACATTCATTCATTACAACATTTATTTATTTCAAAATTCATCAATTAAAAATTTTATCCTTTTACGAACTTTCACAATTTATACCCATTAAAAAAAAACAATTATAAAGGGAACCACCATACCCTCATCCCTTTTACAAACTCCTACCATTTATACCTACAAAAAACACACACACAAAAGCCACTATCTCTTACCTTAAACCCACATTTGGCCATCATAGCTTTTATGTCGGATATTTTGATCGGAAAAAAAAAAAAAAATACTCAGAAGCACACTGGAATTGAGGGAATGACGCTGGAAGCTTGCTAGAGTGAGTCCCAAGGAGGTGACAACGATCCCAATGATCAAATAGTCCCCTCTTAAGAAAAAAAGAAGGAAAATGCCAAATGATCTTTCCTACACATGAGAACCATATAGTGAACCCATCCCACAACTTATGTGGGGTCCACTTTGTATGCTTCGAGCAGATTGAAGTTGTCCACATGAAAGTGATTTTAATTTTATGTCATCTGTTCAAGTTTGAGGGCAAAATTCATTATGGATGGACCACATCAGAGGAAACGGTTCAAAATTAACTCACAACGTTAATACAAGTGTGGGTCATAGAAAACTCCAAAAATTATTTTAAAATGATCATTTTGTGAGTTCACGATTGCCTAATTAAAGTGAATGGATTAAACTAGCTTAGGGGTGGCCCCAATTATTGATTTAGTAGGGCCCACACCCCATTCTCAAAAGGCCTTCTTAACTTCTTTGAAAAGCTCGCATCGTATGGGTAGTGGGGCATTTTGGTGCCGGAAAAAGCCAAACAGTGCCCAGCCGCTAAAACAAAGACTTCTAACATAAATGCCATTTTCATAAGACCTAAAACATAAGGGCTCTTTCAACTAATAACCCAAAAATCTACCTCCCATTCTTTTTGTTCTTTCGCGACTGAGAATGATCCATGCATCGCCACACACTGTGGCCCACGTAATGAGATGTTCCTATGATTTGAACCGTCCATTTTCTCATTACTACTATAAATAATCCGTTATTCCATAATCGACCAGACAAATAATCCCATCCATGGACTTTTATATATGAACACATGCCATTGAAAATTTTATTTTCACTGTTTTAAATTCCTCTCAAAATAGAGACGGTAATAATCATACTTTCAGCATAGACTCCACAACACGGACGGTTTCGATCATCTGATACGAAGTATGTGGGACCCAGTGGCAGCGACACACGATTGATTCTGAGTTGCGACACAGTAAAAAACGAACTCTATAAATTGAAACCCCTCCCCCAAACAAACCCTCACAACCTCTCCCCCTCTCCAAAAACCCTCCGAAAACCCTGAAAACATGAGCTCCTACAACAACAACAATCCGTCTTCATTTGACAATCTCCTCCTCCAAAGCCTCATGGGCAGGCTCCATCTCCGCCCTCCATATCTCCACACCAACTCCTTTCTTTCCCAATCCCTCTCTGACTTCCTGGTGGACCCCACTGGCCCCATCTCCTCTCTATCCGACGACGAGGACGATTCCGAGAAGACCCATCTCGCCAAAGAGGAATCCAAGCTCGAGAAGGCCATCATCCGTCTCATCCTCGCTGGCGACACCGGCTCCTTGAAGCCCAATTCGGGCCAGGCTGTAACGGTTGGCGATCACCATATCTGTGTCGGTTTCCACGAAGAGAAGGGGTCTGATTACCGGGTCTGGGAGTGGCACGGGCACATCATGCTATTCGATGAGGAGAACGGATACACGCCGGAGTATATATACGGAAACTACTTTGAGAGGCGGGCCCGGGTGGAAGCCCGTGACGGTGATGGCGAGGAGGAGGAGGAGGAGGAGGAGAAGGAGAAGGAGAAGGAGAGTGGAGGTGGGAATCTTGGGCTGCGGGAGCTGATCGGAGGTGGGGATGAGAATAACAGTCGGATTCTTAGGAGGAATTTGAATGTGGGGTCGCCGAGGTAAGGCTTTTTTAACAGTTTTTTTTTTTTTTGGTGGAGGCCGAGGTTGTAATATTGATGATGCGTTCACACTGAGAATACCCTAGTTGGGATTTGACGCTTTTCTTTTCAATGGTTTATTGCTAAGTCGGCCATAAAGGGATTTTGCGTCCATGCAATTGATATTATAATTTCATTACAGAAAGGGATTTTGAGTCCATGCTATTGATATTATAATTTCATTGCAGAAAGGGATTTTGAGTCCATGCAATTGATATTATAATTTCACTGTGGAAGCTCTTTTCATTAGTTCCATGATGAATGATTATGAAAGTTCAGTAGACTACTTGGGTCATGCTTTTGTTAGTGGAGCTGAAGAAATTGTGGAATGATTTTGATTGTGATTATGAAATATTTCTTGTTCATCATTTCGGTGCGTGCCAACATGTATGTCAAGATTTATAAACATGAGAATTTTGATGAATTTGATCAGAATATGTACATGGAGATAGGCTGGTCAGATTTTGTTGAAATGTAAATCTACTGTCATTATTATGGCCCCTTTCCTCTACTTCCAGTTCAAACATGTGGATGCTTTTTATGCACTTTTGAATTTATTCCATTGATTTAAATCTATATGTCAAATGAATGTTTTTTGGGCTGGTAGTGGATAATCCTCCTCACATGTGGCACTCCATACAAATGTGGGGCTTGTTGTGGATGAAACATATCACTGGCATACAAATGAAGAACTCCTAACCATCCAATTGATGGTTTTCAAATGAATGGTTGAAACTTGAAACAAAAATAGTTAAGAGGTCTAATCTAAATTCAAAGGGCAAACTCAGATGGCTATTATCATCTTCTACGTGTCTTTTTAGGGTTATGCTCCATCCACGATTGGTTTAGATATTGGGATGTTATGGATCACCATACAGTTGTGCCATGTGTGTGGTTGAAGAGTTGCCACCTTTTTTTAAATGATGCTAAACTATCGTACGAGTCTTAACTCATGCTTTCTTTAGATGTTTCTAGTTCTGAGCATTGCTAAGCCCACATGGACTTCTACACATGGCCATGGCTGCCAACCTGCCACACGTTTGGGCATCCTATTCCTATCCATGCATCAGGTGTGTGCCACCACGTTGATGACCTGGCCTAATAATCAGGTGGTCTATTCATTGGTTAGGTCCATGTTGACATTTCATTTTAAGCTGTCCACTGTTTTCATATGTGTGGTGCACAAATTAGTGGAGCAACCTGATTAATTGGCCCAGGCATCTGCTTATGGACATGCCTGATGCGACTCAGACTGTCCCCACGCTCCAACAAGTTGGTGCGATCGACTATATGAGAGTGTGTTGGTTAGCAAAGCTCTTCTAGTTTTATGATCAGGCTATTCATGATTTTGGACAATTGACTGGATCAGATGGTCGGGCTGGTCTGAAAAACTGGACAAGATAAATGGATTGGATTACTTAAGAGGCCCTTTTGTTTGGAGAGAAACCATTGACACAGCCCATCAAGCTGGTCCAAGCATCTGGGTCAGTTATTGGACTGGGTCCTTTTCAAATTTAGATATATAAAAGTCTTTCGAGCAGGGTAGAATTGAAGTAATAGCTCCTCCTTTAGAAATCATGATCCTAAACACTTTACCAAAGATGCTTTTGTTGTTTGACAAGTACCATTTTATATGTTTACTTAAGAATAAGTGCCATGGATGGGATTGGTTGGGCCTGTTTGGGACCAACCGCTGATAGAGGCAGGTCTTGGTTTTGTTTGGGTTTTAAATCATTGTTTTGGACTGAAACTGGTACTTTTTGCTTGAGCGCGCACACACATGCACACAAAAAGGGACGCGGATTGCGTCCAAACTGAGCTGTGGAGGGGCCCATCGTGATGTATCTGTTTATCCACTCCGTCCATTCCTCGTCTAAGATCAGGCCTGACCACATGAGACCAAGAATGAGGCAGATCCAATGCTGAGGTCGGCCACACCAAAATACTGAGCTCGGCTGCATTAAATGCACCAAGCAATAAATGCAGTTGCATTAAATGCAAGGGTCATCTCTGGTGTGGCCGACCAGAGCGTTGGATCTGCCTCATTCTTGATCTCTTGCCATTAAAATGATCTTGGAAAAGGATTGGACGGAGTAGATGAACGGATACATCACGGTTGGCCCCTCCACAGCTTGGTTTGGATGCTTTGCGTCCATACTGAGTTTGGACGCAATCCGCGTCCCACAAAAAGAAAAGGGCTTGGCACTTGCTGGATGACACTAGCCAGATGTTGGATAAATATATCCGGTTGAATGGATTTTGCATTATGAAGGTTATATTTTGTAAGGTGCGCAGTTGATTGTTGATTGTGTCATGAATGCTAACTCCAGGTGGCAATGAGTTCGCTGGTTGATCCTCACTCCCAGCCCATGTAAAGAGGGTTGATGTTAGGTGGGAAGCTGGTTGTCAATCTTTTACTAAGCAATCATGAGAATTTTGTTTAACTTTGTGTCAAAACATGATTTATAAAGCCAACCCAAAATAGCTAGGACAAGGCTGTGACCACAACGACGACGTTGAATGATTATATTGTAAGTGCTTGATGACACAAGGTTGGAGTATCGAAAGTGCAGTCTTAAGTTTAACTATAAAGTGCAACATGTTAAGACATAAATGAGGATCTAGCAGTATGTTATTATTAACACATGTCATGCAATCCTTCAAAAAGAAGAAGTAGAAGAAGAAGAAGAAGAAAAGAAGTCATGCAAATTGCAGAAACAATTTGGTTGTTTTCTACCCATTATTTGATGTTTGTAGATAGAGACTACTGATGATGCTTTTGTCTATGATGGGAGACAATTGTTCTAATATTTGGTCATGATGTTCCAGTGACCCTCGATTTGTTAGTTCATGGTCTCCAATTCTACATGTTTGTCTGCAATTGGGTTGATGGGTTTAAATGTCACCCATCAATATGTGTTGAAGAAATTGTTGTCACTTGTCAAGTCTTCCTCAATTTACATTTTACCATACAATGAATAGAGAAGTATGTCTTGTGGAGAGTTCCATGAAGGAATTTGTATACGAAGCTGCGAATGTGGAGGAAGTTCAGTTGAGTGAGTTGGATAAGAATGTTTGGTGATGGGCCTATGATGGTTGTTCAAGGTCGAGATCCCTTTTTTCGGCGATGCTTTCTACATTGCTCCTAGAGTTGAAGCGTTTGAGTGGATGTCAATGGCAAAGCAGAATTTTAACTTTGGATAATTTGTGAGAAACAAATTCTCACTCTCAACAATCTGCTTCACATGCTGGCAAAATGGAGAGGCAGCTGATCATCTTTTTCATGCATTGCTAGTTGACAAGAGTGGCATGGTGAGACACTCTTGATTTGTTCGGAATTGAATGTGTTCGTAGTAGATCCTTATAAGATTTGATCCTCGGATAGGCAAAAGTTTGTGTCTTCGTCATGGGGAATATCTTATGGAAGATGCCTCTCTATGCCATTTTGTGGTGCGTGCGGAAAGAATGGATGGAATATTTTTTTGACAATAAACCTTTCTCTTGTGCAAATATTAAGAGTGTTAAGGGCCTCATTCTGAGTGGAATGGGCCTTGGTGAATTGGAATTCAGTAGGCATTTTGAGAGCTTTGCTTCTTAGTGAGTGGAGAAGAGTAGGAATCAGTGGGATTGGCCTGTCTTTTCCTGCTTTCCTCTCAGTTTCACCTCCTAGGCTGGGTTATTCTCTCTCTTGCTTCTTCCTCCCTCCTCTTCCCCCCCCCCCCCCCTTTTGGGCTAGGGCTCCAAGGTGGCCTTTTGCAAGAGACGAGAGGGTCACTTGTCTTGGTTTATGTCCTCATTGGTCTCCTTGTTGCCCTTTTTTGCTCTCCTATTATCTTTAAAGAAAAGTATGTCTGGTAACTTTGGCTTACACATTAAATTCTTAAAGTTGCATGGTTAACCCCAAACCAAGTACTGATGTTGGATAGGTAGAGAATGCATATTTGATGATCTATGGTGCGTTGACACAATGTTAGCAAACATTTGCATGATATGTGGTAATAATCTTGTGGTCATAAAGAAATGATGTTTATGTTGTATATTAGGTTGCAAATAGGGTACATGCTCGCCTCTCATAAAAAAATGGCATGTGCTTACTGTTTGAAAAACGATGGAATTCTGTACTTCTTACCAGTTTCTAGCTTTACAAATTTTATAGGAAGCGCATGGCATGGATATCATGCACTCTTTCTTCAAGTTGCAATGGAAGATAGTAGAACCAACAGGTGCATAGAAAAGGTGATTGTATTTGATGGAAATAATGTAGAACTATGGTCTTCAAAACCATTTGGAGGTTCATGCATGGTTCTGAATATTGGTTTTGGAGGTTGTATCGGTTGGGTTTGAAAATAATACTATTCAGGCTGTGTCGGACCGTATTGGAGCCTCTTTTTTTTTTGGGCTAGAAAATGCAGAAAAAATGAAAAAAAGAAGGAAAATGCTGGAGTCATCATTTATTTATATTTCTTTCAGGTGTATTCATTGGCACATTGGACCATTCTTTGTAAGAATGTTTTCCATCCATCGGACCTGTGGAAAATTGAGTTTCTTAGATTTTGACCTTTAAATTTGGTGTTAAAACATTTAGGAATTAGAAATTCTTTGGTTTTGTAATCAACTTGTTGACTGTAATAGACTGTTAGATAGCTCTTGATAATAATAAACCCATGTAATAGTATATAATTGTGTGCTTGTGGGAGTTTATGCTCTCATAGCTGGTCCCCAACTCCGAAAAATGGTCCGTAACAGCCCCATAACGGTCTGTTACGTGGCTGAAATATGTTTTATTTTTTTTTACAAAAAAAAAAGAGGCCGTTATGAACTGTATCATAACAGTAATGGCAGTGGCCATTACAGCCATCGTCATCGTTATGGAATACCGTAACATGAAGGATATGTTTTTGAGAGAAGAAATGAGCTGGGAGAAGCATATCTCTGATTTCGTTATGATATGCAATCTATCTCTAGCAAACACATACTTTAAAAAGAGAGATCGACATTTAATAGCTTTCAAAAGTGGATCATATACAAGCCAAATAGATTTCTTTGTACTTCGGAAGATGGAACAATCAGTAAGGACTACAAGTGACTTGGAGAGTTTGACTGCGCAACATAGGTTTGTGGTTATGGATGTTTACAATTAATTGATGGAAGAAAGAGAATGAAATTAATAGGTGTCCAAAAGCTAGGTGGTGGAATTTAAAAACGATATAAAACAATGTCATTAGAAATAAATTGATGGAAGAAGGAAAGTGGAATGTCGAGGAAGAAGTAAACATTATGGGGAATGAGATGGCTGAGTGCATTAAGAAAGTAGCAAAAGATGTTTTAGGAGTATTTAGAGGGAAACACCAATTAATTATATAAGGAAACTTAGTGGTGGAATGGCGATATACAAAAAGCTATTAACAAGAAATGTTCATGTTTCAAAGCTAAGGAACTAGAAATAATGAAAATCTAGAACAATATAGAAATGCCGAAAAGAATGCTAAGAAAGTAGTAAGTGAGGCTAAACTTAAGGCTTATTATGATCTTTATAACAGATTAGGAACAAGAGAAGGTGAAAAAGACATCTTCAAACTTGCAAAAATGAGAGAGACGAGTAAGGACCTAGATCATGTAAGATGTAGTAAGGGCAACGATTAGAAGGTGTTGGTCAAGGATAATGAGAACAATGAAAGGTAAAGAAGTAATTTTTAGAATTTGTTAAATGATAATTACTCTGAGAGCAGAGAAATAGAGTGAACCATAAACTCAAAGGGCATCAGAGTCCATAAGTACATTCTTAGGATTAGGATATTTGAAGCGAAAGAAGCTTTGAGAAAGATGAAAATAGGAAATGCCCTTGGATCAAATGATATACTAATAGAGGTTTGAAAGTGTATTGGAGATATTGGGTTATTTTGTTTGATAAAGTTTTTGTTTTTTTTTTTTCTTTTTCTTTTTGAAATTTTTAGTTGATAAAGTTGTTCAACAAGATTGTAAGATTGAAGAAAATGCTTGACGGATGGAGGAGAAGTACCATGGTACCTATTTATAAAAATCCAGGAGATATAGAACTGTACTAACTATCATGGGGTTAAAGTTATGAACCATTCTACGACTCTTTGGGAAAGTAATTAACCAAAGACTAAGGCATGTGACAAATGTATTGGAAAATCAATTTAGTTTTATGCCAGGAAGATCTATGATTGAAGGATTTTTATTTATTTATTTCCGTCCCTATTGAGACAGTTGATTGAGAAATGCAGGCAGAGGAGGAAGGATCTCTACATGGTTATTATTAACTTAAAAGTTTATGATAGGGTTCCTAGAGAGTTAATTTGTGGTTTTTTTTTTTAGAGGGAAAGGAGTTTCAAGAGGATATATTGACATGATTAAGGATATGTGTGATGTAGTAATAACAAATGTGAGGACCACTAGTGGAAAGAAAATTGAGTTCCCAATTACTGTAGGCACCGAGTTAACATTGAGCCCCTACCTTTTCGCATTGCTTATGGACGAGTTAACGAGGTATTTGTAGGAAGGGGACCCATGGTGTATGTTGTTTGCGGATGCCATAGTTTTGACTAACAAGACGAAGGAGGGTGTAGATGATAGATGCTTTAGAATCTAAAGGATTTAAAATTAGTCAGAGTATATGGAGTGCAATTTTAGTAATAATAGGAGTGGGAACGAGGATAATTCATGAGAGTAGAGAGATTGAGAAGTTTTCCAAAATGATCACTTTCAATATCTCGAGGCGATAATTCATGAGAGTAGAGAGATTGAGAAGGGATGTTGCTTGTAGAATTCAAGCAAGGTGGAAGAAATGGAGTTGTACCTTTGGTGTTTTATATGATTGTTGTGTCGCACTGAAATTGAAAGGGATATTTTTTAGGATGGCTATAAGACCAGCCATGCTTTATGGGACAAAATTTTGGGCAGTTAAAGAACAACATGTCCATAGGATTAGTGGAGTTGAAATGAGGATGTTGAGATGGATGAGTGGCAAGACAAGGAAGGATAAAATTACAAATGACCGTGTTTGAGGGAATTTAGGAGTAGCACTAATAGGTAAACAGATGAGGTAAAGTAGGCTTAGATGGTTTATTCATGTGCAATGGAGACCAAGAACAACGCGGGTTGGAAGGAGTGAGTTGGTACAAGTTGAAGGTTCTAAAAGGACAAGGGGAAGGCTTAAAAGGATATGGGTAGAGGTGGTAAGAAAAGATTTGATAACCTACGGTCTAATTAAAGTCATAGGCAATGTTGTCAAAGTCGTTATCGTATCGCAAATCATAATAGGGGTTGAATCATATCGAATTGCAAATCGTATCGTAAATCTTAAGATTTTTTAAAATTTTGAAAAATATAAATAAATAAGATTTTCTTAAAACTCATCTATCTTCCTTTTGACATCAATGTGTACCAAGTAATAGCATGTCATGAGAGTGTTAAAGGATTCTTATTCTTTCATTTTTTTGTCTTCCTTGGAATTTCCCTTTAACAAAATACAAGGGTCCTTTATTAATTTATGTTCTTGTTACCTTTCTTGAATGTAGAATCACGGTGGAAAAGTAACCTTTGATACTGTACTGACAAATAAAGATATTTCGATTTCTAAACATCATTTCATAATACATAAGTCATGCTGATAGTAACAATCCATAAAAACATTACAGGTAGGTCATACATCAATTTGGTGGTTCGGCCAATTAAGAAGGAAAAAAAAAAAGATGCATGGTTTTTTTTTGTTTGTTTGTTTTACACACACACACACTCACACTCCACGCACACCCACACACTCACACCACAGTGGCTTTTTCATACCACAATGGGTACTCAAACCCATGACCTTGTGTTGGAAATCTTGTGAGTCTACCACTAAGGCTACATGATTTAATGTTGAAGAGAATATATATCATTTAATCTCTTATAAAGAACAAATACAAATAATTTACCTTTTCAAAACAATTCTTAAAACCCCTACCAATTTAAAAACATAAAATGAAAGCCAAGTGAAGCTTAAAGTAGAAGAGAATGAGTATAATTTGAATCGTGAATCGGGATTTGAATCATAAATTGTTGGATTCATATAATAAGGGATTCAATGTTGGGATTCAAATCGTTTTGCTCAAGGTTCGACTAAAATCATATATCGTAAATCGCAGGATTTTGACAACACTGGTCATGGGCCTTGATGGAGTGGAATGGCGAAAAAGGATTTGTGTAACCAATCCCAATGAGTTGGGAAAGGCTTAGATGATGATGATGTCCCTAGGATGAGTGTAGCTGAAATGAGGATGTTGAGATGGATGAGTGGCAAAACAAGGATAAAACTAGAAATGAATGCTTTGGAGGGAATTTAGGAATAGCACCAATAGGTAAGAAGATGAGGGAAAGCAAACTCAAATGGTTTGGTCATGTCCAATGGAGACCAAGAGCTGTGCTGGTCAGAAGAGTGCGTTGGTATAAGTTGAAGGGTTCTAAAAGGGCAAGGGGAAGGCCCAAAAGGACGTGAGTGGAGGTCGTAACAAAAGACTTCATGACCTATGGTTTAACTAAAGTAATGGCCCTTGAAAGAGTGGAATGGCAAAAAAGAATTCATGTAGCCGACCCCAATTAATTGGGATGGGGCTTAGATGATGATGAAGAAATTCTTTGGTTTTGTATCTTTGTTGAGTAGGAATAAAATTGATCCCTAAACAAAAAACTGAAATTCTTTGGTTGATAATCAATTCTTTCTGCAATGGGTTTTGTTACATATTTTAAGTTTTAATTGATATGAACCGATCATCATAGGAATCGCTCTAGATTATCCAGAATTTAAATATTTGTGATAATAATTAAAAAATTGTGAATACCGATAAAAGATAAAAATCATAAATTATGGATGATGAAAAACATACTATTATAGGTAATTATATGCATGTTCTCCTAAATCCAAGATTCTAATTTGACATAATTGGTGAAGAATGGTTAAAAACATGAAAACTAGGAAGTCAATCAAATAGGCTCTAATTGAACACAAATTAAGCATGATTTGGTGGAGGGCCGATTACATTGAAATACCAAAAAAAAAAGGAGGAAAAAAAAAAAGAATAGAAAAAAACAGAAAAAGAAAGAAAGGAAAAAGAGCAAAAATTGAACAGTGATGATTTGCTCCTTTTTCCGATTTTTACGAACCCACTTTGCTTCAGTTTGTTGGATCCGTAGCTCAAATATTGTGTTTTTTTATTATCTAAAAAATGGGTTGCTTCCTTTGAGGTTGAAGTAAAGAAAAAAGGAAAAGCTGAGAGAAGAATGGGGAAAACAAAAAATTAAAAACGGGCCTTCATATGCATATTGTCTCGCAATCTGTACGGGTTGGGCATGTAGGTACTGGTATGGCCCGTTTCGTCCGATATGTCCTCCTAGTTTATGGTGTGTGTCCCTCTACCTGTGCCCGGTATATTTCCATGTGGAGTTCCACCCCGCATGTGCGGGGGAGTGTTATGGAGTTGCTTGCACAGGCTTCTAGGGTTCTCGCGAGCTTCATCTACCACCCAGTGAGCATAACGAGCAAATTTGGGCACTCTCCGGAAATCTTCTTCTCCGAAGGCATTTTGTAGGCGTTGTTCCATAAAACTCAGTTTTAATCAATTTGGGGATGCCTTTATCTTCTTATGTGGAAGCCTTTTTGTTGGACAGCTATGGCAAAGAAGATTCTCTCTAGACGATCTTCGAAGTAGGAAAATTGCTCTTCCTCACATCTTCATTATATGTAAGCTTGAGGAATATGTGGATCGTCTTTTCATTCATTCTAAAGATGCTTAGGAGATTTTTGTTGCAAGTCTTCAGCTTACTCTTTAGTTTTAAGTGGTTGGTGTCAAATTCTCATGGAGGGATTGATGTTGAGTCCTCTCAAACCAGACTGACAAAACCTTTGGAATTAGAATGCCATGGTAGGATCGGGGACTATTATCTTTCATCTTTGCTGCAGGTGAAGGAGCAAATCAAAACCCTTCTTATTAGTTAAGAGTCTCTTCCATAAGGAATTCATGGGCACTTTAGGCACATCATCACTGTTATAGGGAAACAAGATGCCTCAAACAACTAGAGACGGTTGTTTATATAGTGCTCCTAGTTGTTGTTATATGTATTTCAAAAAATACAAAGAACAAAGAACATAAAAGCACCTTGTTTGGTTTCTCCTTTGCCCTCTATAGACTCTTGTGAAATGTGTTAAACTATGCCTAAGCTTGTATGTGAGCAGAAGCCTGGCTTGATGTGGTCATTTCGAATTATCGTAGTTGCCGCCATCACAGATCTCCACTGCAAGTGTGGAGTTCCATCGACTCTTGTGTTACTTTTCAGAGTTTTCCATTTCCGTTGTGGTAGTTATAACTGTTGCATCTGTTACTCGGGACAGTTCAATCCATAGATCTGAACCGTCTATTAAGTGTATGTGCCACTATGAAAAAATCACATTAATTGGATGATAAAATCCGTCCCTGATTTGTCCTTATTTTTGTAGCCCTCCTTTTTCTGAGCTACGGACAAGATAATTAATATTGCATAGAAAAGCAGTTCTTTAGAATCATAAACCATTTATGATGGTCCCATCAAATAGATTTTTCTAATTGTTGATTGTACCTATTTGTGTAGGTGATCTCGACCGTCCATATAAAAGGTTAATGATTAACTGTTTTATGATTGTATATTGCTATGATATTTACATGCTACTCATGTTGGATCTAATGAATAGTCCAAATCATCAACTTGATTGTCTGATTTTTCATGAAAATTTTACTTTTATATCATGTTAGTTATGACTCGTATGTATGTATTGTATGTAAGCTTAGGTTAGGGTTAGGTTAAGTTGCCCAATGTCTCAACCCAAAAAAAAAAAACCTAAAATTTGGGTTAGGCTCATCAGGTTGAACCCATGTTGCACCCCTACCTGGTGGCGGGCCTGGGCCATTGGTAGCTGTAGGCTCGGTGAACGTATTGGATAATTTTTAGGGTGCATTTGGACGTGCATTCAATGAACCAAAATCACCTGTATCTCAATAGCAAGCAGTGGCATTTCAGTTTTCACTGCTCTATCCATTAGTTAATAATGTGGGATTGGGTTTAAGATGGGCCATCCAAAAGGCTACATCTCGATTGTTCTTATTGGGCATAAAACATAGGGTTTGGCCCAGTTGCAACCAACGGGCTCAACAGCACAGTTGCCACCACAACAGGATGTACCATGTTGTCGCATCCAAATCATGAATAATGCAGAGGGAACCCCACTATGCATGATTATGACAAAAATGCCCTTGAAACCCTAAATTATCTGGCTTGAGCCTAGTCTGATTAATAGACAAGCTTAAATTTTGGTCCAGCTCAAAGCGGGCCCAGACCAAAAGCTCCACGGGCAAGTCCGGTCAATTAACAGCTCTACTGATATGTCCAAAAGCGCCCTTTTAGTAGAGGTGCAAATGGGTCGGTTTGGCCTAATTGGGCCATTGGAACTGATCTAATGACTAGTGGGTTTGGGTCCAAAAGTTAGACCATGGTGCAGATCTGGGCCCTTAAGTTCTCTCGAGATACTAAATGGATCGTATTTGACTCTCTCAAAATCCTAGACCTGACCATGACTCAATTTTTAAATGGGTCCGATTTCGGTCAAACTGAAATGGACCTGACCCATATCCAAGAACAAGTGTTTAATTAGTTCACCATTTTTTTATTTTTTATAAAACGTAATTACCCGTCCACTACTTATGACTAGAGGTGGGCAACAATCCGGGTTGAGCTGAGTTAGCCCTAGTTTGGTTTGGCTTGTTTTTGTGCTACCTCGGTTTGTGGATTGGCTCACTTTGGGTTTCGGGCTGGCTCCTGTAGCCCGAGTTTGGTTTGCTCTAGAAAAATACGGTTCGAGCTGGGATCAGTTTGGTCGAAAATTTCGATAAGTTTGAACAAGCGATGACTCTTTTTTATTTGTTTGCTTAAAGAGAAGAATTTTAAAAGTTTAAAAAAAAAATACAAAAGTATCTTACTGCATGATGTTTAACATTCTCCAAAGGAATAGAATAGTGCAACTTCGAAATAGACATGTACAAGCCTTTTCCAAACAAAAGTACACAACCATAATTTTACAAGTGTAAGGAAACAACATGCATTCATGCATATGTATTATGTATCATTCATGTCCATGCCATCCATCCATTTTTTACATATCATTTTAGGACATGATACTAAAATGGAATCATATCCAAAGCTCAAGTGGATTAAACCATAGTAAACAATCTACGAGCCGATTCAAGCTGAATCAAATTGAGCTTAATCAAACCAAGCTTCAAGCCTAACTGAGCCGGTACTGCTGTAGTTTGAGCTTGGTTTGTTTTTTTAAACGAGCTTGACTTCCAAGGCTTGGTTTGGTTTGAACTTCAATTCGATCCAATCCAAGCCGAGCTTTTTCAAACCAATCTGAGCCGAGCTTTCGAGCTGGCTTGGTTTGTGCCCACCGCTACTTATGACAATCTAGACCATGTAAATCATGGGCTTCATTGTTGGTAGCGAATATTCTAGAAATCATACTAATTGAACTATCATAACCATTTGATTTTTCCTGTTGAATTTGAACAGTTGGTCATTTATGTTTTGACCAACAAAACGGATAACCACCTTTAGTTGGATATTATGGGACATTATTTATGTGAAAATTCAATTGTAATTTTATACATAACCTAGACCTGGACCATGTGAGTTGGTCTCTTGTTTTTTTATCTTTCCACGCTGAGATTCGATACCTTGACCTCAGTGTTGAGACGGGGTTATCTTCACTCAATCTCCCACAGGTGTGGGTGTGTCTCTTGTTGTTTCCTATGACTTGATTTTCTGAGCATCCCATCCTCATTGAGGGACCCACTTGATGGGTGGTTGGATGGCATATGGGCAAAATGGTGGACCCTACAAATTGAATAACTTTTTTTTTTTTTTTTGGAAGTCTTGATGGGATTTGATATTATCAAAAAAGGAATCCAAGTGATGTGCGGACCACACAAGCGCGTAGTGCCATGGGCATGTCCAATCCAATCTGTCCATCAAATTACGCACATTATGTTAATCTTTTTTTCCTCTCCTTCTGAATCAAACTTTTGTTGCCAAAATGGTTCAATTACTATTATTATCAACCATACGCGTTAGATCCTAGACATAGAAATATAAGAAGGTGGACCCTAATTGAATCAAATGATATTGTCGCTAATACATCACATTAAAAAAAAAAGAATTAATCAAATTTGCTTGATGTATAGGCAAGATTCAAGATTGTATAGAGAAAAATAACTACATCCCAACTTAGCCCCCACCCCCCAAACCTATGCTCCGCGTTCCTCTTCTTACTATTCATGTGTTGTGGCTGTTTGATTTGCTAGATTTAGCATTCTTTTCTTATTATTTATGTGTCGTGGCCTACCCGAGTTGTTGATCTGTCAAGCTGACTGTCCTTTTCTTATTGTTCATGTGTTGTTGTAGCCTATTTGAGTTGTTAATCTGTCAAATAAGTAGCTTTTTCAACTTATTAAGTTAATAACTTACTTTTCTTAATTAAATTAGTTTAGTTATTAAACTTAAATAATCAGCTTTTATTTTTTTATTTTAGTCTTTTTTTAATTCCTTTTTAACTTTAAAAAATAACTTATTTTCTTCATTTTTGTTGATCACACAGAAACTTAGGAACTTTTTAAAGGGAATACGCTTTATGTGGCCATGAAAGCCATATTAATTGATGAGATTGTAACCATTCATCAAATGGATGGGTAGATGATCCAATGTGACTGATCATTGTCTATGAGGATGGTAGGGCTCAAAAGGACCACCTAATTGTCTGATCAATGCAATTTCAACTCTCCAATAAGCCACACAAAATCATCCCATCTATGGAAATTTCATGGAAATCATGAGTTCTATAAAATGCCAACAAGAAAATCTTTTGTACATGTGGCACATGCATGAGCTTACCAGGACCACTTATCTGGACAGCCATCATGTGGATGTGCTAGGACCCCAAAATAAAGGCAATCGATCTATGACGGCTGTCCAACCAATGGGGACCATAATTAGACAATCGACACAATTTGAGCAAAAAATAGGAGCTCCGATTAGGTACTACCTGAGCCAGTCCCAAGCTCAAGATAGGCCCGACATGGCACGTATGTGTCATTTTTGTATTGGTGGAGGGCACGTTGTCAGAAGAGACCTGCCATATCAGCAAGCCTGACACAAGCATGTTACATTCGCTCTCCTCCAATGCCCAAACACCACATACTAGGTAATACCTAATTCGTGCTAAAAAACAACAGAGCAATAGTTAAGAGCAAACAAGCAAAACACGTCAGTGGGTGCTACAAACTATCCACATACGGCCCACTAGATCAATGGTAAAAAAAAAATTGGTACTTTCATTGAGTGGCCCACACATGTGCATTGCTGTGGGCAATGGACCAGCCTGATCTTTTAGACCAGGGCGCATGATGGGGCCTGACCGATACGGTTCAAGTCCCACCAAAAGTCCAGATGGATGAGTGGATGAGATTGAAATCGGATTGCATCCTGAGTTACTCAGTACGCTCTTATCGTACAGAGTAAACTCAATTGGGCCCACTGTAAATGTATATATTTTATCTACACCGTCCGTCTGCTTTTCCAGATTATTTAAGGGGTTGAAACCAAAATTGAAGCATATGCAAAACTCAGGTGGACCATACCACAAGAAATAGTGGGTATAATGATTGCCACCTTTGAAACCTTTCTAGGGCCTGCAGTGATGATTATTTGTCATCCAACTTGTTCACAAGATCACACTGACATTGATGAAGGGACAAAACAAATATCAGCTTGATCCAAAACTTCTACAACCCCCTTCAACAGTACAGGTTCACTAAAGTTTTTTATATGCTTCATTTTTTGTCTCTAGCCATAAAATTATTTGTTAAAATGGATGAACGGAGTGGATGAAATACACAAATCATGGTGAACCCCCTAGAGTTTACTCAGTATGCAATATGCTGAAAGTCAGGCGGGTCGGGTTGGGTTGGGTTGGGTTGGTGCTCAACCCTAACCCAACCTAAGGTTACTATACCTTAACCCAAACCAACCCAACCTCAGGTTGGGAATTCTCAACCCAAGTCCAACCCAAGCAGGCTCTGGTTGATTGGGTTGGTCCGGTTGATACATGCTAATATTTTCGTTATTACATGAGTTTATTATTTTTCAATATACATCTTATTTTTTGTGCCTATGGCTTTATTAATTATATATGTAGTTATTTATTGTAACGAACTTCACTTTTTTAAAACAAATAAGCTAAAATATATGATAACTAGTCCATTAACATTCAAGCATATTAAATTTCAAACATTATAAGCTTACTAAAGTAATATAAACTAATAAGTTGAGTATGACAAATTTATAAGTAACTTGTATGTAGATCGGGTTCAGGTTGGGTTGGGCCACCCGAGACTTCAATCCAAGCTCGACCCAAACTTCATCGGGTTGGTGTTTTCATAGCCCAAGCTTGAGATCGGGTTCGATATTTCTTGCCCAAGCCCAACCTAATGTCGGGTCAGTCACGAGTTGGTCGGGTTGAACCCGCCTAACTTTCAGCCCTAGTATACAATCCGCTTCTTCTTTACCTATGCCATGTTGGCACTTCTTCACATTGCAGATCTATAGTTGATAAATCAATTGATACAAACGGTGAATGACTCGCATCTATTGCAAGCGCAGCATGATGTACGGCCCACATTAGAGGTAGGGCCAACATAATGGACAGTCCACATCAGAGGTGGACTCTACATGATGGGTGGTGGATATTGAAGCTGGGCCCACATGATGGGCAATAACATTGATGGTGGGCCACACATGATGGATGGCCAACATCAAAGATGGGTCCTACGTAATGGACGGTGCACATTAAAGGTCAGCCCTTAATGATGAATGGCCCACATCTAAGGTGGGCCCATATTATGGATGGCCGACATCAAAGGTGGGGCCCACACAATGATCGGTCCACATCAAAGGTTGGCCCCACATGATAGTTGGTGGATTTGAGAGGGATCAAACAGACTTTGAGGGATAAATACTTATGATGTTGAAAACCAAATATATTTTTTTAGTTTTTGGCTGTTAAGTATGTTTGCAACGTACTTATCTGCTGAACCAAGATAAAGCTACTTATTACATAAGTAGCTTATCTAAAGTAATTTACAATCCAAACGCCCCTTTAGCGTCCTCTTTCTATTGTTAATGTGTTGTGGCCTATTTTAAGTATTTATCTGTCAGCTTTTACCTGATTATATGATAGAAAAGGGCCTACCGACAGAATGGAAGTCACACAAAACATAGTGCCCCACCGATCGGGTGTATTATATGGCGTGGATGAGATTTCTTGACACCACTCACAAAAGCAACATGCTTCCGAGAAAAAAAAGAAAGAAAGAAAGAAAATTCTACACATTAGGAAAGTAGAAAGATGAGAAGAGAGGGCTACCACCTAGGCAATCCCATGTAAACAGGTATTCATTTAGTATATTTATAGATTCCTTTGTCAGGTTAAGTTCCATCAACAATGCAATGTGTGGGGCCCACCAAGACATGTGCATGGCATCTGATCCGTCCATTTGTGGCCCCTCATGCTATCCTAGGCCCCCAAAAATCATGCCAGTTAGAAACTCAAGTGGGTGATCACACAATATGAAATCATTTCTAAAACCTCTCAAATAATGTAGTGCGGCTCACCTATGTTTTGGAATTGCCTGGTTTTTGTGGCGTCTAATCATATCTTTTGAATCAATTGGATAATATATAAAAATCATGGTAGGCACCAGACACAATTTGAAAGGTTTGTAATGATAGGTGTACATCCCCTTCCTAGCCATTCCCTATTGTGTGGCCCACCTGAATTTTGGATTGTCTTGACTTTTGAGTGCCAATAAGAAGAGGGGGCCATGAAAGATAGTGTTGTAGGATAAGCTTACCTACAAAGCTTGGTGGTGGATCCGGCCTCTTCTCCAAATGGATGGCTTTTAGTATTCATTACCACTCAAATTAATCTTTTGAATGGAACGAGTGTACAAGATCCAAGACGTTCATCATGCAAGCCCACCTGTCTAGATGCCCAAATACAAACATCATATTGGTCCACACATACACCACATAATGGACAGCTAGAAAGAATTGTCCAACAATCCATATTGAATGTACATTTGTGGCCTATCAAAACAATGGACTGCGGACATTTTTGGCCCATGACACTTACATGGTGGGTCTTGTCTAATGAGCGGCTTAGATTACACCTGCACACTCCAATTTCTCTCCTTCTTCCTTCTATTTCCTGCAATTACTAAAATCAAAGCCGATCAAACTTTCTAAAATCCTAGCCCAAATTGGACTCGAATACTCTACCACACTCAGAGCTGTACACGAGACGAGCTCAGCCACCAATGGCCACCTTGGCTTGTGTTTGGCTTAGCTTGGCCATTGAACTAGAATTTCACGCTAGAGCTGGCTTGATCAAGCTTTCAAGTCGAATCAAGCCAGTTTGGCGGCTTGATCAAGCTTTCAAGTCGAATCAAGCCAGTTTGAGCCAATTTCGAGCTCGAGCTTTTCAAGCTAAGGGTTGAACTTGAAAATACGTATATATAAGTTTTATATATTGATAGACACAATTAGGATGGGGCTATTGGAGGTCGGACTGTGCCTTTGGAGGTTAGATGGTGCCTAGTGGGACGGGTTACTAGAGGTCAGACGGTGCCCGGTGGCTGGCAAGACGAGAGAGAGAGAGAGAGAGAGAGAGTGTTCCGACTGGACTGGGGGGTTGGGGCAAGGGGCGCTCAGGTCAGGCAAAGGAATATGGAGGGATTAGGGTTTTTACTTTTTTTTTTTTTAATAGTCAAGCAAGCCGAATCAAGCTACGAACGAGTTGAGTTTCGAGTCGAGCTAAATTGAGCAAGGCCTGTCTCGCGTTCGGCTTGAAATTCATTTTGAGCAGGGGAAAAAGGCTCAGCTTGGTTTGAAGCCCTCTTTTGAATCGAGTTGCTCTGAGCTTGAACCGAGTGAGCTAACCGATGGATTTGTGTACAACTCTAACCACACCTGTTTAGAGTAGCTGTGTGAAATACCCAAGCTTTGTGGACCCACCATATTTTATATATAAATCTGCTCCGTCCATAAGGTGAGAACCATTATTTTACCCATACATACAAAAGATCATCACAATTAAAATAAATTCTTATGGGCCACACCAATTGGAAAAATGTAAAACTGCTCTTAAAACGTCTGCCCATCTAATATTTGGATAAGGATGCTTTCTCTATGTTAACTTCATTCTGATTAACGGGTTTGATTGAAAGATGAACATCATGGTGGCCCACACACGAACCTATTGTTGGCATTCCATCCCCAGAAGCGGATTGCGTACTGCATAAGTAACTACGCTAAGCTTATTCGGTAGTGTCTCGCCAGCTAGCCCAGCTAGGAGACGCCTAGGCGGGGTGGGTATATATTTTTGTTTTACCTACGTCCAAGTCTGTATGACCTTACGAAGAGATTGGATGACAAATAAACATCACTGTGGACTCCAGGAAGGTTTCAAAGGTGGAAATCATTATTCCCACTGTTTCCTATGGTATGGTCCACTTGAGATTTGGAAATGTTTCCATTTTAGGATCGACCCCTAAAATGAGCTGAAAAAATGGATGGACGGCCTGGATAGACCACATACATTCACGGTGTGCCTAAAAGAGTTTACTCAGCACGATAAAAGCATACTGAGTCACTTTGTACGCAATCCGTTCTCCCCATCCCCATTTGTTCCCTGTGGTGTGGCCATCTGGGTTGTGGATCCTAGAGTCGAGTATCGAACCTTATGGATGGAGTAGATTTTATATATACAACGTGGTGGGCCCAACAAGCTTGGGTATTTTGAAACAGGTGTTGTAGAATATTCTGGTCCGTTCAATCCCCTCATCATCTCTTTCTTAAATAATATGAAAAAAAAGAAATAAATAAATAAATAAACCAAGGAAATCTGATATAAACTCCCAAACCAACCAACATCTTCTTGTTCAACTAAAATCCTATAAAAGCTCTCTCTCTCTCTCTCTCTCTCTCTCTCTCTCTCTCTCTCTATTTAGTAGTAAAATAACTTCCCACAACTTGTAATTGGGTGTCACATATGGACAATGCCTCTCTCTCTCTCTCTCTCTCTCTCTCTCTCTCTTGTGGACATATGGCAAGCATATGTGAGTAAAGAGAAGATGGGTCCATTTCATTAAAAAAATAGATTATTTTTGTCAAAGGAGTCTACATGTCTTCCAAAAACATTCAAAAGACAGAGAGAAGTCAATCCAATCTTTTATTGGATTATCTCCTCCATGCATTTTTGGTTCATAGGCATTTAAAGGTACCAAAGTGCAAACAAGTACAATCCAACATTATTTGTTCTTAAATGATGAAATGATATCAAGTGCCATGACATGATGATGCGTTTGGATTCACTATTGATTTGGATTGCAATAATTAGTTCATTATAACAAGAATGACCAACTTGCAACCACCAAATCACAATTAATATCTATCCACTCCAAAGTACTTGAATTGAAAAATGAGATTATTCAGGATTGCACATTGAGTGAAATTACCAAATGAATTTCTGATAGTAGATCAACAATATAAAATGGCAAACATCATTGTTCTTCAGTAGAAATGAAACAAAAGATATAGTAGAACTAAAAATTACAATAGGAGGCTACATAATTGTTCTGATTATATTAGGAGGCTACATAATTGTTCTGATTATATATGATTCAATTCGTTTGTGCATCCAAACACAATTAAATATGATTTCCTAGGATCGAAACTCATCTACCAGTGACCACCTTCCAAGTAGCCTATCAGAGTTGGGTTCCGACTACAATTTTGCACATGGCACATGCATACAATGTAGCATGACATGTTCCTGCCGCCGACCCCATCTTTACAAACTCGAGTTTCTAATTCATTCCTTTGTTTTTGAGGTCTTGATCATGCTTCTTATATTTTCCTAACATGGATACTTGGACGTATAACCTACCTACATATGTTTCCGTTCTTCTAAATCTTGTCTACTGGTCAAAAAAACTCTAGGCGGCACGCTTCCACACGCGTCACACGCCTTCGCCATGCCAATGCCTATGTCAGGTGGGTTGTGGGCAGTTGTACGTGTCGGAAAGCAACATCAATGACACATGAAGAGAACACTAATCCTCTACGGTAAGCTAAGTTAATGCTCATTAATGATCTTCTTTTTAGGACTAAAGGTTTAAGCATTCACAAGTAAAGGTGTGAAAATGTCCCAAATCCTCCCTTTATTTCCCACAAATAGCTAGTTCTTCCTAAACTCTTTTAAATGCATACGCCATGACGCATTAGTACATACTTAGAGATGTGCGTATGTATACACAAGTGCAAAACCTCCGGCGTATACAATTACAAACAGACTGAGGTGTCTTTATTTGTAGTTAATCACAGTTCAAGGAATGGTGCTTAAGAGAGTAGGCCTTGCATTGTCTAAAAAAGCAATTGATAATGTGTCATTGGTTTAGAACGCGTTTGGGTGCGCAAGTGATTGAATTGTGAACATTTAGTTTAATAAGGAGGAATTGATTAGAACTATTGGCTTTATGGTATGCATTTGGGTGCGCAAGTGATTGAATTGCGAACATGTAGTTTAATCAGGAGGAATTGATTAGAACTATCGGTTTTCATGGCATGCGGCCCACGAAATGACAAGTTACAATATTTGACCCTGTGACCTTTTCGAGGAAGGAAAAGATCTCTATTGAGCAAAGAACATGCTGACGCTCTGTTTGGTAGATGACTGAAAATGAGTTTATCTCACTTTAGTTAATTATGTATTAGAAGTCTTGATTTCTATTAAATAATTCTTTTAAAAAAATTATTTTTTCGGGTAATAATAAAGTTTACTAGGAAAGACAACCAGAAATCGAAACTTTGGATCAGTCACACACGCTACACTCTCTACCAGCTCTACTAATTAACAAGCCAAAGACTAATTACTATTAAGTAAAATGAGATGGATTTATTTTTTGGTGTCTACCAAACAGGGCCAAATATGTTGTGACTTTTAGCAATTGTATTCAATTACTTTAATTTTTTATTATCTAAATAATATTAATTTATGTATTATAACCTGAGTCGGGTCGACTAAAGACTCAGTAGTCTGAGTCGACTTGGTTGGGCATTTAGTTAAGCCCGAGTATCCATTTTTCAAACTATAGAATAAAGATTACTAGTTGATCAGATAGTGCATCCAAACAGACCCTTATGGTTGCAAGATTTAGTAAAGAGGTGTTGTGAAATGCAAGGCTTCACCTCTTTACTAACCATTGTGGATGGACCATGTGCCAAAAAAATCCTGACCTATGGATAATTTCTAACCCTTAACATTGGTGGTCAATAAATAAATGGTTAAGAAGGAAAGTACCAAAGTACTCTTCCTCTTCTGAGTTTAAGATCTTCTAACTCAGTGGATTTTTGGTACATGAGCCATCTATTGTCTGACACATCATATAGAAGAACCATAATATGTTGGAACCATTGGCCCACAGGATACATGGCAAGGAGATGTATCAACCATTGGTCCGACCATGTTCTGGCATTATGATGGATTGCTTACATTTTAAAGCAAAATCCATGAGACAATCCTATCCATCACCTTTTCTACTATGTTTATACCATTGCATTTTTGACTGATAACTGTTTTGGTTATACATTATCATTTTGATGGCCACAAATCAGGTGTGTACGGTTGAATTCTGAGACGTAAATCATCCATGGCAAGGACCTGATTTGCACACCATCCAACTTTTTGGTTTCTGATTGGGCCACATTGATCGAAACAAAACAACTGCCATCTTTCAAGTGTGACCTTTCTTCTTTTTACACACCCCACATGGGCACTCGAAATAGAGCTGAACACTAGCTAAGCTAGCTTGGTTAATTTGGTGCAGATAAGCTCTATTCAGCTCAGATCAAAAGTTATGTTTGGGCCAAGCTAAACTATTTTTGTGAGCTCCAAATAATTTCAAGTGGAGTTCGAGTTGACCTGAGCTTGACTTGACCCTTCAAACTTGACTCATTTTGACTTGGCCAATTTTAATACCTTAAATATATATAATATCAATCGGTTCCAACACCTTGATCCCTACCCTTTCAAATTCTTCTTGCTGAAACCTTTTTTTTTGTTTTTTTGTTTTATTTTTTGTTTTTGGCTCGAGTCACCTAAGCTGACCTAAACTCGACTTGAAATCTCAAACTCAAACTGGGCTTGAGCTGGCCGAGTTGCTGATTGAATTGAGCTAAGCTCGCCAATTTAGATCTAGGACCGAGCCAAGCCGAACACAAGTTGGGTTAGGCTGCAAATCGAATCTAGCTGAGCTGCAGCAAACTCAACTCGGTTTAGCTCATGTACAGAAACAAGGTGTCTACCACTAAGCCATGCACCAAGGCAATTTGAAAAGTCCAGGCTGATCTACTAAAATCAAAATTCTTAAGAAAATTCTGCTAAAAACCACTTTTTGTAAAAAAAAAATTCTGTAATTACACCAAATTACCCCAGATACACCGAAATAAAAGCATCAAAACAAACCCTCATTATCATTCCCCCAGATTTCGAGGTTTGACCCTAGGAAAAGACAACGGCTATGCTGTTACACACGTGTGCCATACGTGTGTAGTTCTTAGGTCAAAATATGGAAACGAAAGAAGACGAGCTGCTTTGTTTTGACGCTTTGACCTTTAGCCTCAATTTAGTCAACACTTTTCTTCATTATAAAAAGAGAAATGGGTTAAATAAACATGACTCAGCAATAGTCTCATGTTTCACAGACACTCAGACAGGCCATTAAAGAAATGTCCGGCCCTGATTATTTCTTTTATTAATCATATGATATGTGGCCCGCCTGCATCTTCGGATTCTACCTACCAAGGCCCATGGTTCATTGATCTAGACCGTTGAGCTATTGATCTCATCAAAGAAAAAGATACCCAAAAATTGAAAATCTACTACTACATCGCCATATTGTTATTAAAATTTCAGTTGAAGGATGATCCTCTATCTGTAGGATGCAGATTGAACGGTTGGGATTGTTTTGTCGAGGATATTTTTATGGAATAGCCAATCCATGGTGGCATATGGAAGACTAATGGTACTGATTACCAAATTGTAGGTCCCACTTGTCAAAATTGAAAGCCTGTGTATACTATAAAATGATACCGGACATGTGCCATTCGGCTCAACATAAAAAATTAGGAATAAATGAGCAAGATAAAGAAAAAAGAAAAAAATATTCTACGTGGAAATGGTTGGGCCGTTGGGGTATCTGAAGAGATCTGGTACTTCAAGGGCCACGGAATTTTTCTTCCTACATATATCGTAACCTACACGTGTCACATTTATATGTTGATCTGAACCGTTCATCCCGTGGCCTTAGTTGTCAACAACAAAAGGGGTCTTGGACATCTTAATTCTCATTGAATGTGAGCCGTTGCTGATGTTTGTCTCTTAGTTTCCATTTGTGTGCCACCTATTGTAGGCTTAGAATTGTCCAAACACTGAATTTTGTTAGATACCTTAACTACTATTGGAGATAAAGAATGAACGGTTGTGATCTCATCCGTTAATACCATGTGTTAGACAATGGCATGGATCGGCTCGCATCGAAATGGAGGACACGGATTGCCTGGCGACAGTCACCAGGGACATTCCTGGTGACCCGGGCATGGTAGGATTTGATTGAGCGAGATATTGACCTTTCCTTCAGTGGGCCTTACCATGGTGGTCCACAGCTGAAAATTCACTTCTGATGATCCTTGCTACCTGATCCATGTGTCTATAAGTTGATGCTAAACACCGGGCTAATGATCCACATTCAATGGACAAGATCACTGAGAACAGAAAATCAGGACCGTCCAATCAGTCCAATATTTTAGACAGGCTGATTTATAATGTGGCCCACCTGATGAATGGTCCAGATGGCCACGAACGGTGCCTCATAAATAATTATGGATCAAATATAGAAACGAAACAGCATATACCCTACTAATTACAAAGTGGGTCCCACTTATTAGAGGTTTGGGGCCAAGAAAGCAGGTTCGTAGATGGAGCATGTGGTGGGGTCCACTCATTTCTAGTAACCGTTGATCATGATCAAGAGCGTACATTTAATGTTTATTTTATGAGCTGTATACCTACTCATTTTCACATATACAATCTAAGTTTAGGAAATTAATATCTGGCGAATTCAATATATGCCACTTGATACACAGGCACTCAGAACTTATGCAGTAGCATACAATAAATCAAATCAAACCGATTAAATCATGGAATCCAATGTACACTAACTCACAACCCCAAAATCAGAATGGTTGGACAATTTCAATATCTTATTCACAGACACTTATTTGTTGAAATTGAACCGTTGGATAAATATTTCATTTTTAACTGTCCACTAATCCAATGTGTGGATAGAAACTAATCTTGGTTTTTAGGTCAAGATAAATATGAACCAGAGAACACAATTTGGACCGTCTAATTTAAATTTGAGTGTCTGTGCATCAACCATCACACTCTACCAGAGTATCAAAGTCCTTCTCTTGATAATTCCACACACCCTGATGGATTTGCATACCCCCATTTTCCATTTCATTTTAATTCAATCATCCTAATGGAAATGGCAGTATGCAAATCAGTGAGAAAAACTTTGTTACTCTGGCTGAATGTGATGGATGATACACAGGCACTTTGAAAATTACTTAGAAATTGCATATGTAGCGTATAAGTAATTCAAATTAAATAGCCCTTACGGGTACTAATTTAGACGTATCATGGTCCAAAAATTACACTTATTTGATTATTTTGGTGGACATTCATTTTACAGTTAACATGAAAAAAGAAAAACCAATCAGTGTTATTTCAACAAACAAGTGTCCATAAATCAAAGGTCAGATTTGTTCAATCAATCTGATTTTTGAATTTTAACTATGGAAAGTAGGTTCCACAATGTAGTCGGTTTAATCCAAATTAATTATATGCCACGTGTACAATTTCTAAGTGCCTGCGTATGAAGCTTCATACGCAGCCAGAGTAACAAACAACTCGCCCCCATATTAATCGGACGCGGATTGAAACTGATGCTGCCAGTAGGTCGGCGCTCTGTTGGTGGGACCATGATGTATGTGCTTTATCCACGCCGTCCATCCATTTTTCCAGATCATTTTAGGCGTGTGCCCAAAAATGAGGCAGATTCGAATCTCAGATGACCACATCACAGGAAAACAGTGGTGATTCAACGATCACCGTTAAAAACTTCCTAAGGCTCACTGTAATATTTATTTTCCATGCAACCTGTTGATTGGATCACACAGATCTGGATGAGGTGAAAACATAAAATTTCAGTTTGATCTAAATATTTTCTGGCCCCTAAGAAGTTTTTAATGGTGGCCGTTCAATCAACACTTTTCCTGTGGTGTGGTCCATCTGAGATTTGGATCTGAATTATTTTTGGGCTCATGCCATAAAATGATCTTTAAAAAATGTACGGACGGCGTGGATAAAACACATACATCATGGTCAGGTCCACAGAGCACCAACCGGTCACTACTGGCAGCGAGTCACTCAGTAGGCAATCAGCGTCCAGATTAATCAGGATGTGTGAGAGTTATTTACTACTCTGGCAGATTACGAATACCCATGGACATGCATCTAGAGACTGCACAGATAGGGCAATCAAAACCATCCAAGTAGTGGGCCATGCTGCAAATGTGGCACATCTCCAAAATCATAAACATTTATTTGTTATGTCCTGCCTTCCTGTCCACTTGAACTTTTTTCATCTTGACCGTCCATTAAAATCCATTCACTTGGATATTTACAATCGCCCATTTTTTTCATTATCATGCTACGACCCATCTACAGTCTGGTCCACCATTTCAACGGTTTAGATCGATGTCCGTACACACGCCACCAAGTACAGCAGCCAAGCGCATGTGTACGGCTCATCACACTCTATCGGAGTATCAAAGATTTTCTAAAACTATAAACATCTGAGAAAACAGTAATTAGAAAGATAATTACACTTAAAGTGAGATTAGTACACATGTTATCCATTTAATGATAGTAAGTAAGTTAATAAGGCAACATAAGCATTTTAGTAGAAGACAACAGCGAACAGCTTTTTGACCTCGATTTCTCTACTTGGTCAACCATTTTAAAAATAAAACTATAAAAATTTGAATTTTTTTAAAGTTAATATAAGCTGAGAACTTAGGAAGTATTTTATATTAAATTGGTTTCATGAATAAAATATGAATGTATCCAAAATTCAACCCCTTAACCGGCTCTTATATGAATCTTAATCCCCGGCAAGGACTGATCTACAATGGGAAAATAAAATAATGAGAGAAAATTACTTTAATACCCTCACGAAAAACTTTATTTGTGTGATTAAATCATGAAAAATATCATCTCACCTGTTTGTTTCTCATTTCCCCAGGTAAATGCAGTTAGATAGATATAACTAGGTAACCATTACCATTTACGGCTCCTAGTATTTCCTCCTTGTAAAAAAGGTTGCAAAAAAGGTTTGACATACATTCATGGCCCCACTATGATGTTTGTGGCATATCCATGCTGTCCATCTATTTTATCAGAACATTTAAGGACATGAGCCCCAAAAAATGAGGCAGATCCGAAGCTTAAGTGAATCACACCACATGAAATTGTGGTTGTAAAGGGTTTTTACCAGTAGATGTTCAACCCACTGTTTCGTGTGGCGTGGCACACTTGAGCTTTGGATCTGCCTCAATTTTGGGTTCATGCCCTAAATCACCTTGCAAATAGACAGATGGTGTAGATAAGGAACATGTATCACAATGGGCACTACATAAAATTTAAAAACTCCTCAATTTTAGTGTACAAAAAACAAATAACAGTCAACCTTGGATGTCTAGCTAGTTTCAGGTCTCCGATGCTTTTACGAGGAGAACCGTTCACACATGATGTTGTATGTGAACTTTCTAACATAACATTTTAATTTCTAGTAATGAATTATTTAGGGGTCATTCAGATGCATGTATGTTTTATTAGTTGTGAACTTTTCAATATTAAGTCACTTATAACTCTTCAGTGCGTTTGAAATCTTGAGAAACAGAAGTGATTTTGCTTACTTGTAAGTTGCTTGTACATGAAACTCATTACAACTTAAAAAGTTGAGTTCCTTTAAGTTTACGAGCATTCAAATGTTAAAAAGTTGCTTACGAGCATTCAAATGTTCCTTTAAGTTTGAATGTATGTATATTAAAAGGATAGAATATGTGCGTATCAACATTAGAAATAGATTTTGTGAAAGCTAATTTGCAGAATTAAGAGGACTGGGCAGTACATTGGAGATGATCATCGATTAAATCAGAACAAAATTCATACCTAGTTAGGATGTCATTGCTGTAGGTTAATGTTGCAGTCTTTCACACCTTACACCTTTCCAAAAGAGCCGAGATGGGATGAAAAACTTCTCATGTGTGTAGGCTTGGGGACTCATTCCTGTTTTTATATAGTGAGGAGTTTGTAACCCATCGAAACTCCTCCCCTTCAGGCTCCACATGAGTTTAACTATCCTAATCCAACCATATATAACACCATTCTTGTGACATAGTTAAAGCGCACTATCCCTTACATGATTTTAGACCAATCACAACCTTGGGGGGTCCACCAGTATGCTCATCATGTTATCCAACTCTTCAAAAAATCCAAACCATTGATCAATTAGACCTACCTTATAGAGCTCTTACAGATTTTTAGTAGCCATAGAGATAAACTTACACCTTGTGATTAGTTAAGTGCTCGTCGTATGGGCAAGCATTGTGAGTTTTTTCAATAAACTAGTGATCTATCCCCACTGCAACATATAAGCTTCTATGATCTGAGTTAGGATGGAGTCAATATGCTAATCTTGATAAGATTAATTTCATTGTAATTGCATTATGAATCAATGTAGAAGTATACACACACACATATGGTCTAGCCTACGCACTATGCTTGGGTCCCTTACCATGGCTTAGTAGTAGACAAAGTGCATTTCAACATTGAGGTCTTAGGTTTGAATGCCCATGTGGTGCATGGTTGTGCGCGTGGAAAAAAGAAGGTGCAATTAGCAACAATTCAATTGTATTAAACACATTAAAAATAATGAGTTCTGTATCAGCACCATATGTGTATTAATACAATCACAACACATACCTTACATAATCACCGGTGACCATTGGTCTGACAAATACATGCATTACATGTTCATACAAGTTCGATGAGTGGCACATGATCTAACATGAAAGTGGACAATTACAACCAATGGCCTATAGTTAAATGGGCCAAATAGGATGGCTAGGATCATTTGATGGGGATGGTAAGATCACCATGGGATGCATGGCCCACTAAAAGCTCAATCCAACATTATATATTTCCTCACTCCAAACTACTATTAGATACGCAAATTAAAATTAGTGATCATTAGCCACACACCCAAACCTGATCGTATGCCAGTTATATTGAAATTAAACCAGTTCACACCCACTTCCATCTGCACCATTCAATAAAATAACTGCATCTTAAATGGGTTATAGAAAAAAGAAAAAAAAAAAAAAAAAAAAAAAAAACAGCTTCAGTCATAGCCGAGCTTTTAAAGCTGTGGCCCACTGATTGATGGGAATGGGTGTGCACAGCTTTTGGATGGCAGAGATGGTTTAAAAACCAAATTTCAGTTAATAGTCTATGCAAAAGATCATACCTTATAAAGAGGAATCATACCATACTTAGCCAATCAATCCCTACCCTACATTTCGGACACGTGATCATCAATCCGTACGGTCAACCATACCTGCACTGGTCAGATGAATCTGCAAATGGGCAGAGAGAACAACGCAAGCAATTCTCAATATTCAGTAACCGAAAATCTGAACGGTCCGTTCAAGATTACATGATGGTGGAATTTTGGGGGATAGAACCATTGTAGGGATCAACGCTTGGACGGTCCGGATTGAAGATCACTTGTGTGCCATCTTTAGTAGAGGCAGTCCGAGTATCAACTTCATGCTCGAGTATGAGTGAAAAGCACTACGAATTAGTATATAGGAGGACCTTCCTTTCGGTGATCCATGCCTTTCATCTGGTCGAACTCATCATGAATTGGCTACATGCCAACATCTTCAACAACATCAGATCTCATACATTCAAATCAGTGGAGTCTTTTCAACAAAACAACGGTGCACCGTCCAATTTCATGCTGCCAGTTTTAGAAACTCAGATGGCCTAATTTACAAAAAAAAAAAAAAAAAAAAAAAACTGTGGTGGAAGGACCATCCATAGTGGGGCCCACTGTTCGAGAGTTCTTGACCACAAAAATGTGTGCCCCACCTGCACAGCGGCCGGAACAAAATGCCAGCATCATATACTACCTCATTTCTCGAGTTCGTTTTGCCTCTGTCGCAGATAAGAAACCATCGTATGTCGCCGCCTACTGGGGCCCACATGTTAAGTAATCGAATGATCTGAACCATCAATGGTTTGGAATATTCATGATAAGAGCCTCCCTAAAGAGACTAAAGATTAACAGATTATTTTTCCCATCATTATCTGTAGTTGAATTCTCTTCAGTGGCACACATTTAAATATAAAAATCAAGTATTATGATCATTTATAAAATATGATTATTGGATAATGAATCTTATATAGTACTAACTAGAAATGGACGGTTCAAATCATAGGAACATCTTATCAAGTGGGTCCCAATGGATTGCGACATACACTTGATCCTTAGACGCGACGGACGAAAGCGAATTCTTTTTTCCCTCGAAAATCCCAGCGCCATTTTTGCCATTTTACAATTTACTAATATTGACACGTTCGAGCATGAGTCAACTCCAGAGAGAGAGAGAGATGCATGCTGCCTGCATGCATGCATGCAATGACAAAGCAATAAACCAGGCGGAGAAGACAAAGATTAAAAAGAAAAAAAGGGAGAAAAAGGAGAGAAGAAAAAGGTTCGATTTTTTCATATTTAGTCAAAAGGCAGTGAAAGGGAAATGAAACTGAAGCCTTTTCTCAAAATAGCCTTTCTCTATTTAAGACCCTTCTCCCCTTCTTTTCTTCCCCCCCCCCCCCCCCCCCCCCTCTCCATTCAATTACCTTCAACTACACGTTTCCTTCCCTAGGAAATAAAAGAGAAATTTCACACACACCCTTTCTATAAAACCTCATTTCTCATACTCTCCCTTTCTCTCTCTCAGAGTCCCGGTCTGTGTTTTGGCATCAGAAGTCGATTCGATTCCTGAGTAAGTACTAAAAAATTGTATTCTACGCGATCGACATTCAATTGGAATCAGAGTACTAATGATTTTGTACCATTTCAATGTTGATTTTAGCATTTGGGTTCTCTTTTAATTTATGTTTTATGTGCTTCCTGATGCGTACGGCTTTCTTTTTAGTTGATTTGTTGTATTCTACGTGATCAGAGTGCTTATGATTTTGTACCATTACAATGTTCATTTCAGCATTTAGGTTCTCTTTTAATTTATGTTTTATGCCCTTCCCGATGCATTCAGCTTTCTTTTTAGTTGATTTGATTGATGTTTCAAGCATCTTTACTTTTTTTATCTTTATGAAGTACTATCAAGGCATCATTTCAATAAAGACGAATGCAAAGCTTGGTTCCATGACTTTGAGAACCTCACCTGGCCACACAATGATTGGAATGATGCCTTTTTTTCAGACCTCTTTATTAACACTCATGGCCTAAAATTCTTCTAGATTAGGTGGTCCACCAATTATTTTGCAGCTAGGTGAGGCTTATCTGATTGATCCTTTATTGGAATAGGAATTCTTATGGTTTTGTACCATTTTGCTATTGATTTTAGCATTTGGGTTCTTGCTTAGTTGACATTTTAATCACTTTCCCTGCCGCTTCCTTTAAGTAGATTTGATTGACGGTTTGCTTTTTTTTTTTTTCTTTTTTTTCTTTTCAAGCTTGAACTCATAATTTCAGTAAAAAGGAATGCGCATTGGGCTCTCTTTTAAGTTGATTTGATTGATGTTTTACGCATTCTTTTAGTCTTTTCAGAGTATTTTTTAGTTCATATTTTCAGTAAAAATGACTGCCGAACTTGGTTCCAGGACCTTGGGAACCTTCCTTGGTCACACATGATTACACAAAGTGCAATTTTTTTCTTCACATACACACATCCCAAAATTCTCCTATATTGGATGGTCCATCCATCATTGCATGATCAGTTGAGGTTTTCTAGTGGCACTACTAAGGGTTAGTATTCAAGTTTTTTTGTTACATATATATTTTCCGGCGAAGCTGCATTTTTTTTTAATCTTTTGTCAACCAAAAATGGTGAGAATCAAGCTTCTCTGAGAAAATAATAACACATAAATGTATAGATTACATCTGCAGAGATTGGATAGTTTTTAATGGAAAACATGAACTGCTTCTTTTGAGTTCTTCCTAAAAATCCTCGGAACTAATTGAGGTTCTCCTTTTTCGTCTTTTTTATTTGGATTCACAATGGAGAAATTACAAAGCTATTCATGTAACTATTTTTTTACAATGTCTATTCAAGTCTCTATTTTGAGATTTTTTTATGAGATTTTTGTGCCACGAGGCTCTAACCAACTCAGCTAATAGACATCTGTACATTGTCATAAGTTCATCGGCCTTTCTTGATTTATTTTTTCATTAGTAGATTTCTTTTCTTTTCTTCTTCTCTTTAGGTGTCTCAGTTTGGAATCTTATCATTTGCTTGCTTGATTTCTTTTAATAGGAAGTGGACTCTACGACCATCAACGGATTAATATTGCTGCAATTTTTCTTGAATTTATGCAAGATTTTGGATTTTCAGGAATGAGAAAAGCCATCTTTCCATCATTTTCTTCACCTTTTTGCAGCTTGGGTAACTTAAAATCTTCCTTAATTACTCTTTCATCTAACTGATTAGATTTTAATCAAAGGACTTGAATATTTTTAATCATTTGTTTTAAAAATCTTGCAGGAAACAATGAAATTCCAATGCCAAATTCCAATGTTTCTACTATGGAGCTTGAAAGATTGTATGTTTTCCTTTTCCTTTTCCTTTGTTGTCTTTAGCAGCCATTTTCTTTATATAAATATTTAAAAATAAAATAGAAAAGGAGGAGAAGAAATGTGGGAGAAAGTCTGCAAGTTGTAGCATCTCATCACCATTGATGTTCCCTGTCTATTGCTCTAAAGGACCCACTTGGCTTCATGTTTGGACAATCCATACCATCCATCCAGTTAGTTCTACATGGATGGCAGTACACTGAAAAGATCTCCATAGAACGGTCCATCCTAGCCATCCAATTGGCGGCCTTGAAATGAATGATTAGAAATAAAAAAACCACAAGTGAACTGCATTTGGTATGAAAATTCAATGGCTAGGATTGTCCTGACCATGCAATCTTGTGGCCTACTATTTTATGGCTTAACTAATTCATTGAATTAGTCATGAACCCTAACCCTGGAGTTAAAAGAACTTCCTATAACAATGTAATATTAAGGCCGTTAGTCTATTTATTCCAATTAAGCAGGTTTTAAAATTTCCTAATTTCCTTAATCTTTTATAAATGGGGTGTTGCTAATTCCACACGTGCACATATCCATACGTGGGCACATGTGTTACAATGGGACACGGATTAAGTAGTCAGCCCGCACTACCCTCAATGGTGGCGTTGTGATGTGGCGAGATATAATTAATGGGGCCGTAGTCTGAAGATGCTGGCGAGATGTAATTGGTAGGGCTGTATGCAGTGGGCTATAAACCTTAAGCGCACAGCCCCACTAATCATATCTTGCCACATCACCACCTCCATCATTGCTGGAGGTGGTGCGGGCCTGACTACCTCATCTGTATCTGTCAGCAGTCACACTGTGGGATATTGGTTTGTCATGAGTTGGCTACAAGGTGCAGATCTTCTTGCCTAAAAACTAGGCTCTTTCATATAAAAAAATTGAATGGCTCAAAAAACAAAAAAAAAAACAAAAAACTCTCTCACCTACTACTTTTAAGGTAAAATTATTTTACCTTCTAGGGATCGTTTGGATACCACCAAATAAGTTACTTTTTCTATTTATGAAAGTAGATTAGTAACCTATTTGAGATAAGTAAATTTTGGTTTATGTCCAATTATAAGTAGTTTTTTTTTTTTTTAATTTATTAAGTCACTTCAATTTAATAACTAGAAATCAAGATAAGCTACTTAGGCCGCAGTAGTTTATCTTAAGTAACTTAAGATCCAAACAATCCTTAGTAAAAGACCTAAGAATTATTTCCAACTTTATGAAAAGCTTAGATTGCATGCATGTGTTTCATATTTGTATCTAAGCCGTTCATGGATGTATATGCTGCACATGCGTGTGGAGTTAGAAAAGATATTATAGGGCTAATTTGGACAGAAAAAAGAAAATAAGATTAGCCAATGACGCCGGCCTCTCAACCCAGCGTGGCCACCGCCTTGTCATTTTGTAAGATTCGACGACGGTGACCAAGTTGGCTTTAAAAGCCCACGGTACTTTTGGGATTTTATTCTCTCTACGAGGAAAATCAAAACCCTAAACATTAAACTTCAAATATTTCGGCTTGTTTTTGCTGAACTACCCAAAGCTTTCATTCATCAAACTATGAGACTAAGGTAATTAATAAAATCATCCATGCTAATCCTTTTTTTTTTTTTTCTTTTTTTTATAAAAAGAAGGCATTTAAAAAAATAAATTTAAACCAAGAATTTGATCAATGGCCCTCTTAACCAATGGTACAAGCAAAAGTGGTCAATGATCAACATTCATTGTGAAAAAAAAAAAAAAAAAAATAGAAGCTATGGATGGGATTGCTAGATAAGTGTGATCATCAAGCAGGGCCATCCAGGATGGAGGGCTCTTAGTGGTACATCAACCTGCAAACGTGGAATGCGCTAAGAATATTGTAGCCGGTGGCCCTTGGATCCCACCTTTAGAATGTTAAAAAAATAATCGTCCAGTGAATTAATGTATCCTATTCTCGTGTTTTGGCACATTTCTACGAAATCCAAACCGTTCATCCAGCAAGTCCTACAACTGGTGGGCCACAGACTGAAACCGCATCAATGAAATCATTTTAACCACTCAACTGGTGCATAGTTTAAGAAATTAAATGGATGGTAGCAAACAACGTGAACTAATTAAGCTTATCTCCGAGCTGCAGTCCATCCATAGCAAGTCCTAACAGATGGAAGGTCTGGATCTTACACATGCCCGGATAAAAGAGGAGGCCAGTCTACCAATCTAGCAGACCACAGTTTAGGGAACAAATGGATGGCTGAAATAAATTTGGCCAAGCTGATAGAAGCCGTCCAACTGTTTCTAATAGTGTGGCCCACCAGATGAGTGGACCCGCCCAAATTGAAGGTCAGCTGATGGATGGTTTGGATGGCATAAGACATAAGCATTTAAATAATAATAATAATAATAACAAATTTCTACCTGCTTTAATTAATTAATGTTTTGACAGGAACAGCTACGGCAACAGCAGTTTATTCCTTGAACCTCAGGTCTCCAACGACCTCCAGCTTGGAAGCTTTACTCCACTTTCCACAATTGAGATTTCTCAAGCCCTTGATTACCAATCAGGTCCTAAGAATCTGATATAAATGGCCCACTTTCCTTTTTTATTTTATTAGTTGTATAATTGGTTTTTTTTTTTTTCATTCACCCACCTAAAGTTACAGAGACATGGTTTTTAGACTCAGTTACTCGGATTGACTCGATCAGTCTCGAGTTGAGTCATGACTCACCTGAGTCAGGGGGGGGGGAGGGTGGGGGGTGTCGGCCCGCGTTGTCCGAGTCAGGTGTGACTGGGGTTGATCGTGGTATTGAACGGGATTGGGTAGTGCGGAATCTGAGTTGACTCAGATGAGTCATATATATCATCCAAAACTTCAAACCATAGGTCCCACACTTGCATTTTAGATTCGGCGACTTGGGTTGACTCATTTGGTCCCGAGTTGAGTTGCGACTCGCCCAAGTCGGTGGAAGTGTACCCACTCGACTCACCCTAGATGGGATTGACTGGGGCGATACCAAATCCGAGTGGACTCATCCGAGTCTTAAAACCATGTTCTCACATGCAACTACTTGACTTCATGGGTTACCGTACAACTACTATTTAATTACCAATGTGTCATTGTTATATGACATCAAACCTGTCCAAAGGTTGGCTCCACCATGAAGATTACTATTGCAAAATTAGGCCAATCTATCCATCGGTGGGCCACACATACATTTGGAACTACATCCACATCTGTGGTCCACATGACGAGTGGATATGCCTGAATTTTTGGAGCTTTGCTTTGCTGTGCCTACACGCGTGTACAATACAGCTAATGTACTTGCCACACATGTGCCAGGATGATATGTATGTCCGAAATCCAGTCCATACATCAGAAGGGCACCACTATATCAATGTCAAAGCCCAAGAATCATGTTGATCACTGATCAGGTGGGCCACAGTCTACAAAACAAATGTATGGCTGTGAAAATTTTGGCTGAAGTTTTCTAACCCGTTCATCTGTTTCCAATATTGGGACCCACATGCTTATTGGATCAGATTTACTTTACGAAAGAACATTTATATATGGATTGGATCTCAGGCATATACGTTCTTGTACTTGAATAAAAGCTTTAAGGGAGTTGTACTGCAAAGCCCTGAGTTGTGATTATTTTTACTAAAAGCTTAATTTCACGTCCGTCCGTCTCGTTACTTTTGGCCTTTTGACAAGAAATTGAAAATTTTATGATGAAAAATGCCCTTCCTCTTGAGCACTGTAGGTTCTCCCTAGACATTGTAAATCTCCCCTGAGCACATGATACTTAGAGGGGCATTTTCAACTGTAAAATTTTTCATTTCTCATCAAAAGGCCCAAAAAGATAAGCTATACCAAAAATTGAATTTTTAGTAAAAATAGCCGCACCTCATGGTTGTTGCAGTAAACATCCCAAGCTCTAATAGATGCCATTAGATGGCTGTTGGATCATATGGGTCATGTTCAGTGATCCAAGCCGTTTACATGATGGGCCCACCATGGATGGGGGATACCCAATGGTAGAACACTCAGATTGGATATTTTAAGATGTTGATCATTTAACTCATTTCTTTTGACTATGAGAGCCATCTCCTCAACCGTTGCTCTGTGAGCCATTGATCTGAACTCTAAGATCTTTTAATCTTGAGAGAAAGCTACCATCTTCAGGGTATTTAACCAAATCAACGATTTGGATCACTGGACATAACCTCAGATCCAACGACCACAGTCCGCTGTATTCTAGAGCAATAAGGCAGTGATGTTGTCTAGATGGGGGTTGAAATAAAAGATGAGAATGATAGGTGCATTCGCGCCCATTGTGCTTTTCTGATCCTAATCACTCACACGTGACAATCGTGTAGACACATGCATGATCCAAGCCGTTCATCAATTAGGAAATACATTTAAATATTCCTAAAATAAAAACAAGTCCACATATCCGCTGAGATCATCTGGTGGGCCACACATGCCTCTTGAATGTAAACCGTTGATCAGTTTCTTTTAATTTGAGTCCTGAACACCTGTTACACGCTGACACGTGTGATCTTATCTGGGCCCACATAAAACACAAAAAGTAAAGAGTCTGAAGTAAAATCAGGTGCAGGTGCAGGTACAGGTGGTCTGATAGCTTCAATGTACGAGAATACTTCGCTTCCCAAAATGCCCTGCAGAATTTCCCTTCATGAGGACGTAAGTTTTCTTTTTCTTTCCAATCTAAGGATGGTAGTTATTTCCACCTACAAGGGGTAATTTGGTCATAACATTTTTTAATTACCGCTTCTTACAACCTCTGGAATGACTAAAATTGCCAATGTGGGTGTGGACCCCACAATTTCAGGTGGTTGAAATTCAATGGAGAGAGAGGATAGAGTCTATGCTTTTGTCTTTATTTATTCATTGAGCATTTAATATCCATGCAAGAGATACATGTGTAGGAGATCTGGACCTTTCGTTTATTGGGTCCTACCATGGATGGGTCTTTCAATGAAATTCACCCCAAGTTGGGTGATCCTAGCCGTTGAAACGTCCAACCAATGGTCGACATTCAATGGACGCAAATTGGGAAGAGTTGGGATGGGGATGCCCACCATTAAAAAATTTCAAGATTGTGTATAGGCCCACAGTTTCCTGTATATTTCATCTAATCCGTTCATAAGATGAGGCCCAGGAGGATGAATGGACAAGCACAAAATCCGGTCAATCTAAAACTCAAGTAGGCCATGCCACGTAATTTTATAGGTTTTAGGCATTATTTTAACGATGTGGTCCACCTGAGTTTTAGATCATCCTAAGTGTTGGCATCCAAAGAGAAACGGAGGTGGGGGCACATGATGGACGGATTGGATGTCACGAAAACATCACAATGGGATCCAGACATGGTATTGTAGGTTAAGCTTTCCCTCCAAAGCTTTGTAGCGGATCGGCCTCAATATAGTGTTCTAGTTAGTTATCAGGTGGTCATCTCCGTACAGGTGGCACATGTATGAGATCCAAACCGTTTATTTAGTGGCCATCATGTGCATAGGCCATGTGAGGAAACTTACAACGGTTGGATCATCCTAATCACTCATCTGTTAGTCGTATTCATCCATTTACCATCAAACGAAGGTTGGGCTTTTCATAGTCTATTTCTAATTTTGTTTTTAAAAAAAAGAATCCTCTAATCAGCGATCAACACCATCCAATTAGTGGATTTGATACAATCCGTCCATTTTAGGGCCCAACAAATCAATGGTCCAGAACTTATACAATGGGATACTTCTATAGTACGCATCAGAAAAATACTTCTTTGCTACGCATCGGAAAATCAGTCAAAATGGTAGTTGGCCTGTCCCAACATACATGTCTATATATGGACCGTCCACCCATCTGGTGGGCCACCCATATGTCCTAAATGCGTAATGTAATCAATTTCTTTTAGGGCCGCATATGTAGTCGGACGTGGACCGGAGTTCAATTTCTTTTACCCGTCCATCATTTTTGCATATATGTGGTCCATATAATGAGCAGACCGACCTTATTTTGGGGCCTAGAAATCTTCAATATGGGGAGAACCTAATGAACGGCTTGGATCCTGCACATGCATGCCAAGCTGGCATTTCTGTTCAGCGGAGTACACGGAAAAGTGCACTTGCATTGGAATGGAATCTAACAATCTCGTACATTGTATTTATGAGAATTTGAATTATGCTGTAGGCCATTCAAAATGCTAAAAAACGGACGGTCATGGATGATTTGATGAATAAGGAAATTGCCATGAAAGAATCCAAGAAAAGTAAGGCCATATACGCAGAAGAACTCCATCATCAGCCGTCCGATGAATCATCGTCCCCCCATCAGCTGAAAGTATGTAAAAACATGAAAAATCATCCAAACGGGTGTTTGTGAATTGTGCAATTTGTCAATTCTAACGGTTCTGATTTCATCGCAGGCGCCGGCGAGAAGGAGTAATAAGCTAGGAGATAGAGTAACAGCTCTTCAGCAGCTGGTCTCGCCCTTCGGGAAGGTCAGGAAAAGCACGTACGATTGTCGATCAAGCGATTTGATGGGCCCGATTGCATGTGGGGCCCACCTTCTCATGAATCTGTCCGTTAGAACTGTGGGCCATGTTGTGGTTGGCAGAACCCAAAAATCAATTTTAAATGTGGACCATTGGTTGTGATTGTCCATTCTTTATATTCTTGTTGGATTGCTAGGATCATATGATGCATGATCTGGTGGGGAATGGGCCATCTCATGATGTGGCCACCAGATGAAGATGATGGATTACTAAAAGGTGGGACCCAATGTTACATTTGCTGGGTCTGAATTGTTTTTCATTCTTGTTTTGCAGACTGACACTGCTTCAGTTCTTCAAGAGGCTACTGTTCACATCAAGCTTCTTCAAGATCAGATCCAGGTATTGATCTCAACCTTTAAAGAGTCTGATTTCTTCAAGATCCCCTGAAAACCTGATTTTCTCCCGCGTCCAGTTGCGGAAATGGCCCACGTTTTGTGGGGCCCACCGAAAAAGAAAACGGAACAAGTGCACCGCACGAACTGGACGGCGGATTGGCTACTGAGTAACTCATAACTCTGTGGGGCCCACCGTGACGTATGTGTCTCATCCATGCCATTCATCCGTTTTTCCATCTCGTTTTAGGGCATGATCCCAAAATTGAAAGCATATACAATTCGCAAGTGAACCGCACAACAGGAAACAGTAGAATTGAATGCCTGCCATTGAAAACTGCTAGGTGGCCACAGAAGTTTTGGATCAAGCTGATATTTATCTTTTCCCTTCACCTATGTCTTTGTGAACATGGTTGATGACAAAAAAAAAAAATTTACTGTGGGCCCTAAGAAGGTTTCAACTGTGGAAGTCATTATCCCACTGTTTCCAGTGTTGTGGTTCACTTGAGATCTTCTATTTTGGTTGTATGAACTAAAATGAGCATAAAAACGGATGGACGGCATTGATAAGATACAAACATCACAGTTGGCCCCACAGAATTTACTCTACTCAATTCGTCCCTATGGAACTTATTCCGTACTCTGGCATCGTACGACTCTTGATACACAGGCACTGGGATGAGATACGTTAACTAAAATCAAACCAAATAAATTGTTGAACTCACTGTTGCTAAGTCACGGTCCCAAAATCAAATAACTTTAACAATCCCAATCTTTGATTAGTGGACACTTGTTTGTTGAAATAGGACCATTGGATGTGTTTCATTTTAAGCCGTCCAATTTGATAATCAGATAATCAAATTGGCACAAGTTTTTGTTCATGATACATCTAACGTGGGAAACCATATTTTGGACAGCTTATTTTGAATTACTTATTTACCAATTTCCTAGCAATTTCTAATTGCCTGTGTATCGTCCATCACACTCCGCAAGAGCATCAAAGCATTTCTTCAATTTTACAAAAATACCCCCGCTGTTAACACCAAATTACATCCGGTGGTTCGTTTGTTTCAGGTGCTGAGTACCCCTTACTTCAGAATCAGACCGCCACATCATCCACGGGTAAATGTTCTACACGCATGTAGAGATGCTAAGCCTACACGCACCCACACGCATGCCAATATGGTTCACGTGTGGGAGATCCGGGCTTTTTATCAGATGGAGCAGACTGTTTACATCTTCTTCGTGACAATCAGGCCGTTCCACCCAGTTGGCCCTTGTACAAACAATGGACGGTTAAGATGGTGTTTCTTAGCCTGTCCATTTGTTTCATTTTCTGTGGCCCAGATGAGTTTAAAAAACGGCTTCATCTTTAGGAAGATCCACGGCGTCCATCAAGTAGGCTATCTCATTTTGGCCTAGAACCGAAAAGTCGTGATGATCCACCGTTCACGTGGGCTAAACTATGGGAAACCGTTGGAATGGAATGGGACCCACTATTAGTTTTGTGTAGGGCTTGCCATGGATTTTATTTTCTATCCAATCCATTCATCTAATATACTACATAAGGATACAAGAATTATTTAAGAAGCACAGTATTCCAATATTCAGTTGGGCCATATCATGTGAATTTTGAAGTTTTAGGTTTAATTTTATGTGGTGGTCCACTTGATTGTTGAATCAGCCTGATTTTTTGCACCATCCCTAAATAAAAAGTGGTGTACCTGATGAACGGGGTAGATTTCATGTTCTATAAGTTTTTTTTTTGCCAGTTAGGGGCCACCATGTTCTCACATGCACTGAGAAAAAGGAGATGCCTTACAAATCAGGTTGATTCAGCCATGAAAATGAAATGCCCAACAAATGTGAAGTTTTTTTGAGTGGTTGTTCATAATTTTTGGGGGCATTTCATTTTCATAGGAGGCAATCTCTCTCTTACATAGATGGGCAAGATATCATACAAACATCATGGTGAGCCTTATATGTCTAAGCCAATTAGTTGGATGTACAGTTAATTGTGTGTGAGCATTTCTCAAATTATATTTATAGGGAAATAATGCTGATATGCCCAGCTTGGAGCCGAGCAATTTCCTTAAAGCTTTTAATCGACATTGGATGGCTAATAATTAAGATTGTCCATTTATTTGTACCATTTTAGGCAAGCACCAATGATCCTAAACCCAATCATTAATCCATATTACAGACCTAGGTTTTAAGTCTTGGCAACTCAGACCGGCTCATTTGATTCTCAACCGAGTCGGTTGAGTTGGGGTGACTCGGTTTTTCATTTCCAACTCGAGTCTGAGTCAACTCAGACCGGCTCATTTGATTCTCAACCGAGTCGGTTGAGTTGGGGTGACTCGGTTTTTCATTTCCAACTCGAGTCTGAGTCAACTCAGACGAGTCGTCAATCCATGAGCTAAATTGTCCACTCATTTTCTTAATTTTTTTTTTCATTTTGTTAGGTGGAGGGAGAAGAAAAAACTGATCTACGAAGCCGAGGGCTTTGCCTTGTTCCAGTATCATCCACCGTCAACCTTGCGAAAGAAGACATCAGCATCAACCGTAGCAGTCCGACCAGCCGAACCGTCTTTCCCCGGTTCTAGAACCACTTAATTCAAATGAAATTCTAAACCACCATCCAAATTCATCATATGCATTTGGAGCTTTTTGGTTCTTTATCATCAATGCCTCCCTCATTTTATAGACACATTGACAAAATCAGCCCATTAATTATTATAGCCATAGATAATTAATAAAAGCATTGTAGTGGCCTTTTAAATTAATGGGGGTTAGGTATCTTCTTTCTTGTTATAGGAGTTCTAGGTTTAAAATTTCTTCTTCTTCTTCATTCTCCTTTTATACAACCTCTTTTTTTCTCTCCTCTCTCTCTCTCTCTCTCTTCTCCTTTATAACATACTCTTCCCTTCATAGGTTTTATTTTAGTCAGATTCTATTTTTGTTAATTGGGTTATTTTCATGGGACCACATACATTAATGTGTAACATCTGACCTACTCATCTTGTGGGCCCCACTTTGTAGATTCTCTAAGCAAGAAACTCTAGTTTGGTGGACCACAACTACAAAAATAAGTGATTTTGGTGGAAGGTACACACGTTTGGTTCGATATAATTGTGCGGTCCACAAACGGAGTGGATTGGGCTTTTTTTTAAATCCCAGGGGATGTATGTAGGGCCCACTGGATGAGTGGTTTGGATGAGTGCACTTACCATGTCTGCAAAGATTCTGTGGTGTTGAATTGCTTCTATGATATTTGTTGTTGAATGGCTGGATTAAGAAAGCTCTAGCTGTGGAATAATGAATGGAGAAATGACTCTTCAAGTGGGTGGACGGCTATAATCACATATGTAAGCATAGAATTTTATATCATTTGTGTTTTGGACGTGTACGATTGCATGGCGAAAATAACCGTAGGAACCGCATGTTTGATTGATTGGGTCATGCATCAAAAACATGGTTTGGTAGAATACATCTTGATGTATTGCAATATGAATATAATGGAACTTTAGCCTTTGAATCCGGGGTCAATTCTAATGATCTAAGCCGTTTATACGATGGGTCTCGTCATAGATTGTAAACCAAATGGGTCAACCGGAAGACTTGGCCATGCCAGTTGTTCTGATCAGGTCAACAACAGACTCACTAGGTCAGGAAAGGGCACTGCTTTGGTGGATCCCTGACCGTGGGGCCTACCAAGATGTATGTGCCCTATATCCACGCCGCTCATCCGTTTTGACAGTTCATTTTAGGGCGTGATCCCAAAAAGAAAGAAGATCCAAATCTCAGGTGGACCACACCACAGGAAACTGTGGCGATTGACCTTTTAAAAAATTCTTGTGGGCAATAAAAGTTTTGGATCAAGCTGATATTAGTGCGGTCCCTTTATCCAAGTCTTTGTGACCTTATCAACAGGGTGTACGGCAATAAACATTCGGTGGCCCCCAAGAAGTTCTCAATGGTGGGTATTCAATCACCACTGTTTCCTGTGGTATGGTCCACCGGAAATTTGAATGTGCCTCATTTTTTAGATCATGCTAAAAAATGAGATGACAAAATGAACAACGTGGATGTAAGGTACATACATCACGGTGGGTCCCACAATCAAGGAAACTAGGCCTACGCCCACTTTAGGGTGAGACCCAGGCATAGTTTCCTGAGTTGACCTGGAATTGGGTTGACTGGAACGAGTTAAAACGGGTTAACGGGTCTTCTTTAAAAGAGAAGGGCATTTCCTTTTCTCCCACACCATTGAATTAGTAGGAGATATGGGTTTTGACTTTTTCTTTTCTTTCTTTTTTTTTTTCTAGTTTTTGAAGAAGAAGAAAATGGAGAGCTTTCTTTTTCATATTTTTCCTCATATATATTTTTTTTCTTCTTATTTTTAATAATAATATATGCATTTTCTCACTCACTTGGTCAACTCAAGACTCAGTGAGTCAACCCGCTGCAATGATTGTCCGAGTTCTGATCCAGGTTTGCAAACTATAGGTCTCAGTTTATATAGGAGATAGAAGTAAAATAAAAGTCATTACATTGTATTTATTTTAAACCTTGAAATGTGGACCATCATCGTGCCCTTTATATAATCAAATGATTGAAATGCTCAATCTAAGAGATCTTTTTATTTTATTTTTATTTTTTTAACATTTTCATCCAAGGTGAGTCCCATCATATAAATGGTTTTGATTACTGAAACTAATCCAAATCCAACCAATAAATTTCAAACAGACTTCATAAATTAGTGCGGTATTCTATGCTCCGGCCCGCTATTAGGTGATCCAAACCATTACCATTGTTGCACCAAAAATCCCCAAGATTGCAAGATCATGTGAATATGCATGAATTCTGGATTTAGCATAAGTGGAAAAGACTAGCACACTAGTCCGCCCGGCTGGCTTGTCAGGCTTTTGGGCTTGGTTTGGGCTAGAATACTAGGACTGTGGGTCGCCCAGTATTAAAATCGACGCCTGTTTAACAACTAGGCCAGGTTCAGGCTTCACTTAAGAGCTTGCAGCTGCGATTGGTCTTGTTTAGGATTTTAGGGTATTTTTTTAATAGTATATCATGCATGATGGGGCACAGTTAATGAACAGTCCAGATCTTGAGCAGAAGTGGGCAGCCGGCTTGGGTTGGGACTTGTTTGTTTTGGCCCATCACAGGCTCAGGCCTGGGTTCACTTTGAGGGCTAAGCTTAGACAGACCTGGGCCCTGCCCTAGCCCAAGCCTGGCTCATCTACTGCCTTCTTCCCTCTGGGATTGGCCATGATGTTTGCGTTATAAAAGCATAAATTGAAGAGATAAAAAAAACAAAAAAAAACAAAAAAGTATGCCGCACCACAAGGAATACAGGGGATTGAACTTCCACTGTTCATTAACTGTGATTCCTGGGTGGATGAAGAGAATATAAATGTCAGTTTGGTCCAAAACTTCTGTGCGTTAATAAGCTGAATCCCACGTGGATAAAGGGAGAACACGACTTTTGAGCCTCTAGAAAGGTTCTACTGATGGGCATTCAATCCCCAATGTTTCTTATGGTGTGGCCCAAAAGCTTTTTGGATCTCCTTGTCCATGCCATGTCCTAAAATGAGCTGCCAAAACCAATGGATGGAGTGGGTGTAACAGAAATATCAATGGACCCCACAGTGATCTAGGTTGCAAACAAGTCCATTGTCTTTTAAGTTTGTGCTCACCAATACTTTGGCATAGCTAAATGGTGATTGCCTTGCAGTCCCAATGTGGCTTCATGAAAGAGCGTCATGTATGTTTGTCATATATGGGCCTATAATGAAAATTAAATAATTTTATGGGTAAAAATAAGTCATTGCCATAACATGGCCTAGTAAAAAGTGTCATAGTTGAACATGAGCCAAGCTAGCTCGGTTAACTCCCTCAACTCAATTCGGATAAGCTTGATTAAGCTCGGATTGAAAGCTAGGTTTGAGCCAAGTTTTAGCTCAAAATAGTTTCGAGCCAAGATTGAGCTGACCTAAGCTCAACTTGACTCGATTTGAAGCTCGGCTTGATTCGACTTTACTCAACTTGGTTTGACTCAGCCCAGGTTTAAATACCTTAAATATATATGATACATATACATATAATATTGATTGAATTTGAGTGCCCTAATCCTCATCCTTAAAATAAAAATAAATAAATAAATAAATAAAAAATCATTTACTTTCTTTTTTTTTGTTTTTTTACTTTAGTTGACCTGAACTTCGCTCGAAAGCTCGAACTCAAACTCAAAATCAACTCAAGTTGGCTAAGCTGTTGACCAAATCAAGTTGAGCTGAACTCGAGCTAGGGTAGGCTGTTGGCCGAACCGAGCCAAGTTGTGCGAAGCGCAACCCGGTTTGGCTCATATACAGCTCTAATTGTGCTTATTATATTCAGCCTACACAAAAAAAATTAAAGACCTTCAAGGTGAAATGATATGTTGTCCTTTTCATCGTAGAGCTTAAGGCCTATGTTAACGGGAGCATTCCACAATGTGGCATAATAAAAAAAAGTGTCATTTGCTCATGTTAAATATAGCCTTTGGTGAAAAACCAAACAAAGTGAAAGAGGAGCGGATTAGGTGCGGCCTGGCCTCACCCAACATGGTGTGGCTTTGACTGTAGGGCCCACCTTGATGTATGCATACCATATGCATGTTGTCCATCTATTTTGCCAGCTTATTTTAGGGCATGAGCAGAACAATGAATTAAATCCAAATCTCAAGTGGACCACACTATACAGAACATGAGTGATTGACCATTGAAAACTTCCCATGGACCACAAAAGTTTTGAATCAAGTTGATATTTGCTTCTTCTTTCCCCCCCCCCCCCCCCCTTGATCCATGTCTATGTGATCTTATCAACGGGTTGGATGGCAAATAAACATTACGTTAGGCCCTCTGAAGTTTTTAATGGTGGGCGTTCAATCACCATTGTTTTCAGTAGTGTGGTCCACCTGAGATTTGGATCTGCTTCATTTTTGGACTCATGTCCTAAGATGAGCTAGCTGTCAAATGGATAGACGGCGTGGATATGCTACACATACATCAGGGTGAGCCCCACGGTGTTGGTTGAGGCGGGGGCAAACCTAATCCACTCCCACAGTGAAAGAACTCTTTTTCTTTTGCCTTTTACTGTAGAGTTCACATGGAGCTTTTTCATTGAATCATGTCATGGCTGCAACCCACTTATTAATCATGAAATCATGAATCTACATCCAATGGCTATCCTTCGAAACTTCTAGACTTGGCAAGGGCCGCCGAAATCATGAATCTACATCCAATGGCCCCTAAAGTGGACACCACACAGTTCAAAAATTACAATCACCAGTTATAGGTACCTTACCCATCCAAATGTAGGTCATTAATCACCATCAGTTTGAACGCTGGAAATCGGACGGCTATGATCATCTACTCATCATGCATTTGGTTGTGGTCTATTCACACTAGGGGCCACTAGAGTGGAGGGTCACGGTTCACCATAAATCTGCCTCGTGTATCTAGAACGTATGTTGTATGGAAGACGCCCCCATTGAGCCATTTCCTTCTGAGCCATTAACCCTCAAACATTAGTGTCCCCTCGACGAACGGACGCGATTATTCTACAACACTAGCTGTAGGGTGCTGCAACAAAACGCCCTGTGATGCCTATCGTGATGTTTGTATGACATGGACGCAGATTTCCTGAGATGGGAACTTAGGTGGGGCCCATCGTGATGTTCGTGAGAAATCAACCCCGTCCATACGTTTTATGAGCTCATGTCTTAATACATAAGACCAAAAATGAGCCGGCTGTAAGACTCAGGTGAGCCGCACTAAAGAAAAGGTGGGTAGGGAAATTTCTACCATTGAAACCTCCCTGGGTCCACAGTTACGTTTATATGCCATCCATACCGTTCATAACATGGTTCCTATTGGGATGAACTGAAAACACAAATATTAGCCTGATTCAAAACTATTGCAGCCCCACCAATATTTTAATTGTGGACGATTTAATCCTTACGTTTTTGGCCCACCTGAGTCTTGGATCCCACTAATTTTTGGTCTCATGTCCTAAAATGAGCTCACAAAATGGATGAATGGGTGGATTTCTCACAAACATCATGGTGGCCCCATCTAGATTCCCAGCGCCGGAACTCCCTGCGAAAGCCCTTCGCAGGAAATCCGCTTCCGTATGACATCCACTCCACCAATCATTTGTGCCAGTCCAGGTTAGGAAAGGAGATCATAAATCAGGGCGATCCAAAACTCAAGTGGACCACGCCACAGTGAGTGGTATAGATGGGGACGCCCGCCATTGAAACCTTCTTGGGGCCCACAGTAGTGATGTTTATACTCCATCCTGTTCAGAATATGAGTCCCACAGGGTTGAAGGCGGAAACCAAATAACAGCCTTTTCTCTGAAGTGTGGCCCACTTGACTTCGAATCGGCCTCATTTTTTTGTCTGTTATCCTAATTTTATATAGCTTGATGGTGGACGGATTAGATGTCCAACATTCCTTACGGTGGGCCAAGGAGCTTTTTTTTTTTTTTAAATTAAATTTAGGGGCTTCCCCTTAGCAGATTGCTTGCAGCACCATCACCAGGTACCTAGTAGCACGACTGTGGGGCTGGCCGTAATGTTCGTATTTTATCCCAGCCATCAATCCATTTTGCCAGCTTAGGGAATGACCTGAAGAGGAAAATCCAAAACTCAAGTGGACGACACTGGGAAAATGTAGGGATTGATCACTTACAATTGAAATCTTCTTGAGAGCCACAAAAGCTTTGGATCAAGCTGATTTTTATGTTTTCATTCCATCCAAATTTGTGTGACCTTATCAACAGGTAGGGTGGCAAATAGAAGTCAAGGTAAACCTTAGGAAGGTTTCAAAGGTGAGCATCATTATCCCCACTTAGGGCCTAAGGCAAACAATCAGCTGAATCCACAACTTAAATGGGCCACACCACATGAAACAATGAGAATAGATGCAACCAAAGGTTTGTTTGTGGGGCCACATGTGGTGTATCTTCCATCAACCTATTAATCCAAGAGAATACATACAAAATCAGCCTGATGAGACAAGTCAAGTGTGCAATTGTGTGTGAACTCGGTGGTTTTGATAGTGACTTGACATTGGTCCCATTAGCATGGCCCATGTAAGTCTTTGATTGGTCTTATCTTTTTGTGCGTGTGGTTCAAATTATGGTTCTCATCTGATGGACCGAATGGGCAGATAGATATGTTCATGTCAATCCACTCCATCCATCTATTTGAAAGACTACAATAAGACACGATTCTCAAAATCAGGCAAATCCAAAACTCATGTGGGCCATACCACACAAAAACAGTTGGGTTTGAATGTCTGGAGGTTACAAAAGTTGTTTCAAAATGATATTTGTTCCTACAGTTAATCTGAGTAGTCATAATTCTATGAACAGTCTGGATGGACCATAGAAGGTTTCAACAATGGACATTGTTGTACCCACTGTTTTGTTATGCCTCCTATTTTAGTCTTTCAAAACAGATGCACAAATTGAATTTGTTACAAAAATCTCTATGGTACCCACAGTACCAGGCACAGGTATATCTCTGTGCCCAGGTTGTGCACAGCTAAACAGCATTGATATGATGGGTACTCTAAATCGACAAAGGAGAGAGGATTGGCTGTGACCCCAGGCACAGATATCTCTATGCCCGTAGCTGCATGGGGCCCATAGAGATGTCAGTGACAAATCCACTCCATCCATCTGTTTTTTAATACAAAAATAATTCAAATCCAAAACTCATGTGAGCCATACCACAAGAAACATGTGGGTATTGAACACTTAACAATGACAAAAAATTTGCATCAGGATAATATTTTTCTTGCAGTTTATCTGAGTGTTAATAATTCTTTGAACGGTTCAGATGAAATATAAACATCATGTTCAACTCAAGAAGGTTTCACTGATGGACGTTAGTGTTTCCACTGATTTATTGGTGTGGCCCACCTGAGTTTTCAATCTGCCTGTGCTATGTTTGTCTTTAAAAACAGATGGACGTAGTGGATTTGTCAAGGACATCCCTGTGGACCCCACACAGCCCCGGCCACAGAGATATCTCTGTGGCCGAGGTCACAGGCAATCCGCTCCCTCAACAAAGACATTCTAAAAAGATCTCAACCGTTTAAATAGTATAATCTTTTTCCTCAGAGTCACCCTAATTTTGTGGCAAATCAGATGGATGGTAAACATCAACCATTTGATGAATTGACCAAAAGATAAAGATATCTACAGCCACATCCAAAATGACAGAAACAAAGAGAACAACAAGGAAGGCAGCATCAACCGCATCAGGACCGTTGATCATCTATGCCCTCTCTCCACGGATCCTGCGGGCGAGCTGAATGTCTTTGGGCATGATGGTGACCCTCTTGGCATGGATTGCACAGAGATTGGTGTCCTCAAAGAGTCCCACCAAGTAGGCCTCAGCTGCCTCCTGGAGAGCAGCAACAGCACTGCTCTGGAACCTCAGATCCGTCTTGAAGTCCTGAGCTATCTCACGGACGAGTCTCTGGAACGGCAGCTTCCTTATCAGAAGCTCTGTGCTCTTCTGATACTTTCGGATCTCTCTCAAAGCCACAGTCCCTGGCCTGAATCGGTGCGGCTTCTTCACACCTCCCGTCGCCGGTGCTGATTTCCTCGCCGCCTTCGTCGCCAGCTGCTTACGTGGAGCCTTCCCTCCCGTTGATTTCCTGGCCGTCTGCTTAGTGCGAGCCATTGATCTCTTATCTCAGCAAAAGGGTAGAATGGGAATTGGAAGCGATGAATGGAAAGAGATGGGGATTTGGGGTTGTATTTGTAGGGCGGAAGGGAGGCTGGCGGGAGAATGAAATTTCAATGCTTTTCAAATTTCTTTAGGGAATAGATATGGACCGTTCGATTTGGAAGGATACTAACGCTTGTGATTTGTTGGAGTGGGTTGACGCGGATCGCAATCCGCTTCAGGAGGGAATTTGCGGAACGCTGATTAGCTACGACCCTGGATCCAGCCAGTGGGTGACGTGGGGCCCACCTCAATATATGCATTGTATATCCACGCCGTCCATCCGTTTTTCGGCTTATTTCAGTGCATGACTCAAAAAAACGAAACAGATGCAGATCTCAGGTGGACCACACAGTAGGGATTGAAGTACCACCATTAAAAGCTTCTTGGGGGCCACAGAAATTTTGGATTAAGCTGACAATTGTGATTTTCCTTCATCCGGATCTTAGTTACCTTGTCAACAGGTTAGATGGCTAAAAATATTACGATAGACCTAGTAAGTTTTTAATGGTGAGCGTTCGATGGCCACTATTTGCTGTGGTGTGGTCCACCTGAGATTAATTTGTGTCTTCTTATTTTTGGTCCATGCACAAAATAATATGAAAAAACTGAGGGACGGCGTGGATATATAATTGACACCTCCAGGTGGGCCCAGGGTCAAGTTGCTCCCACCTGGCTGGTTCCGGGTGGCAGCCGAGCTGTGTCCGGACTTGCGATTCACCTGGCAGTAGGGGTGAAAGTCGGGAGCGGATTAGGTGAGACCCCAGATCCACCGAGGTGGGTGGGACCCCTGAATGTGGGGCTCACAGTGATGTATGTACCTTAAATCCACACCGTCCAACCGTTTTGAAAGCTCATTTTAGTGCATGATCCCAAAAATGAAGTGGATCCAAATCTTATGTGGACCATACCACAGGAAACAGAGGAAACAGTAGTGATTAAATCCCTGCCATTGAAAGCTTTATGGGGCCACCGGAATGTTTATTTGCCATCCAACCTGTTGATAAGGTCACAAAGATATGGATGAAAATTTTGTAGCCGATGAGAAGTTTTTAATGGTCGATTACCACTGTTTCCTATATTATGGTCCACCTGAGATTTGGATCTGCTTCATTTTATGTATCATTCCCTAATGATCTTTCAATACAGATGGACGGTGTGGATATATGGATGTAGTCAAATATATCATAGTGACCCCATGGTCAGGGTCGCACCCACGGTGGATCAGGGGTGTCACCCAATTCACTCCTTGAAAGTCGGACTCAACCCAACCTACCTATCACGGCCTGACATTGAGTTAGGCTTGAGCAGAAAGTATTGGGTTCAATCTCAATAACAGGATATGCAAATACCAACTCAATAAATTTTGAATTGAGCTCAAGTTAAGGTCTTGAGTTGCCTCACCTAACTCTATAAGTTACTTATAATTTTATTGTACTTTAGTTAAGTAAATTTATTAGTTTACATTACTTTCGTAAGTCAACATATTACTTTATATTAATTTATATTACTTTCGAGGTATGTTATTCTCCTTCTAGTTTCTACTTTATTTTCTTTCTTATATATAATATCATTTGAAAATTAATATGTTGTTGATATTTGATAATGCATGAAATTTGATATCCTTAAGTGTTAAATGAGTAGTTGTCTTATATTTTAGCTTGTTTGTTTAAAAAAAGTGAAGTTCTTTACATGAACAATGTTCATTTCCCAAGTGCGAGGTTGCAAAGTAGTAATAAATTTAAAAGACCAAGTATCGTCCCACAGAAATTTGTATGGCTATCTATAAAATTAATCTGAATACTTCTAATTGCTATTGAATTAAGAATTTAAATCTGGAAATTAGAATTGGATGTATATTGTGAAAATAAAGAAAATTAATATGCTAAAGGCACTTAGAGCGCCAAGGATCCACTTTTGATTATTTCTAATACATCAACCCAACTAGGTCTTTCAACAACTCAACCGGAATCGAAATCCTATCTCTATCCAGTCGGAATATGAAACAACTAAATCACATAAAAATTCTAAAACAAATGTGTTGTTCATTGATTTAGTTCTCTCAATAAAGCTCAGGCATTGGGCACACTTGATTGTATAGGCCAATCCTTTATTCCATCTAGTTGAGGTCATAACCATAGCCTTCATCAAATCATATCACTAGACTTGACAAGAACCAATGATTTGAACTCTAATTAAACCAATATCAACAAGTAAAAACAATTATCTCAGATCTACTTAAAAGATAAGAACTTCGGTTCAAAATAATTCTCACATGAAGAACAATCATCTAGATCACATGGAATTCAAAGCGTATGTTATGCCCGTAGTTTATGGTAGATCAAAGAATTTTATAGATCTAAACAATTTAAAATAGATAAGCAACTAGAATTAGATTATCCAAGCATCATATGAGCCCGGAGTCATCAAGAGATTAAGAAAAGAACTAAAACTAGGCTTTATTCAAACTTAAATCAAACCATTGTTCATCAATAAATCATCAAAATGAAACCTAAGTTGAATCAATCCATAAAAACAAAGGTTTTAGTTCATCTCTAATATCCTTGAACTATAAGCCTCAAAAACTATAAAAACTACTAGAAAACTAGAAGAAACTTAAAAAAACTTGAAGTAAAATCCTTCTCCCAAGCCTCTTTGATGTTCCCTACGTCCTGGCATGCCTTGGGAAGGAAGAGGACACCTCCTTTTATAGCAAAAACCACCCACTATCTTGGAAACTTCAAGATTTATGTAAGTACTTACGCACTTGAATCGATGGCCGACCGATCGGAGCCGCCTTGCCAACCGGTCGAAGCTCAAAAACCCAACTATAAAAACTGTTTGGACCTCCCTGTACACTGGCCGGCCTGTCTGCCAACCGGTCGGACCTGGTAAAAACAATCCAACGAGTTTAGCTGAAAAACTTGAAAATTCGACCTGTCTGCCCCCCTAGCTGACCAGTCTGATCTGGCCACTGGCCGGTTAGATGTGTAACAGTAGGGCTGTGTTTCTGTAGTTTTTGCACTTTTCTTTTCTGGCTCTGCAACTTTGTACTTTGGTTTTTTTGGCCATTTCAGGTCTTCAACTTGATTCATTCAAGGTTTTTTATCCACTTCTTTGGCTTATCAAAGCTTGGTCTCCTAATAATTCTAAATCTTTCAAATTAACATTAAATCTATAACATCTCTCTCTTTTACTTACAAACACAAAAATAAGCATAAGTCCTTAACTTTAACAACTTAAACTATACAATTGTGCTATGAATTAGGGGTTCAAATATGCACAATTCATGACTCAACAAATAACTACGTATGTAATTAATAAAACCATAGGTACAAAAAATAAGACATGTATTGAAATATAATAGATTAATGTAATAACAAAAATATTAGCACGTATTAACCCGACCGAGCCCGCTTGGGTTAAGCTTGGGTTGAGAATTCCCAACCCGAGGTTGGGTTGGGTTAGGGTTGAGCACTAACCCAACCCAACTTGCCTGACTTTTAACCCTACCCGACGGTCGTAAATGGACACAACTTGCATATGATGCTGGCCACACGGAAGTTAATATGGTTGGAAGCTATGTTGGGCCACATAAATTCCAATTATATATCCACTATGTCCATTAGTTTCGCAAGACCATAATAGCATATCCAAAACTTAGGTGTCATACACCACACAAAACAACAGTGATGGAATGGCTACCATTGGAATCCTTGTGGGGTGCCATAGAAGTTTTGTATCAAGACTGATATTTTTACCTGAGTACAAATAACCCCATGAACATTTTGGATGGCATATAAACATAATAGTTGGCTACGGGATTCCATTCTAACTATTTGGGGGTGGGGTAGTCCACCTAAGTTTTAGGATTCTTGTCCCAACATGAGCTGAGAAAATGGATGGACTAGGTAGATTTCTCACAAACATCATGGTCTCCACCTAGCATCTAACGACAGAACTTACCATGGCAGGGTGTGTAGGCCATCCATCTTTTTTTAGAAGCTCCTATGCAGGAGTGGATTGGGTCAAGTCGAGTAACACCGAGTTTGGTCTAGTTGTGACTATCGAGCCCACTTGGATGTGTGTTGTATATCTGTTTACACCTATTTACACACCTACATGGACCGATAAGATGTCGCTACGTGTCGTCGTTATGGACTTAATAATGACAAAATCGTATTAGAGCATATCGGTCGTTTCACCATGTAATGTGGTGTGGCGTCCCATAATGATTTTCTAAAACTTAGGTTGTTCGAGAAATCCCTGATATGTATGACTTTCACATGGTATATAAACCTCCCTGCTAATTCGGTCCAAACCCATAACGAGATGGAACAAAGGTTTCACATGCAGTTCCACCGAACTGAGCCTAAGGTAACCATGACTGACTTGTCCAGGCCATGATAGTTACCTAAAGAGAAGATCGAGCAGTTCATTGCCCAGTTCAAGCGCGCAAAAAACCGCTACCTGGTAATCCTCCATGAGGCCAAGTTTGTTAGGCTAGCACTAGAAGGCATGAGCTTCAAGCTTCACAAGAAGTTCGAAGACATGCACTTTTGAGATTTATTTGAGTTGTCAACCAAGGTCACTTGGTATGAACGAATCCTTTAAGAGGAGAAGCAACATATGAATGCATCTCAGGGAATGTTTTGTTGTTACTCAAATTATGAGTTGTTCATAATAAAAATAGTTCCCACACAGCCAACCAATGACCACGATGCCTTTTTATGAAGTGGTCGCAGCCGATGTAATGGGCACATGGCTGTGTGAATTCTCAACTTTGAAAAAGGTCGAATAGAAGGCCTCGGCCAGTGTCAATCATAGAAAGAATGCCTCTAAACCTCTGAGGCAATATACTTTCGATATCTTCGAGGCTGAAGAGATATTTGACATCCTTTTGGAAGCTCATTATAGACTATTAAAAGATCTCATTGGCTAAAGAACTTAAAAGAGGGAAATACTATAAATGACATAGTATCGGAATGCATCTACTAAGAATTGTGTCGTTTTTAAGAAAATTATACAAGAAAACGTCGATAATTGCCTCCTTAAGTTCCCCAAGAAGGAGAAGGAGGCGATGAGAATCAATTAAAATCCTCATTTGTTAAGGGACAATGCCAACATAATATAGACCGAGATAGCAACTATCAACTGATTCAAGAAAAAGCACATGGAAATGGTACAATATCTAACTGGTCAAGTTAGCTAACGCTTGACCGCTCAACTACCCGTATCCCAAGTTGAGAAGCGGTCGATCATCCTCAAAGGTGTACTGACAGTCCCCACATCGACCATAACAGTTGAGCCGACTGCAAGCAAAAGCCTGTCCTCAACCTCGAAGTACAGGCTTATTTCAAAGGAGGTTGCCACACCTCGAAATTCAGTACCCAAATAGGATACTCGAAACCCGAATTTCAAGCCTATGAAATAAATACTTTGAATTTTAATGCAAACATACATCATTCCATTCTACACACATTCACATTCCATTAACGTTTTGTAAAATTAAATCCAATCATGTACTACTATGAAATTATTCTAAGTTCTCTATTACATCCACTCCAAACATCAAACTAATCCTAAACATAAAAATATTATAATCAAAGTCTGAAAAATCCCACTACATTAAAGCCTTGTGTTGGTTTACGCATAAATGTTGAAAACAAAAGAGGGCTTCTTGCGAAACCCTCTTTCCTGTTGTTTGGATTCTCAGATGCTTCGAAAATCCCCCTAAAATGTGTTTCCACCAAGCAAAGTTTGTTTACACTATTTTCATGAGAAATTTCATGCTATTTCCAAATATGATGTTTGGGAGAAATTTTTGCTACACCCATGGCTTACATACGCACGTATGCGCAAATCCCAATCGTGGGTGAGATCCGCATCTCAAGGGGATTTTAATACTTCGAGAGCGAGCCTCTCTCCTAAGTTTCTCTCTCTTTCGAGAATCTCTCCTAATGGTAAGCAAAGGGATGCGCGATTTTGGGCGGAAGCCTTTAGCAGGAAGTTACTGCGTGGGAACATAGGTGGGGCCCATCGTGATGTTTGTGAGAAATCCACCCTGTCCATCCTCTATGTGATCTCCTTTTAAGACGTGAGAAAAAAGAGAGCCCAATTTAAGACTCAAGTGGGCCATGCTAGAGGAAAAGGTGGGTAGGGAAATTCTTACTGTTAAATTTTCCCTTACTCATATATGATAATGTGTACGTGGCATATATGCCATGAAAGATGTCAGGTGCACCAGTTAGATCAGGCTAGTATGATTATGAGGTGGGGCCGCATTTGTACGTTGGATGAAAGTGTTAGTCGGTCTAATCTAAACCGCCCTTTATTTCTGTACAAGGTGGTCTGCTTGAAGATTGGAAGGCCTTTTTTAGGCCCACATTTCTCATGGCTGAAATGCAATGCACACTTGAGACGTTGGCACATGGATGAGTCTACATGCTAACCTACAATTGGTGTTCACTCGCCTCTAGTGCAAGGCTGCAATGTAGTAATAATTCTCGGTAAAACCAAGGTCGATCCATAGGGATTAGGGTAAACCGATTCAAAACATTCCAGCAACTTCAATCTAAGCAATTTTAGATTCCAAATTCAAAAACTAACTAAAATAGTAACTTTAGAAAAATTCTGATAATTAACGAAACTAAGGCCTCAAGGATCCACTTGTAGTAGTCCTATGTGAATTCATTCATCCAAGCATAAACACAACTAGATTCGAAGTTCTATCTCTCTTCTAGTTGGAAGATTTAGCATTCAAACACAAACAATCCCCACTTAAGTTGAAAAATCAAAGTCTAGTTCTAATGAAGCATATAGCATCCAAACATGTAGCCTTCGAAGTAACAGCCATGTTAAGAGACTATGTCATGCTATAGGTGTCACGCCCTGAAATTCGAGACTCAAGTACAACAACCCAAGGCCCGAGTTCCAGAGTGCGAATTTAATTCAATCATAACCTTTAGAGAAATTCCATTCCATATACCACAATACTACCCAACTAAAGTATTTTATTAATCATAACTTAAATCTCAAATTGTAATTTAAATCAAACAACTACATCTACTCTACAAAACATTTAAATCTACTAAAGTCTGTTTCAATCATCTTAAAAAAAAAAATTAAACCACCTAATTTAGGATAAGTCTTCTAATAAAAATAGTCGTCCAGATATTCTGCTTCAGCCGCTCCTCCTTCCTCCTGAAATCCTGCAGGAACTGTGGTGATTTTGGTGAGCTAAAGCCCAGTGAGGTCATTTCCATCACAAGTAATATTCCAGTTAATAAGAGATTAGATGTAAAATATCAACATATAGGATTGTATGAAATATATGAGGATAAGGTTATGATTAATACACTTTATGTTTTATCATGAATGGAACATGATTATCATGATGTCATGTATGTTATAATATGTGTGAGAGCAACAACCGTCTAGGAACTCGCTGCCACTGAACATTAGGAACCTGTCGCAAATCAACCATGCTCACCTAACTGATACAGCGAGGCGGCAAATCAACCATGCACGTCAGTGAGCAAATCAACCATGCACCACTGATCCAACCGAGCAAATCAACCATGCTTAATAAGTGAAACGACCAAAACTCGCTGCCACTGAACATTAGGAACCTGTCGCAAATCAACCATGCTCACCTAACCGGTACAGCGAGGCGGCAAATCAACCATGCACGCTAGGAGTCAAATCAATCATGCTCCTGTTCTGTCGTAGTGTATAAAAGATGTATATGCATGTCATGAGTTATGGAATCACTTCTTCAAACATACAATGCATCTCAAACTCAATTCCAATCACACCATGCATGTATCATCTTTATTTAAGTGATTCTTCATCTAATTATTTATCGTAACTTAAGAGAGTTGTTAAGTATGTATTTCACGTAAAGTTACGTAAGGCTTTGTACTAACAACAATGTATTGTGCATTGACGCTCCATTTAACTAGGGTTTTTATATTTGGAATTTAGGAGGCCAATTCGAAGAAAGAGTATTCTACTTATATTTAACCTCTACGTAAGGTTATGTAGGAAATTATAGAAACGCTACAAGAAAAGTAGGAACGTCGACACGAAATTGAAGAATACAAGTAAGAGGTAAAATCCCATACCTAGGATCAATTTAAAGACATGAAAGTAATATGAAATTGAAAGAACTCAAACCCAAATTCGAAAGACAACAAGAAGGAAGAATTTGAGAAATTAACAGGAAAATTCCTATGAAGAATCACTCACCTGTGACTTCCTTAGACTTGAAAAGGACCGAACTGAGTCAACTCAGTGAGTTGACTCAGTTTAGAGAAGAGACCCCTTCTTCTTTCTTCTTTCTTCCTTCTTTCTTTCTTTCTTCTTCCTTCTTCTTTCTTCTTTCTTCCTTCTTTCTTTCTTTCTTCTTCTTTCTTCTTTCTTCCTTCTTTCTTGGCTGGAGCAGGATCCAGCAGTGCTGCGGCGCAGCAACAGCAAGGTCACGCACCACACCACCTTCTCTCACTCTCTCTCTCTCTCCTTCTCTCTCTCTAACGCCTCACACACTCTCTCTCTCCCTCGCTCACAGCTTCTCCCTCTCTTTCTCTCTCTCTCTCTCTCTCTATCTCTGGCGTTTTCTTGGAGGGGGAAGAGAAGCTTACAATGGCCTATATACAACTCAATGATGGATGGAAGGTCGACGTTGCGAACGAATTCCCGGATGCGTATCCGAGTTGAAGAAGGAAACTTCCTTCCAGCTGTTCTTGAACAACATGCACCGTTGGCGTCCCAAATGGGGTCCACAAGAAGATCCGGGAGGAATACGGTCCGTCCATGCAGAACGGATCAGTATATCTTGGTTCCTCGGGCTTTAAACGATGATCTGAGGAGGTCCGTACGGTCAACGGACGATCAAAAGATCTTTAATGGACGATGTACGCGTGGCGTAACAACATTATGGACGGTTTAGATTACTTGATGGGGCCACTATGATGGACGGTGTGAATCGTGCACAGCGGCAGCGCTGTCGCAGCACAGTTTGCGAAGAAGACGGACTTCTCATCCGTTTCGCATGAACGCGGTCAAACGCGTGGCCGATGGTGTACACCGTACACTGGGTCCCACCATGAAGGTTATATGAAATCTACTCTGATCAGAAGGTGGGCCACAATTTCTTGGGCTTTGGTACCAAAATTAGAACAGATCCGAGTTAAGGTGGGCCACCTACGGTCCGATTTCTGATTAGGGCGTTTGTAGGATGATCGGAGGGCTGAAATTCGATGTATATGGTTAGATCGTGTCCTAGAATTAGTATATAGAGTTTTGTAGAAGAATGATCGCCAGAAATCATAATACTTAAAAATGGTCATATAACTTAAGTTTAACTAACGGCATTTTCGTAATTATTGTAAATTTATAATTTTTATGAAATCTAACACTTCTACGCTATTCTAGGATTCATGTTGAACAACTTTAATAAATGGGCCATACAATAATTCCTTACGGATTATTTTATATAAATTTAACAATATTAAAGATATTACTTTAACTAATCAATTAGACTACTAATTAAATTATTCCAGAACTTTATAGTTAATCACATTATTATTGTTGTAAGGATCCAGGTTGGTACAATAGGGTTACTACAATTCGAATCCAATCAATCCAAACATGATAATCTTAGAGAATTGTAAGAAACTCATGTCCGAAGCACATGAACTCTCATAAAACATCCAAAAATACCAACTTTATTCAAACTAGAACTTAAAAATCCAAACTTTAAGTAAAGTACTTGAATCAAATGAATTCTACATGATAATTAACTACAAGCTTCACTTCTTAGCCTTAGCTAAGAGGTTTTACCCAAGCATCATCATGCTACAATTAAAAACAATGAAAAGCTAAAGAAAAACATGAAAAATCGGGTTTGGGAGAGTTGTAGACGCTCCACGACGATCCTCTTCACCTCCCACGAAGTCCTAAGCCTTCTATGATGCCTTAGGAACGAACCCTAGGTGACATTTTATAATAGAGAGGCTCCCACCGACTCAGAAACTTCCAGAATTGCGTAGCCACTTATGCAGTGCATGAAAATCGGAGCTTGTAAAATAAGCTGCTGGAATTCTGCAAAATTTACATTGGCCGACCGATCTTGACCGGTCGGACCTGTTTGGTGGAAGTCAAGAGAGTGCAGGAGAGGGGGACTGCCTATGGCCGACCGGTCTTGACCGGTCAGACCTGTCTGGCCCTTTGTCCAGCAAGTTCACGAGAGAGGCAGCAGGGTGGCCGACCAGTTAGGACTAGTCTAGCCTCCTTGTTTCTTCACTTTTTCCTTCTTTCTTTCTTCTCTCCTCTCTTTGCTTCTTTCTTTCTTCTTTAGCTCACCTTTAGTCATCATCAAATGGCTTTAAAGTGCTTCTTTTAGTCATCAATTGGGTGAAGTTCTTCTCTCATTCCTACAATCACCAAACATGCATTAGATGGTCTTTTAAACATGAAAATCATGCATACAATGTGATGTAATGGGTTAGAATATGTATAAATTAGGAGATCAACAATTGGTTGTAGATGATCATCACTCATTTTAATTTTAAAAAATAATTGATCAGAATGCTAGGGTTCATTGTTCAGTAATCCAAACCGTTAAAATGATGTTCCTCACCAAATGTGATCTCCTTTAAGACGTGAGAAAAAAGAGAGCCCAATTTAAGACTCAAGTGGGCCATGCTAGAGGAAAAGGTGGGTAGGGAAATTCTTATTGTTAAATTTTCCCTTACTCATATATGATAATGTGTACGTGGCATATATGCCATGAAAGATGTCAGGTGCACCAGTTAGATCAGGCTAGTATGATTATGAGGTGGGGCCGCATTTGTACGTTGGATGAAAGTGTTAGTCGGTCTAATCTAAACTGCCCTTTATTTCTGTACAAGGTGGTCTGCTTGAAGATTGGAAGGCCTTTTTTAGGCCCACATTTCTCATGGCTGAAATGCAATGCACACTTGAGACGTTGGCACATGGATGAGTCTACATGCTAACCTACAATTGGTGTTCACTCGCCTCTAGTGCAAGGCTGCGATGTAGTAATAATTCTCGATAAAACCAAGGTCGATCCATAGGGATTAGGGTAAACCGATTCAAAACATTCCAGCAACTTCAATCTAAGCAATTTTAGATTCCAAATTCAAAAACTAACTAAAATAGTAACTTTAGAAAAATTCTGATAATTAACGAAACTAAGGCCTCAAGGATCCACTTGTAGTAGTCCTATGTGAATTCATTCATCCAAGCATAAACACAACTAGATTCGAAGTTCTATCTCTCTTCTAGTTGGAAGATTTAGCATTCAAACACAAACAATCCCCACTTAAGTTGAAAAATCAAAGTCTAGTTCTAATGAAGCATATAGCATCCAAACATGTAGCCTTCGAAGTAACAGCCATGCTAAGAGACTATGTCATGCTATAGGTGTCACGCCCTGAAATTCGAGACTCAAGTACAACAACCCAAGGCCCGAGTTCCAGAGTGCGAATTTAATTCAATCATAACCTTTAGAGAAATTCCATTCCATATACCACAATACTACCCAACTAAAGTATTTTATAAATCATAACTTAAATCTCAAATTGTAATTTAAATCAAACAACTACATCTACTCTACAAAACATTTAAATCTACTAAAGTCTGTTTCAATCATCTTAAAAAAAAAAAATTAAACCACCTAATTTAGGATAAGTCTTCTAATAAAAATAGTCGTCCAGATATTCTGCTTTAGCCGCTCCTCCTTCCTCCTGAAATCCTGCAGGAACTGTGGTGATTTTGGTGAGCTAAAGCCCAGTGAGGTCATTTCCATCACAAGTAATATTCTAGTTAATAAGAGATTAGATGTAAAATATCAACATATAGGATTGTATAAAATATATGAGGATAAGGTTATGATTAATACACTTTATGTTTTATCATGAATGGAACATGATTATCATGATGTCATGTATGTTATAATACGTGTGAGAGCAACAACCGTCTAGGAACTCGCTGCCACTGAACATTAGGAACCTGTCGCAAATCAACCATGCTCACCTAACTGATACAGCGAGGCGGCAAATCAACCATGCACGCCAGTGAGCAAATCAACCATGCACCACTGATCCAACCGAGCAAATCAACCATGCTTAATAAGTGAAACGACCAGAACTCGCTGCCACTGAACATTAGGAACCTGTCGCAAATCAACCATGCTCACCTAACCGGTACAGCGAGGCGGCAAATCAACCATGCATGCTAGGAGTCAAATCAATCATGCTCCTGTTCTGTCGTAGTGTATAAAAGATGTATATGCATGTCATGAGTTATGGAATCACTTCTTCAAACATACAATGCATCTCAAACTCAATTCCAATCACACCATGCATGTATCATCTTTATTTAAGTGATTCTTCATCTAATTATTTATCGTAACTTAAGAGAGTTGTTAAGTATGTATTTCACGTAAAGTTACGTAAGGCTTTGTACTAACAACAATGTATTGTGCATTGATGCTCCATTTAACTAGGGTTTTTATATTTGGAATTTAGGAGGCCAATTCGAAGAAAGAGTATTCTACCTATATTTAACCTCTACGTAAGGTTATGTAGGAAATTATAGAAACGCTACAAGAAAAGTAGGAACGTCGACACGAAATTGAAGAATACAAGTAAGAGGTAAAATCCCATACCTAGGATCAATTTAAAGACATGAAAGTAATATGAAATTGAAATAACTCAAACCCAAATTCGAAAGACAACAAGAAGGAAGAATTTGAGAAATTAACAGGAAAATTCCTATGAAGAATCACTCACCTGTGACTTCCTTAGACTTGAAAAGGACCGAACTGAGTCAACTCAGTGAGTTGACTCAGTTTAGAGAAGAGACCCCTTCTTCTTTCTTCTTTCTTCTTTCTTCTTTCTTCTTCCTTCTTCTTTCTTCTTTCTTCCTTCTTTCTTTCTTTCTTCTTCTTTCTTCTTTCTTCCTTCTTTCTTGGCTGGAGCAGGATCCAGCAGTGCTGCGGCGCAAGCAACAGCAAGGTCACGCACCACACCACCTTCTCTCACTCTCTCTCTCTCTCCTTCTCTCTCTCTAACGCCTCACACACTCTCTCTCTCCCTCGCTCACAGCTTCTCCCTCTCTTTCTCTCTCTCTCTCTATCTCTGGCGTTTTCTTGGAGGGGGAAGAGAAGCTTACAATGGCCTATATACAACTCAATGATGGATGGAAGGTCGACGTTGCGAACGAATTCCCGGATGCGTATCCGAGTTGAAGAAGGAAACTTCCTTCCAGCTGTTCTTGAACAACATGCACCGTTGGCGTCCCAAGTGGGGTCCACAAGAAGATCCGGGAGGAATACGGTCCGTCCATGCAGAACGGATCAGTATATCTTGGTTCCTCGGGCTTTAAACGATGATCTGAGGAGGTCCGTACGGTCAACGGACGATCAAAAGATCTTTAATGGACGATGTACGCGTGGCGTAACAACATTATGGACGGTTTAGATTACTTGATGGGGCCACTATGATGGACGGTGTGAATCGTGCACAGCGGCAGCGGCAGCGCTGTCGCAACACAGTTTGCGAAGAAGACGGACTTCTCATCCGTTTCGCATGAACGCGGTCAAACGCGTGGCCGATGGTGTACACCGTACACTGGGTCCCACCATGAAGGTTATATGAAATCTACTCCGATCAAAAGGTGGGCCACAATTTCTTGGGCTTTGGTACCAAAATTAGAACAGATCCGAGTTAAGGTGGGCCACCTACGGTCCGATTTCTGATTAGGGCGTTTGTAGGATGATCGGAGGGCTGAAATTCGATGTGTATGGTTAGATCGTGTCCTAGAATTAGTATATAGAGTTTTGTACAAGAATGATCGCCAGAAATCATAATACTTAAAAATGGTCATATAACTTAAGTTTAACTAACGGCATTTTCGTAATTATTGTAAATTTATAATTTTTATGAAATCTAACACTTCTACGCTATTCTAGGATTCATGTTGAACAACTTTAATAAATGGGCCATACAATAATTCCTTACGGATTATTTTATATAAATTTAACAATATTAAAGATATTACTTTAACTAATCAATTAGACTACTAATTAAATTATTCCAGAACTTTATAGTTAATCACATTATTATTGTTGTAAGGATCCAGGTTGGTACAATAGGGTTACTACAATTCGAATCCAATCAATCCAAACATGATAATCTTAGAGAATTGTAAGAAACTCATGTCCGAAGCACATGAACTCTCATAAAACATCCAAAAATACCAACTTTATTCAAACTAGAACTTAAAAATCCAAACTTTAAGTAAAGTACTTGAATCAAATGAATTCTACATGATAATTAACTACAAGCTTCACTTCTTAGCCTTAGCTAAGAGGTTCTACCCAAGCATCATCATGCTATAATTAAAAACGATGAAAAGCTAAAGAAAAACATGAGAAATCGGGTTTGGGAGAGTTGTAGACGCTCCACGACGATCCTCTTCACCTCCCACGAAGTCCTAAGCCTTCTATGATGCCTTAGGAACGAACCCTAGGTGACATTTTATAATAGAGAGGCCCCACCGACTCAGAAACTTCCAGAATTGCGTAGCCACTTATGCAGTGCATGAAAATCGGAGCTTGTAAAATAAGCTGCTGGAATTCTGCAAAATTTACATTGGCCGACCGATCTTGACCGGTCGGACCTGTTTGGTGGAAGTCAAGAGAGTGCAGGAGAGGGGGACTGCCTATGGCCGACCGGTCTTGACCGGTCAGACCTGTCTGGCCCTTTGTCCAGCAAGTTCACGAGAGAGGCAGCAGGGTGGCCGACCAGTTAGGACCAGTCTAGCCTCCTTGTTTCTTCACTTTTTCCTTCTTTCTTTCTTCTCTCCTCTCTTTGCTTCTTTCTTTCTTCTTTAGCTCACCTTTAGTCATCATCAAATGGCTTTAAAGTGTTTCTTTTAGTCATCAATTGGGTGAAGTTCTTCTCTCATTCCTACAATCACCAAACATGCATTAGATGGTCTTTTAAACATGAAAATCATGCATACAATGTGATGTAATGGGTTAGAATATGTATAAATTAGGAGATCAACAATTGGTTGTAGATGATCATCACTCATTTTAATTTTAAAAAATAATTGATCAGAATGCTAGGGTTCATTGTTCAGTAATCCAAACCGTTAAAATGATGTTCCTCACCATGGATGACCCTTGCACCAAATGATTAGTGGATTGGAATGACCTTACCATTCCATAGGTGCCCAAGAAATATACGGTTAAACAAGAAAACTAGTTAACCGTTAAAATTCAACCAAGAGATCTCTAAACCATATCAATGGTTTGGATCACCGAATCATGGACCCCACTTATATGAACTGGGACTAAACAGAACTGCACAAACACAGAGCTTGAGCATTGTATTATGCTTCCAAGGGGACTGAAAAAAATGTTGTTTCCTCCTATTCATGCAGGCATTGCTTCATTACTTGAGTTGGTGGGTCGCACTTTGGATGGCCACAGTATTGCTGCACCATCAGATAATCCTAATAGTTTCACTAGTGAGCTGCACAAAAAATTAACAAATGTTGGTTCATTACTACCCACCCGTGTACACGTTACCGACCTGTGGACAGTGGTTGTATCAATGCATCTGAGGCATCCATCAGTTGGGCTCTATGGTGTGTGACCTACATAACAAAAAATCACATGGATTAAACAATCACAACCGTCTATTACCAAGTAAGATCATTCTACTAAGGTTTTTTCTTGGGGCATGGTCCATCCACTAGAGGACATAAAAGACTAACAATTCGGATTATGAGTCCCACTTGTTAGACCTGAAAGACCATGTATTCATCTTCGCAGTATTGTTGGGCACTACAGTTCCACTTCCACGGATGAGGCTTGGGTGGATCCAGGAAGCCACTGAGGTGGTTCCATGGTGACTCAAACACATGTGAGCCAGCATTTTACGAAAGATCTAAACAATAAAACTTATATGTTGGAAAGCTCTAATTTCATGATATGTATTTATGTATATCATGTTAGTGCACTTTTCTGTGGCATACTAGTGCACCTTGTTTGTCAATCACTTAGGTTAGTGAGTCTAGTGTTGGTTGAATTTAATGAAGACGAAGACCGAAGACTCAAGACAGATAAGCTGCATCAGGGATGAAGAAACATGTAAAAGAGATGCCTTGGTGTGCCTTGCCTTGATCCTACCCAAAACCATAACCTCTTAGATGACTTGGACCAACTAGGTATACTCTTAGTCATCATCATTAGTCTTAGAATTCCATAAAAAATATGATAAGTTAGACTAATTAAAAAGGTGGAAGCTGTTGTAAACAAAACAGCTCAAACAACAATTTTCGATTGATCTTTGATCAATCGGACATTGGCTCCGATAGGACTCCGATCCATCGGACAGAAGTTCCGATCAATCGAAAATTGTTCCAGCAACTTTGAAAAACCACTGGACATATTTCCGATCAATCGGACAGTTTTTCGATCCATCAGAAGGGGTCCGTCCGATCAATCGGACCATGATTCCAATCAATCAGAATATCTTCCAGAGATTTCATTGAATAGATTTTCGATCAATCGGACATGTCTCCGATCAATCGGACCCTTTTTTCAATCAATTGGAGATGCGCAAATCTACCCATTTTTTTACTGTTGGAAGAAAATCTATTTAAAAAGGAGGATTCGTTTTTGAGTTATAGGAGGAATTTTTTTGGAAATAGATGCCACCATTATTGAAGATCATTAAGAGCTCTATTCCTAACCCAAACAAGCGATCTTCCTTGTGATTCATCACAAGCATGGAGCATTCAAAGCTCAATATGAAAATGCACTTGTCCCTCTTTTGATCTTGATAGTCACATTTATATTCAATACTCTATGATGAGATCTTTGTAGGTGAGACTCTCTAGGCAACACATTCCCATAAGTTGTAGAGATCTCAAACCTACCCTCCTATCACTTTAGGCATATTAAAGGCATCATTTACAAGGTGGTTGATCAAGTGTAGCTGCGGCATTGACGACGCAACGGCAACACGATTGGGGGAGTAAGGGAAGCTGATTGAAACATGAGAGAGCGGAGATCAAGCAACCTGAATCGGCGTTAAACAAGGGGCTCATCGGACAAGTAAGGTTGTTATTGTAGAGAGTCCTTCCACTCAATTCCCTGTGGGAGTTGAGTGTAGAGTTTGTTTGACAAACTCGAACTAGGGTCGTTTGTCGATCCTTAGCTTATTAATTGAGCTTAAAACTCTAGGGACGTTGGCCGTTCCTTGGCATGTTTGGCGGGCCTAAACAAAGTCTCCAAGGGGGAGCCTCCGACACAGGAGTGAACGTGCGTTGTCCTTGAGTATGACTTGAGATGACCTTGAGTAGGTCTTATAAGTTGGGAGGAACCTGTAAACTCCTCGGTTGGGTGGAGCCGATTTAAAATGGTTGGGAGGAACCAGATTTAAACTCCCTAGTGAATGCCGGTGTGCTAAAAGGGATTGAGTACTTGAACAAGGAGTGGAGTAGACAAGTAGTCGAACCACTATACATGCTTGTGTTTGTGATTGTATTTGAGCACATTCTTATTATGTATTGTGTTTAATTGCTTAATTATGAATGCTTAATTACAATGTATGCTAGGCACTAAATAGGCACATAGGAGCTTGATTAGTTAAATCTTTTGATTATCTATACATGCTTAGACTAAGAAAATTATTGCTTAAACCATATGCTAGTCTTACGATTGGACCCACTTAGGCTTGGAAGCTGAAGTATTCTTGCTTACTTAGTTTAATTTGTTAAAACTTTTATGTAGGCGAAAAGAATTTTAAAAGGTCCTAATCCCCCCCCATAGGACTTAGCCATAATACTAATTGCTCTCAAAGCTTCCGCACGCATACGCCTTTACTCCAAAAAGGTGTAATTTCATATCATTATATAATATTATTTGCAATTCATAGGGCCCATTTCAAATGATCGAAAAAATAAAAAATACATTATGGAGTTAATTTTAACAAGTACATGAGCTGAACTATTAAAGCTAACATAGAGAAGGAAAAAAAAGTATTAGGGTCCAAACTCAACAAATATATTTGATATGGGCTATGTTATACAAATGCGTAAATTGCTCATATTCAAACAATATCCCAATGAATTAATGGTTGAGGAGAAAATTCAGCAACGGCTAACACTCAAAGGGAAAGAGTTTAATGATCAAAGAGTAATGAATTTTCAAGCTTAATAGTTCTCTCTATCTTGGCTAATCAATTGCTTTTAGAAAAATGTCCACCAAGCTTAAATACTTCTTTTTATCTTTGGCCTATCAAAAAGACAAATACAATGTGAGCACAATCTTACTTGGAAAAATAATAAATCAAGAACAAATAATTTAACACCAACCCATAATGGCTCATATGAATACAAACTTACTATACAATGTTGATTGGCTTATATTTGATGTTTCTTCAAAGTCTATCTTACGTGCACATCTAGGATGGCTTTGTGGTGTAATATACTATTAGGACAACAAATTAACAAATCCCTACATTTGAAAGCAGTAAAAATGAGAATATAGACCTTCAAAAATCTAAATCTTTATTTACACATGTATAAAACATTCATATTAGTGCACATCTAGGATGGCTTTCTGGTGTAATATACTATTAGGACAACAAGTTAACAAATCCCTACATTTGAAAGTAGTAAAAATGAGCATATAGACCTTCAAAAATCTAAATCTTTATTTACACATGTATAAAACATTCATATTAGGCATCATATGATGAAATTCCAAACCTGTTTGAAAACATTAGGCTATACAGATGACATTAGGCCATACATCCTAAACATGTCTGCCATGTAGGCAATGCATTAAATTGACTAGGCATTTCCTCAATGCAATGTGGTACAATTCCCTGCATAATGAGTTGAAGGTTATTATTAGATGTGATCAAACTCAACCATAGTTACTTATATTTTACAATTTACCTGATTAGAGGGTGTTTGTACTCCAATGAAAGTAGTTGATTCTTGGACTCCACTCTCACCCACATATATTATTAAATACATTAAAACTGTGTGTAATGTAAAGGTAAGTCATATAAATAATGATATTATATGCTATTATACTGACTTGTGACTTCTTTTATATTCTTTGATTGGGTTTTTTTTTTTTACTTTTCTCTAATGAACTTTTTATTCTTCCTCCCTTCATGCCCTCCTTTCTTTTTTTTGGTGGATCATGTATCACTTGACCTACAGGCGAGCCCTCACATATGTTTCGATGTGCAGTGGTGTGCGTGTCTTTAGCACCTTCAATTTGTTGTGCCTGTGCTTTCATAGATATATTGTCCAATCTATTGATACCTTCCATCATTATGGTTTTGGCAACTGAAGCTAGCTCATTGGAAATAGACCCCTTGGCAATTAGCGCCTGAACTATGTGAGATAACTCACTATAACGTGTAGTAATCGAACGTTTTAGGTCAATCTCTATCAGTTGTCCATAATCCATCACCACCCCCCTTTTTGCATCTTTTGACTATTTTTTTTAAAATAGCAGTGAGGCGGTATAACATTTACTTATAAGGAACATAGGACCTTAAGTGCATGCGCACAAAGCACACCAGTGAATTCAAATATTCTACAACTACAATTCACTGCACTTTCTGAAGGGACATGTAATAGTGCGAGTCCTTCGACGCGAATTCAGCATTAATATCTTAAACGTTTGTGTACTCGCATTTTCACTGTATTGAACTTGTTCCATATCAATAACTTCTTCAACTCATTCTGGAACTCATTAAAAAAATTTCTAGAGTATATGTTTGATGTTTGGTTCTCTATAATCCACTGTGAGACAATGTTGGGAAATGTTTACCTTGACTTGTAATCTTGAACTGCCTCTTCTTCATGACGATCTTCTAATGACTTAGCATACTGCTGTATAAGTTGTAAGTTATTGAAGGATCATTTTTCGATTAAAGTATATTTTGACATACTTATTTATACTCTCACATCGTTGAGTAGTTGTAAGGCCTGCACAAAAATGCTCCTCATATACATGTGCCCACTTCACGCGAATCCTATAAAGGACTTGCAACCATTTATTTTCTCTCAAATCTTATTTTTGTAGTATTTCATTCTAACGGTCTTCAAATTCCTCTTCTGTTTCATTATCATAAACACAGCTCTTGAAATTCAAAAGAAAATGTATTAACAACATATGCGAAAGATGTCTCGTAGCATTCTGAAATATATGCCACAAGCATAGACAATGATTGATATCAGGAAACACCTCTTTGATTGCATTAGCAATTAACATTGCTTGATCGGTAAAAAAATATTTTGAGATGTCTTCCCCTCATTGCATTTAAGAATGTTCTGAATAGTCATACAAATGATTCTGTTATTTCATCTTGTAGTACTTCCTGCACCAAAGAATATAATTTATCCATGATTATTTATACCAATGATCGGTGCAAATACCACGTCATAATTATTCGTCTGGTGTGTAGTATTAAAGCATATGACATCTCCAAAAAATTCATAGTCTACCTTCGACCATGCATCACACCAGAAACAACCAATCAATTTCACTATATTCGTTTAAATGGACTTCATACGTGAATGACTTATTGCTCTTCTTCATCTTGTGAAAATAATCCAATAAGGCCTTAACATCCCATTCTTTTACAAGATTGGTTCTCCTTCTTCGAACTAAATTTTGACAATCTGTTCTTATGAAATTTAAATTACAAGTCCCTCTTGCTTCCTCACGCATATAAGTGTAAATTTGACTAAGCTGTAATCTAGAAGAATGCATATTCTTAATCATATAAGCTTGGACAGGTGGTATACTACTGTGGACCCTCGCCGTTCCGTGCTCCCGATGACGTTCTCCCTTTCCTTTCGGAAAAAGAAGAAGAGGTGCATGCGTGCAAATCGCCGTTTGTGCCACTGGCTTGCCTCATTCTCGAGGGCTTTGTTTGGTTGTCGTGTTAAGCTGGATGTGTTTAGATGAGTTTATATAAGACCAGAGTCGCCACTAGCTAGTTACTTCGAATCTATAGTCGGCTAGACCCTGTCGAAACGTTAGAGAAGGGGATCCGAAGATTTCTTTATCTAAAATGACTCCTTTTGATCTGCGGCTAGAAATTCGAGGTAAGAGATCACGGTTACAGGGTGGGAAGAGGTTAAGCTCCCCACACACTGCTCGTACCGAAGTACGGTCTCTACTTCACAGAATCGAACTAATACTTGAAAGTCTGTTTTAATCCTTGTACATTCTCATAGATGACATGATGCATGAATGCAGGTCTAAACAGTAAGAGTTTCTGATGGGCAGGTTCCACTAACAGGCAAGCCCAGAGCATACGCTCGAATTGACAGGTGCTTTATGCGGAATGCATGCTGTGTGTTTGAATGATCAAAGTGCTTGTAGTGATATGTACATGAATGCAGGTCTGAACAGTAAGAGTTTCTGATAGGGCAGGTTCCACTAACAAGCAAGCCCAGAGCATACGCTCGAACTAACAGGTGCTTTATGCGAGATGCATGTAGTGTGTTTGAATAATTAAAGTGCTTGTAGTGAAGCAGGGGGGTTGGAAGAAAAGTAAATGTTGCACTTATGCTAGATGCGAATGAGATGATGCTGGAAAAAGAGTAGCTAGATGGACGGAGGTGTCGCAAGGTTTACTTCGAGTGGCTGGATTAAGACTTGTATGGCTTGGGAGACTTGGACCAGTGGTCAGGCTGGGCTGGACCAGGGCTAGGCTCTCCTCACTCGGGCTCTCCTTAGTGGAAAAGTGGGCTAAAAGGGTGGAGAAGGACTCGGAACGGACGGGATCTCACTGGGCTTGGAGGCCTGTTGAAATGAGAAGGGGCGGGGGGTATTTATAGCAGTGGGCAGTGGCAGTTCCTGTAAATAAGTTTGGGCGGCACCCAGGGGGCCGCCCGTACGGACGCTCTCGGGATCCCGTGGGCAGTACGGACATGCCTCGGGGCTGCTTCTTGGAACTCAGTGAGTTGCCTCGGTGGGTTGACTCAGCGGGTTGACTCGGTGATTTGACTCAGTAGGTTGACTTGGTGATTTGACTCGGTATTTTGACACAGCGGTTTGACTCGGCGGGTTGACTCGGTGATTTGACTCAGTGAGTTTGACTTTTTAAGGATTTTTTGACTGGTTTTTCTTATGGGGGGGGTTTTCAGGCTGATGTTTAGGGGTGAGTTGGGCTATAGATTGGGGCATACAAGGGTGAGTTTGGCTGAGTTTGGACATGGGATTTGGGGTATGGTCCTCCATTCATCCAGCTATCTCTACCAACAGTGTCGTCGAATGTGGGGTGTCTACAATTACGTTGTGACCTTAAAAGATGCACTTCATCATATTGTATCAACTCATGGTTATGGTTATCTTCAAATTCACTAACCATATAATTTCCATGTATGTCTAAATTGATACGCATATGAGCTAAATATCCTGTTCTTCTAATGCTTCTTTCTTTCATTGGAGTGCCGACATTTTTCTTTACCTTAAACCATTGGAAAGAACAGACAAACAGCATCATTGTAATGACACTACTTTTTTTTGTCAATATTATTTCTCGTTTCTTATACTAAATCTCATAGATCGGTCATAAGAATTGCAAAATTGGAATGCTTCTTCTAGTAAGGTGAAGAGCATGTTACGTATTTGAAAAGCGTTCCAACCATGGCTAACTTCTTCACTGCAATAACCTCCCATATCCATGTTGTTAATTTGTTCTTTTGATTCAGCTGAAATATACATATCTATGTTATGCATTGCTCTTTTGATTCATATCCCTCATGCATTTACTCTAATAAATCAATACTTCGATCACTATCATTATCCATAGTCTACACAAAGAGTATGAACTCTTATCAACATAAGATTACTATAACAAAAAAAAAAGCCAAACTAAAAAATAACCGAGTATTATAATTGACAACATCCAAGTGGGGCATAATAGTTCAATAATTCTAAACTATTAATATAATTCAAACTATAAATTTTGAATTTTTTTTTAAAAACCCCTAAAATTTATATTTTGAATTTTTAAAAATCCCTCACAATTTATATTTTGAGTTTTTTTGGAATTAAAAAAACAATAATTTTTTTTTACCTTAAGCGACTGCTCCAAATTCGGAAAGGAAAACGTGTTGGTGTTGCTCAATGGTTGAATCTCACGAATTTTTTAAAAAAAAAGCCTTACCAAGTAACTCAGCTCATTCTAACACGTTGGCTACCACTCGCTAAAGAGAGAGTGGAGAGAGAGGAGGGAGAGGAAATGGTGCAAGAAGGGAAGTGGATTCCATATTGAGTTAGTGTACTAAGTAAACCTTGTGGGCCTACTGTGATTTATTTTTTTATCCACTTCGTCCATCCATTTCAATAGATAATTTTAAGTCTTAATCCAAAAAATGAAGCATATCCAAGGCTCAAGTGGACCACACCATTGGAAACAGTGTGAATTGAACATCTACCATTGAAAAATTCATGGAGGCCATAGAAGTTTTGGATCAAGCCGATATTTGTTTTTTCCATTCACCCATGTCTTTGCAATGTTATGAACGATTTGTATGACAAAAACCATCACTGTGGGCCCTAGGAAGGTTTCAATGGTGGAAATCATTATTCCCACTGTTTCTTGTGGTATGCTCCACTTGAGCTTTGGATATGCTTCAATTTTGGGCTCAACCCCTAAAATGAGCGGGAAAAACAAATGGATGGTGTGGATGAATCATATACATTCACAGTGGGCCCAACTGAGTTTACTTAGTACAAAAAAAGCATACCCATTCGCAAGCACCCGTATTTTTGGTGAAGCCTTTGGCAGGAAGTTCAAACACTGGGAACATAGGTGGGGCCTATCGTGATGCTTGTGAGAAATCCACCCCGTTCATCCATTTTTTAGGTCATTTTAGGACGTAAGTGTTGGGGCTCAAATTTGCACCCATTGTAAAACAACATCCCGTGGTCTATTGACAATGATTTGGATAAGTTTTGAGGCCAGGAAAGCCTTGAAAACGCCTGCACAACCCTGATCGCTTGGTAACGACCAAAATTCATAAACAGCATTTCGGAGCGGAACTGGACATGCGCTTCGCCGCCAAATGATCCGAAATGTCCTAAAAACCTTAACCTACAAGTTTCAAAGTCATCTGGTGCATATTTTTACCTGCGCACCTTGAAATGCGTTTCATCCCCGTTTGGAGCTGACCAAAAAGGGTCCGTAAGCCTACAACTACCATTTTAGAGTGGAACTGGACATGCGCTTCACCGCCAAATGATCTGAAATGTCCTAAAACCCTTAACCTACAAGTTTCAAAGTCATCCGATGCATATTTTTACCTGCGCACCTCGAAATGCGTTTCATCCCCGTTTGGAGCTGACCAAAAAGGGTCCGTAAGCCTACAACTACCATTTCAGAGTGGAACTGGACATGCGCTTCACCACCAAATGATCCAAAATGTCCTAAAACCCTTAACCTGTAAGTTTCAAAGTCATCCGGTGCATGTTTTTACCTACGCACCTCGAAATGCGTTTCATCCTCGTTTGGAGCTGACCCAAAAGGGTCCATAAGCCTACAGCTATCATTTCAGAGTGGAACTGGACATGCGCTTCACCGCCAAATGATCTGGAGCACCCCAAAACCCTTAAATAGCAAGTTTGAAGTCATTACGATGCGTATTTCCATGCGCGCAATCCCCGGAACAATGTTCCTATACGACAAGCCGACCTGGAGGCTCCAAATTAGGAAGGAAGTACCAAAATTAGCAACATCTGGACTTCCACACCCCACCCCGTTCATTCAGGAGGTCAATCCTAGCCTAGAAGTGGTTTGGTGACAGTGAGTGCATGTCTATAAAAGGTAGCTGTCCTTTGGAAGTCCCTCGTCGGAGCTGAAATGCTGAAAATTTTCTAAGTATTGGAATCCTGAAAATCTGGCTAAGTAGTGGGAAAGCGCCGGCAAAGGACATGCGCCTGGCCTCCAACCACATGCGCCTGACCTCCAAACACATGCGCTTGCACTCTATCAGCGAAAGGAAGTGAATTGAACACTTTTCCGAAAAGCGCCGGTAAAGGACATGCGTCTGGCTTCCAACCACATGCGCCTGGCCTCCAACCACATGCGCTTGACACTGTTTTCTACCACATGCGCCGGGAAATACCCGTCAGACCGGACCCGAACCCGATTATCCCCTATAAATAGTGAAGTCGCTTAATTCATCAGCACGAGATCATCCCCCGCCGACCTCAGAGTGATGTAAGCACCACATGCGCTTACTTTCTCTCCCCTCGCCGGATGCCATGGCCGGAGTGGATTCCCTCGCCGGAAAGGGATTTCCTCGCCGGAATCTCAAGTTCAGGAAGAAAATCCTGAAATTTTCTAAGTGCTGGGCACATGCGCCGGCATATCCCCCACATGCGCTGGCTTTTTCCCCCACATGAGCCGGCTTTTCTGGCCGGAAAAATCTGAATCTTCTCTAAGTCCGGGAGAGACATGCTCTTACTCCTTAGGTCCAGGCGCATGTGCACTGCCACATGCGCCCGGAACACCTCTACTTCATCTATTTTTTGTGCAAAATGGGCACATGCGCCCGGATGATGACCACATGCGCTTGACAGATGATGCAACACCACATGCGCTTGTAAAATGGTCACATGCGCTTGAAAAATGGCCACATGCGCCTGTACACACTCCCCCATGCGCCTGGACGCTGATGGGAGGAGTGGACCTTCCGTCGCACGGCCCGTCTTCGTCCGAGATCGGATTTTGATGAAACCGCCTCTCCTAGATGCGTCTCGATGAGATCTATCCATCCACCGGATCAGATTCTCCAAAGGTCAATGATAAGTGGCCCAAACCAGTGTTTCGGTCCAAAATGACCAACACTTAGCCAATTTGGCAGCCCCGAAAATCCCTCCGAAAGAGCCTAAAACTGGCCGAAAACGAGTAGAATCGGGCGGAATTGGACCGAGCCCGAGAGGAAAACTTTTCTTCTAGATGACATGATACACCATAATCATGCACCGCGACGAGGTTATCCGATCTCAGGACCCTCGAATACCCTAATCAAGTGGTCGGCAGGCCCGCTACTTAGTCATTTTCAGCCCTGGGAAATGCCCTGTTGGCCCGGAAATCGACTTCTGCTAAGCAAATCGGAACGCGATCGCACCGCGATCTTCGTGGACGTAATCCGCCCCTATTCAAAGACGGTCATCGATAATATTCATCGATTTCCCTGATTAGACCGCAGACAGGTCCATTATTTAGTCATTTTCAGCCCTGGGAAGTGCCCTGTTGGCCCGAAAATTGACTTTTGCTAAGCAAATCGAAATACGATCGCACCGTGATCTTCGTGGACGTAATCCACCCCTGTTCAGAGACGGTTATCGATAATACTCTCTGGTTTCTCTAATCAGACCGCGAACAGGTCTACTACTCAGTCATTTTCAGCGCTGGGAAGTGCCCTGTTGGCTTGAAAATTGACTAATGCCAGTTGAAATCAACCGCGATCTCGAAGATGCCGAGGCAAAGCTGAAGTACTCAGGCTATCCAACAGCCGAGTCAAGCATTCACGGGGCACCGATCCCCATTATTCATAAGAAATTGGTATATGTGGGTACCCATCGGACCCTATACATAGCCACTTACAGGCCTCGAAGCAGTCGATCCAGCCCATTGAGTTTGGATCCTCAAAAGATCTTGGCTTGATAAAGCCTACTTGATCCCAAACAGATCATTGAAAATACTCAGAAGAAAGAGTGTTCTCGAATACGAGTCGCCCGACTCCAGAAGAAATACATTTACTTTACTGTACAAAGCTCTATTCATCCTGGATAAAGGTCCGAGGCTAAACCCAAGGGGTTATGGTTACCACGAGAAACCACAAATAAAGAGTTCTAACTAAGCTTGAAACATCTTGCTATGGGCTGCCACTATGAAAAAGACCGTCGATGCCCTACCCATCGACAACGGGTCCGTCGGTTGAGCTGATGAGGTAGTTGCAGATTGCTTTCCTAAGGTCACCCGTCATAAAAATACGGGCGCGGGCTTTAGGTTATGCCGACCAACATTTCGAGGTTCGTGTATTCCAGCGGTCACCTGTTCACAGTAACAGGCGCGGGCCCCGAGTTGCACCACTCGATTAAAACCCTCGTTCGGGAACGTTGCAGAGTGCTTTCCTAAGGTCACCCGTCATAAAAGTACGGGCGCGGGCCTTGGGTCATGCCGACCAACATTCGAGGTTCGTGTATTTCAGCGGTCACCTGTTCACAGTAACAGGCACGGGCCCCGAGTTGCACCACTCGAATCCTGACAGTCTCTCAACCCGGACATACCGAAAGAAAATGGGACATAGACATCCGGCGTGTCTAACAAATGTGGCTCAGTCCATAACAAGAAAACAAAGGTCTACACGACCATGAACTCAAGACCATAATCCCCGGCGGATTAGTCTTTTGCCTTCCAATCAAGGGCGATCAACCGTTGATGTAATTAAAGGCTCGTGACCAGTATCACAGCCTGGAATGTAAAAGATCTCAGAATCTCTGGAATAAAATTCGCCTTGCGATATCTCTCTCTTGTGTACACTTTGTGATTGCTTATGATTGTCTATGAATGTCTCTATACTCAGAATTCCCCCAGAATAAAAGAAACACGAAAAGAAAAGAAAAAGAAAGAAGGACTGCTGACGAGTAGTTCTGATCTTTCTTTCCCTACTCCTCTTTTTCTAAGTTCTAACAGTAAGACAAAAACTGAGCCGGATCCCAGACTCTAGTGGGTTGAAAACGTGAGGATTAAACGCCTATAGTTGAAATATTCATGGGGCCACAAAAGTTTTGAATCAGGCTAATATTTGTGCTTTCAGTTCATCCCAGTAGGAATGACATTATGATCGGTATGGAGGGCATATAAACATCACTATGGACTCAGGGATGTTTCAATGATAAGAATTTCCCTACCCACCTTTTCCTCTAATGTGGCCCACTTGAGTCTTGAATCGGGCTCATTTTTTGTCTCACGTGCTAAAAGGAGCTCACATAGAGGATGGACGGGGTCAATTTCTCACAAACATCACGGTGGGGCCCCACTTACGTTCCCACGCTATAACTTCCTACGAAAGGCTTCCGCAAAAAATTGTGCATCCATTTGCTTACCATTCAGAGAGAATCTCGAAAGAGAAACTTAGGAGAGAGGCTCGCTCTCGAAGTATTAAAATCCCCTTCATGGTTGGGATTTGTGCGTACGTAGCGTATGTAAGCTGTGGGTGTAGCGAAAATTTTCTCCCAAACATCTTATTTGAAAATAGCATGACATTTCTCATGAAAATAGTGTAAAAGAACAAATGGAGGAAAATGTCTTTCCTTTCCCACGCTTTCTTGAAAGTAACATTTTTTTAGAAATATCATTTCCTTTATCATGCTTTCCACGAATCCAAATAGGATCTAAACTAATCCTTAAACAAAAAGTAAACAATTAAGTGAAGACAAATCACACCTAATGCTCCAAACACTAACAATAGTAGTCGGCATCCTCATAATGCTCCAATTCTGCACCTGAAATGTTTATTAACCGTGAGCTCGATAACTTGTAGGGCCACTTCACACCCATGGGTTTGGAAGTTTTAAGTTTACATGACAGTTCATCATATAATCACAGTTTACAAATTCATAAGTAAAAGTCAGACAATTATAAAGAACATGCACTTCCGTAAGCAGTACAAAGCCTGATATGCATGTCTTTTGATCAATGAGTAGCGGTAAGATCCTTTGGGATGAATGTAAGTAATTTTACTATTTCAATCCTTTTAAGGGATGACCTAGGGCTCACATTGTAACAAAGTGGGCCCCAAAGGGTATTGTATCACAGGAACTCCTTGCCATTGATGTTAAAGTAAATTTGTATTCTTATTGAGATTGTGGAGACATGCCACCCAAGTATACGATGAACACTTTGTAGGATTTTAGTAGAATTTCATAACTGGCACCTGAGTAGCCGAGAAGAATATCATAGACCTAAATGGATTATATGGAGAAGATCATTGGGACCTTCCAGAGTCAGCCAAAGGGTTTAGATGGGCCAAAAGCCACCAACTGGAAATTGATTCCCCTACTAGTGTCATGGAAAGACTCAAAATTGCCAAGTTGGCCTCGTGGCAACTAAGGTGGCAAAGGAGACATTAGCAATGAGGGAAATAAGCTGCACTTTTATCAACTAGATCAGTGGAAAGCTCATTGCCCTCATTTCCGAGGTCTCCTTATGCCCAAGAGAGGCTAGGTTGAGTATGAGAGGTGAAGAAATTAGTTTGAAAATAAGAGTTTCCTGAGATTAGAAGTGTGCTTGGGAGGCTCAATAGGAGGATTTCCTCTATGCTAAGAAGCAATTAGTTTCAAGAAAGTTCGTTGACAATGGAAGTTGGATTAGAATCAAAGATGCTTGATTAGCTCTTTTCATATAAGAGTGCTTGGTTTTCCTCTTTCTCCCATATCTCCGAAAGCTTATACCAACATCCTAAACATAACATTCAAACATCTTACTTTTGCTTTCTTTTTTCCTTTTATTTTTTTCTCCCATGTTAGTCTACTTAGACCCTAATTGCAGCATCTTATAGAACTCCTTAGATCCCCCAAAAAATCCAAATCTTGTAAAGTAGAGATGCAATTAAAAAAAGGTGGAAAATTGTGCTAACCCCTTTCTTTTTCCGTCCCCAAGGTCCTTATTTAGAATCTTTGCTCCCAGACCAATTACGGAGTCATTGGTGTTGGGGAATTTCATGATTTTCCAACCCTAAGTCAATTATGCGGTTTCTAATCGGCCCTATTTTCTAAGCCTCTTTTGGCTAGTGTCAAGGTTAAATTACATGTATCATTATAGTTAAATCAATACTACACCATTTGCCCAACATAACCAAAAGTCAAAGGGGTGAACAAACTCTTGCGGTAGGTGTTCTCAGGTTGTTATCATTGAAAAGATAAGAGGGAGAGAGATTTCATGCTCGAAAATCTGTACCCTTACAATCTCTCTTGGAATCTCTCTCTATCTGCTATGTTAATTAACAACCTCAATAAGAAGAACTGAAGCATGCACTGTGGGGCCCACCATGATGTATGTGTTACATCCAAATCCAATCTCTTCATCAATTTGGCAAGCTCACCATGATGTATGTGCTACATCCAATCTCTTTATCAATGTGGCAAGCTCATGTTAGGACATGAGATGAATAATGAGAGAGATACAAAAATGGAGTGGGCCACACCATAAGAAACATTGGGGTGAAACACCCTCCGTTCAAAATCTTCCTAAGGCTCCACCCTCGTGTTTATATGCAATCTAACCCATTCATAAGATCATTGCCATGGGGATGAAGGTTTTAATGGTGGGCTTTGGATCCTACTGTTTTTCATGGTGTGGCCCACTTATGCATATGCCTGATTTCTGACCTCATCTCATAATGTGAGCTGGCACAATGGATGGATGGGGTGGATTTAACACATACATTATTGGTGGGCCCCATAGATTTGTTGGTTAGGGCTTATTTTATTTATGGATGGATTACCATGCAAATATCAGACCAATCTAACAGATAACAACCATTTGAGTGATGGACTTTTAATATGGACGGTCAAGATTATTTACACAAGAATAGTGTTAACGTCAGATCCTGGTCAGATTTCCTCCCTTCAGATGCACAGTTTTCCAGAAGACGAATCATTTCTCCTCACCTGAAAATAAAAAAGAGAAACTAAGGGTGGCCGGCCCTCAACCATTAGCCCTCCGATGCTTAAGTTAGAGATAGGCTTGAAAGTAAGATGAAGTGTGAAACGTGGATTAAGATATGTTGTGTACCTTCATCATCGATGGAGCCATCTATTTATTCAGGTCAGAGTGGATTAGTTTGTTACGTAAGCTGTTGAGATCTTCCTAATTTCAAGGGATAAGATGTCATCTTATCAGATTAGATACCTAGATGATTACGTTCCTTAATGGAGATCCCATCTAATTCGGGGCCATTAATAGAAATATACCAATTAGGCCTGTAATCTGGTCCAACTCATGAGCTATATGGGCAGTTGAGACTATGACTCGAGGGACATTCCCACCAAACGATTAGAAAGCAAGGCTGGTCGAATATGAATGACAAATGGCTTGCGAGCAGGCCCCTTGAAGATACGAGATGCGCTCAACTCGGCTCGCTAGACGAAGTATCATGTTGTTCTGCTTGCGGAATATAACACTAAGGAGGCGCTCGCGTGTCGCACGTGAACCATGTGATGCTGCTCGAGAGATGTGAAGTTGCTCGAGAGATGTCGATCGCAAATAGCTTCGACCAACTTTATTCTACAACAAATAGGTCAAATCAACAATTTGATCTGCCAATTATTTTTTGGACCCTTCATGGATTGCATATGAATTTAAAGAACCAATTTTGTTGGGTAGTTGTAACGATCCATCCATGGTTTGGAAAATGGATGGCTATAAAAATAAGGCCAAATTGAGGATGTATTGGATCATCTTATTCGTGCAATTTTTACTTGTTAGTCCACAAAATGTGTTCTAAAGTGGAAGCGGATTATGGCACACCACCCACATAGGTGGTGTGTTGACATCACCAAGTTCTTTGGGCTACACCATAATGTGTGTGTTATATCCACACTATCTATCCATTTGTTGAGATCATTTTAGGGCAAGAGCCCAAAATGCCCAAAATGAGGCAGACCCAAAACTCAAGCGAGGCAGACCACATAAAGTAGTGGGGATAATGATGCCCATGGTTAAAACCTTTTTAGGGTCCACTATGATGTTTATTTTTCGTCCAACCTCTTCATAAGGTCAATAGACTTGGATGAAGGGAGACAATAAATATCAACTTGATCCATTCATCCAAACTGTTCATAAGGTCACATAGACCTGGATAACGGGAAAAAATAAATATTAACTTGATCTAAGACTTATGTGACCCATAAGAAGTTTTCAATGATAGACTTTCAATCTCCACTGCTTTCTGTGGTGTGGTCCACTTAAGCTTTGGATTTGCTTCATTTTTTAGCTCATGCCCTAAAATGATCTCGCCAAATGAATGGACAGTGTGGATATATACATGCATCATCTTTGTTATATCCACACCATCCATTCATTTGGCACTATGTGTTATATCCATCTTGTCCATCCATTTGGTGAGATCATTATAGGGTAGGAGTCCCGATCCAAAGCTCAAGTGGACCACACCACATAAAGTAACAGGGATTGAGCAACTACCGTTGATTACTTCTCTGGGGTCACAGATTGGAAGGAAGGCAAATAAACATAATGGTGGGCCCAAGGAAGGTTTCAACAATGGGCATCATTGTCCCCGTTACTTTCTATGGTGTGGTCCACTCGAGCTTTGGATTTGCCTCATTTTTAGGCACATGCCCTCAAATAATCTTGCCAAATTGATGAACGGTGTGGATATAACACATACATGGGCCCACAAAACCTGGTGATGTCAATCCACCACAAGGCCAATGGTGTGTGGCATACCGGAGCAGATTAGGTGTTACCTTTATCATGGGTACTACCTAGATGATGTTTTGTGTATCCACACCATCCATTCAGTTTTTAGCCCATTTTAGGCATGTTCCCAAAAATCAAGCAAATCCAAAAGTCAAGTGGACCACACCAAAGGAAATAATGGTGATTAAACACACACCATTAAAAAATTCTTAAGGCCCAAAGTAATGTTTCTTTACCATCCAACATGTTGATAAGGTCAAGAAGAATTAGATGAAGGGAAAACACAAAGATCATCTTGATCCAAAACTTTTGTGGCCCACAAAATGTTTTTAATGGTCATTCACTAGTCACCATTGTTTTCAATGGTGTGGTCCACCTGAGATGGATCTGTTTAAGTTTTGTGATAATGCCTTAAAATGAGCCGGAAAAAACGAATGGACTGTGTGATAATGCCACACGGTAGGGGTAAGGCACACTAAGGTGTTTCTTCCATAACACCTTATCCGCTATTGGGGCACACCACACAATCCACTTCCACAGTCTATCCATTTGGCGGGATTATTTTAGGGCAAGAGCCCAAAACTGAAGCAGATCCAAAGCTCAAGTGGACTACACCAAAAAAAGCAGTGGAGATTTAACTGCTACCCTTGAAGACTTCTTGAGGCCACAAAAGTTTTGGATCAAGCTGATATTTTTTTTCCCCTTTATTCAGGTCAGTATGACCTTGTGAAGATGTTGGCAAATAAACATCATGGTGGGCCTAGAAAGGTTTCAATGGTGGGCATCATTATCCTGCTTTATGTGGTGTGGTCTATTTAAACTTGGTGACATCAACCTACCACACACAATCCACTTCCCAAGTGGAAGTGAATAGGCAGTTAAGATCGGTCGATTGAACTATCCAGTGAAACCAAACTGATGAGACACGAGTCACTTACAACCAGCAACACAAATCCCTATGGGACCTGCTGAATTTTCAATGTGAAATCCGCTCCATCCATCAGTGCTGCTGGATCATGTCACAGTAAGAAACAAAACATGAACCAAATACAACACTCAAGTGGGCTACACCACAAGAAATAGGAAGGATTGAACGCTCACCATTGAAATCGTAACGAGCCACTAGAAGTAATGGATCAGGCTTATATTTATTTTTTTCCTCTCATCCTGGTGGGATTCACCTTATGAACGGGTTGGATGGCATTTAAACATGACGGTGATCCTAAGAAGGTTTCAATGGTTGGCATTTTCTTTCCCACAGTTTCTTGTGGTGTGGCCCACTTAGAGAATTGGATCTGGTTCATTTTTTTTCTTCCTTATTGTAACATTAGCTGGTGATACTGATGGATAGAGAAGATTTCACATGGACAATTCAAGTGCCTTAGGAGAGTTTGTGTTCTAGCCTTGTAGGAAGTTGAGAAAGCAGATTGCATAACTAGTAGCTACTGTAGACTACATCATTATATATGTGTTTTATTTGTGTGGCCCATCAATTTTTTCAAATCATTTTAATCCATGAACCCAAAAAATAAGCAGGTACAAATATCATGTAGACCATAAGAGGAAATCGTGGTTTATGTTCATGATTAAAAACTTCTTAGGGCCATGAAAGTTCTGGATGAAGCTATATTTGTGCTTTCCTTCATTCTCGGTAACTTAATCCAAAACGTTATATGTACCTCAAGAAGTTTTTAAACGTCAGTGTTCAATCACCATTGTTTTCTTGTCATATAGTCCATTTCAAATTTAGATGTCTCCACTTTATTTTTACTCATGTCATAAAAATGATTTGAAAAAAAATTAATAGGCAGCATTGATAGAGAACATATACCATAGTAGAGCCCAATATTCCCTAGCTACCTTGTTACTTGTGATGATTAGATACAACCTTAGGAGGATGGGATCGGATCAGGTACTACCCTACCTTCACTGGGAGGTAAGTGGAGACTGGACAGGTATGTGCCACCTCTGCATTAGTGGAGAGGAGGTGCAATTGGTAAGTGTAGAGGTCCGACAGACCTGTTACATCAGTCAGGTCCCACGTTGCTCTCCTCCCATGCTAAGGTGTCATATACCATCAGCCTCCAGCTGCGTCCTGTACCCAATCAGCGTCCTGTACCTAATCGGAGCCCCAGGAGGACCTAGCTACACAGGGACGGTCCTTCAGGTTGTGGCTCTACTGTGCCCTCTTTGATGTATGTGTTTTATCCGCCCCGTCTTTTTATTATGAACGCCAGAACCCCAAAAAGAGGTAGATCTAAAGTCTCAACTTGGCCGCACCATAGGAAACGGTGAGGATGAAATGCTTACCATTGAAAACCTCGTGGAGGCCACGGAAGTTTTGTATCAAGCCGATTTTTATGTTTTCCCTTCTTCGCCTTTCTGACCTGATGAACAGGTTGGACGGCAAATAACCACCACGGTGGGCCCTAAGAAGGTTTCAACGGTGGGCGTCATTGTCACCACTATTTCCTGTGGTGTGATCCACTCAAGCCGTCGATCTTCCTTCTTTTGGGTGACTGGTCTAAGATAATCTTTCAAAATGAATGGACGGCATGGATAAAACACATACATCACGTTGGGCCCCACAGAGCCACTGCCAGGACCGTCCGTCTCTCCCCAGTAAACTCGCGTCAAAATGAAGGGCATTTTAGTAGTTTACGTCCCGACCTTTGGTTCCTTTCGTACACCGATGGCACAAATCCCGAACACGCTTCTCCAATTGAAAAAGTTCCAACCATCGTAGCCGTCAATATCCGCATCCGATTCCTCAAATCCAACGCCGAAAACTCCCTCCAGCTCAGCGATCCGCGCCAAACCGAACCCTCCAATAATCCCCATCTCCCTCTCCATACATAAACCTTCCCATCCCTTCCCTCATCTCTCAACGCTCGTCTCTACTCTCCCAAACCCTTCCTCAAATTTACGATCTTTTCCCTCCATCTCCCACCAATGGCGCCCAAGGGCGAGAAGAAGCCAGCGGAGAAGAAGCCCGCCGCAGAGAAACCGACGGAAGAGAAGAAGGCGGAGAAAGCTCCTGCAGAAAAGAAGCCAAAAGCAGAGAAGAGACTTCCAAAGGAAGGAGGATCGACCGGAGACAAGAAGAAGAAGAAGAGATCGAAGAAGAACGCTGAAACTTACAAGATCTACATCTTCAAGGTCTTGAAGCAGGTTCATCCTGACATCGGAATCTCCGGCAAGGCCATGGGGATCATGAACAGCTTCATCAACGACATATTCGAGAAGCTGGCTCAGGAATCGTCGAGGCTGGCCCGCTACAACAAGAAGCCAACCATCACGTCGAGGGAGATCCAGACATCCGTTCGTCTCGTCCTCCCTGGCGAGCTCGCCAAGCATGCCGTCTCTGAAGGTACGAAGGCCGTCACGAAATTCACCAGCTCTTGAATTAGGGTTTGGGGGATGACTTGCGGTGGCATGATTGTAATTTTCTGGGTTTTTTGAGGTTTGGTTGTTATGCTGGGTTTGGTGGATAGGATCTCTGATGAGATGTTTGATGTTTTGGAATGGCTGTAAATGTCTTCTTTGGGTTTTGGCTTATGGAATTAGATGCTTTTTTTTTTCGACCTGATGATGGAGTCTTTGTGATTTTGAATGTGTGATGGGCCCAGCGTAATTGGAGTTTTTTTATACTCCGGCGACGTATGACGCTTGATACAGGGTCGGTTAGCCTAATGTCGGCCAGATCGATAGGTTAGGTGGGCCACACGATAGGAATGGTGACGTGGGGGGACGCAGTTTGGCTGCTGGTTGGTGCTCTGTGGGTCCTACGATGATAGGGCTGTACATGGAGTTGGGTCGAGTTGAGGTGGGCCAAGCTTGGCTTGACTCGTCTGTGCTCTCTTCAAGTTTGAGCTTAAGCTCAAGCTCACCCTCGAGCTTACCATTGGAGCTTTCCTTGTTTGCTAAAACTTTTGAAGCAAGCTTGAGGTAAGTTAGTAGATCGAGTTGAGGTGAGTTTACCTTGAGTCCAGTTTGCTCCCACCTCAATTTGTTATATTTTTTACTTGAGGTGAGTTTACCTCGAGTCGAGTCAAGTTTGCTCTCACCTTAATTTGTTATATGTTTTACTGGAAAGTACAAATTAAAAGTCAACAACATTAAGTTTGTGAAGTCACACATATATTAGGGAAGAATAGTATTTCTACCGATAGGATCTTACCATTAAAATGATGGTTTTTTCTTTGGCCGAGTCACACATGCATTGAATGTAGACCACTAGTAATATTTTTTGAATCATAATTAATACAGTACATGCATAGCTCATCATGTGAATGGACTACCCTAATTATTGTGTGGACCATCTTCATGATGAGGCCCACTTGATTCATGGATCAGATGCACCACCTCCCTCATAAAATTGCAATCAATAGTTGCATACGGTGTTTGGTCTAACCATAGCCTCTATTTTGTAGATATGTATGGTTTGTGGTCTCATCGTAGCGCCTGTGTTTATGTAACATGTAAAATACAACCATTGTTTGCTCATCATGTTTTATACTTGAAATTACTCAATCTATCATATATGCTCAGGATTAAGAAACCCTTAACGTGTGAGGGTTTTATATGTCCTAATCTTATACCCCAATGTATTTGTAGGGGGAGGGGGAGAGAGAACCAAGAAATAAAACGATTATGATTTTTTTTTTTATAATAAATATTTATATAAAACGAGTCGAGCTTGAGTCGAGTCGAGCTTAAATCAAGTTGAGTCGAGTAACCCAATGGTCAAACTTGACTCGATTTCTGACTCGAGCTCCTAAATGAAGCTTGGCTTGACTTGTTCTACTGAGTCTAGTCAAGCTGGGGCGAGCTTTTTCGAGTTGAGTTGATCAAGTTTCTCGAGTTGACTTGGCTCATGACTAGCCCTACACCATGACGTATGTGTGTATGTGTTTCATACACGCTGTCCATCCATTTTTCCATACCATTTTATGGTATGATAAAAAAAAGGGATGGATCCAAATCTCTTGATCACATCATAGGAAATAGTGTTGATTTATTAAATACCCACCATTAATTTAATAGTAGACATTCAATTGATACGGTTTTCCTATGGTGTGGTCCACCTGGGATTTAGATCCCATCACATTTGGGAGTAAGCCCTAAAATGATCTGAAAAAGTGAATGGATGGCATGGATAAAACACATACATTATGATGGGCCTTACAGAGGAACGACCACTAGCCAGCAAAACGGTGGGCCATAAGCCAGATTCATTAGGCCAGGTGGGCCATGATGTGCGTGTCTTTCTTCAAATCTGTTGTCAGGAGTGGCTCACATGAGCCAGATTCATTAGGTCAGGTGGACCAAGATGGTGCGTGTCTTTCTTCAAATATGTTGTCAGGAGTGGCTCACATGAAGGAGAAGGAACGAAAGTCAGCCTGTTTGAAAATTCAGGTGAGCCACGCATTGTGAATTTAGTTTTCAAGCACAATTTTGCATTGTGTCTATTCGTGTGGTCCATCTCAGTTTTTAAATTAGACTGATCTTTTGTTTGTACGGTGAATTTAAGGGCTTTCACCTAATGAACGGTGTGGATTTCTTATGTACATGAGAAATACGGTGTTTTAGAAGACAGATTATTCTGGTCTGGTTAGATCGTCACTGAGCGCGATGATAGGGAAGCATGTGCGAAATCTCAGCTTTTGAACATGTGGACATGTGGGTCATACTGTTTGGATCTGAGCTTTCCATCAGGTGGACCAGTTTATATACGTTGTGGATCTACGCCCGTGTGGCATTAGGGGTCCGACCAGTGGTCGGACGCAATCTGCTTCCGTATTAGGGGACCCCCTCAATCACCGGGCCCACATACATTGAAAGTTGAAAGTGGGGAGGGGACCCATGAGGGATTCACAGTGATATATGTGCCTTAAATCCACACCGTCCAACCATTTTGACAGCTCATTTTAGGGCATGAACAAAAAAATAAGCTCATCCAAATCTTAAGTGGACCCCACCTTGAATCCCCACCATTAAAAACTTCATGGATTCCACCGGAATGTTTATTTGCCATCCAACCTGTTGATAAGGTCACAAAGACTTAGATGAAAAGATCACACGAATATCATCTTGATCCAAAGCTTTTGTGGTCCACAAGAAGTTTTTAATGGTCAATTACCACTGTTTCCTGTACTATGGCCCATTTGAGATTTGGATCTGGTTCATATTTTGGATCCTGCTCTTAAATGAGCTTTCAATTCGGATGGACAGCGTGGATGTAGTCCCATACATCACGGTGGACCCCACCGTCAGGGGTCCCACCCACCTCGGTGGATCCGGGGATCCACTTTAGCCCGCGCCCTTGAAACTGGAGAGACTATAACGGTTCGTTCCCTTTTTTTGGACCGTGATACAGCACGGAACAAAAATGATTTTGGCCCGTTGATCAGGAAGTTCTAACTTGCAGGGGAGAAATGGGCGGTTAGGAGAAAAGTCCAACAGTCTACGATCAAATGTACACGTGGCTCACGTTCAAATGACTTGATGAGCATCCTTTACTGATTGTTAATGGGGGCATAATCAATGTGTGCGTTTACTTTCAAAAATGGGTACCATAAAAATGGGAGGCCCTTACCATGAAGATCACCAGTCACGAAAGCTGGCTGGTTCGCTCTTCAAGTAAGCCATACCTGTACATTGAGTCAGACCGTTGGATTTTTATTGATTCCAATAGTGGCCCACCCGGTGAGCAGACTGGCGTGATTTCTGTGCCAGCTGATCTTACACCTTATCCGTGTGGGGCCCACCTTGACGTATTTTTTTTCTTTATCCACGGCGTCCACCTGTTTTTACATATCAAGGATGAGGTTAAGAAGATCAACCCGTACCACTAGAAAATATGAATAACTATTAAAAACCTTTTGTGGGCTGATCTTTTTCTTTTCTCTACATGTAGGGCTTTTTGGCATTATCAATCAGTTGGATGGGAAATAAACATTACGAAAACTCTACGATGGGCACTTTCAAAAATTTTAATGGTGAGGCACTCAATCACCATTGTTTCCTGTGGTGTGGTCCACCTGAAATTTGAATCTGGTTAATTTTGTTTGGACGACATCCTAAACTGGGCTAGAGAAATGAATGGATGGCATGGATATAAAACATATCATCAAGGTGAGCCCCACACTAAGGGTAACACCCACTAATGGTCCTTCTGGCACCATGGTCCATGGATTTAATGAGAAGGTGAAGCGGATATGAATCCTTGAGAAATCAAATGTATATTTTTCTCCGATTCCTCGGATCGTGGGTGGATCCCTGACCATGGCGTCCATCCATCGTGTGATATGTGTCTTACGTCCACACCTTCTATCCATTTTGAAAACTCATTTTAAAACATAATAATAATAAAAAAGTACATTTAAATCTTCAGTGGACCATAATAATGTAAACAGAGGTACTCAACCATTAAAAACTTCACACGGCCCACAAAAGTTTTGGATCAAACTTATATTTCTGTAGTCTCTTCATCTGAGTTTTTGTGACCTTGTCAACAGGTTGGATGGAAAATAAGCATTCCAATGACCCCCATGATGTTTTTGATGTTGGGGGATTCAATCACTACTGTTTCATGTGATATGGTCCACTTAAAATTTGGATCAGCTTCATTTTTTGGGACCATGCTCTAAAATGAGGAAGCAGATTGCGTACTGAGTAAACTCTGTGGGGCCTATTGTGTTTTACATATTTTATCCATTCTGTTTATCCATTTTATCATATAATTTTACATCGTGAGACAAAAATAAAGCATATCCAGAGCTCAAGTGGACCATACCACATGAAATGGTGTGAATTGAACGTCTACAATTGGAAAATTCGTAAGCTGATATTTGTGTTTTCCATTCATCCATGTCCGTGTGATCTTATGAACAAGTTGGATGACAAACAAACATCACTGTTAACTTTAGGAAGGTTTCAACGATGGAAATCATTATTCCCACTGTTTACTGTGTTATGGTCTACTTCAGCTTTGTATATGCTTTAGTTTTGGGCTCAACGCCTTAATCGATATGTAAAAACGGATGGGTGGCGTGGATAAATGACATACATTCAATGTGGGGCGTACTGCAGGGAGCAACGCACAGTCGCCCCTAAAACCTGCATAATCACGTGTTGTCCTACCAGACTTTTCGTGGGTCCCTTCATGCCGGTGGGCCGCACGTCATGATTTGATTGGATGGCATATACACAAAACGGTGGTCCCCAAATTCTATCTGAAAGTTTCTACCGTAGCCATGAGCAAACCTCCTCAATGCCTACCATAGTTACCTTTGGATTGGCCTACGTGAGTTATCGATCGGCCTTAAATGCAGAGGTACATCCAATGGACGGTCTGGATGGCACTTAAACATAACGGTAAGTCCTCGCATGTACCAATCGAATGTGATGATTCACTCGCGCATCACTCGGTTTGTTTGCAACCGCCATACCCCCGACGCGGATTGCCTGCGAAAGCCTTTGGCATCTCGAACGCTCGGAATCTAGGTGGGGCCCAAAGTAATTTTTTTGAGAAATCTACGCCGTCCAACAGTTTTGTGAGATCATTTTAGGCGTTGGGACAAAAAATGAACTGGATCCAAGACTCGAGTGTGCCGCACTAAAGCAAAAGGTGGGTAGGGAAATTCCTACCGTTGAAACCTCCATGGGGTTCACAGTGATGTTTATATGCCATCCATACCGTTCATAATGTCATTCCTACTGAGATGAGCTGAAAAAAAATATTATCCTGATTCAAAACTTCTGTGGCCCCACGAATATTTCAACTGTGAACGTTCAATCGTCATGTTTTCGGCCCACTTGAGTCTTGGATCCCGTTCATGTTTTGTCACAACGTGTAAAATGGTCTCACAAAATGGTTGGACGGCGTAGATTTTGCACAAACATCATGGTGGGCTCCACCTAGATTCCGAGTGCAGGAGATTTCTGAAAAGGCTTTCGCAGGCATCCCCGCCCTACGGAACCTCCGTTCTATGCAGAGGGTAAAACACCCAAGATCCGTGGAGCCCACCAGTTTCATATGTAAAATCCACTCCGTTCATCAAGTTCTATCCTTGAGTCTAGATCCTGACGCAAGATCCTCGGGTCAAGTGGGTCACACGGCGTTGAACAATGGGGATGCAATGCCAAACATAGATTCGTTTGTAGGGCTACCATGGTTTGCTTTAACTCATCAGGATGAATGAAAAAAAAAATCAAAAAAATCAGCTAGATCAAGCTGCCCACTGAGTGAAATTTAAAACTTTTGGGAGAAATTTTACACTGTTCATATAGGCCACACCTATAGGAATATTTTTATCAGGCCAATATTTTGTATTTACCGTTAAAATAAGGTTTAATACATTATAGACGGAGTGGATTTACACGTAAGGTTTACCAAATTATGGACGGAGTGGATTTGCACATAAAGGAAAAAGTGGGAATTGAAACCTCCATGGTTCCACATTGATGTTTATATTCCATCCATATGGTTGATAATGTGGATGAACTGAAAACACAACTATTAGCCTGATTCAAAACTTCTGTGGCCACATGAATATTTCAACGGTGGAAATTCAATCCTCACGTTTTCGGCTCACTTGAGTTTTGGATCTGGCTCAATTTTTTTTATTACATGTCCTAAAATGAGATCAAAAAACGGGTGGACGGATTGGATTTCTCAAAAACTTCACGGTAGGTTCCCAGCTGCGAAAGGCTTTCTCAAGAAATTAGCGTCCCGGTAACTCTGCAACACCTACTTCAGGAATTCCTGAAATACAAAGCCCTGTGGGGTCCAAAGAGATGTATCGAGTAAAATCTAATCTGTCCATCAGTTTTTTATGATCATATTAATATGAGATTGAAAAAATGGGGTATATAAAAAAGTCACGCCGGCCATACCACAGAAACAGTTTGGATGGAAACTCCAACCATTGAAACCTTCTTGAGGATCACCATGATGTTTATATTCCATCCAACCCGTTGATAATGTGACTCCCTCCAGGATGAAAGAAAAAAACAAATACCAGCCTTATCAAAGACTTTTGTGGGTCTCAATAAGGTTTCAATGGTGTGGCTTCAGTCAATACAGTTTCTGTTGGTAAGGCCCACTTGAGTCTTGGATATAGTTCCTTTTTGGACCCACATTGAAAATTGAGGTGGATAAATGGATGGACGGATTGGATTTCACACGGACATCGTTGTTGACCCCACCGGGCTTTGTGTTGCAGAAACTCTCTTAATAGGAAACTCGCAGCGAACTTTCTCCTTTTAATTACCTTCCCAAAACAACTCTATCTCTGATCCACCGAGGTGGGTGGGGATCCACGACTGTGGGCCCCAACTCTATATTTTCCTTAAATCCACCCCGTCCAATCATTTTGACAGCTCATTTTAAGTCATGTTTTTGAAGGAGATTCATATCTCAGTTGGACCACACCACACAAAACCGTGGTGATTGACAATAAAAACTTCCCGTCGGACACAAAAGTTTTGGATCATACTCATAATTGTGTGGGCCCTTAATCCACTTATTTGTGACCTTATCAAAAGGTTGGATGGAAGAAAAAATCTCGGTGGGCCCTAAGAAGTTTTTTAATGGTGGGTATTCAATCACCACTGATTCCTGTGGTGCGGTCCACCTAAGATTTGAATATCCTTCATTTTTACATTAATATCCTAAAATGATCTTTCAAAACGTATGGACAGAGTGGATTTAATCTACATAAATCAAGGTGGCCCCCCACAGTTAGGGATCCCAACCACTTGGGAGTCTCACCCTTCTCTCCCACTCTATAAAACGTATTTCCCATTTCTATCAATCCCATAACCCTTTTTTATATTTACAATCCCATAACCTTTTTTTATATTTCCCCTTTCTATCAATCCCATAACCTTTTTTCTTCCATACTTGGGCTCGAAAGAAAGACGAGGCCTGATCAATTGCACATCCGTGTAGGTTAAGCTTAACATAGAATTTCATTTATCTTTTTGATGTTGTGTTTTTTTTTTTTTTTTCATCCAAACCGTCAGTGACTCCTATCCGCTTGTATATTCATCCGATTTTAATATTTGTTGTAAGCCGAACATCAGGTGGGCCACACCATAGCAAAAAATCTTAACACCACTTATCCAGATTCAAAAGGGTAGTTTAGTCATTTTAGAAATTACATATATACTCTCGAGATAATTAAGAAAGCTTCCCTACACACACCACAACTCCACGCAATTCCCTTTATACAGCCGTGTCATGTCAAATCTAGATTTGGTGCTACCCTGGTAACAGAGTACTCAGTGCGTCCCCTACAATCCACGACGATCCTCTTCACCTCCTGTAGACACCCCACCTTTAGCTACAATGTTGGTAGAGATAGCTGAATAAATGGAGATCCATATCCCCAAATCCCATGTCCAAACCCAGCCAAACTCACCCCTATAAGCCTCAATCCCCAGCTCAGCTCAAGCCTGAACCCAATCAACTCACCCCTAAACATCAGCCTGAAAAACCCTCCATAAGAAAAACCAGTAAAAAAATCTCAAAAAAGTTAAACTTTGTGAGTCAACCTACTGAGTCCAATCACCGAGTCAACTCACTGAGTTAGTCTAGCCCATGCACCTAGTCAACTCACCGTGTCAACCCATCTTTCAAACCCAGTCGACTCACCTGGTTCCGAGCTACAGCTTCGGAGTAGGTCCAAACCTTGAATCTCGGGCTTTTCTGCTTCAGGTTCGGAGGTCGTACGCTCCGAAGCTGGAGCAGCGAGTCCGTACGGGCGGCCCCCAGGGTGCCGTCCAAACTTATTTACCAGAGTTGCCACTGTTCGTAGCTATAATACCCCCACCCCTTCTCATTCACAACATCCACCTCCCCTCTCTTCAGTCCGAGAGTTTCGAGTCCATCTCCATCCCTTTAGCTCATTCCTCTACCAAGGAGAGCCCGAGTGAGAAGAGCCTAGCCCTGGTCCAGCCCAGTCTGACCCTGCTCCAAGTCTCCCAAGCTACCCAAATTCCTGATCTAGTCACTCGAAGCAAACCCTTGCGACACCTCCGTCCATCCAGCTACTCTTTTATCAACATCATCTCATTCACATCTAGCATAAGTGCAACATTTACTTTTCTTCCAACCCTCCTGCTTATCATATCACTGCCAACACTTTGATTATTCAAACACACAGCATGCATCCCGCATAAAGCACCTGTCAGTTCGAGCGTATGCTCTAGGCTTGCCTGTTAATGGAAACCTGCCCATCAGAAACTCTTACTGTTCATACCTGCATTCATGCATCATATCATTCATGAGAATGTACGAGGATTAAATCAGACTTTCAAGTACTAGTTCAATTTTGTGAAGTAGAGACCGTACTTCGGTACGGGCAGTGTGGGGTGCTTAACATCTTCCTACCCTGTAACCGTGATCCCTTACCTCGAATCTCTGACTGCAGATCAAAATGAGTCATTCTAGAGGAGGGAATTTTTAGATCCCCTTCTCTAACGTTTCTACGGGATCTAGCCGACTGTAGATTCGAAGTAACTGGCTAGTGGCGATTCTGGTCTTATACGAACTCATCTAAATATATCCGATTTAACACGACAACCGATAAAAAGCCCTCGAGAACAAGGCGAGCCAGTGGCACAAACAATGATTCGCGCGCACGCAACCCCCTTTTCCAAAAGGAAGGGAGAATCCGGGAATGCGGAGAGGCGAGCGTCCATAGAATGACGACTCTGCTGGGGATATGCTAGTCCCACTAGTCGTGATCCAACTTGAAAAATGGAATCCCTCCTGTACTTGAAAGTCATTAGTCTTCATACAATCTTATCTGCATAGCATTTCATAAAAAAAAAATAGAAAATCCCAAAACCCAAAAAAAAGTAGAGCATACTTCCCTACCATTACTCCTCCAAACCAAATCACCCTGCCACGTCCAATGCAAAACCTACATGGCTCTCCAATTCCCTGCCCTCGACATACCTGAGGCTTACTCTCCACAGTTAAGCCCAACAGAATCCATGCCAATTCTTGGCATCCAAGAGCTACAACAAAGCATGAAGGCGATGCAGGAAATGCTTTTCCGATTCACACAAGCCCAGGTTTCAACAGTTAACACCTAGGTTGTTCTAGCGCAACAATAACAACCACCATCTCTCCCAACCTCTAGTTCATCCCAACCACAACCGCCAGAGTTCGCTCAGGACTTTTGATATCCTCCTACCAGGGGCCTTCAATCAGAACATCCATCAACCTCAGGGCATTTCTTCTAGTATCTTCCTGCAAATGGGAGCCATTTTCAGTCACATCCCGCAACCCGGACTCCTAGCCAATTCCAACATACTTTCCCTAATAAGAGTTCCAGTCAATTTCAACATGCTCATATGGTCGGAGTTTCTCTGCAATCTCATTTTCCAGCCTTAGTTCAACAAAGTCCCTATAATGAGAGTAATTACCAGGCTCAACCTCCTTCAAGCAGGAATCATAGGAGCATCAATGACACCAATTATTACGAAAGGGGGCCAGCTCAAGCTTGGCAAGGGGCAAGATCTCCCTCATCTGGTCCCTCTAAAATCGAACAACTCCGAGAGCAAATGCAAGATATGAAGAGAAAGTTGCAGAAGCAGTAAGGGGTGGATCTTCCATCCACTAAGTTCAGGGACCTTTGTCTATTTCCCGATGCAATGGTACCTCAAGGCTTTCAGGTACCAAAATTTAAAAGATATAATGGGACGGGGTGTCCTATAGACCACCTGAGATCATTCTGTGGTGAGCTAGATGCTGTGGCAGGCAACAACGGAGTGTTGATTCGTCTGTTTCAAAAGTCCCTGAAAGGCGATGCATTAGATTGGTACACGTCATTGGACTATCATCGAATCAAAACTTGGAAACATCTTTCTCAAGTATTTGTCAATCGTTTCGCATACAATCTTAACTCAGCACCCAGAAGGGCAGATCTTGTAGCCTTAAGGCATGATGAGCCATTATCAACTTACATTACACGGTGGTGGGCAATGGCCGCCAGAATGAAGACAAACATCGACGATGAGGAGCAAATCTCCATGATCATCTACTTGGCAAATTCAAGCATCTCTGGACACCTCGTCTCATATCCGTATGCCAACTTCACCCAACTCATCTGCGCTGGGGAACAAGTCGAAGTTGGAATAAGGGCTGGGATGATCTCCCCTTGGTGGCCTTGTCAGGCCTCTCCAATACAACCGATAGTAGAAGGTGAGCCTACCGGATACGAAAGAAATAATGATAATGTTCCCGTCTCCCATCCAATGAAAGAAGATGATCTTGTCGCCTCTACCGAAGGTGCACTATTCCTCCCTCAGCATAGACAACCGTAGCAACAGCAACAGCCAAGATGGAACTCACTGTTTCCTAATCAAGGTCGGCAAGGGGCACCCCTAACGAGTCCAGTTTCAGAACCCCTCATCCTGCAAGGGGCATCTCCAGTCGATCCAGTCTCCACAATGCAAGGGGCACTTCCTGCATATCCAGCTTTCATCAGCCAAGAAGAGCCTCCTCTCCAGTTTATCCGTGCCATCGACTCTAGTTCAGAATTCGAACCTCTCATCTTACAAGGGGCACCCTCAACTATTTCGATCCCAGAGCCATCATCATGCAAGGGGCACTTTCAGTCACTTCATTCTTCGCACCCATTTCTAACCATGGGTACAATCAGCCCATCTCAGTCAACCAAGGGGACGACCTCCCCGTTGCAACATCACTCAACCAGGGGCACAACCTGCCCATTTCTCAAGCAAACAACCAGGGGCACAACATGCCCACAACAACTGTCTATTGGAATTCTACTTCAACCATCATCCTCTAAGAAGAAGACCCTTCATTGGACAGCATGCCACATGCCCTAGTAGAATTGGGGCCCAGCTTCAATTATGTGGCCACTATCGAGGAGGTCGAAGGGGAGATTGATGTCCAGATTTTGATCGGTCAAAAAATATCAACCATCACTCTTTAGGTCTTGGACATCTCAGCTTCATTCTATCTCCTTTCTGATCGGACCTGGTTTCATAGAATTTGTGTCATCTCTTCAAATCTTCACCAAAGGGTCAATCTTCACCATCATTACCGATCCCAAACAATTTTCCATGGTAGAAGCATCCAACCCTCGAGAGCCTACCATCCCAGCCATGGACGTACAACGCTCTAATGGGGAGGTCTCATACCATCACAATGCAAATTACTTCCCTCGCGCATGTCCCATCTGATTGAATTACGTCTTCCTTCCTACCGAGCGTCAAACCTTCTACTATCAGCTCGAATATCAAGACTCGACCCGAATCATGGTAGTTTAAGAGAATGTGGATAGATAAAGACTGCGATATCGGCCTACTCGGATTAGGAAACCAAAGCACAGAAGTATCAGAAGAAGACGGGGTCATCAAGAAGAAGGCAATCTCTGCATTTGCATACCAATCCAGTTTATCAATGCAGGGATTATCTATCCTGATGATGGGCTGGATTCCACCTTCGATGATCAAGTGAGCAGATCGAGTCTGATAGAGTTGCCTAAAGAAGACTTAAGCAAGGGGCAGGAATTTTCCCCGATCGACTGGACAGCCATCCTGGTCCCACCTCAGCCAGATGAACCCGAAGAGCTGCAATATATCGAGGATGAGCCAAGAGAAATCGCATCAGACACCGACTCGAAGTCCAATTCCAGATCTATCATGATGTTTGGGCGCAACAATGAGGATTGGCCTACTGATCCTTCTGGCCCTGCCTCCTGAGGGGAAGGAGTGTAGGGCAGTAACAGGTTTGTAGCCCCATGATGGCACAATAAAAGCCGACAGTGTTCGGCTCCCCGGGTTGAATCAGGCAACCCCTGGTTCGCATTGCCGTCTTGCTTGGGTCCTTTACCAAAAAAAAAAATTTTAATTTTAGAAAGTTCAAAAGGTTCAAAAAAATTCAGATATTCACAAAATTTCAAAAAAATCAGAAAATCTTTCAAAGCCAACAAAAACATAAATCAGAAATCTTTCAAAAATCCCAAGCAATAAAGTGCGAAGTCTGTCTGTCAAAGCACTTGAGTATGAAGTTGACTCATATGATTTCGATCTAGAGTTGGACTTCAAACTCAAGAGTCTAGATAAAGCCAAATGATGTGGAAAATGATGAGCTGACTCCCAAACTAAGAGAGTCTCCTCGAAAGTTTGAACCAAAAGCCAATGTCATCTCGAAAAATTTCAAAATTACAAACCTAGGATCTCTTGAGATCCATAAGGAAGTGTGCATTGAGAATCCTTGTCTCTGAAAAATAAGCAGAGAATGATCGAATTTTTAAAGTCATGACTGCTCAATCTGACATCCTAGAAAGACTTGTCCGGACTCAACCAAAGGCTTATCAACAAATCCTGGAATCAAGATTATCAAGAAGATGCTGCCAAGACTATGCTTGCATTCCATGCTCGAGTATGCGACTGAACGAATGATCGGAGAAATCTCACTGCTCAATGAAGACAAGATTGCTGCCAACATGTCAGAAAATACTTTAAGTGTCAGCAGCATGTACTCGAATCCATGTGTGTGCTTGAAAACTCTACAACCTGACAATGCTCCAGCTGTTCCCTGTACAAGGTATCTACATCAACGGAAAGATCAACTCGGCATCATTTAACAATTGATTACTTCACAAAGAGGAAGGAGGTAACATTCTGATCTCGTGCAATAATTCTCATGAAGAATGACATCATCAATTGTTAAGGGTTCCCACATGTTATGAACATTGGCAATGGGATGTCCTTCGAAATCTAAGGATGGAGGAGTTCCTCGAGAAGCTTAAAATTAGAAGACAGACCTACGAGTTCGAGTCAAAATCATGTCCCCGTGAGTGCTGATGAAGAATGAACCCAAATAGAGAAAAGTCATATTGGGTTTACAACAAGCATTGCCGCATCTATTGTACTCAAGGGGCAAGCCCCAAGAATCAGAGAAGTTCTTCTGGGAGTCACCGTTTGACTCACCAACTTGAGGGGTAAGGATTTTCTAGAGCCAATCAACGCTGACAACGTGAAAATCTCTCATAGGTAAGCCAATCCAATCTTATCAAGAGTTACATTAGTAGCGCTGAAGTCAAGAGGTCAAGGCTTAGACCTCTGAGAATCCATTCCCATCTACTAATAAGTGTTCCAAATAAAGGGTTCAAAACCCAAAGAAAAAAAAAGAATAGAGCAAAAAGGGGGGGGGGTTAAAAAAAAGGGCCACACAACCTAAAAAAAAAGAAAGAAAAAAAATCGACTCAAAAGAAACACATCTATGCATCCATCCACCTCAGAAGGGTCTGTAGCTAAGGCCGACGGCTCTACCATTGTAACTTAAGATAAGAGCCGAAAGGTTACCATCGGCCGGCAACGATGGATTCCTGACCTCTGGTCGCTGCAGTTATCCAAAAAAAGAAAAAGAAAAGAGATGTGTGCTTAAACAAATAGGGCAGAGTGAAAATCCAAAATGGTACTTCGAGTAAAAACAGTGGGCACACAGCGGACTTGGTGAAAACCCAAAAGGGCGCTGAGGGTAAAAATAGCACAGCTGCCAAGGGGCAGGCAAGATCAAATACCCAGGACGTGGTGAAAACCCGAAAGAGCGCCACGAGCAAAAATAACGGGCAAACTAGACACTGTGAAAACCCAAAAGGGCGCTGCGGGTAATAATGGCTAAGAAAAGAAAAGAAAAAAGGAAAAAAAGTAGGTACATGAGAGGTCCAAGCGGCATGAAGATTCAACAGAGGTAAGGATGACGACTATGAGTCAAGAATTCTTTAAAGATCTGCCTAAATTCTAGGGGCAGGATACCATTGCGCACTATCTTAAGGGGACCAGGACCCTTGGTGAATAATTAAGAAAATCGAGTATGACATCAGGCTGAGTCAAATGTTCTGATTCCTACATGTAAAAGCACAAGTCCAAATCACGCACAGACAGACAAGCACTTGACACAAATTTTCATCTCATGTATTATTATATTTAAAAAAAAATATCTTAGAGGGCTTTCAAAATAAACATCCTCCAGCCAACTCGCGGAGTGCCTCCTGCAAACGCCTTTCTCCTGGTCATTCCTCCCAAAAGGTAAATCTTTCCTCATGCTCAAATACTTCAATCATTTTGCTAAAGTGTTTTCTCTCCTCACAGGTATTAAAGCTCCATCAACCACAAAGTAATCTCACCCGCTGGTAAGAGACAAGTTGTAAAGATAGGCAGTCGATGTGCCATGACAATTAGGATTATTAGGGCTCTCAATGGGTCAAATCTGGATCGGATTCAGTTGGATCTGGCTCCAAGTACATATAGCTGTAGACGGATTCGGATCAGATTCGGATCCGACTCGGATCCAAAAGGTGATATCCAAATCCGATCCATTTATAAATTGTTACATCCATTTCCGATCCAAAATCCATATAACCATCGGATTCGGGTCGGATCTAGGTCCGAATCCACCCCCACTTACAAATCTAAAAGAAATATATAATTTAATATATTTAATTTAGTAGAAAAATGATGCAAATCCCACCATTTACTATGGTATGGTCGACATGGCCTAAAATAATTTGTAAAACGGATGGCTAGCATGAATATAACATATACAGTGGGGTGACAATGAATCAGATCTTAATCGGATTTAGATCAAGCTCGGATATGTTTGCGTGAATCCATATCCGGTCCATCTAAGTAATCGGACCTATTTGAAGATCCAAATCCGGTCCATTTAACTATTCAGACCTATTTTAAGATCCAAATCCGCATTACACGGATTCAGAGCGAATCGGATTTCGGATCTGACCCGCTCCATTGAGAGCCCTAAGGATTACTGTGTCAATCAAGAGCACACCAGAAGCTAAATACAGCGAGGTAAGTATTGATTTTCAATAAAACCGGTCTCAACCTCGAACATTCGAGATGAGATCCGAGTCATTCCAGAAAAATAAAAAAATATATAATTCAAAATTTTCATAAAATCTGGTCCGAAGACCTTAAACTACGTCGGGATCAAGATCCCGATGAATTTTTAATAAAAAGGGACATCGATCTTAACCATCAAAATCAGAATCGATGACTCAAAACATTTTTCAAAATCACAAAAAAAAATATGTTACCAGTCTTGCTACCAAAGTTTTTGTCCGAAGACCTTAAACTACGTTGAGATCAACGTCCCGAGAGATTTTAATAAAAACCGGCATTGGTCTTGATCGTTTGAATTAAGATTCGACGAGTTCGGACATTTTTATAAAAAAAAATGTATTTCCAGCATCGCTTGTACATATTTTTTGGTCCGAAGACCTTAAACTACGTCGGGATCAAGATCCCGATGGATTTTCAATAAAAACTGGCATTAATCCTAACCGTTCGGGCCAAGATCTGATGACCTGGATCATTTCAAAAAATCTATAAAAAAAATGTGTCACCCTATTCTGTACAAAGTGTTGGTCCGAAGACCTTAAACTACATCAGGATCAACATCCCGAGGGATTTCATAATAAAAACCGTCATTCAATCTCAACCGGTCAAGGAAGCTGTCAGATTAGACCGGATCTTTTCACAAAATCATAAAAAGAATGTATTTTCAGCTTGTACATAATGTTGGGTCCGAAGACCTTAAACTACATTGGGATTAATTTCTCGGGGGACCTTTCTTGGTTTCAACCAAAAATCGGCATCGGCCTCGACCGCTCGGATCAAGGTTCGACAACCCGAATCAATTAAAAAAAATACCAAAAAGATTTTAAGCTTTTCATAAAAACCAGTATCAATCTCGATCACTCGAGTTGAAGTCTGGAACTTTCTCGAAGAAAAAAAAATCACCATCAATCTTAACTGCATAAATCTATCCCCAGCGGTCTGAAGACCTAAAACTACACTGGGATTAACTTTTCTGGGGCTTTCTTTCCCAACCTGTCCCGGACATGGCTGACACTTGATCGTATGGGCGTCCGGAATCTTCTAAACAGGCAAGGGCTGAGGCGGGCAGAACCTCGCGATCCTGTTCGTGTTGAACGCATTGTGATAGATAACCTTGATTTGAAAGTCGCTGTTGAATCTGACGGATGTTCCCTATTCCTAAAACTCATGAAGGGGATTAAGGTAGTTGGGAGGTGAAGTGCACCCTCACGAAATTGTGAGCAGCATAAGACCCCAAGCTGGATTGACAAAGGGAAATGTGAGGATTTAGCTCATTTTGTGGCCGAAGAAGTCCGTCTGACGATACGTGGTCTACATGCATTTCACATGAGGAACAGGCAACATTGTGGGTGTGTTGATTGAAAACCCTCAAAATTTCCTCATCCGAAGATGTAAAACTACGACACTTAACTGTGTGAGATTAGTCTTACTTGCTGACGTAAAATGGATCGGGTGCCTTACCAGCAGTAGAAGATGGAAATGGATGAAAATTCCATACCTTTCCCTGCATTTCAGAAAATCCAACAAAATACCAAAACATTACAAAATCATCTTTCAAAAATCACAAAATATTTCCCTTGCTTCAATAAACACCAATCTTTACTCGAACTAAATATTTTCAAAATCACAAAAATATTTCCTTTGTTTTCAATAACCCATCTCCATCCTGACTACTCAGGTAAAGATTCGGACCAAATACTTGTAAAAAATTACAAAAAATTGTCACTATCCCTAGCACAGCACTTCAGGAGTCTCGAACTCCACTCACTTATTTCACAGTTTGGGATGACGGATCCGATCGCCTGCAAATTGGAATCTTGACCACAACTGGCAACTAAACACCATCCCAATCACACCCATTCCCCAGAAGAATATCTTGAGGTAACAACTGACAACCTCCTTCATTCATCCCCACTAGCAAAGAAACAACATCTTGCGACGATGGACCTGATCAACCACCGGTCAGGATCTTGACCAACCCACTGAACAAACATCCGCATCAAAAAGAAAATCTCTAGGGAAGTACAACCCTGCAAGCAATCTCCAGAGAAACCAAGCCGGGGTTCTTTGTCCATCCTTGTCCATGGAAAAATGACGAAAGATATGGATTTCTAAAAATCTTATCTAATTTAAAGGAAAAAGGAAAAGGAAGGATGAAATTGGGAATGATGGAAAAATGGTAGAAAATTTCGAAAAGGGCTACCTATTACCAACTAGGGGATAGTCTACCCGTAACCAAAGCCGAAAATGGGACGTAGTGTGAAAGCCGTTGGAACGACGGTAAGACAAATTCCTGTCATAGGCTTGTTGTTGCTCTATGTACCTTGAGATCTATAGTTTAGTTGATCTATGAAGAAGATAATCCTAGAAACTCATGAAATGAACTTTCACTACGCACACTAGGTTGAAGTTGTTCGAGTTCTTCTATTTATCAATTAATCAGCGGGAATTTCATGTAGACACTTATTATGCTGTGAGAGTTTAAGGTTTTAACTTCTATCACCTAATTTCTCCAAATTTTATACTTGTATGTCTTGGAATGGATAGAAACATAGTTTCTGAAGGAGAGTTGGTTTGGAGGTTTATAATTGCTTCACGCATGTTTTGCTCGGGACTAGCAAAAAGCTGGTTGGGAGGTGTGTTGAACCTCCAATTTATACATTGCATAGCCCTCTACATCACAGTATATGCATGGTTTTCATGTTTAAAAGGACCATCTAATGTATGTTTTGTGATTGTAGGAATGAGAGTGGACTTCATCCAATCAGAGACCAAAAGAATGCATTTAGATGAAAGGGGATGAAGATTGAAAGAGGAGCAAAGAAAGAAGAAAGCAAGTAGAGGAGAGAAGAAGAAATAAAAGAGGAAAAAGAAGAAATGGTCAAGGGTCGACCGGTCCAGACCGGTCAGCCGACCTGCCAGGCCCTGCTGAACTTACTGGACAAAGGGACCAGTTGGTCCGACCGGTTGTGACCAGTCGGCCAACAGGTTGGTGACCCTGCTGAAACCCCCTGGACGTTTTTATTAAGACGGTTCGACCGGTCAGCCAATAGGCCAAATCCCTCCTATGCTCTCTGGATGCTTGACATACACAACCAGACCGGTCAAGACCGGTCGGTCACATACAAAAACGGGTACTTTCCAAACTGGGCTCCGATTTCTTCTGCGCAGTGCGTAACCTTACACAGTTTCTGGATGTTTCCGACGCAACCAAGCGTCCTCACTATAAAAGGACACCTAGGGGCTCTTCCTAGGGTATCATAGAAGCTAATGGACGTCGTGGGAGAAGAAGGAAGCCGTCGTGGAGCGTCTGCAACCTTTCAAACTCTGATTTTTCTATGTTTTCTAGTTCTTTCATGAGTTTTAGTTGTAGTATGACAATGCTTGGTTAAAATCTCTCAGCTAAGGTTGAGAGGTAAAGCTTGTAGCCGATTTCATGTTTAATTCAGTTCAGTTCAAGTTATTTTACTTCAAGTTTGGATTTTTACCTATTCTAGTTCCTAAAGTTGATAGTTTTAGATGTTTTATGAGAGTTCATGTGCTCCAGACATGGATTCCTTGCAATTCTCTGAGATTATCATGTTGTGCTTATTTAGATTAGAATTATAGTAATCCTTGAGCAGGCCATAGTCCATAGGCATGGCTGTTACTCTGAAGGCTATGATTTCGAATTCTACATTAATGAATGGGACTAGAACTTGGAAGTTCAACTTGAGTGGGATTGAATGTGTTTAATGCTTTATTTTCCAACTAGATGAGAGATAGGACTTCACATCTAGTTGTGTATCTTGCTTGGATTGATTGGATTAACATGGGATGGTTACAAGTGGATCCTTGAATGCCTTAGTACCTTAAATTACTGTTTTTCATTAAGTTTCTGTTTTAACATATTGTTCCAATTGAATCTCTTATCTGTTGCAAATTAGGTTGCTGGAATAGTTTGGAACTTGTTCTCCAATTCCCTGTGGATCGACCTCGGTCTTACCATGTTTTATTACTACATCGCAGCCTTACACTTGAGGCGAGCGAACATGGATGCCTAAAGTACCTTGAATGAGTCCAAGTCGACGTAGTGGATCTCTTGTAAGACTACATGGACGCAGGGCAGCTAACCACTTTGACAGTCAAGTGAAACAAGTACTCCTGGAGTGATCCGAGAATGCAACAAACAATCAATCACAGGGTCAGTAACCTTGTAAGACTATGACGGATGCAGAGGCTCTACTGTACCTTTTTTATGTTAGTACCGATCGGGAACGGAAGGGTTGCGATTGAGTACCCAGGTTGCAGCTCATGCAGGGATAATCACAACGTTTTCTCCAAACTCCCGCGGTATGTGCGAGTTATCAATTTTCAGACAATCAACTGACTCAGATACAAAGGCAAGTAAAGATTCCAGACCACGATCTATAAATGATCGGGTCAGAAGTGGGTGTCCACTCGCTTTGACATTCGGTTGCACGCAACCTCTGCCAAAGAGGGCATCTGTAGACACCCCACCTTCGGCTACAATGTTGGTAAAGATAGCTGAATAAATGGAGGACCATATCCCCAAATCCCATGTCCAAACCCAGCCAAACTCACCCTTGTATGCCCCAATTCATAGCCTAGCTCAAGCCTGAACCCAGTCAACTCACCCCTAAACACTAGCCTGAAAAACCCCCCATAAGAAAAATCAGTCATATAATCTCAAAAAAGTCAAACTTGGTGATTCAATCCACTGAGTCAACTCACTAAGTCAGTCCAGCCCATGCACCCAGTCAGCTCACCGTGTCAACCCATTTTTCAAACCCAGTCAACTCACCTGGTTCCGAGCCACAGTTTCGGAGTAGGTCCGAACCTCGAACCTCGGGCTTTTCTGCTTCAGGTTCGGAGGTCGTATGCTTCGAAGTTGGAGCAGCGAGTCCGTACAGGCAGCCCCCAGGGTGCTACCCAAACTTATTTACTAGAGTTGCCACTGCTCGCAGCTATAAATACCCCCGCCCCTTCTCATTCACAACATCCACCTCCCCTCTCTTCAGTCCGAGAGTTTCAAGTCCATCTCCATCCCTTTCGCCCATTCCTCTACCAAGGAGAGGTCGAGTGAGAAGAGCCTAGCTCTAGTTCAGCCCAGTCTGACCCTAGTCCAAGTCTCCCAAGCTACCCAAATTCCTGATCTAGTCACTCGAAGCAAACCCTTACGACACCTCCATCCATCCAGCTACTCTTTTATCAGCATCATCTCATTCGTATCTAGCATAAGTGCAACATTTACTTTTCTTCCGACCCCCTGCTTATCATATCACTGCCAACACTTTGATTATTCAAACACACAGCATGCATCCTGCATAAAGCACCTGTCAGTTTGAGCGTATGCTTTGGGCTTGCCTGTTAATGGAAACCTGCCCATCAGAAACTCTTACTGTTCAGATCTACATTCATGCATCATATCATTCATGAGAATGTACGAGGATTAAATCAGACTTTCATGTACTAGTTCGATTCTGTGAAGTAAAGACCATACTTCGGTATGGGCAGTGTGGGGTGCTTAATATCTTCCCACACTGTAATCATGATCCCTTACCTCGAATATCTGATTGTAGATCAAAAGGAGTTATTCTAGAAGAAGGAATCTTTGGATCCCCTTCTCTAACGTTTCTACGGGGTCTAGCCGACTGTAGATTCGAAGTAACTGGCTAGTGGCGACTCTGGTCTTATACGAACTTATCCAAACATATTCGATTTAACACGACAACCGATAAAAATCCATCGAGAACGAGGGGAGCCAGTGGCACAAACGACGATTCGCATGCACACAACCCCCTTTTCCGAAAGGAAGGGAGAATCGGGGAGCACGGAGAGGCGAGCGTCCACACCTCCCACGAAGTCCTAAGCCTTCTATGATGCCATAGGATCGAACCCTAGGTGTCCTTTTATAATGGAGAGGCCCCCATCGACTCAGAAACTTCAAGAACTGCATAGCCACTTACACAGTGCGTGAAAATCGGAGCTTGTAGAATAAGCCGCTGAAATTTGCAAAATTTACACTGGCCAACCAGTCTTGATCGGTCGAACCTGTTTGGTGGACGTCCAGAGAGTGCAGGAGAGGGGGATTACCTATGGCTGACCGATAGGACCTGTCTAGCTCTTAGTCCAGCAAGTTCACAAGAGAGGCAGTAGGGTGGCAGACCGGTCAGGACCGGTCTAGCTTCCTTGTTTCTTCACTCTTTCCTTCTTTCTTTCTTCTCTCCTCTCTTTGCTTCTTTCTTTCTTCCTTGGTCCACCTTTAGTTATCATCAAATGGCTTTAAAGTGCTTCTTTTAGTCATCAATTGAGTGAAGTCCTTCTCTCGTTCCTAAAATCACCAAACATGCATTAGTTGGTCTTTTAAACATGAAAATCATGCATACAATGTGATGTAATGGGTTAGAATATGTATAAATTAGGAGCTCAACAATTGGTTGTAGATGATAATCACTCATTTTAATTTTCAGAAATAATTGATCAGAATCCTAAGGTTCATTGTTCAGTAATCCAAACTGTTGAAATGATGTTCCTCACCATGGATGATCCTTGCACCAAATGATTAGTGGATTGAAATGACCTTACCATTCCATAGGTGGCCAAGAAATATACGGTTAAGGAAGAAAAATGGTTAACCGTTAAAATTCAACCAAGAGATCTCTAAACCATATCAATGGTTTGGATCATCGAATCATGAACCCCACTTATATGAACTGGGACTGAACAGAACTGCACAAACACAGAGCTTGAGCATTGTATTATGCTTCCAAGGGGACTGAAAAAAAAATGTCGTTTCCTCCTATTCGTGCAGGCATCACTTCATTACTTGAGTTGGTGGGTCGCACTTTGGATGGCCACAGTATTGCTGCACCATCAGATGATCCTAATAGTTTCACTAGTGAGCTGCAAAACAAAATTAACAAATGTTGGTTCATTGGTACCCACCCGTGTACACGTTACCCACCTGTGGACAATGGTTGTATTAATAAATCTGAGGCATCCATCAGTTGGGCTCTATGGTGTGTGACCTACATAACAAAAAATCACACGGATTGAGTAATCCCAACCGTCTATTACCAAGTAAGATTATTCTACTAAGTTTTTTTCTTGGGGCATGGTCCATCCACTGGAGGACATAAGAGTATAAAAATTTGGATTATGAGCCCCACTTGTTGGACCTGAAAGACCATGTGTTCATCTTCGCAGTATCCTCGGGCACTACAGTTCCACTTCCACAGATGAAGCTTGGGTGGATCTAGGAAGCCACCGAGGTGGTTCCATGGTGACTTAAACACATGTGAGCCAGCATTTTACGAAAGATCTAAACAATAAAACTCATATGTTGGAAAGCTCTAATCTCATGATATGTATCTATGTATATCATTATATAATATTGTCTGCAATTCATGGGGCTCATTTTAGATGACTGAAAAAATAAAAAATACATCATGGAGTTAATTTTAACAAGTACATGAGCTAAACTATTAAAGCTAACATAGAGAAGGAAAAAAAAAGTATTAGGGTCTAAACTCAACAAACATATCTGATATGGGCTATGCTATATAAATGCATAAATTGCTCATATTCAAACAATATCCCAATGAATTAATGGTTGAGGAGAAAATTCAGCAACGGCTAGCACTTAAAGGGAAAGAGTTTAATGATCAAAGAGTAATGAATTTTCAAGCTTAATAGTTCCCTCTGTCTTGGCTAATCAACTGCTTTTAGAAAAATGTCAACCAAGGTTAAATACTTCTTATTGTCTTTGGCCTATCAAAAGAAAAAAATACAATGTGAGTGCAATCTTACTTGAAAAAATAATAAATTAAGAACAAATAATTTAACACCTACTTATAATGACTCATATGAATACAAACTTACTATACGATGTTGATTGGCTTATATCTGATGTTTATTCAAACTCTATCCTACGTGCGCGTCTAAGATGGCTTTGTGGTGTAATATACTATTGGAACAACAAGTTAACAAATCCCTACATTTGAAAGCAGTAAAAATGAGAACATAAACCTTAAAAAATCTAAATCTATATTTACACATGTATAAAACATTCATATTAGGCGTCGTATGATGAAATTCCAAACCTGCTTGAAAACATTAGGCTATAGAGATGACATTAGGCCACACATCCTAAACCTGCCTGCCATGTAGGCAATGCGTTAAATTGACTAGGCATTCCTCAACACAATGTGGTAAAACTCCCTGCATAATGAGTTGAAGGTTATTATTAGATGTGATCAAACTCAACGATAGTTACTTAGATTTTACAATTTACTTAATTAGAGGGTGTTTGTACTCCTCTAATGAAAGTAGTTGATTCTTGGATTCCACTCTCACCTACATATATTATCAAATACGTTAAAATTGTGTGTAATGTAAAGGTAAGTCTTATAAATAATGATATTATATGCTACTATATTGACCTGTGACTTCTTTTATCTTTTTTGATTGAGTTTTTTTTTTTTTACTTTTCTCTAATGAACTTTTTATTCTTCCTCCCTTTATACCCTTCTTTCTTTTTTATGGTGGATCATGTACCACTTGACCTACAGGCGAGCCCTCGCCCTCACATATGTCTTGATGTGCAGTGGTGTGTGTGTCTTTAGCACCTTCAGTTTGTTGTGCCTGTGCTTTCATAGATATATTGTCCAATCTATTGATACCTTCCGTCATTATGGTTTTGGCAACTGAAGCTAGCTCATTGGAAATAGACCCCTTGACAATTAGTGCCTGAGCTATGTGAGATAACTCACTATATCGTGTAGTAATCAAACATTTTGGGTCAATCTTTATCGGTTGTCCGTAATCCATCACCACTCCTATTTTTGCATCTTTTGACCATTTTTTTAAATAGTAGTGAGGCGGTATAGCATTTACTTATAAGGAACATAGGACCTTAAGTGCATGCGCACAAAGCACACTAGTGAATTCAAATCTTCTATAACTACAATTCACTGCACTTTCTGAAGGGACATGTAATAGTGCGAGTCCTTCGACGCGAATTCAGCATTGATATCTTAAATGTTCGTGTACTCCCATCCTCACTGAACTGAACTTGTTCCATATCAATAACTTCTTCGACTCATTCTGGAACTCATTAAAAAAATTTCTAGAGTATATATTTGATACTTGGTTCTCTACAATTCATTATGAGACAATGTTGGGAAATGTTTACCTTGACTTGTAATCTTGAACTGCCTCTTCTTCACGACGATCTTCCAATGACTTATCATACTGCTGTATAAGTTGTAAGTTGTCGAATGATCATTTTTCGATTAAAGTATATTTTGACATACTTGTTTATATTCTCACATCGTTGAGTAGTTGTAAGGCATGCGCAAAAATGCTCCTTCTGATATACATGTGCCCACTTCTCGCGAATCCTATAAAGGACTTGCAACCATTTATTTTTTCTCAAATTGTATTTTTGTAGTATTTCATTCTAACGGTCTTCAAATTCCTCTTCTGCTTCATTATCATAAATTCAACTCTTGAAATCTGAAAGAAAATGTGTTAACAACATATGCGAAAGGTGTCTCGTAGCATTTTGAAATATATGCCACAAGCATAGACGATGATTGATATTAGGAAACACCTCTTTGATTGCATTAGCAATTGACATTGCTTGATCAGTAAAAATTATTTTGGGATGTCTTCCCCCCATTGCATTTAAGAATGTTCTGAATAGTCATACAAATGATTATGTTATTTCATCTTGTAGTACTCCTGCACTAAAGAATATAGTTTATCCATGATTATTTATACCAATGATCAGTGCAAATACCACGTCATAATTTTTCATCTGGTATGTAGTAGGAAAGCATATAACATCTCCAAAAAATTCATAATTTGCATTCGACCATGCATCACACCAGAAACAACAAATCAATTCACTATATCCGTTTAGACGGACTTCATACGTGAATAACTTATTGCTCTTCTTCATCTTGTGAAAATAATCCAATAAGGCCTTGGCATCCCCTTCTTTTACAAGACCGATCATCCTTCTTTGAACTAAATTTTGACAATCCGTTCTTATGAAATTCAAATTACAAGTAACTCCTGCTTCCTCATGCATATAAGTGTAAATTTGACTAGGCTGTAATCTAGAAGAAAGCATATTCTTAATCATATAAGCTTGGACAGGTGGTATATTACATTGTGACCTTAAAAGATGCACTTCATCATATTGTGTCAACTCATGTTATGGTTATCTTCAAATTCACTAACCATATAATTTCCATGTATGCCTAAATTGATACGCATATGAGCTAAACATCTTGTTCTTCTAATGCTTCTTTCTTCCATTAGAGTGCTGGCATTTTTCTTCACCTTAAACCCTTGGAAAGAACAGACAAACAACTTCATTGTAATGATGCTACTTTTTTTTGTCGATATTGCTTCTCTTTTCTTATACTAAATCTCATAGATCAGCCAAAAGAATTGCAAAATTGGAACGCTTTTTCCAGTGTAGTGAAGAGCATGTTACGAATTTGAGAAGCGTTCCAACCATGACTAACTTCTTCACTGCGATAACTTCCCATATCCGTGTTGTTAATTTATTCTTTTGATTCAATTGAAATATACATATCTGTGTTATGCATATGCTCTTTTGATTCTTATCCCTCATGCATTTGCTCTAATGAATCGATACTTTGATCACTATCATTATCCATAGTCTACACAAAGAGTATGAACTCTTATCAACATAAGATTACTACAACAAAAAAAGAAGAAGCCAAACTAAAAAATAACCGAGTGTAATAATTGACAACATCCAAGTGGGGCATAATAGTTTAATAATTCTAAACTATTAATATAATTCAAACTACAAATTTTGATTTTTTTAAAAAAAATCCCTAAAATTTATATTTTGAATTTCTAAAAATCCCTCACAATTTATATTTTAAGTTTTTTTAATTAAAAAAATAACTTTTTTACCTTAAGCGACTGCTCCAAATTCAGAAAGGAGAACGTGTTGGTGCTGCTCAATGGTTGAGTCTCACGAATTTTGAAAGAAAAAAAGCCTTACCGAGTAACTCAGCTCGTTCTTACACGTTGGCTGCCACTGGCTAAAGAGAGAGAGTGGAGTGAGAGGAGGGAGAGGAAATGACGCAAGAAGGGAAGTGGATTACATATTGAGTTAGTGTACTAAGTAAACCTTATGGGCCCACCATGATTTATTTTTTTATCCTCTTCATCCATCCATTTTAACAGATAATTTTAAGGCTTGATCCAAAAAGCGAAGCATATCCAAGGCACAAGTGGACCACACCACAGGAAACAGTGTGAATTGAACATCTACCATTGAAAAATTCATGGAGGCCATAGAAGTTTTGGATCAAGCCGATATTTGTTTTTTCCATTCATCCATGTCTTTGCAATGTTATGAACAGTTTGTATGACAAAAAACATCACCGTGAGCCCTAGGAAGGTTTCAATGGTGGAAATCATTATTCCCACTGTTTCTTGTGGTATGCACCACTTGAGCTTTGGATATGCTTCAATTTCGGGCTCAACCGCTAAAATGAGTGGGAAAAACCGATGGATGGTGTGGATAAATCATATACATTCATAGTGGGCTCAACTGAGTTTACTCAGTACAATAAAAGCGTACCCATTCACAAGCACACGTATTTTTGGCGAAGCCTATGGCAGGAAGTTCAAACACTGGGAACATAGGTGGGGCCCACCGTGATGCTCGTGAGAAATCCACCCCGTTCATCCTTTTTTGAGGTCATTTTAGGACTAAGACAAAAATTGAGCCGGATCTAAGACTCAAGTGAGCTGAAAACGTGAGGATTAAACATCTATAGTTGAAATATTCATGGGGCCACAAAAGTATTAAATCAGGCTAATATTTGTGCTTTCAGTTCATCCCAGTAGGAATGGCATTATGATCGGTATGAATGGCATATAAACATCACTGTGGACTCAGGGATGTTTCAACGATAAGAATTTCCCTACCCACCTTTTCCTTTAGTGCGGCCCGCTTGAGTCTTGAATCGGGCTCATTTTTTGTCTCACGTCCTAAAAGGAGCTCACATAGAGGATGGACGAGGTCAATTTCTCACAAACATCACGGTGGGCCCCACCTACGTTCCCACGCTGTAACTTCCTGCTAAGGCTTCCGCAAAAAATCATGCATCCATTTGCTTACCATTCGGAGAGATTCTCGAAAGAGAGAAACTTAGGAGAGAGGCTCGCTCTCGAAGTATTAAAATCTCCTCGAGATGCAGATCTCACCCATGGTTGGGATTTGTGCGTACGTAGTGTATGCAAGCTGTGGGTGTAGCAAAAATTTTCCCCCAAACATCTTATTTGAAAATAGCATGAAATTTCTCATGAAAATAGTGTAAAAAAACAAATGGAGGAAAATGTCTTTCCTTTCTCACGCTTTCTTGGAAATAACATTTTTCGAGAAATATCATTTCCTTCCTCATGCTTTCCACAAATCCAAATAGGGCCTAAATGACTTAAGGAAATCAAACTAATCCTTAAACAAAAGGTAAACAATTAAGTGAAGACAAATCACACCTAATGCTCCAAGCACTAACAATAGTAGTCGGCATCCTCATAATTCTCCAATTCTGCACCTGAAATGTTTATTAACCGTGAGCTCGATAACTCGTAGGGCCACTTCACACCCATGGGTTTGGAAATTTTAAGTTTACATGACAATCCATCATATAATCACAGTTAACAAATTCATAAGTAAAATTCAGACAATTATAAAGAACATGCACTTCCGTAAGCAGTATAAAGCCTGATATGCATGTCTTCTGATCAATGAGTAGCGGTAAGATCCTTTGGGATGAATGTAAGTAATTTTATTATTTCAATCCTTTTAAGGGATGACCTAGGGCTCACACCGTAACAGAGTGGGCCCCAAAGGGTATTGTATCACAGAAACACTTGGCTATTGATGTTAAAGTAAATTTGTATTCTTATTGAGATTGTGGAGATATGCCACCCAAGAATATGATGACCACTTTGTAGGATTTTAGTAGAATTTCATAATTGGCATCTGAGGAGCCGAGAGGAGTATCATAGGCCTAAATGGATTATATGGAGAAGATCCTTAGGACCTTCCAGAGTCAGCCACAGGGTTTAGATGGGCCAAAAGCCACCAGCTGGAAATTGATTCCCCTGCCAGTGTTATGGCAAGACTTAAAATTGCCAATTTGGCCTCATGGCAACTGAGGTGCAAAGGAGACATGAGCAATGAGGGAAATAAGCTACACTTTTATTAACTAGATCAGTGGAAAGCTCATTGCCCTCATTTCTGAGGTCTCCTTATGCCCAAGAGAGGCTAGGATGAGTATGAGAGGTGAAGAAATTGGCTAAAAAATAAGAGTTTCCTGAGATTAGAAGTGTGCTTGGGAGGCTCAATAGGAGGATTTCTGCTATGCTAAGAAGCAATTTGTTTCAAGAAAGTTCGTTGACAACCGGAGTTGGATTAGAATCAAAGATGCTTGATTAGCTCTTTTCATATAAGAGTGCTTGGTTTTTCTCTTTCTCCCATATTTCCGAAAGCTTATACCAACATCCTAAACATAACATTCAAACATCTTACTTTTGCTTTCTTTTTTCCTTTTATTTTTTTCTCCCATGTTAGTCTACTTAGACCCTAATTGTAGCATCTCATAGAACTCCTTAGATCCCCCAAAAAATCCAAATCTTGTAAAGTAGAGACGCAATTTAAAAAGGTGGAAAATGGTGCTAATCCTTTCTTTTTTCCATCCCCAAGGTCCTTATTTAGAATATTTGCTCCCAGACCACGTACGGAGTCATTGGTGTTGGGGAATTTCATGATTTTCCAACCCGAAGTCAATTATGCGGTTTCTAATCGGCCCTATTTTCTAGGCCTTTTTTGACTAGTGGCAAGTTTAAATTACATGTATCATTATACTTAAGTCAATACCACACCATTTGCCCAACATAACTAAAAGCCAAAGGGGTGAACAAACTCTTGCGGTAGTTGTTCTCAGGTTGTTATCGTAGAAAAGATAAGAGGGAGAGAGAGATTTCATGCCCGAAAATCTGTCCCCCTACAATCTCTCTTGGAATCTCTCTCTATCTGCTGTGTTAATTGACAACCTCAATAAGAAGAACTGAAGCATACACTATAGGGCCCACCATGATGTATGTGTTACATCCAAATCCAATCTGTTCATCAATTTGGCAAGCTCACCATGATGTATGTGCTACATCCAATCTCTTTATCAATGTGGCAAGCTCATGTTGGGACATGAGATGAACAATGAGAGAGATACAAAAATGGAGTGGGCCACACCATAAGAAACATTGGGGTGAAACACCCTTCGTTCAAAACCTTCCTAAGGTCCACCCTCGTGTTTATATGCAATCTAACCCATTCATAAGATCATTGCCACGGGGATGATGGTGGGCTTTGGATCCTACTATTTTTCATGGTGTGGCCCACTTATGCATATGCCTGATTTTTTACCTCATCTCATGATGTGAGCTGGCACAATGGATGGATGGGGTGGATTTAACACATACAATTTTGGTGGGCCTCATAAATTTGTTGGTTAGGGCTTGCTCTATTTATGGACGGATTACCATGCAAATATCAAACCAATCTAACAGATAACATCCATTTGAGTGATGGACTTTTAATATGGATGATCAAGATTGTTTACACAAGAATGGTGTAAACGTCAGATTCTGGTCACAGATTTCCTCCCTCCAGATGCACAATCTTCCCGAAGACGAATCCTTTCTCCTCACCTGAAAATCAAAGAGAGAAACTAAGGGTGGCCGGCCCTCGGCCGTTAGCCCTCCAATGCTTAAGTTAGAGATAAGCTTGAAAGTAAGATGAAGTGTGAAACATGAATTGAGATATATTGTGTACCTTCATCATCGATGGAGCCATCTATTTATTTAGGTCCGAGTGGATTTGTTTGTTACGTAAGCTGTTGAGATCTTCCTGATTTCAAGGGATAAGATGTCATCTTATCATATTAGACACCTAGCTGAATACGTTCCTTAATGGAGATTCCATCTAATTCGGGGCCATGAGTAGAAATACACCAATCAGGCCTGTAATCTGGTCCAAATCATGAGCTATATGGGCTGCTGAGACTATGACCCTAGAGACATTCCCCCCAAACAATTAGAGAGCAAGGCTGCTCGAATATGAATGACAAATGGCTTGCGAGCAGGCCCTCCGAAGATACGACATGCGCCCAACTCGGCTCGCTAGACGAAGTATCATGCTGTTCTGCTAGCGGAATATAATACTAAGGAGGCACTTGCATGTCGCACGTGAACCATGTGATGCTGCTTGAGAGATGTGAAATTGCTCGAGAGATGCCGATCGCAAATAGTTTTGACCAACTTTATTCTACAACAAATAGGTCAAATCAGCAATTTGATCTGCCAATTATTTTTCGGACCCTTCATGGATTGCATATGAATTTAAAGAACCAATTTTGTTAGGCAGTTGTAACGATCCATCCATGGTTTGGAAAATGGATGGCTATAAAAATAAGGCCAACTTGAGGATGTATTGGATCATCTTATCTGTGTAATTTTTACATGTTAGTCCACAAAATGTGCTCTAAAGTGGAAGCGGATTATGGCACACCACCCACATAGGCGGTGTGTTGACATCACCAAGTTCTTTGGGCTACACCATGATGTGTGTGTTATATCCACACCGTCCATCCATTTGTTGAGATCATTTTAGGGCAAGAGCCCAAAATCCCTAAAATGAGGCACACCCAAAACTCAAGCGAACCACACCACATAAAGTAGTGGGGATAATGATGCCCATGGTTAAAACCTTCTTAGGGTCCACTATGATGTTTATTTTTCATCCAACCTCTTCATAAGGTCAATAGATTTGGATGAAGGGAGACAATAAATATCAACTTGATCCATTCATCCAACCTGTTCATAAGGTCACACAGACCTTGATGAAGGGAAAAAATAAATATTAACTTGATCCAAGACTTATGTGACTCATAAGATGTTTTCAATGATAGACATTCAATCCCCACTGCTTTCTGTGGTGTGGTCCACTTGAGCTTTGGATTTGCTTCTTTTTTTAGCTCATGCCCTAAAAAGATCTCGCCAAATGAATGGATAGTGTGGATATAATACTTGCATCATCTCTGTTATATCCACACCATCCATTCATTTGGCGCTATGTGTTATATCCACGTTGTCCATCCATTTGGTGAGATCATTATAGGGCAGGAGTTCGGATCCAAAGCTCAAGTGGACCACACCACATAAAGCAACGGGGATTGAACAACTACCATTGAGATCTTCTCTGGGTCACAGATTGGAAGGAAGGCAAGTAAACATAATGATGGGCCCAAGGAAGTTTTCAACAATGGGCATCATTGTCCCTGTAACTTTCTATGGTGTGGTCCACTCGAGCTTTGGATTTGCCTCATTTTTGGGCACATGCCCTCAAATAATCTTGCCAAATTGATGAATACATGGGGCCCACAAAACCCGGTGATGTCAACCCACCACAAGGCTAATGGTGTGTGGCACACTGGAGCGGATTAGGTGTTACCCTTATCTTGGGTACTACCTAGATGATGTTTTGTATATCCACGCCATTAATTCAGTTTTTGGCCCATTTTAGGCATGTTCCCAAAAATCAAGCAAATCCAAAAGTCAAGTGGACCACACCAAAGGAAATAATGGTGATGAAACACACACCATTAAAAAAATCTTTAGGCCCAAAGTAATGTTTTTTTACCATCCAACATGTTGATAAGGTCAAGAAGAGTTAGATGAAGGGAAAATACAAAGATCAGCTTGATCCAAAACTTTTGTGGCCCACAAAACGTTTTTAATGGTCATGCAATAGTCACCACTGTTTTCAATGGTGTGGTCCACCTAAGATTTGGATCTGTTTAAGTTTTGTGATAATGCCTTAAAATGAGCTGGAAAAAACGAATGGACTGTGTGGATATACAACATATTTATCGAGTTGGGCCCCACACGGTAGGGGTAAGGCACACTAAGGTGTTTCTTCCATAACACCTTATCCACTACTGGGGCACCCACACAATCCGCTTCCACAGTCCATCCATTTGGCGAGATTATTTTAGGGCAAGATCTCAAAATTGAAGCAGATCCAAAGCTCAAGTGGACCACACCAAAGAAAGCAGTGGAGATTTAACTGCTACTCTTGAAGACTTCTTGGGGCCACAGAAGTTTTGGATCAAGCTGATATTTATTTTTTTCCCTTTATTCAGGTCAGCATGACCTTGTGAAGAGGTTGGCAAATAAACATCATGGTGGGCCTAGAAAGGTTTCAATGGTGGGCATCATTATCCTGCTTTATGTGGTGTGGTCCATTTAAACTTGGTGATGTCAACCTACCACACACAATCCACTTCCCAAGTGGAAGTGAATAGGCAGTTAAGATCGGTCGATTGAACTATCCAGTGAAGCCAAACTGATGGGACACGAGTCACTTACAACCAGCAACACAAATCCCTATGGGACCTGCTGAATTTTCAGTGTGAAATCTGCTCTGTCCGTCAGTGCTGCTGGATCATGTCACAGTAAGAAACAAAACATGAAACAAATACAACACTCAAGTGGGCCACACCACAAGAAATAGGAAGGACTGAGCGCTCACCATTGAAATCGTAATGGGCCACTAGAAGTAATGGATCAGGCTTATATTTATGTTTTTCCTCTCATCCTGGTGGGATTCACCTTGTGAACGAGTTGGATGGAATTTAAACATGATGGTGATCCTAGGAAGGTTTCAATGGTGGGCATTTCCATTCCCACTGTTTCTTGTGGTGTGGCCCAATTAGAGAAGAGGCCAGATCTATTACAAGCACTTGTACGTTAACGTAAACGTACAATGCAATTTATGAGGCCCATACTGTTGAGTGTATGCAATCCAATCCGTCCATCACATACATCTAATGATGCTTTCCTTTGTGACCAAAATTCATTTCAATCCAAAACTCGGGTGGGCCACTCAATGGGGAAGAACATCCTGACCACCCTTCTACCTTTTAAGGGGCAGTTTCATCATTTCGAAAATTCGGTTGCTAACACTTACACTAGTCTTTCATACACGCATGTGTTTCTCGCCCAACTGAATTTGTTTTGGCGGAAAATATTTCGGGAAGGTTTTCTTTTAGAAAGCATATACAAGGTGGGCCACTGTAAATGTATGTAGTTTATCTAGACCGTCCATCCTCTTTTCCAGATCATTTAAGGGGTTGAAACCAAAATTGAAGCATATCCAAAACTCAGGTAGACCATACCACAAGAAACAGTGGGTATAATGATTTCCACCGTTGAAAAGTTTCTTAGGGCCGCAGTGATGTTTATTTGTCATCCAACCTATTCACAAGATCACACAGCCATTGATGAAGGGGAAAAAAAATATCAGCTTGATCCAAAATTTCTGCGGCCCCAAGAATTTTCCAATGGTACAGGTTCAATTCACATTGTTTCCTGTGGTGTGGTCCACTTTAGCTTTTTATAGCTTTCATTTTTTGTATAAACCCATAAAATTTTATTTTAAAATGGATGAATGGAGTGGATGAAATACATAAATGATAGTGGACCCCGTGGAGTTTACCCAGTACGCTTAAAGTACTAAGTTACTCAGTATGCAATTTGTTTCCTACTGACGGAATCTGTGGAGCCCACCGTGATGCTTGTTCGAAATCCTCACTGTCCATGGGTTTTTCCATATCAATACAGGACATTGGAAGAAAAATAAGGTAAATCCAAAATTTAAACGAGCTACACAACAAGAAATAGTGAGATCAAACGTCCATTATTGAAAAATAGATGGATGAGGTAGATCCAAAACTTAAACGGGCCACACAACTGGTAATAGTGAGATTAAACGTCCAGTATTGAAACATTGGTAGGGCCAAAAATAGTTGGATCATCTCTAAGAATTTTGCTATTAAAGCATTGGTAGGGCAAAAAATAGTGAGATTAAACGTCCACTATTGAAGCATTTTGCTAGTCCCGAGCAAAACATGAGAAAATAATCTAAGGATTTTTCAAAATGCTGCAATCAATCTTATCCTCGACAGTTTTCATCAATTGAAATCATCTCGAGACTTCTCTTATTTCCTAACAAAACAAATAGTAGAGTTTTCAAGGCATATAGTTTTGAGAAAATTTTAAATCTAGATTCTAGTCACTTAGTAAACAACTTAATTGAGTTCAAAGCATTAATGATTCAGTAGAAGCGTTCTAAACATTGAGTTTCATGGTGTATGGTGAAATCTAGCCTTAACACAACTAGGGTCAGTCTTCTACTTTCATATTAACGCCAATGATTGAAGAGAATGGTCAGATCAACCAAGTCACTGATTCCGAACCTTACTACTGTTCTTTGCAATATTTTTCCGGCTTTTGAATTTTTTTTTTTTAATCAAGAATCGATAGCCGAAGACTCCAAAAGACTCACTTTGTACTATGGTAATGTTTTGTAATGGTAACAACAATGGATGAAAATCCTTTTCCCAGATTACTATGAATATTCTCTCTTTTTTTTCTTTTTTCTATGAACAAAGTAAACAAGGATCTCCAGGCTTGGTTCTTATCACTCTCGACAATCATCAAGTCAACATTATAATATCAAACTCAAATCCTAGCAATGCAAGCTAGATGTGAACTATGAAAATTCATGACTAAATCAATGTTTATCATTTTCTAATAGAAAATTAATGGAAAGAACTCAATTTTGAAATTTACTAAAGCATGTAAACTCCAAGCTTTAACATTGTCATCATTAAATGTCTTTTCATTCTAATATTTAAATTATTTCAAAATCACATAAATTCATAGATTTTTTTTTAAATAGCATAAAACCAGAAAAAATTTAACAACATTCTTAATAAAATTCCGCAGGAATTCCCAACCCATAACCTAAATTCGACATTGTCCTCAATGTTGAAAAATATGCAATGTAACATAATATGAGAGTAAAAACAAAAAGAGGAGTGAGTGAGAGAGTACCTGAAAGAATTATCAAAGAGCGAGTTTATTCATACCTAATCATAAGCAAAGATAAGAAATCCTAATCTAAACTAATTTATCCTAGGAAAGCAGGGAAATGGATCTTCATCAGACTAGGAGATCAATCAAGGAAATAAACTAGAGCAAGATTATCATGTATTTCAATAAATTTCACATTAGGACCGTCCACAGTCCTGCTCGGCAATGTACATGAGTGTTCTTAATCATTATGGGCCAATAGAAATTTCCACCTCATGTAAGAGAAAAGAAGACATCATCAAGAAGATATCTCTTTAATGCATTAACTGGGCAATGGTTTATCAAAAATGGATATTCCCAGTAATGGTCTACTTTAGTCTAAAATGACCAAAGCGATGGAGAGACTTTAATTAATGATTCTTCGAATGGTGATGTCTTCTTCGTACAATCAGAATTTTTTGGTGCTTCCACAATAAATGGTATTAGTTGTGAATCAGTGGAAAATGACTTTTCACGCACCGGGGTGGGATCTTGCAAGGCCTTCACTATTTCTTGAATCATGGGATCGTCCGAATCTTCAAAGTAAGTCAAGCAATCTTCACAAGAGTCGGAATCTTTAATCAAGGAGGACTCTTCTTCCACAATGAAATTAGGCATGACAATTTGTTGGATTGTATCAAAATCACTTTGTTGGGGAATTTCCATGGCATGATTATTAATTAGAGGCTTAGAAGAGATTAACCTCTGGGGAAACAGGACCACGAGCTCATAAGCACACTCTGACTCTTCATCTTGTTGAACATCACCAATCATATTATTACCCTTAGATTTTTCAGATTCCTCAGGTTCGTCAACTTTCATTAGAATCTCTTCATTGTATCTAAAGGTAATAGTATCTTCGTCACGCTCAACAAGTATATCGGAAGAATTGAAGTCAATCACCTCAAGTTGTTCAATTAGGTTAAACAGAGGTTGGACTAGGGGAGTCATTTCCTCCTCATTGGTGAGGTGTGATTTCATGTGCTCAGTCAATGTTTCCATCTCATTGATGATTTGCGAGGTGCTTTCCATTTGCAACGTATCCTTGATGGTCTTTTTCGGTGGAGACACATAAATAGGGGGCCCTTGGGGATAGTTAACATTTATTGTTGGTCCGTCTCTCCAACTGGAATTTTGATAGTTACACCAATTAGGTTCGTTCGCATTATATGATGGCGCACTATATGGTTGTTGATAAGCATAACCATACAAACAATCACGCATCGACCTAACTGGTCGAGCATGATATACATTGTTCTCATTCAAATACTCACGCAACGTTTTAACCGGTGGAACATTGTTCTCATTCCAATACTCACGCAACGTTTTAACCGCTGGAACATTGTTCTCATTCCAATACTCACGCAACGTTTTAACCACTGGAACATCATATACATTGTTCTCATTCCAATAATCACGAAGCGTTTTACTGGATGAAACTTTACGTGCATTGTTCTCATGTAGATAAACATGCATAGAGCGTTCCCTGACATTGTGCATTGATTGCCTTTCATCCTCTAGAAGAATTTTAGCATATTTCTGTGTCCACTCATCATGCATGGGCATGATAACAATCTAATTGAAAACAATAGAAAATCTAGAAAGAATAGTAAAAAAGGAAAGAAGGAAGGATGTTACCCGAGAAGAAGAATGCACAACTAAGGATAATCCCTAAAAACAAAACAAATAAGTTAGTAAATTATTAACAATATATACATAAACCAATTCCAAAAATATTCTTAAACCGATGCCAATCCCCGGCAACGACGCCAAAAACTTGCTATAACCCAAAGATTGCACACCCAAGTGCAGGTAGCGAAATAGTAAAACACTCGGTGACACGAGGTCGAACCATAGGGATTGAGGTTAAGAACACTCAGAGGAATTAGTTTAGGTGTGAGAGATGAAATCTGAATTATCCACGAGAGTGGAGCAAGTTGTGTGTGGTGAAAGATAAAAATAGAAAAGGGGCTAAGGCATTAGGGATCCACCTTTGATTTATCCACAAGGATTGATTTATTGGTCCAACTATAACTCAACTGGAATCGAATAAAGATTCATTCAAATCGGAAGATGAAACGGTTAAACCACTTGCATATTTCATAAAAGATAGTGATCTGAACCGATTGATTTGACTATGAAGCACTCGTTAGTTGATCGCAAGGAATTCTAAGCATCTACTGTGCCCGGAGTCGAAAATGGATCAAGAAATTATACAGATCAACTACCTTGCCAAAAAGTTAATCGATAAGATCACAAATCATACGATCAAATGCATACTTACAAGATATGAAGCTTTGATTGACCGATCAAACCGTTAAGATCTCGTCTATCGATCGCAGGGAATCCAAAGCATCCAATGTGCTCGGAGTCTACAATGGATCAAGGAATTTTACAAATCGATGACTTTACCTACACTAACTCGATGACTGTAGGGAATCCAAAGCATCCATCGTGCCCGGAGTTGACGATGGATCAAGGGACTTTATTGATCATGAACTAGCTAATTGGTGTGCAAGGGACCTCAAGCATCCAATGTGCCCGGAGTTGACGATGGATCAAGGGGCTTACACAACAATAGCGTCCGCTGAGGTGGAAAACCGAACCAATCAACTAAACAGAACTCCAAAATTCACACACCATTGTTGAACCAAAAGAATCAAAGCTTGCAAATTTCTTCAAAGGCTTCACCCCTAACCTTAGCTAGAGGTTTAGCTAACCATGCTACAATGGAAGATTAAATTTTCTACAAAGGAAAAAACTACTCTACACTACAAAACTAAGAAGGAAAGAAAGAAAGAAGGGAATTTGGACTATGGGATCATTTGAATGAGAAGGGGAGGAGCTCCTTTTATAGCTTTTTGGGAAGCTCCAAGCCTAGGTGGTACTCCAAGCCTAAACCAAATTTTTATTTAGGTTTGGGAATGGAGTTAGGCTTGGATGATGAGGTGGCACTTCTAAGCCAATAGATTTGCTTTTTAGGTTTGGGTTAGGAGTTAGGCTTGGAATGCCCAAAGCAAACTTTTCTTTTTGGTTTGGAGCTCATGGATGAAAGAGGATGGAGAGAGCATTTGCTTAGCCCAAGGATGGAAGATGGCAAGGTGAGTTAACTCGGTGATGAGTTGGAGTTGACTGGGTCCACATGCTAGACATGGAGAATCTGAACTGTCCATTGAAGATGGGTTGCTTCCAGATGAAGGACAGTGTTGTTGATCATCTGAGGTTGATCATGGTCATTGGAGTTGCTTGGAGCAGCTACTACATGATTGGAGATGGACGTCTACTGGTTTGCTAACCATTGATCAGCTACTAGACATTTGATTGAAGGCTGATGTGGTGAGCTGAAGCTTGGAGATGGCTGGATGAAATGAAGTGATGGAGTCTGCTGATCCAGGTGGATGGGTGCTGCTGATGCATGCGTGAATTGTGGGGTCCACTGGATTGAGACGGTCTAATGGCTGGACGTTAATGGACGCTGGTGCTTGGATGGACGGCTGATGCTCTGCTGGGTGCTGATTACACACGTGTGGATTGGAACCATTCCACCAGCTACTAGATGATCAGTTGTAGAAATGGATGGTTGGATGAAACATGCTGAAGGAGAAAACTCCACTTGATCTGCTGCTGATTGACGTTCAACAGGTGGGTCCCTTACTGTTTGCAAATGGACGGTTGGAGTTGCAGCACTACTGCTGCACGTGCAGGCTGTGGGGACGCTAATGGACATCTAATCCTGTTAGACGGTGATGATGGAGTCCACTGAACTGGATAGTTGGAATTCTTGAGTGGGGCCCACATGGTCGCATTTCGAATGCTTTTACCGAAGTACGAGTGGGTGCGTAACCAACTAGGAAGACGCTGCATCATGGTACCGAGACTACGGAAGCACTCTGGCCACATACCGAAAATATTAACGCACACTGTACCCCTAAAATAGAACTGTTCCACTCTGACTTGCACTACAACCCTTCGATGACACGCCAAACGCTTTCACCAAACTACGAGTGGGTGCGTAACAACTCAAGAAGACGCTGCGTTAAGGTACCGAGACTTAAGAATCACTCTAACCACGCACCGACGAACATGGACACACACATGACCCACAAAATAGTAACGGTTCCCTCCGACTTGCATTGCAGCCCATGCCGTCGCATTTCGAATGCTTTTACCGAATTACGAGTGGGTGCGTAACCAACTAGGAAAACACTACATTATGGTACCGAGACTACGGAAGCACTCTAACCACATACCAAAAAATAATGACGCACACCGTACTCATAAAATAACATCGATCCACTCTGACTTACACTGCAGCCCTTCAGTGGCATGTCGAACGCTTGTACCGAATTATGAGTGGGTACGTAACCACTCAAGAAGACGCTCTGTTAGGGTATAGAGACTTAAGAATCATTCTAACCACGCACCACCGAACATAGACACACACCGGAACCCAAAATAGTTACGGTTCCCTCCGACTTGCACTGCAGTACATGCAATCGCACGTCGAACGCTTTCACTGAACTATGAGTGGGTGTGTATCCACCTGGAAAGACTCTCTATCATGGTACTGAGACTATGGAAGTACTATTACCACACACCGAAAAAAATGATGCACATCGTACCATTAACACAGCACAGTTTCACTCCAACTTGCACTATAGCCTTTCGATGACACGCTTAACGCTTTCACCAAACTACGAGTAGGTGCGTAACTACTCAAGAAGACGCTGCGTTAGGGTACCAAGACTCAACAATCACTCTAACCACGCACCGACGAACACGGACACACACAGGACCACCAAAATAGTAATGGTTCCCTCCGACTTGCACTGCAGTCCATGCGGTCGTATCTCGAATGCTTTTATCGAAGTACAAGTGGATGCGTAACCAACTAGGAAGACGTTACATCATGGCACCGAAATTACGGAAGCACTCTAACATCATACTGAAAAACATTGATGCACACCGTACACCTAAAATAGTATCGATCCACTCTAACTTGCACTACAGCCCTTCGGGGGCACGTCGAACGCTTTCATCGAACTACGAGTGGGTGTGTAACCACTCAAGAAGACGCTGCATTAGGGTATCGAGACTCAAGAATCACTCTAACAACACACCAATGAACACAGACACACACCGGACCCCCCAAAATAGTAACGGTTCACTTCGACTTGTACTGTAACCCATACGATCGTACATCAAACGCTTTCATGAAACTGTAAGTGTGGGCGTATCCACTTGTGAAGACTCTCCTTCATGGTATTGAGACTACAGAACCACTCTACATAGACACCGACTAACATTGATGAACACCATACTGTACCCCTAAAATAGCATTGATCCACTCCGACTTGCACTGTAGTCCTTCGATGGCACATCGAACGCTTTCACCGAACTATGAGTCGATGAATAACCACCAAAGAAGACGCTGCATTAAGGTACTGAGACTCAAGAATCACTCTAACCACGTACCGACTAACACGGACGTACACATGACCCCCAAAATAGTAACGGTTCCTTCCGACTTGCACTACAGCCAATGCGGTCGCATCTCGAATGTTTTTATCGAAGTACGAGTGGGTGCGTAACCAACTAAGAAGATGCTGCATCAAAGTACCGAGACTACAAAAGCACTCTAACCACACACTGAAAAAAATTGACGCACACCGTACCCATAAAATAATACCGCTCCACTCCAACTTGCACTACAATCCTTCGTTGACACGCCGAACGCTTTCACTGAACTACGAGTGGGTGCGTAACCACTCAAGAATACTCTGCATTAGGGTACCGAGATTAAAGAATCACTCTAACCATGCACCTTCGAACACGGACACACATATGACCCCCAAAATAGTAACGGTTCCCTCCGACTTGTACTACAGCCCATGCGGTCACAATTCAAATGCTTTTACTGAAGTATGAGTGGGTGCACAACAAACTAGGAAGACGCTGCATCATGGTAACGAGATTACGGAAGCACTCTAACATCATACCGAAAAACATTGACACACACCGTACCCCTAAAATAACATTGATCCACACCGACTTGCACTGCAGCCCTTTGATGGCACACCGAACGCTTTTACCAAACTACGAGTGGGTGTATAACTACTCGAATAGACACTGCATTAGGGTACCGAGACTCGAGAATCACTCTAATCACATAATGACGAACACGGACACACACCGAATCTCCGAAATAGTAACAGTTCACTCTAACTTGGACTATCGTATAATAATAATGGGCCACACCTTCATTTATTGATGTTGTTAACGATGATCCATGTTGTTCATTCGAATTTAAAGATTTTTTTTTGTTCTGATACTAAATAAATGAGGCAGATCAAATAATCAAGTGGTCTACATCATATTCATTTACATTTAATGGTACATACTTAACACACTACTGATCCTTTCTACGACCCACCTTCCACTCAGATCTGTCTCATTTTTTTTTTCTAATGATATAAAAGAGGATGAGAAAACCGCTGGACGGTATCGATCAACGAATTAAATTTATGTAGGTCCCATTTCAGAGATTTAACGTAACTGACAATTTCAAGGTTAACGTTGTAATAAAGTAACACCACAAGGGCAGTAATGTTAATTTAGATAGCTAGCGCGAGTAAATTACCTTTATTTTGTCACTTTATGAAACCTTTGTGGAAAGACAAAATTAACCTCTATGTGTAAAACGTTAACTTATAAGTGCTTGTAGTAGATCTGGCCTCTTAGAGAATTAGATCTGGTTCATTTTTTTCGTCCTTATTTTAACATCAGCTCGCGTTACTGATGGACAGAGAAGATTTCACATGGACAATTCAAGTGCCACAGGAGAGTTTGTGTCCTAGCCTTGTAGGAAGCTCAGCAAGCAGATTCCCTAATTAGTAGCTACTGTAGGCTACATCATGAAGGCTACATCATGATATATTCGTTATCAGTGCGGTTCATCAATTTTTTCAAATCATTTTAAGCCACGAACTAAAAAAATAAGCAGATACAAATAACATGCATACCACAAGAGGAAGTCGTGGTTTATTTTCATGACTAAGAAGTTTTTAACCGTGGGTGCTCAATCACTATTGTTTTCTTGTCAAGTGGTCCATTTCAAATTTGGATCTATCTCTATTTTTTTTTTTTTTGGCTCATGTCATAAAAATGATATGAAAAAACTAGATGTACAGCATTGATAGAGAGCATCTACCATGGTGGAGCCCAAGGAGCAATATCCAATAGCAACCTCGTTACTGCCCGATGATTAATTACTACCCCCACAAGGACCTAGCTAGAGAGGGACGGTCCTTCAAGGTTGTGGCTCTGCTGTACCCACCTTATGTATGTGTTTTATCCACTCCGTCTATTTATTATGAACACCAAAAATAGGCAGATCTAAAGCCTCATCTGGACCACACCATAGGAGACGGTGAGGATGAAATGCTTACCATTGAAAACCTCATGGAGGCCACAAAAGTTTTGTATCAAGCCGATATTTATGTTTTCCCTTCTTCCAGGTCAGAAACCTGATGAACAGGTTGGACGGCAAATAACCATCACGGTGGGCCCTAAGAAGGTTTCAACTGTGGGCGTCATTGTCACCACTATTTCCTGTGGTGTGATCCACTCAAGCCTTCGATCTTCCTTCTTTTTGGGATATTACTCTAAAATAATCTGTCAAAATGAATGGACGGCGTGGATAAAACACATACATCACGTTGGGCCCCACAGAGCCACTGCCAGGACCGTCCGTCTCTCTCCAGTAAACTCGCGTCAAAACGAAGGGCATTTTAGTCGTTTATGTCCCGGCATTTGTTTCAACACGCTTCTCCTATTGAAAAAGCTCCAACCATCGTAGCCGTCAATATCCGCATCCGATTCCTCAAATCCAACGCTGAGAACTCCCTCCAGCTCAGCGATCCGCGCCAAACCGAACCCTCCAATAATCCCCATCTCCCTCTCCATACATAAACCTTCCCATCCCTTCCCTCATCTCTCATCGCTCCTCTCTACTCTCCCAAACCCTTCCTCAAATTTACGATCTTTTCCCTCCATCTTCCACCGATGGCACCCAAGGGCGAGAAGAAGCCAGCGGAGAAGAAGCCCGCCGCAGAGAAACCGACGGAAGAGAAGAAGGCGGAGAAAACTCCTGCAGAAAAGAAGCCAAAAGCAGAGAAGAGACTTCCAAAGGAAGGAGGATCGACCGGAGACAAGAAGAAGAAGAAGAGATCGAAGAAGCACGCTGAAACTTACAAGATCTACATCTTCAAGGTCTTGAAGCAGGTTCATCCTGACATCGGAATCTCCGGCAAGGCCATGGGGATCATGAACAGCTTCATCAACGACATATTCGAGAAGCTGGCTCAGGAATCGTCGAGGCTGGCCCGCTACAACAAGAAGCCGACCATCACGTCGAGGGAGATCCAGACATCCGTTCGTCTCGTCCTCCCTGGCGAGCTCGCCAAGCATGCCGTCTCTGAAGGTACGAAGGCCGTCACGAAATTCACCAGCTCTTGAATTAGGGTTTTGGGGGATGACTTGCGGTGGCATGATTGTAATTTTCTGGGTTTTTTTTTGAGGATTGGTTGTTATGATGGGTTTGGTGGATAGGATCTCTGATGAGATGTTTGATGTCCTGGAATTGCTGTAAATGTCTGATTTGGGTTTTGGATCTTGGAATTAGATGCTTTTTTTTTCGACCTCATGATGGAGTCCTTGTGATTTTGAATGTGTGATGGGCCCAGCTTAATTGGAGTTTTTTTTGACGCTTGATACAGGGTCGGTTAGCCTAATGTCGGCCAGATCGACAGGTTAGGTGGGCCACGCGATGGGAATGGTGAGGTGGGGGGGACGTGGTTTGGCTACTGGTTGGTGCTCTGTGGGTCCCACCATGATGTATGCGTTTCATTCACGCCATCCATCCATTTTTCCAGGCCATTTTATGGTATGATAAAAAAAAAGTAGATCCAAATCTCTTGATTAAATCATAGGAAATAGTGTTGATTTATTAAATACCCACCATTAATTTAACGGTAAACATTCAATTGCTACTGTTTTCCTATGGTGTGGTCCATCTGAGATTTAGATTCCATAGTATTTGGGATTAAGCCCTAAAATGATATGGAAAAGTGGATGGATGGCATGGATAAAACACATACATTATGATAGGGCTTACAGAGGACTAACCACTAGCCACCGAATGGTGGGTCATAAGCCAGATTCATTAGGTTAGGTGGGAATAGGGCTGTAAATGGTTGGGTTGGGGGCGGGTGTAACGCCCCAAATCTTGAGACCCGATTATGACGTCAGGCCTTGATATTTCGGGTATTACGATTGCAATGCGGAAGCGTGCTGTTCGTAAAACATTCTTGACATCAGTGTGCTAATGTTGAATCAACCATAGGCAATGCATAATAACAAGTAAATGGTGATAGGGTGCTAACCTAACTCCAGATCATCATCATCCAAAATATGAGGCTCCCACATCACGGGTGACCTCACCCAACCCAAAAGGAAAGGTTACAATGTATATCAATTTCCTTTACAACCCGGAGCCACTGTTCCTAAAATAAGGCCGGCTAGGCTTGATCCCCCATCTAGATCTGATCGTCAGCTTGCTGAAAGTAAGAGGACCCGACAAAGTCCTCGAATTCGGCCTGCAGCGCCTCCTCCTCCACTTAACCTGCATCTATGATAATTTCATCTGGGGGTGTGTCATAACATCGACCCAGGTGCAGGTGTGAGTGATCAATTCAGTGAGGACTACAGTTCGAAGTTTAACATGTTATCAAACGAAGCAGAGTTAGGCATTGACCACAAGCAAAACAAAGATTCCTAATCTACCGAGTTAATGCATGAATGACATGAGTTCACATATGATAAATGTTCCGGATGACAATGAGGAACACGAGATAGCCTGGCGCCACATCAAGCAACCGGGCACCCCAGAACCTCTAATGTGGAAATGAGAGTGAATCATCCTTAGGTATCCTGGCCTTTGACAGTAGGACAATTATCTGGGTGATCCGTGACATACATGCATGATTTTAATCTTGTATTATGATTAATCCCCCTTTCAAACAGCAGATTGGGGAATTCAAGGTACCTGGTCCAATCACATGTCCAACTCTGAGCCACCTGGCTTCGACGGTGCGTTGTCAATCATCGTCGGTGGCCCACGTATCTCCTTTTCTTCTACACACAATGTATGGTTCACTTCATACTGATTAGCACGGAGTCCTCCTAACTGTCTTGATCATACCAATACAGTGGGCATCATCCAGTTTTGCTCCAAGGACACTATGGGGAGGTGCACCACCCCAGCATAGGCCGATGACTCGGCCACAGTGTCCCATACCGCCATGACCGGCCCAAGAGACTTGTCGGGATATTATTGCACATTCAGTTCTCGATGGACCAAACACATCTTAGGCACCTGAGTACTCTGAATTCGTAGGACTATGTTATACAACCATCAGTCATCCACGTTGCCATCTTGAGGCATAACCAATTGACACCCGAGCCTCTATTTGGTCTGACGTGGGCATCTGAGACCCGTGTAGCAAAACTACCGTCAACCATCCATTTTCCCTGTCCAATTCCGTACGCCTTGGGTGACCCACCAACTCGGGTTACCCGTCTCAAAAGGTGTGACCAAAGAATTCATACTATGACTCAACCTACACTTGATGGAAACTCCACACAGTGATACTTAAGAAAATACTAATAACTTGAATGTGCGGACTTACTAAAATTTAAAACACATGTAAGCATGCTCCACAACAGGAGATCACAACAGGGCAGTTATGCGATCAGTTAATTCATTCAAGCATTTTATCAAACATATGGACTGCACAAATTGATAACCAGTAGATTTTTGCAATAAAACCTAACTCAAGAGATTCAACGACAAATCGTCCTAAATCTAACAGCCACATCAATCCTAAATTGACAACATTTGATAAACACAAACTTAGAAACATAATCCCGCACCTTAGGGTTTCGGGTTTCCGTATGATTTCGCAACACTAGGTTTGGGTCGGCGTATCACGAAGCTGTGAGCACGAATATGTCGAGGTTAGGGTTGCCAACCACCATTTACACTTATTGGGACATGAGAGACGGAGATTGTTACTTACCGACTCTCGACCGCGGTTTGAAGTAATCGTTGGCAGCTCAACACAATAGCGAAGATGAGTATCAGGTAGGATCTTGAGTCCCAAACTCTAGCTCAACCCCAAGCACCCCGAATTTCGAATCCCCAAGATGCCCTAATCCTTGAGTTCTTCTCTCCAAGCAACAAAAATGAATGGGTGTTGGAGGCAAATGCCTCAACACATTCTATTTATGGGTCCAGCATGACCTGGATGGCCCTAGCTTGTAATATTTGGAATTCGGTCCTTTGGAGGTCTGTTTTGTCTAGTAGGGCCCATTGGGTACCACACAATCCAACCCCAACCGGTCATAAGATCGGCTAAGTGGAGATCTACCCTGGGCCGATCTATCTCTTGGATCAAACATGGCGATCAACTGCCCCAGTGTGATACGCGATTAACTGTCGTCGCGTCACGATCGGATGAGCGGCCACAGGTAGTGGCTTATGGATTTATTTGTGATAGGGGGCCTAAATCTCACGACGTTTCAACGGTTCTGATTCCATTCTGTGGACAATGACCAAAAGAGCATACACAGAACTCCTAGTCTCGGTCACTTGCACATCTCATATGTACCACATTCGGAACCCAAATCGAGGGATTTAGCCCCTCGGTTTGGCTTATCATCCGCATGGGTTGGCAAGCCCACTAAAGCCAAGGGCCATCACCAGTTTTGTGTCAATCCGTGATTCATCAAGGATCCTACGGGCGATTGGAATGCTCAGGGCCCCACCATGGGCCCGTGGAGTCTGGTAATGGATAGGTTCGAGACGAAGCATAGCTATACGTACAACCCTTATGACGTCACCACTTGTAGGTGAAATTGTAGGACGTTACAGCGGGTTTATCCAAAACCAGACATGCGTATTTAATAAATGGGTCTGGGTCTAAATTTTAGACCCATACTCTTTTATTAAATGGGCGGGTCTGGGTTTGGGTCGGGTTCAAGTCAACCCATCAGACTCATTTATAAATGGGTTTGGATTTGGTAGAGGGAGATCCACCTAGACCCATTTATAAATGAGTCCGGGTTTGGATCAAGTATGCAAGCATTTTTACACGGCTTAAATTGGGTTTGGACGGGTCTAGGCTGGACAGTCCCTTGAAACATAGACCGAAACGTAGACCAAAACTGCCCACTTACTAAATGAGTTTGGTTTAGGTCAGGTCGGGTTAGGTCGGGTCGGGCCTAATATAAAGGAAACCAGACCCACCTGTACCATTTAACAAATGGGTCAGGTCTGGTTCGGGTTTAAATGGGTTGGGTATGGGTACCCCATCGGTCCGTTGACCCATTTACAGCTCTAGGTGGGCCATGATGGTGCGTGTCTTTCTTCGAATCTGTTGTCAGGAGTGTCTCACATGAATGAGAAGGAACGAAAGTCGGCCTGTATGGTGTGGTCCATTTCAGCTTTTAATCTGGCTGATCTTTTATTTGTACGGTGAATATAAGGGTTTTCACCTAAGGAACGGTGTGGATTTCTTATATACATGCTAGGGCTGAGAGATACGGTGTTTTGGACGATTGATTATTCTGGTCTGGTTAGATCGTCACTGAGCGCGAAAATATGGAAGCATGTGTGAAATCTCAGCTTTTGAACATGTGGACATGTGGGGTCATACTGTTTGGAACTGAGCTTTCCATCAGGTGGACCAGTTTATATACGTTGTGGATCTACGCCCATGTGGTATTAGGGACCCCCTCAATCACCGGGCCCACGTACATTGAAAGTTGAAAGTGGGGTGGGGACCCATGAGGGGTTCACAATGATATATGTGCCTTAAATCCACACCGTCCAACCATTTTGACAGCTCATTTTAGGTTATGAACAAAAAAATGAAGCTTACCCAAATCTTAAGTGGACCCAACCTTGAATCCCCACCATTAAAAACTTCATGGATTCCACCGGAATGTTTATTTGTCATCCAACCTGTTGATAAGGTCACAAAGACTTAGATAAAGAGATCACACAAATATCATCTTGATCCAAAGCTTTTGTGGCCCACGAGAAGTTTTTAATGGTAAATTACCACTGTTTCCTGTACTATGGTCCAGTTGAGATTTGGATCTGGTTCATATTTTCGATCCTGCTCTTAAACGAGCTTTCAATTCGGATGGACAGCTTGGATGTAGTCCCATACATCATGATGGGCCCCACCGTCAGGGTCCCACCCACCTCGGTGGATCCGGGGATCCACTTTAGCCCGCGCCCTTGAAACTGCAGAGACTATAACCGTTCGTTCCCTTTTTTTGGACCGTGATACAGCACGGAACAAAAATGATTTTGGCCAGTTGATCAGGAAGTTCTAACTTGTAGGGGAGAAATGGGCGGTTGGGAAAAAAGTCCAACAGTCCACGATCAAATGTACACGTGGCTCACGTTCAAATGACTTGATGAGCATCCTTTGCTGATTTTTAATGGGGCATGATCAATGTGTGCGTTACTTTCAGAAATGGGCGGCCCACCATGAAGAACACCGGTCACGAAAGCTGGCTGGTTCGCTCATCAAGAAAGCCATACCTGTACATTGAGTCAGACCGTTGGATTTTCATTGATTCCAATAGTGGCCCACCCGGCGAGCAGACGGGCGTGATTTCTGTGCAATGTGATCTTACACCTAATCCGTGTGGGCCCCCCTTGATGTATTTTTTTTCTATATCCACGGCGTCCATCTGTTTTTACATCTCATTTTAGAATCAGATTAAGAAGATGTAGTGGACCGTACCACTAGAAAATATGAATAAGTATTAAAAACCTTTTATGGGCTGATCTTTTTCTTCTCTCTTCATGTAGGCCTTCTTGGCATTATGGACGAGTTGGATGGGAAATAAACATTACGAAAAACTTTACGGTGGGCCCTTTCAAAATTTTTAATGGCGAGGCACTCCATCACCATTGTTTCTTGTGGTGTGGTCCACCTGAGATTTGAATCTGGTAAAGTTTTTAGACCACATCCTAAACTGGGCTAGAGAAATGGATGGATGGCGTGGATATAAAACACATCATCAAGGGAAGCACCACAGGGTAACACCCACTAATGGCCCTTCTGGCACCATGGATTTAATGAGAAGTGATGAGAAATCACTTCTCTGTTTGGTGAAGCGGATAGCAATCCTTGGTAAATCAAAAGTTAATTTTTCTCCGGTTCATGGGATCTGGGTGGATCCTTGACCATGGTGTCCATAGTGTAATATATGTGTCTTACATCCACACCATCCATCCATTTTGAAAACTCATTTTAAAACATAATCCAAAAAAAATAAGTATATTCCAATCTCCAGTGGACCATAATAATGTAAACAGAGGTACTCAACCATTAAAAGCTTCTCACGGGCCACAAAAGTTTTGGATCAAACTTATATTTGTGTGGTCTCTTCATCTAGGTTTTTTTTTTTTTTTTTTTTTTTTTTTTTTTTTTTTTATTACCTTTTCAACATGTTGGATGGAAAATAAACATTCCAATGTGTAACAACCCGAAATTTCGGCATCCGAGTACGGAGACTCTGATCCTGAGTTCCCGAGTGTTAACTAAATAAAATGCTATTTTAGGAATGTCACACGTGAAAAATGCACCCACGTGTGTCCTCAATCAGATTTATATTCATTCCATTCACAAATAATCAGAGTAACGCATTTCAATTAGCGGATCATAAGCAAAGCGGAGGTAACTAAATCTAAAAATATAGGGCTAACACCCTAGATGAACAATTCAATCGCAGTGTAAGGCCATATGAGAATTATACGAATCACAGTAGATGTAATAGGAAGGAAAAATACAACTACCAAGAGGGACGAAGCTAGAAGACTACTAAGGCGCCCGTGCGCGCCACCAACTGGTCCTATTCTTGAGACATCTACATACGTCAAATAGTGAAGAAATAACCCCAAGGTTAGACTCGGGATATTTAAATTATAAACAGATTTATATAAATATATTATTCTTAAGCGTGTTGTCAAATCAATCAAGTTTAGGTAATGTCCACATACAAATCATACATCATCCTAGGCTAGTTGATTTAAATGCATGGATGTCATGATTCCGCACACAATGCATGTCCCGGGCAAGCCCTGGCCCGACCAACTGGTATCAGAATCCACAGTCCACCTGTCTAGCAGGTCGTAAGTCGTGACTAAGTACACAGCCCGGATGACACAGAGAAATGACATGAGGTGCTTAAGATAGCGTTGGCGCCACATCAAGCAACCAGGCTACACGAGTCCCCCTCAAATGCAATGTCATGTATGCATGATTAATTAAAGTATTTATTAGTCCAATTCATCCAGCAAATTGGTGAAGCCAAAATGCTACATCGTATCGTAAAGTCTAACCAGGACTATCTGGCTCCCTACGATGCGTCATCAATCATCGCCAGTAACCCCTCGATCCAAGGTTCAGTTATCCTACCATGAAAGCTTCGTTCGACCATGACTCATCAGCCACGCCCAAATCAAAGCGGAAGGTCTCATATCCCAAATATCAAATACGATTAATTTATTCAGAGGTGTGGGCGTTTCACTCGGAATTATCCCAATGCACGCCCGGGTCGTTCGAACGGTGCACAGGTACCCAAACATCGGCCAGGGTCATATTTGTCACAAGGGCCATTCGAACAACAATCGGTCACCCCTGTCAATGCTCACTGGTCACTACGAGGAGGCACCACCCCAGCGTAGGCCGACAACTCAGATACGGTGTCCCATACCACCATGCCTGGCTCATGAGACTTGGTGGATCGAGTCGTAGTATGGTTTTAAGTAGACTATTCATAGTGGGAACGATGATATTCTAGATTCCATATAGTGTGAATCAAGAATGAAATACAAGAATGATTAACTCTGAATGGGGCTTATTCGATGTACCCAAGTGGACGACGACAACCCAACAATGGCCATTGTCGATTGACCGTATCCCGCCTGGTCGATCGAATAAGTCCGTGACTGCCAACCTAGTGGCAGGCAATACACTATATCGACGGTTTTTAGAGCTTAATCCAAAGCAACACATAATGTATTATAATAACAATTTAGGTTATTAAATACCTAATCATGAATATATCCAAGCACTTGGCCAGATCGACTAGCCCGACCAATCCAAAGGACCCGAATAACATAGCCTGGATGACACAGGGCGCCACATACATCATAAGCATAGATATATTACAATATTGTAAATTGATATCATTCAGGCATTTCATCGAACATGTTATGCACACATCAACAATTAACATATAAACTCAAGCAATCACTAATTAGGATTTGTTGAGAGTAAACTTGAGGGTAGATCTTCACCTTTGAATCGAAATTACTCGATTCGGATGAGGCCGGAGCGATCCAAATACAGTCTGAACGCCGAAAATTGGGGAATACCTCAATTACCTACAATGAATCACAATCTAATGTTAATCAATTAAGGTTTAATCTAATTAAGTGTTTAATTGGGGTTTAGGGTTTTGGTATCTCGGATTTGGAAAAATCCCAAATCGATTCAACGAATCGGGGCCCAAATTCGGTGCACCGTCGGAATCCCAACGGAGTTGAGCTTGGTTACGGCTTCTACAAAGCGTGGGCCACACCCAGTCGATGACCGGGATCCCAAATCCTAGCAAGAGAAACCCTAGGGTTAGGGTTCCATCGGAAACAAATAGGGGTTTTTAACCCTAATGGTCCAAAAATGAAGAAAATGGAAGGAAGAGGAAAAGAAGAGGTGGCTGAACACCTTACCTAGCATGAGGAGGAGAATCCGACCCAAAGCCACCAAATTTTGGCTGGAGAAACGCGAGAATGGAGGTGGAGGCTGGAGAGAGCTCGGAAATCTGAGATTTCCACGGTTGGAGGAGGATTCGAGGAAGAAAGGAGGTTTGAGAAGGGAGGAAGAGAGCTAGGAAGGCTTAGGAGCAAATGAGAGAAGAAGATGAAGGAGAGAAATGAGAGAAAGAGAGAAAGAAATGAGAAAGAGAGAGAGAGAGAGAGAGAGAGAGAGAGAGAGAGAGAGAGAATGGGGTTTGAAACCCCCCTTTTAAATCCGTCCAGCCACGACCGGTCGACCGGATCCCGCTGTCCACCCATTTTTTCCTTCAAATGAGGCAGCACAACCGGTCGGCCGGATCCCGCTGTCCACCCATTTTTTCCTTCAAATGAGGCAACACAACCGGTCGGCCGGTTGTCAAACCGGTCGGTCGGTCGTCCATTGTCCATTTTCTTTAAAAATTCAGGGCTTCTCCCCTACACAGTGAGTTCCCACACAGTCCAGGCTACTTGTCAGCCTTATTTACAAAATAACATTTAAGTAAATGTCATGTTTAATTTATGTTTCCATTTACTTTAAATTATTTATGTAAATAAGGAAGTACCCCCTATTTGGATTCAATAAAAAATACTAGAAAATTGAAATCCCAATAATAAAGATTTTGATTTTTCCCTCCAAGTACAAATCGTAACTTTTTGGCATTTCCAAAACATAACGCCTTTTAAAAGAGAGGGTTTTTGCCAAATCTAAACCGTTCAAAAAATCTGAAATACCTCAAATAGGCTAAAACACCAAGGTCTGGTAAAATATTCATGATGGTCTCGTCGATCTACATGTGGATTAATAATTCAGGGTTCTTTACTTAGTCTCTATAGACAGCGACATACCCGAGTCAACCTAATCGTTGGAAAACTCTTCCGAACCATGTGATCTTCCAATTCCTAAACTAATTCCATCATTTCTTTGGTAAAAACATTCACTTTAGTCCCCAATACATGTGAACACACGTGCGGGTACGCCTATAACCGACACACCGAAAGTAATGCCCAAGGACTTCCAATTTCCAAGTTAGTGAAAATCCAGGGCGTTACACAATGGCCCCATGATGTTTTTAATGGTGGGGATTCAATCACTACTGTTTCATGTGATATGGTCGGCCTAAAATTTGGATCTGCTTCATTTTTTAGGACCATGCCCTAAAATGAGGAAGCAGAGTGCGTACTAAGTAAACTCTGTGGGGCCCACCGTGTTTTACATATTTTATCCATTCTGTTCATCCATTTTATCAGATAATTTTAGATCTTGAGATAAAAATAAGCATATGCAAAGCTCAAGTGAACCACACCACATGAAATAGTGTGAATTGAATAGTCTACAATTGGAAAATTCTTGGGGCCACAAAAGTTTTGGATCAAGTTGATATTTGTGTTTTCCATTCATCCATGTCTGTGTGATATTATGAACAAGTTGGATGACAAACAAACATCACTGTGAGCCCTAGGAAGGTTTCAACTGTGGAAATCATTATTCCCACTGTTTCCTATGGTATGGTCCACTTGAGCTTTGTATATGCTTCAGTTTTGGGCTCAACACCTAAATTGATATGTAAAAATGGATGGGCAGCGTGGATAAATGACATACATTCATGGTGGGCCTGACAGAGTTTACTCAATATGATAAGAGCTCAGGACACAATCCAAATTCCTAAAATGAGCTTTCAAAATGCATGTATCGTGTAGATGTAAGGCACATACATCATAGTGGCTTCTACAGTTGGGGGCACATACATCATAGGGCCCATGTATCCCTAACTGTGGGACCCAACATGATGTATATTTCTCACATCCATGCCATCCATCTGTTTTGAAAGCTCATTTTAGGGCACAATCCCAAAAATGAAGAAGATGTAGATCCCAAGTGAAACACATCACATGCAACAGTGGTGATTAAATACCTACAATTAAAAAATTCTCAGGGCCACGTGAATGTTTATTCACCATTCATTGTGGTGATTAAATACCTTCATTGTGGTGATTATAAACACCCACAATGAAGGGACCACACAAATATTAGTTTGATCCAAAACTTTTATTCCGCACAAAGGCCACTATACCTTTTTCTTATTTTATGGTCTACCTGAAACGTGGATCTGCATTATTTTTGGATCCTACCATAAAATGATCAGTAAAAATGATGGACACATAGATTTAAAAATGGATGAATAGTGGAATCAAAATCCAAAGTATGTGTACTCAGGTGAGATTATGCACGTCCATTCCCACTTGTCTTCTCTCTCTGGCAGCCAAACACGAAATCTAAAATCAATAAGAATTGGAATTGAGGAGAAATCATATTATGAATTTCACTTCCTCTGTATCCATGGTGCCAAACAAGCCATAAGGTGTTACCCCTAGTGGGGCCCACCGATTTGATGGTACGGATCAGTGACATGTTGGCGCGAGTACCTAGTTAGAGGAGATGTGATTTGCGTGTTGCGTGTAACCTTTATTACAGAAGGCCCATGTAACCCAAAGCTCCATGGGGCCGACTGCAATGTCCATGAGACATCCACTCGGTCCATGTGTTCCGCGGGATCATCTTTGTCACCGTTATTCAATTATTCACTTTCCTCGTACAAGCTTGGCCCCCAACTGATTCGCACAACATTGGAATTAGATGTGTAATTGTTAGCTGAGTGAAGCCCACCTATGATTTTTATGCAGAATCCAAACCGTGCATCCGATGAGCCTGCCCGTATTAACCGTACCTTTAGGGAATCATCTCGAAATGAAACTCAGGGGGACACACCGCAGGGAGCAACGCACAGTCGCCCCTAAAACCTGCATAATCACGTGTTGTCCTACCAGACTTTTCGTGGGTCCCTTCATGCCGGTGGGCCGCCCGTCATGATTTGATTGGATGGCATATACACAAAACGGTGGTCCCCAAATTCAGTCTGGAAGTTTCTACCGTAGGCATGAGCAAACCTCCCCAATGCCTACCATTGTTACCTTTGGATTGGCCTACGTGAGTTATTGATCGGCCTTACATGCATAGGTACATCCAATGGACGGTCTGGATGGCACTTAAACATCACGGTAAGTCCTCCCATGTACCAATCGAACGTGATGATTCACTCGCGCATCACTCGGTTTGTTTGCGAACCGCAATACCCGCGACGCGGATTGCCTGCGAAAGCCTTTGGCATCTCGAACGCTCGGAATCTAGGTGGGGCCCAACGTAATTTTTGTGACAAATCTACGCCGTCCAACAGTTTTGTGAGATTATTTTAGGCGTTGCGACAAAAAATGAACGGGATCCAAGACTCGAGTGGGCCGCACTAAAGCAAAAGGTAGGTAGGGAAACCCCTACCGTTGAAACATCCATGGGTCCACAGTGATGTTTATATGCCATCCATACTGTTCATAATGTCATTCCTACTGAGATGAACTGAAAACACAAATATTATCCTGATTTGAAACTTCGGTGGCCCATGAATATTTCAACTGTGGACATTCAATCGTCATGTTTTCGGCCCACTGGAGTTTGGATCCCGTTCATGTGTTTGTCGCAACATCTAAAATGATCTCAAAAAACGTTTGGACAGCGTAGATTTCTCACAAATATCACGGTGGGCCCCACATAGATTCCGAGCGCAGGAGATGCCTGCTAAAGGCTTTCGCAGGCAATCCGCACGGAACCTGTGTTCTACGGAGAGGGTAAAACACCCAAGATCCGTGGAGCCCACCAGTTTCATATGTAAAATCCACTCCGTTCATCAAGTTCTGTCCTTGAGTCTAGATCCTGACGCAAGATTTCAGCAAGATCCACGGGTCAAGTGGGCCACACCGCATTGAACAATGGGGATGCAATGCCAAACATAGATTCGTGTGTAGGGCTACCATGGTTTGCTTTAACTCATCAGGATGAATGAAAAAAAAAAAAAAAAATCAGCTAGATCAAGCTGGCCACTGAGCGAATTTAAAAAGTTTTGGGAGAAATTTTACACTGTTACGATAGGTGTGGCCTATAGGAATATTTTTATCGGCCAATATTTTGTATTTACCGTTAAAATAAGGTTTAATACATTATGGACGGAGTGGATTTACACATAACGTTTGCCAAATTATGGACGGAGTGGATTTGCACATAAAGGAAAAAGTGGGAATTGAAGCTTCCCTGGGTCCACATTGATGTTTATATTACATCCATACGGTTCATAATGTCATTTCTAGTGGGATGAACTGAAAACACAAATATTAGCATGATTCAAAACTTATGTGGCCACGTGAATATTTCAACCGTGGAAATTCAATCCGTAGGTTTTCGGCTCACTTGATTTCTGGGTCCGGCTCATTTTTTAATTGCATGTCCTAAAATGAGATAAAAAAAACACGGATGGATGGATTAGATGTCTCAAAAGCTTCACGGTTAGGTCCCCAGCTGCCAAAGGCTTTCTCAAGAAATTAGCGTCCCGGTAACTCTGCAATACCTACTACAGGAATTCCTGAAATACAAAGCCCTGTGGGGTCCAAAGAGATGTACGAGTAAAATCTAATCCGTCCATCAGTTTTTTATGATCATATTAATATGAGATTGAAAAAATGGGGTATATAAAAAAATCAAGTGGGCCATACCACAGAAACAGTTTGGATGGAAACTCCAACCATTGAAACCTTCTTGAGGATCACCATGATGTTTATATTCCATCCAACCCGTTGATAATGTGACTCCCTCCAGGATGAAAGAAAAAAAACAAATACCAGCCTTATCAAAGACTTTTGTGGGTCTCAATAAGGTTTCAATGGTGTGGGTTCAGTCACTACAGTTTCTGTTGGTAAGGCCCACTTGAGTCTTGGATATAGTTCCTTTTTGGACCCACATTGAAAATTGAGGTGGATAAATGGATGGACAGATTGGATTTCACACGGACGTCGTTGTTGACCCCACCGAGCTTTATGTTGCAGAAATTCTCTTAATAGGAAACTCGCAGCGGAACTTTCCCCTTTTAGTTAACCTTTCCAAAACAACTCTTATCTCTCTCTCACGGTAGCGGTTTCGGTGGATCCTCTGATGATACACCAAGGTGGGTGGGGATCCACGACTGTGGGGCCCAAATCTATATTTTCCTTAAATCCACACCGTCCAATCATTTTGACAGCTCATTTTAAGTCATGATCCAAAAAATGAAGCAGATCCATATCTCAGTTGGACCGCACCACAAAAAACCGTGGTGATTGACAATAAAAACTTCCCGTTGGACACAAAAGTTTTGGATCATACTCATAATTGTGTGGGCCCTTAATCCACATATTTGTGACCTTATCAAATGGTTGGATGGAAGAAAAAATCTCGGTGGGCCCTAAGAAGTTTTTAAATGGTGGGTATTCAATCACCACTGTTTCCTTGGTGTGGTCCACCGAAGATTTGAATATCCTTCATTTTTACATTGATATCCTAAAATGATCTTTCAAAACGTATGGATGGAGTGGATTTAATATACATAAATCAAAGTGGCCCCCACAGTCAGGAATCCCACCCACTTCGAGTCTCACCCTTCTCTCCCACTCTATAAAACGTATTTCCCCTTTCTATCAACCCCATAACCTTTTTTCTTCCATATTTAGTCTCGAAAGAAAAACAAGGCCGGATCGACTGCATATGCGTCTAGGTTAAGCTTAACATAGAATTTCATTTATCTTTATAATGTTGTGTTTTTTTTATATTTTTCATCCAAACCATCAGTGACTCCTATCCGCCTGTATATTCATCTGATTTTAACATTTGTTGTAAGCCCAACATCAGGTGGGCCACACCATAGTAAAAAATCTTATCACCACTTATCTAGATTCAAAAGGATACTTTAGTCATTTTAGAAATTACATATATACTCTCGAGATAATTCGGAAAGCTTCCCTACACACACCACAACTCCACGCAATTCCCTTTATACAGCTGTGTCATGTCAAATCTAGATTTGGTGCGGCCCAGTAACATAGTGCTCAGTGCGTCCCCTATAATCCACGGTGATCCTCTTCACCTCCTACGAAGTACTAAGCCTTCTATAATGCCTTAGGATCGAACCCTAGGTGTCCTTTTACAATGGAGAGGCCCAACCGACTCAGAAACTTTAAGAATTGCATAGTCACTTATGCAGTGCATGAAAATCGGAGCTTGTAGAATAAGCTGTTGAAATTCTGCAAAATTTACATTGGCCGACTGGTCTTGACCAGTCGAACCTATCTGGTGGACGTTCAGAGAGTGCAGGAGAGGGGGGCTACCTATGGCCGATCAGTCTTGACCGATCGGACCTGTCTAGCCCTTAGTCCAACGAGTTCACAAGAGAGGCAACAGGGTGGCTGACCGGTCAGGACCGGTCTAGCCTCCTTGTTTCTTCACTTTTTCCTTCCTTCTTTCTTCTCTCCTCTCTTTGCTTCTTTGCTTCTTCTTTGGCCCACCTTTAGTCATCATCAAATGGCTTTAAAGTGCTTCTTTTAGTCATCAATTGGGTGAAGTCCTTCTCTCGTTCCTACAATCACCAAACATGCATTAGATGGTCTTTTAAACATGAAAACCATGCATACAATGTGATGTAATGGGTTAGACTATGTATAAATTAGGAGCTCAACAATTGGTTGTAGATGATAATCACTCATTTTAATTTTCAGAAATAATTGATCAAAATGCTAGGGTTCATTGTTCAGTAATCCAAATCGTTGAAATGACGTTCCTCACCGTGGATGACCCTTGCACCAAATGATTAGTGGATTGGAATGACCTTACCATTCCATAGGTGGCCAAGAAATATACGGTTAAGGAAGAAAACTGGTTAACTGTTAAAATTCAACCAAGAGATCTCGAAACCATATCAATGGTTTGGATCACCGAATCATGGACCCCACTTATATGATTTGGGACTGAACAGAACTGCACAAACACAGAGCTTGAGCATTGTATTATGCTTCCAAGGGGACTGAAAAAAATGTCGTTTCCTCCTATTCATGTAGGCATCGCTTCATTACTTGAGTTGGTGGGTCGCACTTTGGATGGCCACAGTATTGCTGCACCATCAGATGATCCTAATAGTTTCACTAGTGAGCTGCAAAACAAAATTAACAAATGTTGGTTCATTGTTACCCACCCGTGTACACATTACCCACCTGTGGACAATGGTTGTATCAATGAATCTGAGGCATCCATCAGTTAGGCTCTATGGTGTGTGACCTACACAACAAAAAATCACATGGATTGAACAATCCCAACTGTCTATTACCAAGTAAGATTATTCTACTAAGTTTTTTTCTTGGGGCATGGTCCCCTATTTTTACATCTTTTGACCATTTTTTTTAAAATAGTAGTGAGGTGGTATAACATTTACTTATAAGGAATATAGGACCTTAAGTGCATGGGCACAAAGCACACCAGTGAATTCAAATCTTCTATAACTACAATTCACTGCACCTTCTGAAGGGACATATGTAATAGTGTGAGTCCTTCGACGCGAATTCAGCATTGATATCTTAAATATTCGTGTACTCCCATCGTCATTGTATTGAACTTGTTCCATATTAATAACTTCTTCGACTCATTCTGGAATTCATTAAAAAAATTTCTAGAGTACATATTTGATACTTGGTTCTCTACAATCCACTGTGAGATAATGTTGGGAAATGTTTACCTTGACTTGTAATCTTGAACTGCCTCTTCTTCACGACGATCTTCTAATGACTTAGCATACTGCTGTATAAGTTGTAAGTTGTCGAATGATCATTTTTCGATTAAAATATATTTTGACATGCTTGTTTATACTCTCACATTATTGAGTAGTTGTAAGGCATGCGCAAAAATGCTCCTTCCCATATACATGTGCCCACTTCACGCGAATCCTATAAAGGACTTGCAATCATTTATTTTCTCTTAAATTGTATTTTTGTAGTATTTCATTCTAACGGTCTTCAAATTCCTCTTCTGCTTCATTATCATAAATACATCTCTTGAAATCTGAAAAAAGATGTGTTAATAACATATGCGAAAGGTGTCTCGTAGCATTCTGAAATATATGCCACAAGCATAGATGATGATTGATATCAGAAAACATCTCTTTGATTGCATTAGCAATTGACATTGCTTGATCGGTAAAAATTATTTTGGGATGTCTTCCCCCCATTGCATTTAAGAATGTTCTGAATAGTCATATAAATAATTCTGTTTTTTCATCTTGTAGTACTCCTGCACCAAAGAATATAGTTTATCCATGATTATTTATACCAATGATCGGTGCAAATACCACGTCGTAATGTTTCGTCTGGTGTGTAGTATTAAAGCATATGACATCTCCAAAAAATTCATAATCTACCTTCGACCATGCATCACACCAGAAACAACAAATCAATTCACTATATCCGTTTAGACGGACTTCATATGTGAATAACTTATTGCTCTTCTTCATCTTGTGAAAATAATCCAATAAGGCCTTAGCATCCCCTTCTTTTACAAAGACCGATCCTCCCTTTTTGAACTAAATTTTGACAATCCGTTCTTATGAAATTCAAATTACAAGTCCCTCCTGCTTCCTCACGCATATAAGTGTAAATTTGACTAGGCCGTAATCCAGAAGAAAGCATATTCTTAATCATATAAGCTTGGATAGGTGGTATATTACGTTGTGACCTTAAAAGATGCACTTCATCATATTGTGTCAGCTCATGTTATGGTTATCTTCAAATTCACTAACCATATAATTTCCATGTATGCCTAAATTGATACGCATATGAGCTAAACATCCTATTCTTCTAATGCTTCTTTCTTTCATTGGAGTGCTGGCATTTTTCTTCACCTTAAACCCTTGGAGAGAACAGACAAACAACTTTATTGTAATTACGCTACTTTTTTTTGTTGATATTGTTTGTCTTTTCTTATACTAAATCTCATAGATCGGCCGTAAGAATTGCAAAATTGGAACGCTTCTTCCGGTATGGTGAAGAGCATGTTACGTATTTGAGAAGCGTTCCAACCATAACTAACTTCTTCACTGCGATAACTTCCCATATCCATGTTGTTAATTTGTTCTTTTGATTCAACTGAAATATACATATTTATGTTATGCATATGCTCTTTTGATTCATATCCCTCATGCATTTGCTCTAATGAATCAATACTTCGATCACTATCATTATCCATAGTCTACACAGAGTATGAACTCTTATCAGCATAAGATTACTGTAACAAAAAAAGAAGAAGCCAAACTAAAAAATAACCGAGTATAATAATTGACAACATCCAAGTGGGGCATAATAGTTCAATAATTCTAAACTATTAATATAATTCAAACTACAAAATTTGAATTTTTAAAAAAAAACCCCTAAAATTTATATTTTGAATTTTTAAAAATCCCTCACAATTTATATTTTGAGTTTTTTGTAATTAAAAAAACAATAATTGTTTTACCTTAAGCGACTACTCCAAATTCGAAAAGGAGAACGTGTTGGTGCTGCTCAATGGTCGAATCTCACGAATTTTGAAAAAAAAAAAAGCCTTTCCGAGTAACTCAGCTCATTCTTACGCATTGGCTACCACTTGCTAGAGAGAGAGAGAGAGTGGAGTGAGAGGAGGGAGAAGAAATGACGCAAGAAGGGAAGTGGATTACATACTGAATTAGTGTACTAAGTAAACCTTGTGGGCCCACCGTGATTCATTTTTTTTATCCACTTCGTCCATCCATTTTAACATATAATTTTAAGGCTTGATCCAAAAAATGAAGCATATCCAAGGCTCAAGTGGACCACACCACAGGAAACAGTGTGAATTGAACATCTACCATTAAAAAATTCATGGAGGCCATAGAAGTTTTGGATCAAGCCGATATTTGTTTTTTCCATTCATCCATGTCTTTGCAATGTTATGAACGGTTCGTATGACAAAAAAGCATCACTGTGGGCCCCAGGAAGGTTTCAATGGTGGAAATCATTATTCCCACCGTTTCTTATGGTATGCTCCACTTGAGCTTTGGATATGCTTCAATTTTGGGCTCAACCCCTAAAATGAGCGAGAAAAACGGATGGATGGTGTGGATAAGTCATATACATTCACAGTGGGCCCAACTGAGTTTACTTAGTACAATAAAAGCGTACCCATTCGCAAGCACCCGTATTTTTGGCAAAGCCTTTGGCAGGAAGTTCAAACATTGGGAACATAGGTGGGGCCCACTGGGATGCTCTTGAGAAATCCACCCCATTCATCCATTTTTTAGGTCATTTCAGGACGTAAGACAAAAATTGAGCTGGATCCAAGACTCAAGTGAGTTGAAAACATGAGGATTAAACATCTATAGTTGAAATATTCATGGGGCCACAGAAGTTTTGAATCAGGCTAATATTTGTGCTTTCAGTTCATCCCAGTAAGAATGACATTATGATCGGTATGAATGGCATATAAACATCACTGTGGACTCAGGGATGTTTCAACGATAAGAATTTCCCTACCCACCTTTTCCTCTAGTGCGGCCCACTTGAGTCTTAAATCAAGCTCATTTTTTGTCTCACGTCTTAAAAGGAGCTCACATAGATGATGGACGGGGTGAATTTCTCATGAACATCACGGTGGGCCCCACCTATGTTCCCACACTGTAACTTCTTACTCAAGGCTTCCGCAAAAAATTGTGCATCCATTTGCTTACCATTCAGAGAGATTCTCGAAAGAGAGAAACTTAGGAGAGAGGCTTGCTCTCGACGTATTAAAATCTCCTCGAGATACGAATCTCACCCATGGTTGGGATTTACGCGTATGTAGCGTATGCAAGCTGTGGGTGTAGCAAAAATTTTCTTCGAAACATCTTATTTGAAAATAGCATGAAATTTCTTATAAAAATAGTGTAAAAAAACAAATGGAGGAAAATGTCTTTCCTTTCTCATGCTTTCTTGGAAATAACATTTTTCGAGAAGTATCATTTCCTTTCTCATGCTTTCCACAAATCCAAATAGGGCCTAAATGACTTAAGGAAATCATACTACTCCTTAAACAACAAGTAAACAATTAAGTGAAGACAAATCACACCTAATGCTCCAAGCACTAACAATAGTAGTCGGCATCCGCATAATGCACCAATTCTGGACCTGAAATGTTTATTAACCGTGAGCTCGATAACTCGTAGGGCCACTTCACACCCATGGGTTTGGTAGTTTTAAGTTTACATGACAATCCATCATATAATCACAGTTTACAAATTCCTAAGTAAAAGCCAGACAATTATAAAGAACATGCACTTTCGTAAGCAGTACAAAACCTGATATGCATGTCTTCTAATCAATGAGTAACGGTAAGATCCTTTGGGATGAATGTAAGTAATTTTACTATTTCAATCCTTTTAAGGGATGACCTAGGGCTCACATTGTAACAGAGTGGGCCCCAAAGGGTATTATATCATAGGAACTCCTTGCCATTGATGTTAAAGTAAATTTGTATTCTTATTGAGATTGTGAAGACATGCCACCCAAGAATATGATGACCACTTCGTAGGATTTTAGTAGAATTTCATAATTGGCACCTAAGCAGCCGAGAGGAGTATCATAGACCTAAATGGATTATATGGAGAAGATCCTTGGGACCTTCCAGAGTCAGCCAAAGGGTTTAGATGGGCCAAAAGCCACCAACTGGAAATTGATTACCCTACTAGTGTCATGGAAAGACTCAAAATTGCCAAGTTGGCCTCGTGGCAACTAAGGTGGCAAAGGAGACATTGCAATGAGGGAAATAAGCTGCACTTTTATCAACTAGATCAGTGGAAAGCTCATTGCCCTCATTTCTGAGGTCTCCTTAAGCCCAAGAGAGGCCAGGATGAGTATGAGAGGTGAAGAAATTAGTTCGAAAATAAGAGTTTCCTGAGATTAGAAGTGTGCTTGGGAGGCTCAATAGGAGGATTTCCTCTATGCTAAGAAGCAATTAATTTCAAGAATGTTCGTTGACAACCAAAGTTGGATTAGAATCAAAGATGCTTGATTAGCTCTTTTCATATAAGAGTGCTTGGTTTTCCTCTTTCTCCCATATTTCCGAAAGCTTATACCAACATCCTAAACATAACATTCAAACATCTTACTTTTGCTTTCTTTTTTCCTTTTATTTTTTTCTCCCATGTTAGTCTACTTAGACCCTAATTGTAGCATCTTATAGAACTCCTTAGATCCCCCAAAAAATCCAAATCTTATGAAGTAGAGACGCAATTTAAAAAGGTGGAAAATGGTGCTAACCCCTTCCTTTTTTCCGTCCCTAAGGTCCTTATTTAGAATCTTTGCTCCTAGACCAATTGCGGAGTCATTGGTGTTGGGAAATTTCATGATTTTCCAACCTGAAGTCAATTATGCGGTTTCTAATCTGCCCTATTTTCTAAGCCTCTTTTGGCTAGTGATAAGTTTAAATTACATGTATCATTATACTTAAGCCAATACCACACCATTTACCCAACATAACCAAAAGCCAAAGGGGTGAACAAACTCTTGCGGTAGGTGTTCTCAGGTTGTTATCGTAGAAAAGATAAGAGGGAGAGAGAGATTTCATGCGCAGAAATATGTCCCCCTACAATCTCTCTTGGAATCTCTCTCTATCTGCTGTGTTAATTAACAACCTCAATAAGAAGAACCGAAGCATACACTATAGGGCCCACCATGATGTATGTGTTACATCCAAATCCAATCTCTTCATCAATTTGGCAAGCTCACTATGATGTATGTGCTACATCCAATCTCTTTATCAATGTGGCAAGCTCATGTTAGGACATGAGATGAACAATGAGAGAGATACAAAAATGGAGTGGGCCACACAATAAGAAACATTGGGGTGAAACACCCTCCGTTCAAAACCTTCCTAAGGTCCACCCTCGTGTTTATATGCAATCTAACCCATTCATAAGATCATTGCCACGGGGATGAAGGTTTTAATGGTGGGCTTTGGATCCTACTATTTTTCATGTTGTGGCCCACTTATGCATATGCCTGATTTCTGTCCTCATCTCATGATGTGAGCTGGCACAATGGATGGATGGGGTGGATTTAACACATACATTTTTGGTGGGCCCCATAGATTTGTTGGTTAGGGCTTGCTCTATTTATGGACAGATTACCATGCAAATATCAAACCAATCTAACAGATAACAACCATTTGAGTGATGGACTTTTAATATGGATGGTCAAGATTGTTTACACAAGAATGGTGTTAACGTCAAATTCTGGTAACATATTTCCTCACTCCAGATGCACAATCTTCCCGAAGATGAATCCTTTCTCCTCACCTAAAAATCAAAGAGAGAAACTAAGGGTGGCCGGCCCTTGGCCGTTAGCCCTCCGATGCTTAAGTTAGAGATAAGCTTGAAAGTAAGATGAAGTGCGAAACGTGGGTTAAGATATGTTGTGTACCTTCATCATCGATGGAGCCATCTATTTATTCAGGTTCGAGTGGATTTGTTTGTTACGTAAGCTGTTGAGATCTTCCTGATTTCAAGGGATAAGATGTCATCTTATCAGATTAGACACCTAACTGATTATATTCCTTAATGGAGATCTGATCTAATTCGGGGCCATGAGTAGAAATACACCAATCAGGCCTGTAATCTGGTCCAAATCATGAGCTATATGGGCTGTTGAGATTATGACCCGAGAGACATTCCCACCAAACGACTACAGAGCAAGGCTGCTCGAATATGAATGACAAATGGCTTGCGAGCAAGCCCCCTGAAGATATGAGATGCGCCCAACTCAGCTCCCTAGATGAAGTATCATGTTGTTCTGCTTGCAGAATATAATACTAAGGAGGCGCTCACGTGTCGCACGTGAACCATGTGATGCTGCTCGAGAGATGTGAAGTTGCTCGAGAGATGCCGATCGCAAATAGCTTCGACCAACTTTATTCTACAACAAATAGGTCAAATCAACAATTTGATCTGCTTGCATATGAATTTAAAGAACCAATTTTGTTAGGCAGTTGTAACGATCCATCCATGGTTTGGAAAATGGATGGCTATAAAAATAAGGCCAAATTGAGGATGTATTGGATCATCTTATCCATGCAATTTTTACATGTTAGTCCACAAAATGTGTTCTGAAGTGGAAGTGGATTATGGCACACCACCCACATAGGTGGTGTGTTGACATCACCAAGTTCTTTGGGCTACACCATGATGTGTGTGTTATATCCACACCGTCCATCCATTTGTTGAGATCATTTTAAGGCAAGAGCCCAAAATCCCTAAAATGAGGCAGACCCAAAACTCAAGCGAACCACACCACATAAAGTAGTGGGGATAATGATGCCCATGGTTAAAACCTTCTTAGGGTCCACTATGATGTTTATTTTTCATCCAACCTCTTCATAAGGTCAATAGACTTGGATGAAGGGTGATAATAAATATCAACTTGATCCATTCATCCAACCTGTTCATAAGGTCACATAGACCTGGATGAAGGGAAAAAATAAATATTAACTTGATCTAAGACTTATGTGACCTATAAGAAGGTTTCAATGATAGACTTTCAATCCCCACTGCTTTCTGTGGTGTGGTCCACTTAAGCTTTGGATTTGCTTCATTTTCTAGTTCATGCCCTAAAATGATCTCGCCAAATGAATGGACAGTGTGGATATAATACATGCATCATCTCTGTTATATCCACACCATCCATTCATTTGGCCTTGTGTGTTATATCCACCTTGTCCATCCATTTGGTGAGATCATTATAGGGCAGGAGTTCGGATCCAAAGCTCAAGTGGACCACACCACATAAAGCAACAGGGATTGAACAACTACCATTGAGAACTTCTCTGGGTCACAGATTGGAAGGAAGGCAAATAAACATAATGGTGGGCCCAAGGAAGGTTTCAACAATGGGCATCATTGTCCCCGTTACTTTCTATGGTGTGGTCCACTTGAGCTTTGGATTTGCCTCATTTTTTGGTACATGCCCTCAAATAATCTTGCCAAATTGATGAATGGTGTGGATATAACACATACATGGGGCCCACAAAACCTGGTGATGCCAACCCACGACAAGGCTAATGGTGTGTGGCACACTGGAGCGGATTAGGTGTTACCCTAACCATGGGTACTACCTAGATGGTGTTTTGTATATCCAAGTCATCCATTCAGTTTTTAGCCCATTTTAGGCATGTTCCCAAAAATCAAGCAAATCCAAAAGTCAAGTGGACCACACCAAAGGAAATAATGGTGATTAAACACACACCATTAAAAAATTCTTAAGGCCTAAAGTAATGTTTCTTTACCATCCAACATGTTGATAAGGTCAAGAAGAGTTAGATGAAGGGAAAATAGAAAGATCAGTTTGATCCAAAAGTTTTGTGGCCCACAAAACGTTTTTAATGGTCATTCACCAGTCACGACTATTTTCAATGGTGTGGTCCACCTGAGATTTGGATCTGTTTAAGTTTTGTGATAATGCCTTAAAATGAGCTCGAAATAATGAATGGACTGTGTGGATATACAACATATTTATCGAGTTGGGCCCCACACGGTAGGGGTAAGGCACACTAAGGTATTTCTTCCATAACACCTTATCCACTACTGGGGCACACCACACAATCCACTTCCACAGTCCATCCATTTGGCGAGATTATTTTAGGGCCAGAGCCCCAAATTGAAGCAGATCCAAAGCTCAAGTTGACCACGCCAAAGAAAGCAGTGGAGATTTAACTGCTACCCTTGAAGACTTCTTGGGGCCACAGAAGTTTTGGATCAAGTTGATATTTATTTTTTCCCTTTATTCAGGTCAGTATGACCTTGTGAAGAGGTTGGCAAATAAACATCATGGTGGGCCTAGAAAGGTTTCAATGGTGGGCATCATTATCCTGCTTTATGTGGTGTGGTCCATTTAAACTTGGTGATGTCAACCTACCACACACAATCCACTTCCCAAGTGGCAGTGAATAGGCAGTTAAGATCGGTTGATTGAACTATCCGGTGAAACCAAACTGATGGGACATGAGTCACTTACAACCAGCAACACAAATCCCTGTGGGACCTGCTGAATTTTCAGTGTGAAATCCGCTCCGTCCATTAGTGCTACTGGATCATGTCACAGTAAGAAACAAAACATGAAACAAATACAACACTCAAGTGGGCCACACCATAAGAAATAGGAAGGACTGAGCGCTCACCATTGAAATCATAACGGGCCACTAGAAGTAATGGATCAGGCTTATATTTATGTTTTTCCTCTCATCCTGGTGGGATTCACCTTGTGAACGGGTTGGATGTCATTTTAACATGGTGGTGATCCTAGGAAGGTTTCAATGGTGGGCATTTCCATTACCATTGTTTCTTGTGGTGTGGCCCAATAGGTTTTGATTTCGATTCTAGTTGAGTAAGTGAGAAACCACAGTGAATTATGCATCTAAGGAGAGCTATAAGTGGATCATTGATGCTCTAGTTATCTTTTCATTATCAGATTTTCCTGTTTCATGTTTGAAAATTGATTTCACAAACTTCTTAGATTCTAGTTATTAAGATAGTTGGAATTGTTTACTTCCTTCCCTATGGATCGACCTCGGTCTTACCGAGATTATTACTACATCGCAACCCTACACTTGGGGAAGCGAACAAGTTTTTGGCGCCGCTGCCGGGGACTTTAACGGTTTTTCACAAAATGTCTGAAAACCGTTTTTATTTGAGATTTTTAGGAGTCCAGGCCGGATCTATTACAACACTTGTAAGTTAACGTAAACGTACAATGCAATTTATGAGGCCCATACTGTTGAGTGTATGCAATCCAATCCGTCCATCACATACATCTAATGATGCTTTCCTTTGTGACCAAAATTCATTTCAATCCAAAACTCAGGTGGGCCACTCAATGGGGAAGAACATCCTGACCACCCTTCTACCTTTTAAGGGGCAGTTTCGTCATTTCGAAAAGTCGGTTGCTAACACTTACACCAGTCTTTCATACACGCATGTGTTTCTCGCCCAACTGAATTTGTTTTGGAGGAAAATATTTCGGGAAGGTTTTCTTTTAGAAAGCATATACAAGGTGGGCCACTATAAATGTATGTAGTTTATCTACACCGTCCATCCTCTTTTCCAGATCATTTAAGGGGTTGAAACCAAAATTGAAGCATATCCAAAATTCGAGTAGACCATACCACAAGAAACAGTGGGTATAATGATTTCCACCATTAAAAAGTTTCTTAGGGCCCGCAGTGATGTTTATTTGTCATCCAACCTGTTTACAATAGCACACAGCCATTGATGAAGGGAAAAAAAAAATATCAGCTTGATCCAAAATTTCTACGGCCCCAAGAATTTTTCAACGGTACAAGTACAATTCACATTGTTTCCTGTGGTGTGGTCCACTTCAGCTTTTTATAGCCTTCATTTTTTGTATAAACCCATAAAATTTTATTTTAAAATGGATGAATTGAGTGGATGAAATACATAAATGACAATGGACCCCGTGGAGTTTACCCAGTACGCTTAAAGTACTAAGTTACTCAGTATGCAATCTGTTTCTTATCAGCGGAATCTGTGGAGCCCACCGTGATGCTTGTTTGAAATCCTCACCATCCATGGGTTTTTTCCAGATCAATACAGGACATTGGAAGAAAAATAAGGTAGATCCAAAATTTAAATGGGCTACACAACAAGAAATAGTGAGATCAAACATCCATTATTGAAAAATAGATGGATGAGGTAGATCCGAAACTTAAACGGGCCACACAACTGGTAATAGTGAGATTAAACGTTCATTATTGAAACATTGGTAGGGCCAAAAATAGTTGGATCAGGTTAATATATTTTTATTTTTCGCTCATCTTAGTAATAGTGATCTTATGAACGGTATGGATTCCATGTAAAAATCACAAGGTTCTTATAGAGGTTTAACAGTAGTCATTTCCCTACCCACTGTTCCAGTCGTGCGGCCCACTCAAAGCACTAGTTCGGTGTAATTTTTTGTTCCGCGTCTTAAATGATCTAAAAAAATCGATGGACGTTGTAGATTTCTCATAAATTTGAAGGTAGACCCAGAAACCGTTGGAGTTGATCCTCACCATTAGAAACTTCATTGATTGCACCCAACCTGTGGAAACGCCTGTAAGGTTAATCACCATTGTTTCCTTTACTATAATCCATTTTCCATTTGGATCTACTTAATTTTTTAGATCATGTCCTAAGCCCTAAAACTAGCTTTCATTACGGATAGACGGCATGAACATACTTCCCAGTGGGCCTCCTAGCTAGGGGTCCCACCCACCATTATCGATTCGGCGTATCATCTAATCTAGTGCTTACGCTAGGATGTTAAGTGGGGCCCAATGTGATGCTCATGAGAAATCCACCCGTTCATTCATTTTGAGATCATTTTAGGACAAAAAACAGAAAATGAGGTGCATCCAAAATTAAAGCAGGCCATACGAAATGGAAATATGGAAAAAGAAATGCAGTTAAAACACAAAAAATCACTTAATAAAAATTTAAAGCGGTTCATGTTAATATTTATATGTTTTCCAAACCGTTTATAAGATCATTGCCACTAGGATGAACTGAAAACACAAAAAACTTAAGCAAACAAAAAACTTATGCGGCCATACAATTGTTTTGAAGTGGTCATTGAATCCCCACTTTCTCCTATTGTTTAGACCACCTAAGTTTACATAATTCTTAATTTTGGTCTCATACCCTAAAATGAGCTTGCAATACGGATGGACGAGGTGGATTTTTCACACCAACATCATGGCTGCCCTACCTAGCATCCCATCCAAAAGCACGAGTATTAAGGTGGCTACCTAGTATGAAATGATTACTCTTAGCCACATGAAATAATTACACAGATTAAACCCATACATCTAAAAGCATGAAAAAATTAAATAGATTGCATTCAAGCATGCATAATCATAAGAACATACCATTAAGTTTAACAACCACATTCAATTATCATTCAACTCTGACTTGCACTATAACCCCTTCGATTGAACGTAGAATGTTGTCACCAAACTACGAGAGGGTGCATATCAACACAAGAAGACGAAGCATCAGGGTACCGAGACTCAAGAATCACTCTAACCACGTACCGATGAACACGAACACACATCGGACCTCCAAAATAGTAACGGTTCTTTCCGACTTGCACTGCAACACATGCAATCGCACGTCAAATGCTTTCACTGAACTACGAGTGGGTGCGTATTCATCTAAAAAGATTCTCTATCATGGTACCGAGACTACAGAAGCACTATAACTACATATCGAAAAAAATTGAGGCACACCGTACCCCTAAATTAGCATCGTTCTACTCCGACTTGCACTACAGCCCTTCGATGACACGCCGAACGCTTTCACGGAACTACGAGTATGTGCGTAACCACTCAAGAAGACACTGCGTTAGGGTACTGAGACTCAAGAATCACTCTAACCACGACTGATGAACATGGACACACACAAGACCCTCAAAATAGTAACAGTTCCCTTCAACTTGCACTGTAGCACATGCAATCGCACGTCAAACGCTTTCACCGAACTACGAGTGGGTGCATATCTACCTAGAAAGACTCTCCATCATGGTACCGAGACTACAGAAGTACTATAATCACACATAAAAAAAATTGGCGTACACCGTACCCCTAAAATAGCACCGTTCCACTTCGACTTCCATTGCAGCCCTTTAGTGGCACGCCGAACACTTTCACCGAATTATGAGTGGGTGTGTAACCACTCAAGAAGACGGTGCATTAGGGTACCGAGACTCAAGAATCACTCTAAACGCGCATCGATGAACAAGGACACACTAGAACAAAAAATAGTTACAGTTCCCTCCGACTTGCACTGCAGTACATGCAATCGCACGTCGAACGCTTTCATTGAACTACGAGTGGGTCTGTATCCACCTGGAAAGACTCTCCATCATGGTACCGAGACTACGGAAGCACTTTTACCACACACCGAAAAAAATGATGCACACCGTACCCTTAAAATAGCACTGTTCCACTCCGACTTGCACTACAGCCCTTCGATGACACGCTGAACGCTTTTACCAAACTACGAGTGGGTGCGTAACCACTCAAGAAGACACCGCGTTAGAGTATCGAGACTCAAGAATTACTCTAACCACGCATCGACGAACACGGACACACACAGACCCTCAAAATAGTAACGGTTCCCTCCGACTTGCACTGCAGCACATGCAGTCGCATCTCAAATGCTTTTACCGAAGTACGAGTGGGTGCATAACAAACTAGGAAGGCGCTGTATCATGGTACCGAGACTACAGAAGCACTCTAGCAACATACCGAAAAATACTGACGCACACGGTATCGTAAAATAACATTGATCCACTCTGACTTACACTGCAGCCCTTCAGTGGCATGCCGAACGCTTTCATCGAATTATGAGTGGGTGTGTAACCACTCAAGAAGACGTTGTGTTAGGGTACTGAAACTCAAGAATCACTCTAATCACACACCGACGAACATGAACACACACAGGAACCCAAAATAGTTACGGTTCCCTTCGACTTGCACTGCAGTACATGCAATCGCACGTCGAACACTTTCACTGAACTATGAGTGGGTGCGTATCCACCTGGAAAGACTCTCCATCATGGTACTGAGACTACGGAAACACTATTACCACACATCGAAAAAAATTATGCACACCGTACCTTTAAAATAGCACCGTTGCACTCCGACTTGCACTACAGCCATTCGATGACACGTTAAATGCTTTCACTAAACTACGAATGGGTGGTAACCACTCAAGAAGACGCTGCGTTAGGGTTCTGAGACTCAAGAATCACTCTAACCACGTACCGACGAACATGGACACACACTGGAACCCAAAATAGTTACGGTTCCCTCCGACTTGTACTGCAGTACATGTAATCGCATGTCGAACACTTTCACTGAACTATGAGTGGGTGCGTATCCACCTGGAAAGACACTTCATCATGGTATCGAGACTACGGAAGCACTATTACCATACACCGAAAAAATGATGCACACCGTACCCTTAAAATAGCACTGTTCCACTCCAACTTGCACAACAGCCCTTCAATGACACGCTGAACGCTTTCACTAAACTACGAGTGGGTGCGTAACCACTTAAGAAGACGCTGCATTAGGGTATCGAGACTCAAGAATCACTCTAACCACGCACCGAGGAATACAGACACACACATGACCCCCAAAATAGTAATGGTTCCCTCCAACTTGCACTGCAGCCCATGCGGTTGCATCTCGAATGCTTTTACCGAAGTACAAGTGGGTGCGTAACCAACTTGAAAGACGCTGCATCATGGTATCGAAATTATGAAAGCACTCTAACATCATACCGAAAAACATTGATGTATACCATACACCTAAAATAGCATTGATCCACTCCAACTTGCACTATAACCCTTCGGGGGCACGCCAAATGCTTTCATCGAACTACAAGTGGGTGCGTAACCACTGAAGAAGACGTTGCATTAGGGTACCGAGACTAAAGAATCACTCTAACAACACACCGATGAACACGGACACACACTGGACCTCCAAAATAGTAACGGTTCACTTCGACTTGTACTGCAGCCCATGCGATCGTACTTCGAACACTTTCATTAAACTGTGAGTGTGTGCGTATCCACATGCGAAGACTCTCCATCATGGTATTGAGACTACAGAACCACTCTACATAGACACCGACTAACATTGATGAACACCATACTGTACCCCTAAAATAGCATTGATCCACTCCGACTTACATTGTAGCCCTTCAATGGCACGCCGAACGCTTTCACTGAACTATGAGTCGGTGCATAACCACCAAAGAAGACACTGCATCAGGGTACCGAGACTTAAGAATCAATCTAACCATGCACCGATGAACATGGACACACACATGACCTCCAAAATAGTAACGGTTCCTTCCGACTTTCATTGCAGCCCATGCGGTGGCATCTCGAATGCTTTTATCAAAGTACGAGTGGGTGCGTAATCAACTAGGAAGACGCTGCATCAAAGTACCGAGACTACAAAAGCACTCTAACCACAGACTAAAAAAATTGACACACAACGTACCCGTAAAATAGCACCGTTCCACTCCGACTTGCACTACAGCCCTTCGTTGACACGCCAAACGCTTTCACCGAACTACGAGTGGGTGCGTAACCACTCAAGAATACTCTGCGTTAGGGTACTGAGACTAAAGAATCAATTTAACCATGCACCGACAAACACGGACACACATAGGACCCCCAAAATAATAACGGTTCCCTCCGACTTGCATTACAGCCCATGCGGTCACAATTCAAATGCTTTTACCGAAGTACGAGTGGGTGCGTAACAAACTAGGAGGACACTGCATTATGGTACCGAGACTACAGAAGCACTCTAACATCATACTGAAAAATATTGATGCACACTGTACCCCTAAAATAACATTAATCCACACCGACTTGCACTGCAACTCTTCGATGGTACACTGAACGCTTTCACCAAACTACGAGTGGGTGTATAACCACTCAAGAAATTAATGCATTAGGGTACCGAGATTCAAGAATCACTCTAAACACATACCGACGAACACGGACACACACCAAATCTCCGAAATAGTAACCGTTCACTCTGACTTGGACTGTCGTATAATAATAATGGGTCACACCTACATTTATTGATGTTGTTAGCGATGATCTATATTGTTCATTCGAATTTAAAGTTTTTTTGTTTCGATATTAAACAAATGAGGCAGATCAAATAATCAAGTGGTCCACATCATATTTATTTACATTTAATGGTACATACTTAACACATTACTGATACTTTTTACGACCCACCTTCTACTCGGATCTGTCTCATTTTTTTTTTTTCTAATGATATAAAAGAGAATGAGAAACCTGCTGAACAATATCGATCAACGAATTAAATTTATGTAAGCCACATTTCAGAGATTTAATATAACTAACAATTTCAAAGTTAAAGTTGTAATAAAGTAACACCACAAGGGTAGCAGTGTCAATTTAGACAGCTAACGCGAGTAAAATACCTTTATTTAGTCTCTTTATGAAGCTTCCGTAAAAAGATAAAATTAACCTCTATGTATATTTACGTTAATATACAAGTGCTTGTAGTAGATCCGGCCTCTTAGAGAATTAAATATAGTTCATTTTCTCGTCCTTATTTTAACATCAGCTGGCAGTACTGATGGAAAGAGAAGATTTCACACGGACAACTCAAGTGCCCCTGGAGAGTTTGTGTCCTAGCCTTGTAGGAAGCTCAGAAAGCAGAGTCCCTAACTAGTAGCTACTGTAGGCTACATCATGATATATTGTTTTATCCGTGCAGGTCATCAATCTTTTCAAATCATTTTAAGCCATGAACCAAAAAATTAAGCAGATACAAAAATCATGCAAACGACAAGAGGAAATCATGGTTTATGTTTACGATTAAGAAGTTTTTAATAGTGTTTTTACTCGTAGGTATTCAATCAACATTGTTTTCTTGTCATGTGGTTAACTTCAAATTTGGATCTGGCTCCATTTTTTTTTTTTGCTCATGTTATAAAAATGATACGAAAAAAATAGATGGACAGCATTGATTGAGAACATATACCATGGTGGAGCCCACGGAGCAATATCCAATAGCTACCTTGTTACTGTGCGATGATTAATTACTACCCCCACAAGGACGGCCCTTCCAGGTTGTGGCTCTGCTGTCCCCACTTTGATTTATGTGTTTTATCCCCTCCGTCTATTTAATATGAACACCAAAAAGAGGCAGATCTAAAGTCTCAACTGGACCACACCATAGGAAACGGTGAGGATGAAAGGTTTACCATTGAAAACTTCGTGGAGGCTACAAAAGTTTTGTATCAAGCCGATATTTATGTTTTCCCTTCTTTCCGGTCTTTCTGTCCTGACGAACAGGTTGGACGGCAAATAACCATCACGGTGTGCCCTTAGAAGGTTTCAAATGTGGCGTCATTGTCACCACTATTTCCTGTGGTCTGATCCACTCAAGCCTTCGATCTTCCTTCTTTTTGGGATATTAGTCTAAAATAATCTGTCAAAATGAATGGACGGCGTGGATAAAACACATACATCACGTTGTGCCCCCCACAGAGCCACTGCCAGGACCGTCCATCTCTCTCCAGTAAACTCGCGTCAAAGCGAAGGGCATTTTAGTAGTTTATGTCCCGACCTTTGATTCCTTTCGTACACCGATGGCACAAATCCCGAACACGCTTCTCCTATTGAAAAAGCTCCAACCATCGTAGCCGTCAATATGCGCATCCGTATTCCTCAAATCCAACGCCGAGAACTCCCTCCAGCTCAGCGATCCGCGCCAAACCGAACCCTCCAGTAATCTCCATCGCCCTCTCCCTACATAAACCTTCCCATCCCTTCCCTCATCTCTCATCGCTCGTCTCTACTCTCCCAAACCCTTCCTCAAATTTACGATCTTTTCCCTCAATCTCCCACTGATGGCGCCCAAGGGCGAGAAGAAGCCAGCGGAGAAGAAGCCCGCCGCAGAGAAACCGACGGAAGAGAAGAAGGCGGAGAAAACTCCTGCAGAAAAGAAGCCAAAAGCAGAGAAGAGACTTCCAAAGGAAGGAGGATCGACCGGAGACAAGAAGAAGAAGAAGAGATCGAAGAAGCACGCTGAAACTTACAAGATCTACATCTTCAAGGTCTTGAAGCAGGTTCATCCTGACATCGGAATCTCCGGCAAGGCCATGGGGATCATGAACAGCTTCATCAACGACATATTCGAGAAGCTGGCTCAGGAATCGTCGAGGCTGGCCCGCTACAACAAGAAGCCGACCATTACGTCGAGGGAGATCCAGACATCCGTTCGTCTCGTCCTCCCTGGCGAGCTCGCCAAGCATGCCGTCTCTGAAGGTACGAAGGCCGTCACGAAATTCACCAGCTCTTGAATTAGGGTTTGGGGGATGAATTGCGGTGGCATGATTGTAATTTTCTGGGTTTTTTAAGGATTGGTTGTTATGATGGGTTTGATGTTTAGGATTTCTGACGAGATGTTTGATGTTTTGCAATGGCTGTAAATGTCTGATTTGCGTTTTGGATTATGAAATTAGATGCTTTTTTTTTTTCGATCTTTGTGATTTTGAATGTGTGATGGGCCCAGCTTAATTGGGGGGTTTTTTTTTTTATACTCCGGCGACGTATGACGCTTGATACACGGTCGGATAGCCTAATGTCGGCCAGATCGATAGGTTAGGTGGGCCTCACGATAGGAATGGTGAGGTGGGGGATGCGGTTTGGCTAGTGGTTGGTGCTCTGTGGGTACCACCATGATGTATGCGTTTCATAAACGCTGTCCATCCATTTTTCCAGACCAGTTTATGGTATGATAAAAAAAGGGATGGATTCAAATCTCTTGATCACATCATAGGAAATAGTGTTGATTTATTAAATACCCACCATTAATTTAATGGGAGGCATTCAATTGATATTGTTTTCCTGTCGTGTGGTCCACCTGGGATTTAGATCCCATCGTATTTGGGATTAAACCCTAAAATGATCTGGAAAAGTGGATGGATGGCATGGATGAAGCACATACATTATGATGGGCATACAGAGGACCGACCACTAGCCAGCAAACGGTGGGCCATGATGGGGCGTGTCCTTCTTCAAATCTGTTGTTAGTAGTGGCTCACATGAACGAGAAGGAACGAAAGTCAGCCTGTTTGAAAATTCCGGTGGCTGATCTTTTGTTTTACGGTGAATTTAAGAGTTTTCACCTAATGTAACAGCGTGGATATTTTATATACATGAGAGATAGGGTGTTTTAGAAGATAGATTATTCTGGTCTAGTTAGATCGTCACTGAGTGCGATGATAGTGAAGCATGTGCGAAATCTCAGCTTTTGTACATGTGGACACGTGGGTCATACTGTTTGGATCTGAGCTTTCCATCAGGTGGACCAGTTTATATAATAATGCAAACAGAGGTACTCAACTAGTAAAAACTTCTCACGGGCCACAAAAGTTTTGGATCAAACTTATATTTGTGTAGTCTCTTCATCCAGGTTGTTTTTTTTATCTTTTCAACAGGTTGGATGGAAAATAAACATTCCAATGGCCCCATGATGTTTTTAATGGCGGAGATTCAATCACTAGTGTTTCATGTGACAATCACTAGTGTTTCATGTGATAGGGTCCACCTAAAATTTGGATCTGCTTCATTTTTTGGGACCATGCCCTAAAATGAGGAAGCAGAGTGCGTACTGAGTAAACTCTGTGGGGCCCACCGTGTTTTACATATTTTGTCCATTCTGTTCATCCATTTTATCAGATAATTTTAGATCTTTGGACAAAAAATAAGCATATGCAGAGCTCAAGTGGACCACACCACATGAAATAGTGTGAATTTAACGTCTATAACTGGAAAATTCTTGGGGCCACAAAAGTTTTGGATCAAGTTGATATTTGTGTTTTCCATTCCTCCATGTTTGTGTGATCTTATGAATAAGTTGGATGACAAACAAACTTCACCATGAGCCTTAGGAAGGTTTCAACGGTGGAAATCATTATTCCCACTGCTTCCTGTGATATGGTCCACTTGAGCTTTGTATATGCTTCAGTTTTGGGTTCAACGCCTAAAATCGATATGTAAAAATGGATGGGCAGCCTGGATAAATGACATACATTCATGGTGGGCGCCTGACAGTGTTTACTCAAATATGATAAGAGCATGCAGAGTGACTCAGGACACAATCTAGTTTCTTAAAATGAGCTTTCAAAATGCATGGCTCGTGTAGATGTAAGGCACATACACATAGTGGCTTCTACGGTTGGGGGATCCACCCAAACTGTGCCCATGTATACTAAGCGTGGGACCAAACATGATGTATATTTCTCACATCCATGCCATCCATCTGTTTTGAAAGCTCATTTTAGGCCATAATCTAAAATATAAGATGTAGATCCCAAGTGGAACACACCACATGAAACAGTGGTGATTAAATACCCACAATTAAAAAATTCTCGGGCCACATGAATGTTTATTCACCGTTCATTGTGGTGATTAAATACCCAGAATGAAGGGACCACACAAATATTAGTTTGATCCAAAACTTTTATTCATCACAAAGCCTGCTATACGTTTTCTTATTTTATGGTCTACCTGAAATATGTGGATCTGCATTATTTTTGGATCCTACTATAAAATAATCAGTAAAAATGGATGGACAGCATAGATTTAAAAATGGATTAATGGTGGGATCAAAATCCAAAGTATAGGTTTACCCACATGAGAATATGCCATCCACTCCCTCTTGTCTTCTCTCCAGCAGCCAAACACGAAATCTAGAATGGATAAGAATTGAAATTGAGGAGAAATCATATTATGAATTTCACTTCCCATCACTTCCTCTCGTATCCATGGTGCCAAACAAGCCATAAGGTGTTACCCCCTTGTGGGGCCTACCGTTTTGATGGTACGGATCGGTGCCATGTTGGCGCGAGTACCTAGTTGGAGGAGATGTGATCTGCGTGTTGCGTGTAACCTTTCTTACATAAAAGCCCACGTAACCCAAAGCTCCGTGGGGCCCACCGCAATGTCCATGAGACATCCACTCCGTCCATCTGTTCCACGGGATCATATTTGTCACTGTTATTCAATTATTCACTCTCCTCGTACAAGCTTGGCCCCCACCTGATTAGTACAACATTGGAATTAGATGTGTAATTGTTAGCGGAGTGGGGCCCACCCACGATTTTTATGAAGAATCCAAACCGTGCATCCGATGAGCCTGCCCGTGTTAACCGTACATACAGGGAATCATCTCGAACTGAAACTCAGAGGAACATACCGCAGGGAGCAACGCACAGTCGCCCCTAAAACCTGCATATTCACGTGTTGTCCTACCAGACTTTTCGTGGGTCCCTTCATCCTGGTGGGCCGTACGTCATGATTTGATTGGATGGCATATACACAAAACGTTGGTCCCCAAATTCAATCTGGAAGTTTCTACCGTAGGCATGAGGAAACCTCCCCAATGCCTACCATTGTTACCTTTGGATTGGCCTACGTGAGTTATCGATCCGCCTTACATGCAGGGGTACATCCAATGGACGGTCTGGATGGCACTTAAACATCACGGTAAGTCCTCGGCATGTCCCAACGAATGTGATGATTCACTCGCGCATCACTCGGTTTGTTTACTAACCGGAATACCCCCGGATGGATTGTCTGCGAAAGCCTTTGGCATCTCCTGCGCTCGGAATCGGGGGGGGGGGGGGGGGGGGGGGGGGGAATCTATGCCGTCCAACCGACAAAAATTGAACGGGATCCAAAATTCAAGATTGTTTTGTGAGATCGTTTTTTTTTATGACATCTGTTCCGTCCAAGCAATTCGGTTGATTAAATTAAGAAATTAATAAAAAAAAATTTAAGTTCCGATTAAAACGTATACCACATATTCATGATTTCCAATTATTTTCTTTTAAGGGTCCAAAATTAGTCCACTGTTGGGACCAACGTACTGCTTGTATGAAACATATTTTCCATCCTGATACAAAAGAATACACGGTAAATTATTTGGATGACTTAGATCTATGAAAATCGTGATTGTGGGCCCTATAGAAATCTTATCAACGTAACCGTCCAATTGTCAATAACCATTCTTACGAATCTATGCCGTCCAACCGACAAAAATTGAACGGGATCCAAAATTCAAGATTGTTTTGTGAGATCGTTTTTTTTTATGACATCTGTTCCGTCCAAGCAATTCGGTTGATTAAATTAAGAAATTAATAAAAAAAAATTTAAGTTCCGATTAAAACGTATACCACATATTCATGATTTCCAATTATTTTCTTTTAAGGGTCCAAAATTAGTCCACTGTTGGGACCAACGTACTGCTTGTATGAAACATATTTTCCATCCTGATACAAAAGAATACACGGTAAATTATTTGGATGACTTAGATCTATGAAAATCGTGATTGTGGGCCCTATAGAAATCTTATCAACGTAACCGTCCAATTGTCAATAACCATTCTTACGAATTGTATGGTCCACCTGTTACTTATAATTATGTCATATTTTACAATTTATCCACAAAATAGATGTAACAATGGACGGACAGTTCCGATTAACAAATAGTATCTCATGGACGACCACAGACGGTTAGTATCTCCAATAAAATCGTGTTACCCGATTAACACCGGAAAAAATAATAAAAAGGGGCAGGTGGCTCATTTTCAGGCATGCATGGCCCATGGTTTTTTTTTTTTTTTTTTTATGTCATCTGTTCCGTCCAATCAGTTCAACAGGCTGAAATAAGAAATCTGTAAAAAAAAGTCTAAGACCCATAAAAACGTGGACCACAGATTCATGATTTCCAACCATTTTCTTTAAGGGTCCAAAATTAGTCCACCGTTGGGACCAAAAAACTAATCTTATCAACCTTTTTTTTTTTCTTTTTCTAACAATAAACATTAACAACACAAAAAAACTAATGAACGTTGTTGATCGATGAAATACATGATGATGGGCCCGATTTTGAATTGGTGTTTGCATTTTCCTGATTTTGAGTTACAACTGTAACAAAAGAGAACATGAATGGCATTTCTATATTGCGAGTAGAGATTCCAACAGTTGCGAGTAGATAATATTTATGGCAAAATTACCTTTTTTACCCCTTCGTAGGTTAAGCTTAACCTACACGCATGCGTAGTGGATCCGGCCTCAAGAAAGACATGTATCCTTCAAACCTTGAAGAATATAAAGACACATGGAATTACAGATTTATCAACTCAAGATGGAAAATAAACAACTGCAGGCGGAGATGAAGCTCTAAGACTTTAAAGTAATCCAAAGGTTCATGATATCACAGATTTCTCAACTCAAGAACGAAAATAAAAAACTGCAGGAGGAGACGGAAATTCTTCGATCTCGACTGACTAATCTTGGGCGAGAAATCACACGGCTAAGATCAACACTAGATTCCTTGGCTTTGAGTGATAGAAGGACACCAGAAGTGCACACTTTTTTCTAATTTCAGTGCTTTGATCTTCTTAAATAGGGTATGATCTTTCTGCACCTTATACTCTTTTAGAAACTCTTAAATGGGACTTGGAGTTTTTTTTACGTGTAGGAGGCGAAGACTTCTATTTATATGAAAAAAGTTGGAGTAGTTTAATCTATCACACATGTTGAAGGAGATCTGTTCGTCTCATCTTTCTTTGCGAGCTTCTCAAGCATGCCTTCCTTGAAGGATCCGGGCCGTCATGAAATTCACCTGCTCTTGAATTAGGGTTTTTTTGGGAGGATTCGTTGCGGCGTGATCGTTAGTTGAGGTTTGATGTTTTGGAATTGCTGTAAGGGTGTTTGATTTTCTATTTCCATCTATAAATGGTGGTAAATAAATCATTATAATTTCTGGTAAAGAATAGAATTCCCTACTAATCACACCCTCTACATGTCTATTTTGGGTATGATTTATGGAATTTGGTGTTTTTTTGTTAATGCATTAGTAAACATACCCCACTCGGGAATCAATACTAAGACCTCAATATTGAAACCAAGTTATCTTCATTCAGTCTACCACTTAACCTATGGATCCATGTGTAGAATTTGATGCTTCGGTGGACGTTGAGCGTATTGAGAAAACTCTCATAGCGCTCGAACAAAAAAATTAAGCATACCAAAATCTAAGTTGACCGCACCATAAGAAACAATGTGAATTGAACATCTACAGTTGAAAAATTCTCAAGGACTACAAAAGTTTTGGATCAAGTTGATATTTGCATTTTTCCTTTCATCCATGTCTACGTACCTGGTCTTATGAACAGGTTGGATGACAAATTTGTTATTCAGGAGTACACAATAATATGAATTAAAGATAAAATAATTGCTGAATTAAATAATTGATAAGTTCTCTATATTAGATAGAGTGCACCTGGATGAAGATCAGAAAAATAATGAAAGAAGAAATCACGATCACAATACAGTGGAGACGCGATCCATGATGCTTTCCTGAAGACTATTCGTGCCATTTTCTCTGTCAATTCTGAAATCGATATATTGTTGCAGCGACAGTCCTTAGGATACAACCACCGGCCGGTCTACCAAAATTGCTGATTTTACCAGACAAGTGAATGATGCTCTTATATTCAAGTAGAAAAAATGATTAAACTTGAAGAAGAAAGTGGGAATTTTCTCTGATAAGAAAAAGAGAGAGCAAGGTTGTGGTTGCTGTAATAGGGTTTTCTCTATGTGTTTTTTATTTCCGAAAACAACCAATATATATAGGGCTGATCGGACAGACACGTGGCTACACCTGCCATAAACGTGTCTTCCAACGTTCTGATTATTTACACAACGTACATCGAACGTTACAATGTGCTTTCGAAAGAATTGGTGAAAAGAAAGAATCGGTCAAGAGAAGAGAAAAATAAAAATAAAATAAAATATATCATGTAGACAAGCCCAAGCACGGCATGCCATGACGCGGCGAGCGGGTGCGCGCCCGTGTGTGGTCTATGGTATAACATACCCAAGAGAATAACAAAAGGTACTCTTACACCTTTATAAATAAAGTAGAAAAGGTTCCCTTCATTTTCCAATGTGGGACTATTACCACTTGCAAAAAGCAAGGGAACTTTTTCTCCTCTCTCTCTTTTATTTTTTCAAAAAACACAAATACAAACCAACAATTCCCCACTATTTTTAAAAAATAAAAAGATATATGAGCATCTGACAAACGTGCATAAACTAAGGTGTCTTATGGACTTAAACCTTAATATAGTGTGAAATAATCATTTACCATAGACTTAATGGATAAAACCTTCAAAACCAAGTTATATAAGTGGTAAGTTCAATAATTCACACACGTGTGATCGCCACTTCTGTAATGTATCATGTCATGCACTTTTAAGGCCATGTTCTTTTCCCTTTTCATGAGCGCTCTAGAGAATTATCCAAGTTCTCATAAAAGGCGGCCAATCACTCACACTCATATAGGTGAGTCTATCAAGAATGCACTTGTGACTTTACATTCCACCCATAAGGACTATAGAACTCATTAAAAGGTTTGACCTCACCCTCCAATATTGTCACAAGTAGTACATTTAATGGGACGGAAACCTGATTTCCATATTTAGTACTTCACTGAATCACTCTGTAACTCATTTTTCCCATTGAACTTATTTTCTGGAATCTCCAGTCATCCAGGTTGGGTTACCATTACAGGCAATTCACACAATTAGCTTAAGTCCCATTCCTCTTGCTATTTTATAAACTTTTTCTCTTGCAAGGCTTTTAGTTAAGGGATTCGCCAGATTTTCTGGTGATTTGATCTCATTTATAGAGACTACTCATTTTTTGAGTAGTTCTCTAATCCTACTATGTTTTCTACTTATAGGTCTCCTTTTACCATTATATTGTGTATTCCTTACACGCCGAATAGCTGCATTACTGTCACAATTAAGTTTTACTAAGGGTACAGGTTTACTAAAAAATGGAATGTCATATAGAATATTCATCAACCATTTAACCTCTTCTTCAGCAGAGGTCAATGCTATAAGCTCTGATTCCATTGTAGAATCAGAGATAATAGATTGTTTCTTTGACTTCCAAGCTAACAACCCCTCCTCCTATAAGAAAAATGTAACCATTAGTTGCTTTACAGCCATCAGAAATTGAATTCCAATCAGCGTTAGAATATCTTTCTAATATTGTTGGAAATCTACCATAATGTAAACTATAATGATAAGTTTTATTTAAGTACCTTAATACTCTACGAATAGCTTCCCAATGTTCATCACCAGGATTACTAGTGAATTTACTTAATTTACCAACATCATAGGCAATGTCTGGTCTTATGTAATTCCTTGCATAGATTAAACTACCAATGATACTAGCATATCAATTCTGATCCACACTTGTCCCTTTATTGGGATATAAATGAACACTGGGGTCATAACGTGTATAAACAGGTTTGTAGTCTGCCATTTATATTTTTTTCAGAATGGAGTCAATATAATAAGATTGAGAAAGAATTATCTCATTCTTTTTTTTCTGATAATTTTAATTCTAAGAATTATATTTGTCACACCTAAGTCTTTTATTTCAAACTTGCAAGATAAGAATGCCTTAATGTGGTTAATAACCTAGATATTAGACCCAAATATTAAAAGGTCATCTACATACAAGCATATAATCACACTCATGGTCCCATTATTTTTATAATATATGCATTTATCCACTTTGTTTATATTTAATCAATCAGGTTTAAGAATGGAATCGAATTTCGAATGCCACTGCTTAGGTGCCTGCTTTAGACCATATAAAGATTTGACGAGTCTACACACTTTAAAAGATTGAGTAAGGTCTATAAACCCTTCGGGTTGGTCAATGTAAATTTTTTCATCGAGATCTCCATGTAAAAATACCGTTTTAACATCCATTTGATGTATTAACAAGTTTTTTAAAGATGCAATAGCAATTAATACTCGTATGGATGCTATTCTAGAGACAGGTGAATAGGTGTCAAAGAAATCTATTCTTTCCTTCTGTTTAAATCCTTTGGTTACTAGTCTGGCTTTGTATTTATCTATAGAGCCATCTGGTCTTAATTTTTTTTCTAAAGATCCACTTACAACCGAGAGGTTTCTGACCATCGGGTAAGTCTACTAGATACCAAGTGTGATTTGACAAGATGGAGTCCATCTCCACATTTATGACCTCTCTCCAAAAGGAGGCATCATGAGAGGACATAGCCTTCTGAAATGAAACAGGGTTGCTCTCCACACTATAAGAGTAAAAATCGGGTCCATAATCTTTACCTTTCTTAGCTCTTTTGCTAGCTCTAGGCAATAGGCAAAACATTTAAATCAAGAGGTTCTGGGGAGAGGCGTTTATTATTAAATTTAATTCCAGATTCTGGAATGTCATTCCCACTAATTTTTACTTGAAAGGAAATGAATTCTCATAGAAATCCGCATCTTTGGATTTTATAATAATTGAATCATGTATGGTTAAAAACCTATATGCCTTACTATTAAGAACATATCCTACAAATACAAAACTCACAGTTTTATTTTCTAATTTTGGTCTTTTAGGATCAACTAATCTAACATAGGAGAGACAACCCCAAGTCTTAATGTAATTTAAGTTAGGAGCCCTACTTTTTCACAACTCATATGGAGATTTATCACATTTACTTAAGGGTATCCTATTTAGTATATAGGCAACCGTCAGAATTGCTTCACCCCATAAGTTATTAGGTAGTCCTGATGAACTAAGCATAACATTCACTAAATCTATTAAAGTTCTATTCTTCCTTTCAGCAACTCCATTTTGTTGAGGAGTATTAGGAGCAGTGAATTGATGTATGATCCCATTAGATTCATAAAATTCACTAAAGGCTAATGAGTTATATTCACCTCATTTATCACTTTTAAGGCATTTGATTTTACAACTTAGCTGATTTTCTACCTCAACCTTATAAGTTTTAAACATATTTAAGGCTTCATCCTTGGACCTAATGAGGTAAATATAACAAAACCTAGAATTTTCATTTATAAAGTGATGAAATATTTCTTTCCTCCTCTAGTTTGTGTCTCTTTTAGATCACAAATATCAAAGTTAATTAATCCTAGAAGATCAGAATTCCTTTCAGCTGATTTAAAAGGCTTCCTAATCGATTTGACTATACTATAATGTTTACATTTGATATTAGAACCAAAGTCACATAGTCTAGGTATGAGATTTAAAGAACTCATCTTTTTAATATATTTATTGTTAATATGGCACAGTTTGCCATGCCATATTTGCTCATTATGTACATTAATCATGTAAGCAGCAGAAGAAGAAATATTATTCATATCAACAGATAACTTGCACATACCATCTACCTTATAGGCTTTACCAACAAACTTGCCATTTTTAGAAAAAACAACTTGCCGACATTCGGTAACAGCTTTAATACCTGCCTTAACAAATGATGAGATATAAGATTTTTCCTTAGTTCAGGAACATGTAGTACATCTTTCAAAGTGAGCTCTCGCCCTGAAGTGAACTTGAGAGTCACACTGCCTTTTCCAGCTATCTTATTAGTTGTTGTACTGGCCATATGAACAACTCGATGATGTTGGGACGGTTCATAGGAGTTAAACCATGCTCGGTCCGATCCAACATGTCTTATAGCTCCCGAATCCAGCCACCATCCCTCTTTCACATTAATAGCACATGTCTTCATGATCATGGCCACCAGTTGTTCTTCATTATTAGCTTTATCAAATTTCTCAGTTACAGCTATATTGACTTGATGTTTCCCTTTACAGTTTCTACAGTACCTGGCATAATGACCCGGAACACCACACATAAAACAGCCCGTCTTAGCTTTTACTTTTTTGAACTTCTTGTGAGGTTTTTTCAGATCATAATTAGGTTTATTATAAGCATTGAACATCTTTTTGGGTTGATGATTTTTCGAATCTACATTATGCACTTTAGGACGCCCATCATCCTTACGATCTTGAAGGCGGACCTCCTCTTCAATACGAATATTAACAATCAACCTTTCTATAGTCAATTCCTCAGTTTTGCATCTAAGTTCCTTATGGAATTATTTCCACAAAGGAGGAAGTTTATCAATTACCAATGCAACTAGGTATTGATCATCCACCTTAATCCCTTCCTGTATCACCTCATTGAAGAGAAGTTGGACCTCTTCAGTTTGAGCTACAACCAATTTACCATCTACCATCATATAGCGGTTAAATCGGCTTACAGCATATTTTTTAAATCCAACCTCTTCATTGTGATATTTCTTAGTTAAAGCATTCTAGAGTTTCTTAAATGACTTATGATCACAATAAAGATCAAACATGGTTTGTCATGCAATTAAAAATATGATCTTTACAAAGATCATCATCATCCTTCCATTTATTCATTTTCCATGTCCGATAGGGTTCTAAACTCTGAGTATCTGGTTCTTCCTTCAATATGTATAAAAGTTTCTCTTTTCTCAATAGAAACTCTATTTTTTTTCCTATATTTTAAAATTGTTTCCATCAAACAAATCAATTGTTACAGCAGTATGAGAAAAATTCTTAGAGGAAGACATCAATTTCTAAAGACAGATTAAATAGATGTATATAAGAGGTCAGATTTGATCTGAATAGACAGTTAATCTGATAAATCAGATGGGTAAGATGAATCTGACCATATAACAAGTCAGATTAAATAAAGTATAAAATATTAATGATATATCTGATTGATCTGAACTGTCTGATAAACAGATTAAAATCGTTAATTAATTCTTTTGAATTATCAATTCATGCATAAACAATCATGGAGATGAAACAAAATATTACATTAATATAATCTCCAACTCTATAGTCAACTAGAAAGGATATAATAGATCAAAGAATTTATATTAACAAAATAAGTGAATAGTGTACTCCGAATTTTAATTAGTCTTCAGATTGTTGTTCAAAAGTACACAATAATATTAATTAAAGATAAAATAATTGATAAATTCTCTATATTAGATAGAGTGCACCTAGATGAAGATCAGGAAATAATGAAAGAAGAAATCACGATCACAATACAGTGGAGGCGTGATCCATGACGCTTTCCTGAAGACTATTCGTGCCATGTTCTTTATCAATTCTAAAATCGATATATTGTTGCAGCGACAGTCCCTGGGATACAACCACCGGCCGGCCTACCAAAATTGCCGATTTTACTAAATAAGTGAATGATGCTCTTATATCCAAGTAGAAAAAATGATTAAATTTGAAGAAGAAATTGTGATTTTTCTCTGATAAGAAAAAGAGAGAGAGCAAGGCTGCGGCTATTGTAATAGGGTTTTCTCTGTGTTTTTTATTTCTGAAAACAACCAATATATATATAGGGCTGATCAGACAGACACGTGGCTACACCTGACACAAAAGTGTCTTCCAACGTCCTGATTAGTTACAACGTGCTTTCGAAAGAATCGGTCAAAAGAAGAGAAAAAAATAAAATAAAATATATCATGTAGACAAGCCCGAGCCCGAGCCCACACCCGGGCATGGCACGACACGACGGGCGGGCGCGTGCTCGTGTGTGGTATATGGTATAGCATACCCAAGAGAATAATAAAATGTACTCTTACACCCTTATAAATAAAGTAGAAAAGGTTCCCTTCATTTTTCAATGTGGGACTATCCCACTTGTAAAAGGCAAGAGAACCTTTTCTCTTCCCTTCTCTCTCTTTATTTTTTTTTTCAAAAAACACAAATACAAAACCAACAATAATTATGGGCCCTAGGAAGGTTTCAACAATGGAAAATATTATTCCCATTATGTAGACACCCCACCTTCGGCTACATTGTTGGTAGAGATAGTTGGATGAATGGAGGACCGTACCCCCAAATCCCTTGTCCAAACTCAGCCAAACTCACCCTTGTAAGCCCCAATCCATAGCCCAACCCAAGCCTGAACCCAGTCAACTCACCCCTAAACATCAGCCTGAAAAACCCCCCATAAGAAAAATCCGTCAAAAAATTTCAGAAAAAGTCAAACTCGGCGAGTCAACCCGTTGAGTCAAATCACCGAGTCAACCCATTGAGTCAACTCATCGAGTCAACTCACCATGTCAACCCATCTCTTAAACTCAGTCAACTCACCGAGTTCCAAACCGCAGCCTCGAAGCAAGCTCGAACCCCAAAGCTAAGAAAATGCTGCTTTAGGTTCGGAGGTCGTACACTCTGAACCTGAAGCAAATTGACCGTACGGGCGGCCCCCTGGGTGCCGCCCAAAATTATTTATGGGAACTGCCACTCCCCGCTGCTATAAATACCCCCTCCCCTTCTCATTCCACAAGCCCTCCAGCCCGAGTGCGATCCGTCCGTTCCGAGTTCTTCTCCATCCTTTCAGCTCATTCCTCCACCAAGGAGAGCCCGAGTGAGAAGAGCCTAGCCCTGGTCCAGCCCAACTTGACCCTGGTCCAAGTCTCCCAAGCCATCTAAGTCTTGATCCAGCCACTCAAAGCAAACCTTTGAGACACCTCCGTCCATCTAGCTACCCTTTACCAGCATCATCTCATTTCGCATCTAGCATAAGTGCAACATTTACTTTTCTTCCAACCCCCTGCTTCACTACAAGCACTTTGATTATTCAAACACACAACATGCATCTTGCATAAAGCACCTGTCAGTTCGAGCATATACTCTGGGCTTGCCTGTTAATGGAAACCTGCCCATCAGAAACTCTTACTGTTCAGACCTGCATTCATGCATCAGCCACTACAAGCACTTTGATTATTCAAGCACACAACATGCATCTTGCATAAAGCACTTATCAGTTCGAGCGTATGCTCTGGGCTTGGCTGTTAATGGAAACCTACCCATCAGAAACTCTTACTGTTCAAACTTGCATTCATGCATCATGTCATCCATGAGAATGTACGAGGATTAAAACAGACTTTCAAGTATTAGTTCGATTCTGTGAAGTAGAGACCGTACTTCGATACGAGTAGTGTGTGGGGTACTTAACCTCTTCCCACCCTGTAACCGTAATCCCTTACCTCGAATCTCTGGCCGCAGATTAAAAGGAGTCATTTTAAAGGAAGAAATCTTCGGATTCCCTTCTTTAACGTTTCTACGGGGTTTAGCTGACTGTAGATTCGAAGTAACTAGCTAGTGGCGACTCTGGTCTTATACAAACTCATTTAAACACATCCAGCTTAACACGACAACCAAACAAAGCCTTCGAGAACGAGGCAAGTTAGTGCCATAAACGGCGATTCGAGCGCACGCACCCCTCTTCTTTTTCCGGAAGGGAAGGGAGAACGTCCGGGAGCGCGGAACGACGAGGGTCCACACATTGTTTCTTGTGGTGTGGCCCACTTGAACTTAGGATAAACTTCAATTTTGGGCTCAACCCCTAATAAGTTGGAAAAACAGATGAACTGTGTGGATTATAAACCACATACATTCATAGTGGGTCCAAGAGAATTTACTTAGTATGCGATCCTGTAACAACCCGAAATTTCGGCACCCGAGTACGGAGACTCTGATTCCGAGTTCCCGAGTGTTAACTAAATAAAATGTTATTTTAGGAATGCCACACGTGGAAAATGCACCCACGTGTGTCCTCAATCAGATTTATATTCATTCCATTCACAATTAATCAGAGTAACGCATTTCAATTAGCGGATCATAAGCAAAGCGGAGGTAACTAAATCTAAAAATATAGGGCTAACACCCTAGATGAACAATTCAATCGCAGTGTAAGCCCATATGAGAATTATACGAATCACAATAGATGTAATAGGAAGGAAAAATACAACTACCAAGAGGGACGAATCTAGAAGACTACTAAGGCGCCCGTGCGCGCCACCAACTGGTCCTATTCTTGAGACATCTGCATATGTCAAATAGAAGGCGTCAAAACGCCAACATAGTGAAGAAATAACCCCAAGGTTAGACTCGGGATATTTAAATTATAAACAGGTTTATATAAGTATATTATTCTTAAGCATGTTGTCAAATCAATCAAGTTAAGGTAATGTCCACATACAAATCATACATCATCCTAGGCTAGTTGATTAAATGCATGGATGTCATGATTCCGCACACAATACATGTCCCGGGCAAGCCCTGGCCCGACCAAATGGTATCAGAATCCACAGTCCACCTGTCTAGCAGGTCGTAAGTCGTGACTGAGTACGCAGCCCAGATGACACAGAGAAATGACATGAGGTGCTCAAGATAGCGCTGGCGCCACATCAAGCAACCAGGCTACACGAGTCCCCCTCAAATGCAATGTCATGTATGCATGATTAATTAAAGTATTTATTAGTCCAATTCATCCAGCAAATTGGTGAAGCCAGAATACCACATCGCATCGTAAAGTCTAACCGGGACTATCTGGCTCCCTGTGATACGTAACCAATCATCGCCAGTAACCCCTCGATCCAAAGTTAAGTTATCCTACCATGAAAGCCTGGTTCGACCGTGACTCGTCAGCCACGACCAAATCAAACGAAAGGTCTCATATCCCAAATATCAAATACGATTAATTTATTCAGAGGTGCGGGCGTTTCACTCGGAATTATCCCAATGCATGCCCGGGTCGTCCGAATGGTGCACAGGCACGCAAACATCGGCCAAGATCACATTTGTCACAAGGGCCATTCGAACAACAATCGGTCACCCCTGTCAATGCTCACTGGTCACTACGGGGAGGCACCACCCTAGCGTAGGCCGACAGCTCAAACACGGTGTCCCATACCACCATGCCTGGCTCATGAGACTTGGTGGATCGAGTCGCAATATGGTTTTAAGTGGACTATTCACAGTGGGAATGATGGTATTCTAGATTCCATGGGATGTGATTTAACATGTCAAACATAATAATGATTAACTCTGAACGGGGCTTATTCGGTGGACCCAAGTGGACGACGACAAACCAACAATGGCCACTATCGGTCGACCGTGTCCCGCTTGGTCGATCGAATAAGTCCCTGACTGCCAACCTAGTGGCAGGCAGTACACTATATCAACGGTTTTCAGAGCTTAATCCAAAGCAACGGATACCTTATTATAATAGAAATTTAGGTTATTAAATACCTAATCATAAACATATCTAAGCACCTAGCCCGACCGACTAACCCGACCGATCCAAAGGACCCGGATGACATAGCCCGGATGACACAGGGCGCCACATACATCCACAATCATAAATATATTACAATATTGTAAATTTACATCATTCAGGCATTTCATCGAGCATGTTATCAATCAAACAACCATAGAGGCATTCATCAAACATGTTATGCACACATCAACAATTAACGTATAAATTCAACTAATCATTAATTAAGATTTGTCGAGAATAAGCTTGAGGGTAGATCTTCACCTTGGAATCGAAATTACTCGATTCGGATAAGGCTGGAGCGATCCAAATACAGTCCGAACGCCGAAAATTGGAGAATACCTCAATTACCTACAATGAATCGCAAATTTAGCGTTAATCAATTAAGGTTTAATCTAATTAAGTGTTTAATTAGGGTTTAGGGTTTTGGTATCTCGGATTTGGGAAAATCCCAAATCGATTCGGTGAATCGGGCCGGAGTTGGAGCAGACGGCATCCACATGGGGCCTTGCCCGATCACGGCTTCCACAACGCACGGGCCGCACCAATACAACAGCCGGGACCCCAAGCCCCAACATGAGCAAACCCTAAGTTAGGGTTTGGACGAATCCAACGAGGGTTTTTAACCCTAATGGTCCAAAGATGAAGAAAATGGAAGGAAGAGGAAAAGAAGAAGTAGAGAAACACCTTACCTAGCATAGGGAGGTGAATCCGACCCTAAAGCCACCTGATTTTGGCCGGAGAAGACGCGAGAACGGAGGTGGAGGCCGGAGAGAGCTCGAAAATTTGAGATTTCCACGGTTGGAGGAGGATTTGAGGAAGAAAGGAGGTTTGAGAAGGGAGGAAGAGAGCTAGGAGGGCTTAGGAGCAAAGGGGAGAAGAGAGTGGAGGAAAGAAATGAGAGAAAGATGGAATGGGGTTTGCAACCCCCATTTTATAACCGACCAGCCACGACCGGTTGGCCGGTTGCAGATCCGGTCAGCCGGATCCCGCTGTTCACCCATTTTTTTCCTTCAAAAATGAGGCAGCACAACCGGTCGGCCGGCTACCTAACCGGTCGGCCGGTTGTCAAACCGGTCGGCCGGTCGTCCCTTGGCCATTTTCTCTGAAAATTCAGGATTTCTTCCCTGCACAGTGAGTTCCTACACAGTCCAAGCTACTTGTCAGCCTTATTTACAAAATAACATTTTATGTTTCCATTTACTTTAAGTTATTTATGTAAATAAAGAAGTACCCCCCATTTGGATTCAATAAAAAATACTAGAAAATTGAAATCCCAATAATAAAGATTTTGATTTTCCCCTCCAAGTACAAATAGCAACTTTTTGGCATTTCCAAAACATAGCGCCTTTTAAATGAGAGGGTTTTTGCTAAATCTAAACCGTTCAAAAAATCTGAAATACCTCAAATAGGCTAAAACACCAAGGTCCGGTAAAATATCCATGATGGTCTCGTCGATTTACGTGTGGATTGATAATTCAGGGTTCTTTACTTAGTTTCTACAGACAGCGACATACCCGAGTCAACCCAATCATCGGAAAACTCTTCCGAACCATGTGATCTTCCAACTCCTAAACTAATTCCATCATTTCTTTGGTAAAAACATTCATTTTAGTCCCCAATACATGTGAACACACGTGCGGGTACGCCTATAACCGACACACCGAAGGTAATGCCCAAAGACTTCCAATTTCCAAGTTAGTGAAAATCCGGGGCGTTACAATCTACCCCCCTTAAAAACAATTTCGCCCCCGAAATTGTCCAAGGCTTTTAATAGGTTCGTATTTAACGACCGGACTTCTAACACTCTACCCTGTTGGGTTTTCTTTAATTGGCTTGAATGTCTTTGCCATTTCCAAAGCTATTACTAAAGATCTAAAGAAGATGGTTTATATCATTCTACTCTCGTTTCATCTCCTTTAAGATTGAATTAAAATGAATGTAGACTTGCAAGTGGAAAGCTACCTGAAAATTGCAAAGCTACCGATAGTGACTCACACCCTACAGTTATTCTGTTTTTGAATGACTGCCTTTACGGAAGATGCATTGCAAGGAGAATGCAGCATACTTAGTTCAGAATCGCTTGGAAAAAGAAATTTAATTCAAAGGGTGTTTTTTTCAATTTGTCAGTGGAACATGAATGGTATCATACCCTACTCATACTTATCTAAGTTATTCATATAGTTAAGTCAATTCTTTCCAATCCTCTACTTTGATCGAGTAGACGTAAATACTAAGCTGACTAAACTAAACTCATAATGTCCTACCCCCCTTAAAATATTTCTACCCTTAAGGCTCAGGAATCTACATTTCGATCTGTACATTGGAACGAGTCGTAGAATATTTCATTCCTCTCATCGACGATGCATACTAAGACATTGGTATCTATGGTTATAGAAAGGAGTTGAAAATGATGTGTGTTGCATTCGATTTCAAGGATGGGTGTGAATTTATAGGGAGAGATCGAATTCTAATAGAAGGAAGGACTCTGCTATGGTTCCGACTTACGCACTTTAATCAATTCTAGCTTAACCTCACTAGATGATCTATACACTACCTGTACACAGAAAATTTGGGTAAAATGGGCCAACGAGCTGTAACAACCTGGGTCGCACCATGATCATTTCATGCCATCAACATTTGGTCCATTAACTCACTACATGAGCAACATACTTGCATTGAGTTGAACCATTAGCTTTCCATTGATTTCAACGATACGACCGCCCATTAAGAGGATTAATCTAATTCGCCCTAGTTGAAGCATGTGAAAGTTCTTGTGAACATTTCTATTTGAATTGGGTAACCATATCTGTTTAGCTGTTGTAGTCTTTCTTGGAGTGCCCAAACTTCCCACACTTGAAGCAATTCAACGAACGGGATCGACTACCCTGATGGTTTCCCCTTGTGACCCAAGTTCTTCGATCTATAGATGATGGCCTACCTTGTCAACTTCACTTCCTGTACTTGGCAAGGGTGGTGATCCTATTCTTATCTGGTACATTGAATGATGCACCCTCTAGTCCATTACCATTTCCTTCTACACCTTTAAGTAAATCAAGACTCTCGATTGGTGTATTGCGGACAATATCTCCAACTTCAAATCCTTCACTAGATGATGATAATGATCTTTTCTCTATGACCACTAGAGGAACTTTCCCTGGGCCTAAGGCCTTTACCAACTATCTTCAACAACTCCTATAGGTGAGTAACAATTCTCTAATTGTTAGTAGTCGAGCTAGCACGGAAGGACGGTTATAGTAGGTCTGAGCCGGATACATCGATTTCCTGCCTGGCAAGGCAGAAAGTTCGTCGTATCATTTCTTAATCCTAGTGAAATTCGGTCTGCTGCTCTGCCAAGCAGTGAGTCCGTTAATAACTACCAGGATTTAGAACTTAGATCAAACCGCGAATACTTCGCTCATTTGTAGTTCCACCACTTCGTGTTCTCAATCGTAATAAGTCCTAAGGGAAATGGTCCTAAGGAACGTGCTGGTAGAACTAGCGTTCAAAGCGATAGATACCTACATTTCCAACGAACCTAAAGGGTTATCTAAACCCAAACAATTACCCTAAGAGTTTTCAAAGGAGCCTAGAATCTAAGTCTCCTCGTCGATAGGTACCCTATACCATAGGAATTTTCTAGACCCAAGAGTATCTCTCTCAAGTATAAAATCATAATCCTAAATGTCCCAACATCCTATCATTGTGGTTTGTATAATTCTCATTCCCAAGATCCTGGTTATCTCAATACTCCGTTCTGATACCAACTGTAACAACCCGAAATTTCGGCACCCGAGTACGGAGACTCTGATCCCGAGTTCCCGAGTGTTAACTAAATAAAATGCTATTTTAGGAATGCCACACCTGGAAAATGCACCCACGTGTGTCCTCAATCAGATTTATATTCATTCCATTCACAATTAATCAGAGTAACGCATTTCAATTAGCGGATCATAAGCAAAGCGGAGGTAATTAAATCTAAAAATATAGGGCTAACACCCTAGATGAACAATTCAATCGCAGTGTAAGCCCATATGAGAATTATACGAATCACAATAGATGTAATAGGAAGGAAAAATACAACTACCAAGAGGGACGAAGCTAGAAGACTACTAAGGCGCCCGTGCGCGCCACCAACTGATCATATTCTTGAGACATCTGCATATGTCAAATAGAAGGCGTCAAAACGCCAACATAGTGAAGAAATAACCCCAAGGTTAGACTCGGGATATTTAAATTATAAACAGGTTTATATAAGTATATTATTCTTAAGCATGTTATCAAATCAATCAAGTTAAGGTAATGTCCACATACAAAATGACACATCATCCTAGGCTAGTTGATTAAATGCATGGATGTCATGATTCCGCACACAATGCATATCCCGGGCAAGCCCTGGCCCGACCAACTGGTATCAGAATCCACAGTCTACCTGTCTAGCAGGTCGTAAGTTGTGACTGAGTCCACAGCTTGGATGACACAGAGAAATGACATGAGGTGCTCAAGATAGCGCTGGCGCCACATCAAGCAACCAGGCTACACGAGTCCCCCTCAAATGCAATGTCATGTATGCATGATTAATTAAAGTATTTATTAGTCCAATTCATCCAGCAAATTGGTGAAGCCAGAATACCATATCGTATCGTAAAGTCTAACCGGGACTATCTGGCTCCCTGTGATGCATAGCCAATCATCGCCAGTAACCCCTCGATCCAAAGTTGAGTTATCCTACCATGAAAGCCTGGTTCGACCGTGACTCGTCAGCCACAACCAAATCAAACGGAAGGTCTCATATCCCAAATATCAAATACGATTAATTTATTCAGAGGTGCGGGCGTTTCACTCGGAATTATCCCAATGCACGCCCAGGTCGTTCGAATGGTGCACAGGCACGCAAACATCGGCCAAGATCATATTTGTCACAAGGGCCATTCGAACAACAATCGGTCACCCCTGTCAATGCTCACTGGTCACTACGGGGAGGCACCACCCCAGCGTAGGCCGACAGCTCAAACACGGTGTCCCATACCACCATGCCTGGCTCATGAGACTTGGTGGATCGAGTCGCAATATGGTTTTAAGTGGACTATTCACAGTGGGAATGATGGTATTCTAGATTCCATAGGATGTGATTCAACAGTCAAACATAATAATGATTAACTCTGAACGGGGCTTATTCGGTGGACCCAAGTGGACGACGACAAACCAACAATGGCCACTATCGGTCGACCGTGTCCCGCTTGGTCGATCGAATAAGTCCCTGACTGCCAACCTAGTGGCAGGCAGTACACTATATCAACGGTTTTCAAAGCTTAATCCAAAGCAACGGATACCTTATTATAATAGAAATTTAGGTTATTAAATACCTAATCATAAACATATCTAAGCACCTAGCCCGACCGACTAGCCCGACCGATCCAAAGGACCCGGATGACATAGCCCGGATGACACAGGGCGCCACATACATCCACAATCATAAATATATTACAATATTATAAATTTACATCATTCAGGCATTTCATCGAGCATGTTATCAATCAAACAACCATAGAGGCATTCATCAAACATGTTATGCACACATCAACAATTAACGTATAAATTCAACCAATCATTAATTAAGATTTGTCGAGAATAAGCTTGAGGGTAGATCTTCACCTTGGAATCGAAATTACTCGATTCGGATGAGGCCGGAGCGATCCAAATACGATCCGAACGCCGAAAATTGGGGAATACCTCAATTACCTACAATGAATCGCAAATTTAGCGTTAATCAATTAAGGTTTAATCTAATTAAGTGTTTAATTAGGGTTTAGGGTTTTGGTATCTCGGATTTGGGAAAATCCCAAATCGATTAGGTGAATCGGGCCGGAGTTGGAGCAGACGGCATCCACATGGGGCCTTGCCCGATCACGGCTTCCACAACGCACGGGCCGCACCAATACAACAGCCGGGACCCCAAGCCCCAACATGAGCAAACCCTAAGTTAGGGTTTGGACGAATCTAACGAGGGTTTCTAACCCTAATGTCCAAAGATGAAGAAAATGGAAGGAAGAGGAAAAGAAGAAGTAGAGAAACACCTTACCTAGCATAAGGAGGTGAATCCGACCCCAAAGCCACCTGATTTTGGCCGGAGAAGACGCGAGAACGGAGGTGGAGGCCGGAGAGAGCTCGAAAATTTGAGATTTCCACGGTTGGAGGAGGATTTGAGGAAGAAAGGAGGTTTGAGAAGGGAGGAAGAGAGCTAGGAGGGCTTAGGAGCAAAGGGGAGAAGAGAGTGGAGGAAAGAAATGAGAGAGAGATGGATCGAATGGGGTTTGCAACCCCCATTTTATAACCGACCAGCCACGACCGGTCAGCCGGTCGCAGATCCGGTCGGCCGGATCCCGCTGTCCACCCATTTTTTTCCTTTAAAAATGAGGCAGCACAACCTGTCGGCCGGTCGTCCCTTGGCCATTTTCTCTGAAAATTCAGGATTTCTTCCCTGCACAGTGAGTTCCTACACAGTCCAGGCTACTTGTCAGCCTTATTTACAAAATAACATTTAAGTAAATGTCATGTTTAATTTATGTTTCCATTTACTTTAAGTTATTTATGTAAATAAGGAAGTACCCCCCATTTGGATTCAATAAAAAATACTAGAAAATTAAAATCCCAATAATAAAGATTTTGATTTTCTCCTCCAAGTACAAATAGCAACTTTTTGGCATTTCCAAAACATAGCGCCTTTTAAATGAGAGGGTTTTTGCCAAATCTAAACCGTTCAAAAAATCTGAAATACCTCAAATAGGCCAAAACACCAAGGTCCGGTAAAATATCCATGATGGTCTCGTCGATCTACGTGTGGATTGATAATTTAGGGTTTTTTTCTTAGTCTCTACAGACAGCGACATACCCGAGTCAACCCAATCATCGGAAAACTCTTCCGAACCATGTGATCTTCCAACTCCTAAACTAATTCCATCATTTCTTTGGTAAAAACATTCATTTTAGTCCCCAATACATGTGAACACATGTGCGGGTACGCCTATAACCGATACACCGAAGGTAATGCCCAAAGACTTCTAATTTCCAAGTTAGTGAAAATCCGAGGCGTTACAGATCCGATTTCCTCATGGAAAGGTCCAGTGAGACACACCACAGGATTGATGAGGAGGGGATGCTAACCATAGGGTTTTTTTTTTCTTTTATCAAATCTGCTAGTTAGGTGTGGCTCACACAAATGCTGAGAAGGAACAAAAAAGAAGCCTTTTTCCACAATTTAGGTGGGCCATACATTGTGAATTTAGGTTTCAAGCACAATTTTGCACCGGGTCTTACCTGCTAGCCCAGCTAGAAGATGCCTCGGAGTTTCAATAGCAGGTCCCAGGTTCGAGTGCTGAGGAGACACTAACTCCATTGTTTTCATTCTTTTCATTAGCGTATATCCCATAACCTACCTCATGAGAAGTTCCCATGAGGTCGACCTTATAGTACCATTTCGCAATGGATTGAGCATCTACCCCATTAGTCTGATGCACCATTCTATGGTGGCCCCCTGCCCATGTTAAAACCTTCATGATCATTTAACTTGCACGGAGAAACGAACGGTTAGAAAGAAAGTCCAACAGTCCACTATCAAATGTACGTGTGGCTTTGGTGGGGTATGATAAATGTATGGGCTAATGGGTGCCATACAAATGGTAGGCCCATCGTGAAGATCATCGGTCAGAAAAGCAGGATGGTTTGCTCATCATGTAGGTTATAATAGTACGTTGATTCAACAATGGCCCACTTGACAAGGAAACAGGCATGATTTTTGTGCCAGGTGATCTTCATAGTGGGGCCTACTGTTTCCTGAATGCGGGGTGCACACCATCTGATTCATCACGTAGCCATTAAATTAACATTATTAAACCATCAGATTCGTTATGTAGCCATTGATTTTCCCTCTGAGCCAGTCTATGAACACCTAAGAATGGCTTTAGATCACATTGAAAGCCACCTGTTGGATTTTCTAAGACTAACAACAAGGACAAACTTCATTAAGTGTGGCCACTTAAACAAAGGACCCACTTATCATGGGGCTCAGGGTGTAAAAAGACTTGGCCAGTCAAATGGTCGGCCCAAATCGAAGAAATCCACCCCAATCCACATTGGAATGATCGTGATTAACAAAGAAACCTAAAATTTTGCATTATATGGCCCACTTGAGCCTTGGATATGCCTTATTCTTGGCGTATGGTCTTAGATGGACTGGTGGAGCGTGATGGACGGTGTAGATTGCACTGCCCATCATTGTGGGCCCCACAATCGCGTCACATGTGTACTCAGTGGCTAGCTGCTCTCGTGGCACCCGGAGCAGAAGAATCGGTCAACATGGTGTTGACCCAACAAATCTCAAAGAGTTCGGATCATCTGCTCGGCTTCAATGGCATTTTTCTATTTGCCGACCACCTGATTGGTCCAGCTCAGCATTGATGTTGTCAGCACTGTTACATTTAATGCAGTCGGTGCTGACGTGTGCTGAGTTGGACCAGTCAGGCGTTGGCAAACAGGAAAATCCTGTTGAAGCCGAGCAAACAATCTAAATTCAATCTAAAAAAGGAGAGTGTGGGACCCGCGAACCTAAATATTGGTTCGTACACTGGATAACCATTGACCTTAGGTCTATTGGATGTAAGAATATTGTGAATTGACCATAATGTTGTTCTGTTATCGAGCCGCGAGCCGCATCTTAACTCAATTTCCGAATTTTAATATACAGACTTAAAATTAAACAATCTAAGAAATGACAACTATGTACTTATTTTATTAGGAGGTGGGCTATCATCGAGTTTTTAAAATTCATTAGGTCTGAGAGCTTGCCGTTGTGACCGTAGTCGAGTTACAGAACTACTAGCGAAAACGGCATGTCAATATGACACCCGTATTATAAGTTATGGATAGATATGCACATGTATATTTTAATAAAATAACTCAAAGATCCTTAACTTTTTTAAAATCCTTGGAATACTATATTTCAAATCACTTAGATAGCATTTTTTCTATTTCCACCATAAGCTTAACTTCTAAAAAACTTTACTAAGTATTCTCCCAACCCTTCTTTCTAGACAAAAGCTCATTTTAACCCTCTTTTCAAGTCCATAAACATAAAACCCTTTTTTAACAACCCATTTTCAGCACTTTTTTTCAGCCCTCTTTCTAAAACCTTGCTCAAGTGGAGACACATTTCCTTGTCTCATAGAAAACCAAAAAATCTGGCCATGCACTTATATCTTTGCATCATAAGAAGCCTAAGGTGAGTAGAGGCTAAGAAGTGAGCTTATAGGTGAAGTAGAGGCTAAGAAGTGAAATTGAAGGAAGAAGTTGAAGGAAGAAGCCTAAGGTGAGTAGAGGCTAAGGCTAAGAAGTGAAATTGAAGGAAGAAGTTGAGGAAAGAAGATGAAGTAAAAGTCGAGTTTGAAATCTAATTCTTCGATTGTTATAGGTGAATGCATAGATTATAAACACGTATATAAGTGTGTTAGATTACTTGAAAACCCTATAAAAGAAAGACTTTCTTGTTTTAGTTTTATGTGAATTCATGGGAGAAATTCCATCGGTTTCCATTTTTATTCTTTACAAAGACCGCTTGCTACATGTTTGACAAAATGTCTAAAATAGTTGCGTCCTTCCTTCTTTTGTTGTAGCTACCTCTTAAGTTAAAATATGTTTATGGCATTGAGTCTTATGCCGGAATGAGTTCTTGGGTTTGGATGGATTAAATCATGTGTATATCATATGCATAGCCCAGCTTGTTGCATCATTGTACGATGGAGAGTAAATGATTCATATCATAATATGGTGATAATGGAAGTCTGTCTTATGACATGTGGAGTGTCTATGATTAGTATATGAAATGTCTAGACACAGGATGAGTTACATAAAGACCCCTATGAGGAACTATATTCATGAGGAGATCACATGAAGTGAGCCGTCCCATGCTTTTCTTAAAAACATGACATAGTGTGTTTGTGTATGAATTCATGCATGACGATATCATAATTGATGCAGATTATGGCACCCAATAATATTATGGGTTGCAGTGATTGTAGTACAATGAAATATACATTGAAACGACTTCAGTTGGACACCACACCAGAAATGCATATTTCGACAGGATATGATTAGAGGGTCCCTGAGTGAAAGTTCCTAAACCCCAATTGGTATCATTGGGAGCGGCCAATGCCTAGAACAGGTAGAAAAATAGAGCGTTGGAATGCCGAAATACTAAAGTAGGCGGCATCTCCCACCGACAAGTGCCGATTGGTTGAGAGGTTTGACCTGACCTGCTTATGGCAAACAAAAATAGGTTGTGTGTGACGAGCTCGTAAATCGTCTGCTATCATTTTTCCAGATGACTTATAACTTCTCACTGTTAGGCAGATAGTGAGGTTCAATGCAAGTTGGTTAGACTAGTTCGGCCCGTGAACTATGTAGTCCTACCACTGTAGTTGACCACGTTGGAAAGGCCTGTGCAATTGGGTAGCAATTATATGTGAGTCTCATCTTTGTACCAGACCCTAGTGATCCAGATGGGAAGCATGAAAAGTTGTAAATACGTGAAAAGATTATATACGTTACAAGTGGGTAATAGTCCCACCTCTGTAATAGGAATTGTTGTTATTGGAAATGATATGAAAAATGAAAAATGGCACAATACATTGCATTTTATTTTAATGTTTATTGGCCTTGTAGCCCTATGCATTATATGAGCATGATATGAAACATGCATTTTCACTACACACACACACTCACTGGGCATAGTAGCTCAAGGCTTCGTTCTTACTTTCAGAAATCCTCCTTGTGGAGCCCCGCTTGTGGGACTTAGCATGAGATAATTAGAAGTCCCAAAATTGGAGTTTTACAGAAGCCGTCAGCCTAAATTTGGTGTATAGTAACCATAGGTTACCGACACTAAATTTAGGGGCATGACAGAGAGATTCTCGCCCTCTTTTCTATTTCGTTCTTGCCTGCAGGAGTTCGAACGGACAACTGTCCATTCGTTGATGTGTGGCCCACCACCATCATCCAAATGGCTGATCCAGACCATGCATCAGATTCGCAGGTCATCTATGACCAAACCCTAATTATTCTCGTGTGCCCATGCACATGCTTGAGTGCACAACTCAAGCCAAACAGAGCCGCGTGCGAACTGTTTTTCCAAAACTGGAAATTTTTTTCTCCCTCCACGATGGCGATCCAATCTGACACATCTCCTCTACTTACAACCCTCAATTAAAAATAGATTATAGCCCTTTAACTTCCCCTCATTTTAGGGTTCTCCATGCTGCATCTTGCAATGTCGGAAAGGATATTCCTCCTTTTGCGTTGGCAGCATCCCAACCATCTGGAGGCTTTTAGAAGCCACCTCCTTGCTCATCCTAGCCGTCCCTACTAGGGCAACATGCATTCTAGGAGAAAATCCCGAGACTTGATCTCCTGGTGTGAGATTCTAACTGCGGCGGAAAATCTCGTGAGATGAGCGGATCCGATGATCTCCTTCCCATAGGTGGGCCCTACGAGCACCTCGGATTGATCCAATCCATCCAGAAGCCGCAGATCAGGGAGCAACCCCCTTAAAGTAAAACCCGCCATGATCGGCCAAGTCATCACCTCCGTTTGGCCGGTAGAACCTATATCTCTGTTGTGAGCCCCACTCCATGATTTGAGACCATTAATGGGTGGCTCACAACTCTAGAAAGCCATCTGAGATAGTGGGTTTGAACCATGCAATTAGATCAAGTCTTTGCCTCGTGAAAGTCGGTCCAATGGTGGAATTGGACGTTTTAAACTAATCCGAAGATTAGTTACCATCTAACCCTTAAAGCAGAAGGTGATGATTCCTCCCCTTGGGCTTTCCACCCACTTGTTGGTTAAGTTATAGTCTTAATTCTAATTATTGCTACTAAAGGCGGTTTATGATAAGATTAACGTTAAAAAATGCTTGAGGATTACTCAAGTTAATACATGCTTAGTGGTAACATGCTTAGTTGCTTACTCGAGTTAAAACATGCTTAGTTGTTTATTCAAGCTGGTTCATGCTCGATGTTACTTAGGGCTATGCTTGCTAAGTAGTTGTTAGGTGCATGCTTAGTAGACTTCTAAGTGGATACTTTCTTAGTATGACATGAGAATATGTCCCTTGAGGAAGCATGCATTTAAATAAAATTACTTCTCAAATATTGTTGGGTTTCTCCTTGTACATGGCAAGCTCTTGTGAAATTGTTGGACGTTAGCTTGAATAATATTCTTAGAAAGAGGAACTTCGATTGGTGGCCTAGAAAGAATCCTAGAGGTTGAAATATATATTGTGGGAATTGAAAGGGACCCTTGGGATGTCCTTGGTTGGGATTGATGAGTTGAGAGTATGGAGGAGACAAGTATTGGACTTGACTCATGTTGAGAATATGATTGTCTTAAGGGGCCATTAATCCAAGGGATTTAACATAATCGGATTGGGTGTAATTGGACTAACAATGGTTGGCTTAATCATACATATCTTGATATTTGTGGGTAATGTTGGTGACAAGCCACATTACTATAGGTTTTATGTGCATATTGGTGTCTAATCTAGATATTGTGGTAGCACGTACCCTTGTGGTATTTTCATTGGCTTCCAGACCACCATTGATGGATTTATTGGTGTGAGCTAATCATTGTGAGCACGTACTTTTGCTATTTTCACTGGTGATTGCCAATTGGAATTGTATGTGGGTTTACCCCCACTTGACAGAATTGCATTTTACTGTTCCATCTGGATGTGCATCCCCATGTCTGAGGGCGCATGTGCATGCATCCATGCATTTAAGAAAGTTTTCACTATGGATGTTTTGTATGTTTTCTTTCTTCTGAATTATGCTTGGCTAATGTGTTGGTGTGTAATCTTGAGAGGATTTCACATTGAGCTGGCCACTCATGCTTTTGAAATGTCAACCTTACAGTTCATGTAGGTAGTTTTAACGATGATCAGGTTATGTTGATATGGAGCAAGACATTGATGTCGTGGACTAAAGAGCCGTGCCTCATGATTGTTACTTTAAATTTTGTAGTTGCTTCATTATTGTATTCTGATTTAGATATGAGACATTTGGTTTGTATAGCCCTATGGGAACCACTTGGATAAATTGTGTATATAAATTGGATATTTTCTTATTTCACAACTTGGTTTACCTTCGCGGTGAGTGCTCATGTTAAAGAAAAAAAATTCATATGTTAACACTTGGGTCTTTGGAACACAGGTCTAAACTCCGGTTTTGAAAATCGGGCGTTACGTTAATCTAAAACAACACTTGTTCTACCACAACAACAATTTAAATTATCACATATCTACACCCCACCAGGGCACATCAATAGCACAAGTGTATAAAATATTGTCACCTAATATATTAAAGCACCAGGCTCGACCGACTAGCCCGACCGATTGAGAGGACCCGGATGACATAGGGCGGCAATACATCCATAAGCATACACACATTCTAATATTGTAAATTCATATCATTCAGGCATTTCATCAAGCATGTTACTAGCCAAACACTAACAAAGATATTTCATCAAACATGTTACATGTTATCCACTCATCAATATTTAGCAAATAAATTACAATATTAAAGTGATTTTGGCATTTATAATACAAGCAAATTCAACATAATCAAGCAATCACTAACTAAAATTTGCCAAGAAAAAGTTTAAAGGTAGATCTTCACCTTAGAGTCGAAAGACCTCGATTCGGCTGTGGCCCTAACATCGAAAATTTGGGAAAAATGCTCCATACCTAAATTAAAACATTAACCTACTGTTAATGTCTTGAATTTAATCATATAATTAAATACTAGACAGTGGATTAGGGCTTACCTAATTCAATTAGAGTGATACCTTAACTCGATTCAACGAATCAGGGGCCGAAGTCAACGCATCAACGAAATCCCAACGGAGCCGAACTCAATTACGGCTCGCAGACAAGAGCAGGCCACCACGAATTGCTTGTGGGGACCACCAACCCTAACCTAAACAACTTCTAGCATCAAAACCCTAAAATCGGATGAGACAAATGAGTTTTCTAACCTTGATCCCTATGATATTGCTATAAATAAGGAAATACACATACGACAAGGGAAGACTCCATACATCGCTAATCGACGGATTCAACGGTCGAAGAAGGCACGAACGACGAGCACAGACTAAAATTGGTGAAGAATGGCTTGGTGCGACGATCCGCACCCGAACCTGAGCTCACACTCTCCCTCTCTCTCTCTCTCTTATTCTCTTTCTCTCTCTCCCCTTCTCTTTCTCTTTAAACCTAACAATTCGAATTTGGGAGAGAAAGCCCCAAATGGGCCCTATTTATAGTTTCGTATGTGGCCTAAATGGTCCCGAAGTTTACGTTTTCGGTATTATAACCTTATAGGAGGTCATTTCCCACTAGTGGGGCCCACTAAAAGGAGCGGGCTGATCTAAGCCATGGGATAGGTGAACCTAGTAGTGATCAACCTAATGATACAATTATCTGTATTTTAGATGCGGCAATTGATGGTTGTGATGCAATGTTTGTTTAACGCTCACCGAACATCAATAAGAGCTGCAACTTTAGGAAAATTTGTGAGGAAATGTTCAAGACTAGAATCCTAAGTTTCATTGAAACCTAACGGCATAAAAGCCACAACTTCGCGTAAGTTTGAGTAGACATAATTTACTTAAATTCTAGAAAATTCAAGGTAGACTCACATATCACATGTGTCACCCTAACAACTTTAAGTTAAGTGATTCGGTGCATAGTCTTAGCTCAACATCCCATGAGGTTCGTTAAGCCCGCTAAGACTAATGGATTTCCTTAGTTTCAGATTTAGTGGTCCACTAACGACCGATCTAGAGCTTGTTTAGATAATCTGAACACTTTTGAAATTAACTAGGCGGTGAGATATCTTATGTACAAAAGTAGGTTTTGAATTAGCTAAATTTAGATCGTGGCCTATTCACAATTAGCGAAAATGGTGATTTGGTCCTAATTACCCTAATTAAGAGTCTAAATTCGACTAAATTATAAACTATATGGAATAATACAATGTATAATTAAATGAAAAAATACAAAAATCTAAATTAATTACCTAGGATGATTCCTAACATGATTAAGAGCAATTCTTAAGAAGACACCGAATACTAAAACCCAAAGATAAAAATGATATGCCTGGTCCAATGGCAACTTGCAGGAATTTTTAGTTTCAATGAATCTATTGAGTTGTTAAAAACTTATTAAAATTTTAGAAGTACATGTTGCCTAAAATCAAAGATTTTTTTCTAGTTTCTAAAACTTTCGAAACTAAACTAATGAGATATGAATTTTTAAAGATTGTATTAAAATTGAAAAATATGCTCGATGCGCCGAAGATCTCAACTCGAACCAAAGCTCTCTAGATTGTCTTCGGTGCGCCGAATCATTGTTTGGTGCATTGAAACCCCTTGTTCTGAAAACCCTTCAATACGATTTCGCATAGTCGGCTCAACCCAAAGGCATCTTTCAGTGCGTCGAAGCATTATTCGGTGCACCGAAGCTACCTGTTCAGAAAATTTCTATTTGTACAATTTTTTCTTCAATGCCACAGTTTCGCTGACCTCCCTGGATAGTGTTCGCTTATTTAATTACAATAACATTAAAGTAAATATTTCCATTTACTTTAAGTTATTTCACGTAAATAAGTAAGGACTCTCTATTTGAATTTAATAAAAATACTTAGAAAATTAAATTTTTAATAACAAAAATTTCAATTTTTCATTCTGAGTACAAATTGCAACTTTTTGGCATTTTTCGAAAAGTAACGCCTTTTAACTATAGGGTCTTTTTGTAAATCTTAAGCGTTCATAAATTTTTATAAATCAAAACTATGTTAAAAAACCAAAGTCCGGTAAAAAATATTTTGGATTTATGGGTGATGTATAGTGTTGTACACGAGCCAGACAGATTGATCGAAAAACTCTTTGATTCACTAACTCATTGGACTAGAAACACTCAAGACCATTATTTTATGAAACTTTATCCCAAAAGATTCAATTATCAAGTTTGTGAAAATCAAAGACGTTACACCTGTGGGAGCCCAAAGTCCGGAAGGAGAAGAAAGGAGAAAGATGGAGAGAGTAGAGGAAAGAAGAGGATAGAGTAGTGAGAGAGTGCGTGTCAGGGGCTGCCGTATTAGGCTAACTCAACTGAGTCATGGTCGCTTTAGGTTCGAGTCTGGTTGAGTCCAGAACTTTCGGGTCATTCCAGAAAGAAAAAGACAGAATTGAAAAAGAAAAGAAAAGAGTAGGAGGATACGAAAAGAAAAGGAGAGGGAGGTTTTGGAGAGGGGTGTTTGTGTTAGTGCACTTTTCTGTGGCATACTAGTATACCTTATTTGTCAATCACGTAGGTCAATGAGTCTAGTGTCGGCTGAGTTTAAAGAAGACGAAGACCGAAGACTCAAGCAGACCTGCTGCATCAAGGAAGAAGAAACAGGTAAAAGAGATGCCTTTGTGAGCCTTGAACTTATAACCAAACCAAAATCCAAACCTATAGATGACCTTGAACCTTTAGGCATACTTGTAATCATTTTGAATTGGTCTTAGGTGTCCCCAAAAACAACCCAAACATCGGCCAAAGAGGTTGCCCTTACTGTTGTAAAACAAAACCAAAACAGCATGCAAGACTAGGTTGCCAACCGGTTTGGACCCTTGGCCGATCGGTCGTCAGACCCCAATATGGGACAGTAAGCGTTGTTGATCCCTAGCTTAAAATCGACTGTTCTAAACCAATCGGTTGGAATCCATCTCCAAGCCATATCCTACTAGTCGGCTACTAGCCTTTTGGAGCCATTTTCTATCCATTGGGAGTTTTTCTATAAAACGGTTTGGCTCATTTTTTTGGGTAAGGAGAAAGATATTAGTGCATTAGAAGCCACCTTGATTGCATATATCATTATGCTCTAATTCTAAGCATTCCTAGCCATCTTCCTTGTGTTTAATCATAAGATAGAGCATTCAAAGCTCATATGGAGATGTTCTTGCTCTCTCTTGATCTTTAGATGTTTTAGGCACCTTAACCATATATAAATCATTTGTCTAAACCTCTCTAAAGATCTTGTTAGGTGGAATTCTTTTAGGCAACCAACTCCTACTACTTGTAGAGAATTCACACCACAATGGCAGCTGTCACACCCACATGCAACAAACCACATAGAGACAATTCGATTTTACATGAAAAAACCCCTCACTGGCAAATAACCACAGCACAAAGCGAACAATTTATTATGGTCTCAGAAGTTACCTGGATCTCAAGAATCCCAAGCTCTCTAAGAGGAAAACCAACGTAGCCCTCCCTCTCAAGCTCTTTCTCTCACCTAGGAAACTCTCTCAGCCCACCTCAGATACTCTTAATCTCGTTTACACCTGCTTAAATAAGCAACAAACAAAATTAGAAACATCTTACACAAAATCGCACAAGAAACTGACTTGGAATAGGAAACAAGCTGACCGGTTGCACCGCATCGCCGACCAGTTGTCAATGCCCAAAATTTGTCCATAGTGCTTGTTGTCCTTTGATCCTTCGTGTTCGACCTGTCGGTGGCCCTTGTTGCAGAAGATTTGAGGCGTCCGATTCCAACATGAATATAATACTTTCTTGTGTTACATATTTGAAAATTATTCATGTCTATTACAATAGTTGGTAAATCTTGGAAGTTAATTTTGACTGCGATATCCATTGACGCTATCAAAATATATCAGCTGATGATATATATATATATATATATATATATAAAAGTTGAGTTGACACCAATCATGGGGTATTTCATTAGTTGTTGGAGAAGACAAGGAGCTAAGGGCCAGAGTAGCGCAGCGGGAGCATGTTGGGCTTAGATGTGTAATTGTTGCTATGTTTTCGAGCTAGGAGGGGCCCACCCATGATTTGTGTAGAATCCAAACCGTGCACCCAATGAGACTTCCTGTGTTAACTGTACATCCCAGGAATCATCTCGAACCAATAACTTTCCCGGACGCGAGCTAAGTGGGGCCCATCCAATATTTTGTATTTACAGTTAAAATAAGGTTAACTACATTACGGACGAAGAAGATTTACCCAAAAGGTTTACCAAATTATGGATGGAGTGGATTTGCACATATGGACGGAGTGGATCTACACATATTTGTAGTCCCGAAGAAGTTCCTAAAGGTGGATGTTCAATCACCACAGTTTCCTGTGTAATGGTCCACTTGAGATTTGAATGTGCTTCAATTTTGGGCTCACGTAATACACTACATCACGGTGGGCCCCACAGTCATGTATCCACCGACATCGGTGGATATGGGGATTCACTGGAGCCGTTTCCGCGTAAAACAGGGGTAGGAGACGAATCCGGCAACTTTCCCTGAAGCTATCAACGGGCCGGGCCTGGGTATGTTTTGGCCCGGTTTTGAACTGTTTCGGGCTGATCCTTTAGTCCGGGCTTATTTAAAATTTTGATTTTTAAGGCCCGAGCCCGGTTCATTGACACCCCTAGTCTTTCCCGGACGTGAGTTACCTGCAACACCTAGAATTCCTGCAATACAAAGCGCTGTGGGGCCCAAAGAGATGTACAAGTAAAATCTAATCCGTCCATCAGTTTTTTATGATCATATTAATATGAGATTCCAAAACTGGGATATATCAAAGAATCAAGTGGGCCATACCACAGGACCATTGAAACCTTGTTGGGGCTCACCGTGATGTTTATATGCTATCCAAGCCGTTGATAATGTGATTCCCGCCAGGATGAAGGCAAAAAACAAATACCAGCCTGATCAAAGACTTTTGTTGGTCCCAATAAGGTTTCAATGGTGTTGGTTCAGTCGCCACAGTTTCTGTTCGTATGGCCCTCTTGATTCTTGTATATAGTTCATTTTTGGTCCCACATTAAAAATGGAGGTAGAAAAATGGATGGACGGATTGGATTTCACACAGCCATCGTGGTTGACCCCCACAGGGCTTTGTGTTGCAGAAACTCTCTTGATAGGAAACTCGCAGCTTGATGTGGGGCCTCTTGATCCAAAACTCTCCCTCCCCCTCTCCCTCCCTCCCTCCCTCGAGCGCGACTTGGGTGAGACCCGGAACCAGCAATGTGGGTGGGACCCTGACCGTAGGAGCCCACCTCTATATATGAATTGTATATCTATGCTGTTCGTCTTTTTTTTTTTCGGCTTATTTTATGCCATGGTACCTAAAATAAAGGAGATGCAAATTTCGGGTGGACCACACCATAAGAAAAACGGGTTAATTACCATTAAAAATCTTTTGTGGGTCATAAAAGTTTTCTTTCAACCTGATATTTGTTTTTCATTTCATCCCTCCCTACGTGACCTAATCAACAGATTGGATGGTCAATAAACATTACAGAGGACTCCAGGAAGTTTTTAATGGTAGCAGTTCAATGAGCACTGCTTCCTGTGGTGTGGTCCACCTAAAATTTGCATGTTCTTCATTTTTTGGACTTCGACCTAAAATAATCTGAAGAAACAGATGGACGGCATGGATATACAATTCATATATAGAGGTGGGCTCCTACGGTCAGGGTCCCACCCACATCGCTGGTTCCGGGGTCTCACACAAGTCGCGTCCCCCTCCCTCCCTTCCTCCCTCCCTCTCACGGTTGCGGTTTCGGTGGATCATCGATACACATAGGTGGATGTGGGGCCCACCTTGATGTACGTTACTTAAATCCACGCCGTCCAATCGTTTTGACAGTTTATTTCATGGCATTATCCAAAAACTGAAGCAGATCCATCTCTCATTGGGACTGTACCACAAGAAACAGTGGCGATTGACAATAAAAACTTCCCGTCGGACACAAAAGTTTTGGCTCATGCTGATATTTGTGTGGGACCTTCATCGAAGTATTTGTTACCTTATAAAAAGTTTGGATGGAATAAAAAAAATTCGGTGGCCCCCAAGAAGTTTTTAAATGGTGGGTATTCAATCACCACTGTTTCCTATGGTGTGGTCCACCTAAGATTTGAATCTTCTTCATTTTTAGAATATTGTACTAAAATGATCTTTAAAAACGGATGGACGGCGTGGATTTAATCTACATAAATCAAGGTGGCCTCCACAGTCATGGATCCAACCCACTTGGGATCCACCGAAGCAGCAACCCTCCCACTATAAAACGTAATTTCTCTCTTTCATCTTCCATACTTAGACTCGAAAGACATGTATCCTTCAACGCTTGAAGAACTTAAAGACACCCAAAGATTTATGGAATTACAGATTTTTCGACTCAAGATGGAAAGCAAACAACTGCAAGCGGAGATGAAGCTCAAAGACTTTAAAGAAATCCAAAGATTCATGACATCACATATTTTTCAACTCAAGAACGAAAATAAAAAACTGCAGGAGGAGACGGAAGTTCTTCGATCTCAACTGACTAATCTTGGGCAAGAAATCACACGGCTAAGATCAACACTAGATTGCTTGGCTTTGAGTGATAGTAGGACACCAGAAGCGCATAATTTTTTCTTTTTTCTTTTTTTATTTTCTCTGTTTCTCGCCTACCACTAATTGCACCAGTGGTTGGGTGCCTTGCATGATTAACAAAAAGAAAGAGCACATAATTTTTCTAAATCCGGTTCTTTAATTTTCTTAAATAGGGTATGATCTTCTACACCTTATACTCTTCCAGAAACTCTTGAACAAGAATTAGGTTTCTTGTAAGTGCAGGCAGAGACTTTATGGGAAAAGAACTGGAGTAGTTTAACCCATCACAATTACTACCATATAGATTTATTGGCTTTTGAAATAGGGTTTTTTTTTTTTTTTTTTTGGGGGGGGGGGGGGGGGGGGGGGGGTAAGAATTCATTTAAGCATGATTGTAATTTTATGGAATTTTCAGGGTTAGTTATTGTGATGCAATTTCGTGGTTAGTGGAGGTTTGATGTTTTGGAGTTGTAAGGGTGTTTGATTTTCTATTTTTATCTATAAATAGAATTTGTGATAATTATCTATTTATAGGTATTTATAAAAGCATACGATATATCAAACAAGGTCTAAATCTCTAATTTGGGGATTGGTTTATAGAATTTGATTTCTTTTTATTAACTTGTTAGTACACATACCTCAGTGTTACCCTCGCCCACTTACTAATCGATGCCAAGATTGGAGTATTAAAATGAGGTTATCTTCACTCAGTTTACCACTTGAATTATGGATCTATGCGTAGAATTTGATGTGCTTCTTTGGGCCTCCTCATGGAAGGAAGTGGACACTAAGTGTATTGAGTAGACTCTGTGAGGCCATTGTGATTTATGTATTTTATCCATTATCCATCCATTTTATCAAGTGATTATAGGGCTCAAGCTAAAAAATGAAGCAAATAAAAAATCTCAAGTGGACCACTCCATCTGAGAAACCGTATGAATTGAACGTCTACTATTGAAAAATTCTCAGGGCCACCAAAGTTTTGGATCAAGTTGATATTTGCGTATTCCTTCCATCTATGTCTATGTAGGGCTGTTAATGGTTGGGTTCGGGGCGGGTTTAGCCAAAACCAGACCCGCCCATTTACTAAAAGAGTCTGGGTCCAAATTTTAGACCCAGACCCTTTTACTAAATGGGTGGTTCCGGGTCGGGTCTGAGTCAACCCATCAGACCCATTTATAAATGGGTCCAAGTCTGTTAGAGGGAGATCCACCTAGACCCATTTATAAATGGGTCGGGTCTAATGGGTCCGGGTCTGGATCAAGTATGTAAGCATTTTACAAGGCTTAAAACTGGGTTTGGACGAATTTGGGCTGGATGGGTCCCTTGAAACATAGACCAAACCCGCCCACTTACTAAATGGGTTCGGGTCGGGCCTAATATAAAGGAAACCAGACCAGACCCGTTTAGCAATTGGGTCTGTTCTTGGACCCAGACCCGTACCATTTAACAAATGGGTCGGGTCTGGGCCAGGTCTAAATGGGTTGGGTCTGGGTACCCCATTGGGTCCGTTGCCATTTACACCCCTATGTCTACGTGACCTTATGAATAGGATGGATGACAAATAAATATCAAAGTGGGTCTTAGGAAGGTTTTAACGGTAGAAATCATTATTCCCACGGTTTCTTGTGATATGGTCCACTTGAGCTTTGATATGTTTCAATTTTGGAATCAACCCCTAAAATGATAGGAGGGGGCGGGATGATGGACGGTGTGGATAAACCACATACATTCTAGAAATTTTTTTTTTTTTTCTTTTCTTTTATCAAATCTATTTGTCAGGTGTGGCTCACACGAATGAGGGGAAGCCAAAAAAAAAAAAAAAAGCCTTTTCCAAAATTCAGGTGGGCATACATTGTGAATTTAGGTTTCAAGCACAATTTTTGCATTCTTTTTATTAGTGTGGCCTATTTGAATGTTTCGGCTGGTGTGGTGCATTTGAGTTTTACATCAAGCCCGATCTCGTTTGTACGGTGAATATATAAGGGTTTTCATGGACGGTTTGGATTTCGTATATTCATGTTAGGGCCTGAGAGCCTGGGCCACCCGACAAGGAGACAGGCGTGATTTCTGTGCCAGGTGATCTTCATAGTGGGGCCTACCGTTTCCCTGAATGTGGGGCGCACACCTTGGTGTATGTGTTGTATATCGGTGCCGTCCATCAGCTTTTCCGGCTCATTTTAAGGCATGTTCCAAAAGAAATGAAGCTGATACAAATCTCAAGTGGACCACATCATAGGAAACAGTGGTCATGGAACACCCACCATTAAAAACTTCCTAGGGCCCACCGCAATGTTATTTGCCATCCAACCTGTTTATAAGGCCAAACAGATCTGGATGGAGGGAAAACACATATCAGCTTCATTCAAAACTTTTGTAGCCTCCATGAAGTTTTGAATGGTAGACATTCAATCTTTACTGTATGGTCCACTTGAGATTTGGATCTGCTTCATTTTAGGAAGCATGCCCGAAAATGAGCTGGAAAAATTGATGAACGGCATGGATATACAACAAATACACCAAAGTGGGCCCCACGGTTAGGGAAACACCCCACTATGGTGTTACAACTTACAATGTGACTTGCGAGTTGCGTGTAATCCCTCTCACCCAAAGCCCATGTCACCCTAGGCTCTGTGGGGCCCACTGTGATTATTAGCATGTTTTCGACCTGTGGGGCCCATTGACACCCCTAACGGGAATGCTCTGCCTAACGCTGGTACGCAGCGCGTAAAACACCCAAGCTCCGTGGAGCCCACCAGCTGAATATGTAAATCCACTCCGTCCATCAAGTTCAATCCTCATGTCTAGGTCCTGATGCAAGATATCAGCAAGAGACACGGCTTATATGGACCACACCACATGGAACAATGGGGATGCACCATGGTTTGTATGTTTCATCAAACCCGTTAATCGGCTTTAACTCACAAGGATGAATAAAAAAATTTAAAAAAAAAAAAAAAAAAAAAATCAGCCTGATCAGGTGGGGCCCTGCGTGAACTTATAGGTTTTAGAAGAAATTTTATATTGTTCCGATTGGTATGGCCCACAGGAATCTTTTATCATGCCGATATTTTGTATTTACCGTTAAAATCAGGTTTACTCCATTATGGACGGAGTGGATTTACATTGCCACAGAGCTTGGGTGTTTTACGCGCAGCGGACGTGGCTTCGGCGGATCCCTGTGTGTGTGGCCCACCGTGCTGTATGTATCTTATATCCACGCTGCCCATTTTATGGTGTAATCTAGGAAAAGAAGCATATGAAAATCCCAGGTGGACAATACCACATTACCCAGATGAAAATCCCAGGTGGAAACGGTGGTGATTGAATGCCAACCGTTAAAAATTCTTCATCCAGTTAGTTGTGACCTTATCATCAGGTTGGATGGAAAATAAAAATTACCGTGGTGAAGTTTTTAATGGTGCACATCCAATCACCACCGTTTCTTGTGGTATGGTCCCTCTTAGATTTGAATCTACTTCAGTTTTGGGCTCAAGCCCTAAACTGATCTGGCGAAACGGATGGACGGTGTGGATATAGGAAATATACGTCAAGGTGGCCCCCACTGGCAGGGATCTACCGACCTCCATGGCTCCGGGGATTCATGGAAGCCGCGTCTGCGTAAAACAGGTGTCATAGATGAATCCGGCAACCTTCGGAAGCGGATTGCCTGTTGCACCAGGCACAGAGATATTCTTGTGTTCAGGGCTGTGTGGGGTCCACAGAGATGTCCGTGACAAATCCACTCCGTCCATCTGTTTTTCAAGACCACAATAGTAATGAATTATAAAAATCAGGTAGATCCAAAACTCATGTGGGCCATGAACTTTGGATCTGTCTCATTTTTTGGGCTCATGACCTAAAATGATCTCTAAAAATGGATGGACGGTGTGGATACAACACATACATCATAGTGGGCCCACGGAACTTGGTGACGTAAACACACCAGGGAGGTCAGTAGTGTGTGGCACACCACGCAATCCGCTTCCTTGTGATGCAGGAAATCGCAGTGAACTTTCCTGTCCGTCTCCTTTCTAAATTACAACTCTCTCTATCCCCCTATAAAACGTCCATCTCTCTTTCTTCACTCTCATTACATTCTTTCTTCCATACTCTCTCTCTCTCTCTCTCTCTCTCTCTCTCTCTCTCTCGATTTCTAACTTGAAAAAGACATGGCGTCTTTAAAACAGGAGATTGATCTGCTGGTGCTATCATCAAAGGTTTATAAACTCGAGAAGGAAAATAAACAACTGCAGGAGGAGAATGAAGTTCTTCATGCTCGACTGCACGAGCTTGCGCTAATGTTGGAGGATGATTTCTCTGAGATCCATCGGCTAAGATCAGCACTTGATTGCCTCGCTTTGAGGGATAGAAGGGCAATGGAAGCAAATAAAAATTCCCACACCTAAACCCATAGATTATAGTAGATTTTTTTTTCTTTTTCTGATTTCAGTTCATATAGGAATTCTAAAGCTTTCTCATCTTGAAAGTTCAATGATAATGCCATATTTTTTTATTTATTTTAATAGATGCTGCTGCTTCTTTATTTGAAATTTGAATGCCACTTCCTTTCTATTCCAAATCGTGATTCCAGTTGTATTATATAGACTCTAGGACTGATAGGGGTAGATACGGGCCCACATGATGTATTCACAATATCGAGGATGGCCCACCTGAAAATCCATTGACACCTAACGTTAAGCCAGATCCAAACTAAGGTGGGCCACAGAAAAGGAAACAAGCTTGAGAGGGAACAGCCACCCTTGAAATTCACAGGGCCCACCTCATGAATATTTATGACCCTTCATCCGAGCTCCTTTTATTATATATAAATAATACGGTGAGCACCCATGCTAATCAACGGTGGGCGTCTTCTCTTAAATATGTTCCTGAGCTGGCCCAACTGAGTTTCGGATTAGGCTGAGTTATGGATATGAATGAGTGATATTTTGTATATCCATGCCGTCCATCCGTTTCTACAGCCCATTTGAAGACGGGTTCCAAAAATCTTATGTGGACCATAGCAATGGAAACAGTGGTGATTGAGTGCCCCACCATTAAAATTTCCAAAAAGCACATCGTAAGGTTTTAGTAAGGTTTATTTGCAATCCAACCTCTTGATAAGGGAAAATATAAAGATCAGATTGATCCAAGACTTTTGTGGCCCACAAAAAGTTTGTAATGGTCGTTCATCACTGATTCTAGCGGTATGATCCCCCCGAGATTTGGATCTTCTTAGGGTCTCGTATCATGTCCCAAAATGATATGTAAAAACAGATGGACGGCGTGCATACATAAAAAATATATATATCAAGATGGCCCCCACACGGTTAGGGTAACAACAAATCCAGTCTGTCCGTGAACCCGTCGCCGCCCCCGTAAGCTTGGGAGTCCGGCCCTCGTGGGGCCATATTGAAGTGTGTATTCTGTATCCACGCCATCCATCCAATCTGCTAGATCAAAATGAGACAAATCCATATCTCAGTTGAACCATAACATAGGCAACGGTGGTGATAGACCATTAAAATTGTCTTGTGGCCACAAAAGTTTTGGATCAAGCTAATATTTGTTTTCCCCTTCGTCCAAGTTGGTGAGGCCTTATCAATAGGTTGGATGGAAAATAAACATATTAAAGTTGTACATAGGAAGCTTTTAATGGTGGGGGAGTTCAATATGGTTCATCTGAGATTTTGAAATTTTTATTTTTTATGTTTTTTTTTTTTTTTTTTTGGGGGGGGGGGGGGTAAAAATGGATGGACAGCGTGGATTTAGAACACATACGTCAAGGTGAGCCCACGGTATGGGCTGCACTGTCTTGGGTGAGGCCGAGGCCGCACCTAATCCGCTCCCGTAGTACTCACGCCCCTTTCCGAAAATGGACGGGAAGGATCATGAGAGGCTAGTGTACGATCAACATGTGACTGTCCATTTCTTTCGGCAAAGAAGAGTCGACGGCCAGATTTTTTTAGGCCAAAGATCCAATGAAAGTGTCCTAACCGATGGAAAGCTGGGATCTCTCCCACATGATCTATAATGGGAGCGGATTAGGTGTTACCCTTACCGCGTGGGGCCAACCATGATGTATTTGCTGTATATCCAAGCTGTCCATCTGCTTTACAATCTCGTTTTAGGACGTGATCCAAAAACTTAAGAAGATCCAAATGTCAAGTGGACCACACCACCAGACGTAGTATGAATGTCTATTAAAAACTTTTCGTGGACCACAAAAGTTTTGAAGTTTTGGATCAAGCTTATGTTTGCATTTTCCCTTCATCCAAGTCTTCTTGACATTATTAACAGGTTGGACGGTAAATAAACATTATGATGGGCCCTTTGGAATTTTTAATGGTGAGGCACTCAATCACCACTATTTCCTATGATGGGGTCCACCTGATACTTTTATCAAGGTGGTACACAAGCTGAGTCGAGCCAACTTTTGCTCTGTGCGAGAGCTAGGCTTGGCTTGGCCTTCGAGCTGGACTGATATGATTGAGCTGGCTCAACCAAGCTTTCGAGCCCAATTTGAGCCTTAAAAAATAAAATTTTAAATAAGCCCAGCCAAAGAGCCCAGCTTAAAACTGTTTAAGATCCAAGCTTAAAGGCAACCCAAAGCCCATTGAGCTGCGATCGAGCCGAGTTTTGAGCCAAACCAAATCAAGCTAGGCTCGAAACTCATTTTGAGCCTGGAAAAAAGGCTCGACTTGGTTCAGAGCCCGCATTCGAATCAAGTTGAATCGCGCTATCCGAGCTAATCAAGCCTACTCGACTCATATATAAGGCTCTCAATGGAGCGGGTTAAAATAGGTCTGATTAATTAAATGGATCGTATTCAAATGCACATAAATAAATCCGAATTATATTCGGGTTGGATCTAGATCTAGTGGTGAGATCTGATCGGATCCTCACTATTGGATTGTCCAGGCCTTCAACGGAACCTTTTAAGAAAAGTGGTCCTAGGGCCCACTCATGGCGCCCATTATGATATATATCTTACATACATTCATATTGCCCATCCATCCTAACAGATCATTTAAGATCATGGGCTCGAATCTAAAGAAGATCCAGATCTTAGGTGGACAATACAACAGGGAACAATGAAGTTGTGTGTCCACCATTGAAACCGTTCCAGTCTCATTATGATGTGTATATGCCACCAAAAGCTACCTTCATGGGCTAATCGATTTAATGAACTGAGTGGATCATTCGTACCTGGACCTTACTTGACCAAAGACATCCGATTTTCCATATTATTTTGGGCTACGTCCCAAAAATGAGACATGCCAATCTCAGGTCGACCATATCACACTACATAGTGGGATTTGCATCATTTTGCTACTAAATTAAATATATTATATTCTATATTTTTTATATTTGTGATGTGGTGGATTCGGACCTAGATTCGACCCGAACTCGATGGCTATATGGATTTTTGGATTAGAAATGGATCTGGCTATTTATAAGTAGATCAGATATGGATATCACCTTTTGGATCCGAGTCGGATTCAAATACAAACTGAATCCGGCTATAGATTTTTGGAATTGGAGTCAGATCCAACTAGATCAAATCCTGATCTAACCCATTGAGAGCCCTACTCGTGTACATCTACGAGTAACAGCTAATCCGCTTCCATCTACAATAGAACATGTTCCTACCTGTGCATGGGCATAGCTCTATACACATGTGGGTTACTTATTTCTTACATTGGGTTATGACTTATGAGACATATCCACAACTCAAGTGGGCCATACTAGAAATAGTGGGGATTCGAACGCCCACTGTTGAGACAAGCCACACAAGTTCCCCTCATGAAGAGGTTGGATGGCATATAAATATCATGGCCTCAGTTTTGGGCTCATGTCCTAAAAATGATTTGGATCAACAATGAACGGGGTGGATCTCATTAAAAAGTCACGGTGGGCCCAACATAGATTTAGAGTACACGGGCTCTCATGTTTGCGGGGAATTTGTGTCCTCATTGGACTGAAATCATCTACAGCACTAATGCAACTCTGTTGGGCCACCATATAAAAATGTAAAATATGAGAGGGATATTAGTTGATAAAGCCTGATTTATGACATTACCCCCCTTGTCATACCCTTTATTTTATCTAATCTCCTAAGTATTATTAGACCTTTTTCAAAACTAAAATGCTCCTATGCCTAGCTGTTGTCTTATACAGCTTTAGCAAAACATGCAAGTCAAGAGGGCCTTTTGAGAATAGGGTGTGGGCCCATTAAATCAATTATTGGGGTCACCTCTCGTATAATCTAATATGTTTACTTTAATTAGACAGTCGTGAACCTGTAGTGGGGTCATTTCAAAAAAAGATTGGAGTTTTCTGTGGCCAACACCTGCGTTAACCATATGAGTTAATTCCATACTATTTCCTCCGGTGTGATCCATTCGTGATCAGTTTTGCCCTCAAACTTGGGCAGATGACATGAAATTAAAATCTCATTCATGTAAACGGCTTGGATCTCCTCCAAGACTATCTAGTAGGCTACACATAAGATATGTGATGGGTTCAATAGGTGAGTCCCATATGCAGGAAAGGTCATTTGGCCGATAAGACCTTAGCCACCTCCATAGGACCCACTTTGGCTAGCTTCTAACGTCATTTATTCTATTTCAACGAACTTCTAAGTATTTTTCAGGAAAAAGTCTAATAATGGCCATAAGGCTAGATAAATAAAAGGCTCTAATAAGGAGACTAACTTCATAAATGACATCATACATCAATGCTTTATCAAATAATATCACAATCCAGTGTGGATTAAGGTGAGACCCGGCCTCACCCATGCACCCCTCACCTAGGGTTACCGTGGGTCCCACCTTGACTGTCAAGGTGGTCCCCATGGTAACCCCTCAAACTCTAGTGAGGCAGGTGCCGCACTCAGGCAATTCTATTGAGTGTGACTGTCAGTAATCTTTAGATTTAAATCGAGTGAGGCCGAGGAGAGCGGATTAGGTGAGACCCTAGACTCACCTTGCAGCCCTCATCATGGGGCTCACCTTGATGTATGTACTATGTATCAACTTTGTCCATCCGTTTTTTTTTAATCATTTAAGGGCATTATTACAAAAATAAAGCAAATCCAAATATCATAAGAAACAGTTATGATCCGACCATCCTACCATTTAAAACTTCTTAGGGCGCACCTTAAAGTTTCCGTGGTGTTTATTTTTTTACCATCCGTTGATAAGGTCACATAATCCTGGATAAGAAAAAAAAAAAAAAAAAAAAAAAAGCCAAATATCAGCTTGATTCGTGGCTCATTAATGGCGAATCAACGCTGTTTCTTATGATATTGGCTACCTGATAGTTGGATCTGATTCATTTTTGGGATAGCGTCATAAAATAATTTGAAAAAACTGATGGACGGCATTCATATATAAAGGACACATCAAGGTGGGGCCCCACCGTCTATCATGTTATTTCCTTGGTGATAGGTTCTATGGCCAAAAAACAGCTAGATCCATAACTCGTGACCGCATGGAAAAATGGAGATGGGATGTCAACCATTGGTTTGTGTGTGGGGCCACCATGGTGTATCTTTCATCAAACCCATTAATCGGGTGTAACTCACCAGGACAATGAAAACAGTCAACAATCATTGTGATAGAAAACGTTATCTGGCCACACCATTTGGGAGAAATTTTACATTGTTCCGGTTGATGTGACTCAGATAAGACGTTAATCGGCCTTATCTTCAAGATGTAGTGATTAAAATGATTTTTATACCTGATGAACAGGGTGGATTTCATATATAGAATATGGTGGACCCCACAGGTGTTGTAGGGTATTCCGGTCCGTACCCGACTCTCCACGGAATTAAGATATATAAAAAAGGGGGAAAAATCCTATCCGTCCGAACCTACTCCCCCAAATCTCAAGCTTAACGGCAGAAACACCCTCCAACTCAGCAATCCGTGCCAAACGAAATCCTCCAATAATCATCATTTTCCTCTCCCTATATAAACACTTCCCTACTTCTCGTCCGTCCCACAAGCAGTCTCTCTCTCTCCTACAATGGCGCCCAAGGCCGAGAAGAAGCCCGCATCAGAGAAACCGACGGAAGAGAAGAAGGCGGAGAAAGCTCCTGCAGAAAAGAAGCCAAAGGCAGAGAAGAGGCTTCCAAAGGACGGAGGAGGATCGACGGGAGACAAGAAGAAGAAGAAAAAATCAAAGAAGAACGCTGAAACTTACAAGATCTACATCTTCAAGGTATTGAAGCAGGTTCATCCTGACATTGGTATCTCCAGTAAGGCCATGGGGATCATGAACAGCTTCATCAATGATATCTTCGAGAAGCTGGCTCAGGAATCGTCGAAGCTGGCCCGCTACAACAAGAAGCCGACCATCACGTCGAGGGAGATCCAGACGTCCGTTCGTCTCGTCCTCCCTGGTGAGCTTGCCAAGCATGCAGTCTCTGAAGGGACCAAGGCCGTCACGAAATTCACCAGTTCTTGAATTGAGAATTGGGATTTTTTGGTGGATTGATGTGATAAATGCCCAGTTCTTGAATTGGGAATTGGGTCTTTTTTTTTTCTTTTTTGATGCACGAAATTTCCTGTTCTTGGATTTTGCTTTTAATGCGCGCAATTCGCCCATTCTTGAATTGGGGTTTCTTTTTACGATGGTACGATTGTAATTTTCTGGAATTTAGGGATTTTCCGTGGAAGTGCGATCAGATGCATTTTCCGTGAAGTAAACCTGATGTACCGTCTGTGAATATCATTGAAATCTGATCTCCTGTTATAAAACGCAATCAACGGTCTAATTGAGAATGGTGACACTCATATATGATAACGGTATCCCCACCATAAAGATCATCTAGCACAAAAGTCAATCCAGTCCATTGATCAAATGGATCGCACTGTTGAAATTAACCAACAAGAGACCTTCTAACACAAGATGCAGGTGAGGCTCAGCTAATAAGTGGGCCAACCAAATCTTTGAGAAAGATAATCTTCATGTAGGGTAACTGATGATACAGCACCACGAGTTATGGTTTGATTGCATTATTGCAAACCATACTGACTAAAAACCTTCATCCTCTCTGCTTAGGGAGTTAAATTCATATGGGAAGTTAGGTACAGGCAAGGCTCTGTGGGGCCCACCATGATGATGTATGGGTTTTATCTATGCCGTTGATCCGTTTTTCCAAGTCATTTTAGGGTATGAGCCCAAAAATGAGGTGGATCCAAGGCTTAAGTAGACCACACCAGTGATAATGATGCCACTGTTGAAACCTTGTTAGGGTCCACCTTCATGTTTATTTGCCATCAACCTGTCTACAAGATCACGTGGACCTCGATGAAGGGAAAACATAAATGTCCATTCTAAAACTTTGGTAGCCCTCAGGAAGTTTTTAATTGGGGGTATTCAATCCCCAATGTGGTCTGTTTAAGCTTTGGATTTGTCTCATTTTTTTTGGAATAAAACTCATACATTGTGGTGGACCCCACTGACGCCTACAGACTCTTAGACCGATTCCATCCAGCAGGCATGAAATCAGCTTCCTTTCACATGGAACTGCTGCACTATCTGAAAAAAACAATGATGACTCATCCTTTCATGTGGCAAGAGAGTGAGGTGGAGACCATTGTATCCAATGGTGGATGGAGCATATCTTTAAAATCACATGGCTCCTAACCATCCAGACAATGGTTATACAACTAAAAGTAAATTAATGACTGGTCCAAATTAGAAAGAAACATTAGATGGTCGATACTATCTTATCAGCCAAAAAAAAAAAAAAAATTGGTCATGCTCCTCCAAAATTCGGCTATTTGGATAGTCTGGATTTCCTTGGAGCTATTATGGAAGATGCAAGTATTCATGTAAATGCCAGACTGCAACATCGAAGCTGCTCACATAGAAGAGCTCACCATGACCTACTCATCTCCTATGCCATATAAAGAGTACATTGGTGTTTAGCCAATTCCTTTTAACCATTCAATTCTTTCATGCATATGTCATCCACTAACAATAAGGTCAGTGTAGTTTTTTGCCCACGAGACCTTCATGTGTGGTCTACCTAATGAGCGGCTTGGTTTTGCATGTTGGTATGTGCAGATTTAAGTGGATTTGTGTTAGCACAAGTGATAGCGGACAACCACCCAACACATCAAAAGCTGCAGAGTTGTTGAGGAAGTACTAATTTATCCTTATATTCTGACTTTCTCAGGAAAATCCAAAGGAGTCCTCGTGGGCAATTCTTGCGTCGCATAGGTGTCCAAATCGCACAATCTCACAATAGGTACCACTTTGTGGCCATCGTGCATCTCACAAGCCCCACCTCATCCTTAGTAAGGAGATGCGGTGCATTCTTGGATGTCCGCACCAAAATGCCCATACATCATCAAGTTTGCAAAAAAAAATTTAGGTCATGTGATGTTTAAAGAGACAAAAAAGAGGAGGGAGAAACCAAGGGGATGGTAAGGATGGATTTCCTAGGAAAGGGTTGGATTTCATTTTGAAGGGTGTTTGATTTTTCAAATTCGTGTAAATAGAAGTTATAACTTCTACCTCTGTTTGGCAAGATCCAGGCATTAGTGAAAATTTTTGCCTTGAAAATTGATAGAAAAGATCGAACTTAAATTTGCGAGCCCCGCTGTGATGTATGTAACTTATCCACATTGTCCATCCATCTTTAGGAGAACATTTTAGGGCATGAGCCAAAAAATGAGGAAGATCCGAAGCTTAAGGGGACTACACCATGGGAAACAACAATCCTAGAGACTTCCACCATTAAAAGCTATTTCCTTCATAGGGCTCCACATTGATGTTTATTTATCGTCTAACCTGCTCATAAGGTCACAGAGACGTGTAAAGGGAAAACACAAATATTAGCTTGATCCAAAACTTCTAAGCCCCCAAAATGTTTTCAACGGTACGCATTCAAATCCCACTGTTTCCTCCAATGTGGTCCATTTGAGCTTCAGATCTGTCTCATTTTTCAGCTCATGCCCTAAAATGAGCTTGTGTAAGGGATGGACAACGTTGATTAGCCAAATACATCACCGGTAGGCTTTCAATATCACGTTGGGGACGGTGTCATGAAGTACAAGAGTAAATAATTATTATTTATTTCCATATATTTACAAAATGAATTGAAAAATCAAACCACCACTTGGGGAGATACTGATTTCACTACTTTGTCTTTTTTTTATTTATTATTCTTTCTGTAAATTAGCTTGCAAATGAAAAACACATTCCACTCCATTTTTTGTTTTGCCATCGGCATCTTAGTAAAGATTCTACAGTTATCATGTTCATTTCAAAGGTATTGCACACAGAACAAATACACCCAAAACTACTTAGGAAAATCTAATTCCACAGACTTTCAGCTCTTAAAGGAATTTCCAGGCATCCAAAATTCAATTGCTTAAGTGACAATTCTCTAGTTCCATTGAATTTTTTTATATTTTTATATAACAATCTTGTTAGAAGGTTTACAAAGGATTGAGAGAGCTACTGGTAGGTTTTCAGATGAAAGGAATTGGAGAGATTTTACAAAGAAAACGGTCATTGCAATCAAAGAGACGAGATTCGCCTCTAAATAAATTTTTGGCCCCCTTTCCACGCATCCAAATGACAGAAAAACTTCACTCGACAACTTGGTCAGATTTCATCATAACTGAAACATTACGATTTGGCCATGATCTAGTTAAAACTCAATTGACACAGATAACTCAGCACATTTCGGCTCAACTAAGTTAAGAAAATATTTCCTAAACTCTTGAATACTTGTAAATTTTAAAAATTAAGGCCATGTTTGGTAGACGTCCAAAATTAAGTAGATCTCATTTTAGCTAATGATCATTTTATATTAGGGATATATATCTCTAGCACATAATGATTCACGTTAACAACAAGGGGGGGGGGGGGGGGGGGGGGGAATTCAATGAAATGACTTTTGACTCATCAACCAACAGATTTTCTCTAGCACCCCACTGCAATCAGGTTGTGGTCCGAGTGTGGGTTGTCATTCAGATCTCGTTGGAATCGGTCGGACTTCGAAAAAAACGCTCTAATTGGTAGGGCGCTGAGTGAGGTTAGTCTCACATCGAATGAATGGGCGCCTTAACCCTGGGCTATATGTGGAGTTCTCACCTTCACTGTACAGATGCGTTTTGGGGGCAACCTTAGGATCAAAACCGTGCGGCTTTGGCCAGAGTGGACAATATTTGTACAATGTCGGTGGGGGCATTACAAATTAATATCAGAGCCGAGGGCGGCTCTACCCTAAGGGTGAGGGATTCTAACACCCCAATGCAGTCTGGCTGTGGTTCGAGCGTGGGTTGTCATTCGGGTTCCGTTGGGATCGGTCGGGCTTCGAAAATAACGCTCCAGTTGATAGAGCGCTGGGTGAGGTTAGTCTCATATCAGATGGATAGACTCCTTGACCCTGGGCTATATGTAGAGTTCTCACCTTCCCTGTACAGACACATTTTGGGAGCAACATCAAGACCAAAACCATGTAGCTTTAGCCAGAGCAGACAATATCTATATAGTGTCGATGGGGGCATTACATTTTTGTGTTGGCTTTTTTTATTTTTTAATATGTGACTGAAGCTCAAGTTACATTGTTCATGGGTTTGATGGTAAACAGTTGTAATCGGTGGTAAATGGATGCACATAAGCAAAAATTGATCATTTGGTTAATGGTAAATAGTTAATTGGAATAAATGTGAAATGAAATGCAGCAAAATCATATGAATTATAATTTTCTTAAAAAGTTGATAATTGAATGCAAATGCCAAAATTGGTCGGATTTTTTATAGTGGTCCCACTTTTATGAGCCACTTGAGGCTTGAATTTTTCAAATTTTGGCCTAAATATATACAACACCATTTTAGCTGTCATGGGTTTGATGGTAAACAATTGTAATAAGTGGTAAATGGATGTACATGAGCAAAAATGGGTTGATGGTAAACATGTAACTGAAATCAATGTGAAATGGAATACAACAAAATCATACGAATTGTAATCCTCTTGAAAGGCTAAGAATCGGATACAAATGTCAAAATTAGTCTAATTTTTTGAAGTGGTCCCACTTTTATTAGCCACCTAAGGCTCAAATTTCTCTATTTTTGGCCTTAGTATATATTTCAATGAGCTTATTATAATTATTATGTTAAATGTCACACATACTAATTTAGGATAATAAAATTGATTTACTTGGGTCTGTTTGGTTTTCCAATTTCCTATGAAATGCAAAGTAAATGAGTCATCGTTATTATTTACATGTGCTTGTTTAGACATGAATTATGGCGGTAAATCTAGAGTCAACTTCACTTGAAAAGAAAGCATGTAAAGTAAATTGTGACTCCTTAGCATTTCGGACCTAGGAACTGCTGTTGAAATGCCTAGGCGTCTTCCAGCTGGGCTAGCAGGCAAGACACATGGTTTAAGTAACCTACAATTCAAAACTCAAAATTCAATTACAATACCATCTCATATTTTAATGTTTTATTCCTAAAAAATATTTAAAAAGTTTGTTGCCATTGTTTTAAATTTTAAGAAACAGAAATATTAGTTATAGTGTTCCTACTTGCATTAGGCCATTTCGATTCTCCAATCCATTGATCTAGACCATTCCTTTGGTCCAACGCATATTTACTGGTCTACCATTAAAAAATCACACCAATCTGACAAATATTAACCATTCAATCAATGGTCTTTAATTTGGCCGACCAAGATCACTTACATAAAAATAAGTCCAGTCAACAATTTGATCCATATATTTGTTAGAGACTATCACGGATTGCTTATGATTCAAAATAATCACTTTTGTTAGGTAATCATATCCATCCTATCTGAGGCATAGAAAAGTCCAAATCAAGGATTGATTTGATCATCCTATCAGTGCTTTTTTCTTTCTTTTTCCTTTTTTTTTTTTCTTTGCATGTAGTTTGAGAAATTTGTTCTAGACATGATGGACAGTTCAGATCAATTGATTGGACTATCTAACTGAACTTTTGAACTATCTAACTGAACTTGAGCAACTAGGAGCACTAATACCTCGCGTCTCTTTGGTTGCAGAATTCATATTCTAAAGAAAATCCAGATTCTAATGTTGGAATTCAAAATTGTATAAATTGAATTAGAAACCCAAATTCCATTTGGAACTTATTGTTTGGTTGAAAAAATGCAACCCAGATTCTTTTTGGTTGAAAACTGTGTAATCCAACCATTGCTTGCGGCATGGCCCACTTGGGCTTCAGATCCGCCTAAGAACTTGACCCCTATCCTATAGTAGTCCACTTGTGGTATAATCCACTTGAGATTTAGCTCTGCCTATTTTTGGATATAAAACACATACATCATAGATGTACAAAGTATACATCAAGGCATCAATATTGAATGACACTCACTTCTGCCTCTTTTCCCTTCAGTAGACACAGTCCCCCACAACGTTTCAGTAATCCTGATTCTAGCCAATTTAAGTTCCAAGATGGAATTCTGTTTAGCTGGAATTTTCCGCCATACACACCAATTAAAATTAGACTCCGTTGGAATCCAGATTTAAAGCTGAAAACAAGTTTCCAAATGCCAACCAAACGTGCCCTTATATACTGCTCTATTGCACAGGAGGCAATTAACTAGTTGATTTTAATCAACCTGTGCAATTTACTAAGTGCAGAGTTTTGTGCTCTCATTGCCAGTCCCAAGCCAAATAAAAAAGGGCATTGTCAGGTTGGCTTCACACACCCACACCCACACCACATTGGCACTCGATCTCATGATCTCAGCATTACAACAGAGTTTGTCTACCAATGAACCATCAAGCCAGACTCAAATGGAACTTTTGTCATAACTTTCATCATGAATCCTAACAACATAAGCCAGATTTAAAATAAATAAAAAATTAAAAAAAGCCTATGTCAGGCCGGCAGCCGGCATAGAACTTTTGTCGTAACTTTCATCATGAATCCTAACAACATGACACTACAATAGAGTTGGATGGCCGAATAGGATTCATGTAGCCAATCCCAGTTAGCAGGGACAAGGCTTAGATGATGATGATATATTCAGGTAGGCTATTGGTCTATGCACGTTGGAGTTTATGCTCTCCTCACCAGCCCCATGCCCAAATAGAGGGTTGCAACAAGCTTGTTGCAAGCCAATATCAAACTCCAGCCGCTACTTTATCATGAAACCTGACAAGATCACATTTCTCCTAGATGGAGTGAAATGATGGAAGAGGATTTTGTTTAAATGACCCCAATAAGTTAGGAGAAGGCTTAGCTGATAAGAAAGATGACGACATCTTTGGAGTCATTGCTGGTGTCCAAGTTGAAAACAACAATGCAAAGTCTATAATTGAAATAACCATCCCCTATTCGAAAACAAATTACATAAGCATATAATCAACATAAGCATCTCATCATTCTACAAACAATTTCAAAAATCTTATGCATGAACAAAGAACAACCAAGGGAATCATCTTAAAGAGGGCAATTCATAGCCAAGACTCCCAATTCCATATGTTAGCAATTCACATACCCATTCTACATCAAATTTCCAATTATTTAGCTAATTCTAGAATAATTGCCATCAATCTCATCCAAAAAATTCTAATTTCATCCTATTCTTCTACCAAGCTCAAAGTTTCTCAACAACAAACATCAAGAAGAAAAATCTCTTCAAAAAGATTCCAAGCAAAGCAACACAAACCATTCATCCCATGGCATACTTCCCCAAAATATATTTTTACTATAGTCTTGAAACCGCCCCAATCATTGGCTTTGTCACTTAAGACTGAAACCTAGTTTCCCATATTAATGCCAAAAAAAAAAAAAACCTACTTTTGGATTGTTTATTAATAAATATCCAAACTCCAATTAAGAGGAGATGGTTATCGATAGGGAGCTTGTACGCCCAAAAGACTAGGCAAAACAATGCTCCTTTCACATAAGTACGGGCAACTGGACATCGTTCTTTTCAATGTCCTTAACATCAATATACAATTATGGTAAATTTGGCAGCTGAGGAAAAACAATATGTTGAAGGTGCACATTTCCAACCACATGCAAATAAAAGACAAAATATGAAGAACATGCAACGTATGTGGCGATAGGGGAGAGTCATCGATTATCCAACAAACTATGTTGTCAACTCCTCAAGTGATTGCGATAGTTGTGAGACAAAATCTTTCGCACCACTTGCACTTTTGGTGAGAGGATATGCATGATTTTGGTAGACAAGAAAAGCAATGAGAGCATTGTCTTGTAAGCAATGATAGGTAAATTAAAGCTTAAAGAATTCAAACTTATACCAGATTCGTTGGTTCAAGAAAGGATGTGTTTATGTTAATTACAGGAGTTTAGTTTCATTTCTCTATTAGATCTAAGTACAAGGATGAGGTGTGTGTGGCGTGGTTCCCATATACCGCATTTTGTTAGGAACACTGTGATTATGATCCAAGATATTATGCATTTAACTCAAGCTAACGCCTACTCCATCAAAGATGGTGTTAATATCACATTGCATCCAATAAAACATCTTCAAACACCCGAATCTAATGATGGCGGTAGTTAAAAATTAAAAAAAAATGCTTTACTGTAAAAAAGTTTAAAAAGAAAAGTGAAGAGACTGACATGATTTGTCTTCATTGCTAAAGAATGCACAAAACTATCAAATGTTCCACTCCCTATACAAGTGCTCATTCATGAATATGAAGACTGCTCGAAAAACTCAATACTAGACTTACTTCTATGAGGAACATTCAGCACCACATTAATTTAACATTGATTTCAAGTCTATCGATAAGCCTATTTGAACATGTCAAGTTCCTCAAACATATTATTGAGTTACTATAGAAGGGTTTAATTTGAGAAGACATGCACGTGGTCAATCATGCAATAAATCGAATTACTTAATATTGATTTCCTATTCCTCGCTTGGACAAAACTCTAAACATGTGACATAGACCAAATGTCTTTTCAAAGATCAACCTGAGCGAATATTATCAAAATACATATCTGACCTGAGAACAAGTCAAATACTGCATTTAAGATTCAAGAAGAGTTGTACAGGTGGCTTGTAATGCATTCAGCCTTTCGAATGCGTCAAGCGCTTTTATAAGGCTAATAACAAAGGTACTTCGTTCCTTTGAAAAAGCTCTTAATTCTTTATTTGATGATATTCTTATTTTTTAGTCTCAATTCATATTTTATTCACTTTAATCACTTATGAAAAATATTTAACATACTATGAAGAGAGTCAGTATTTGTAACTTGGAAAAAAAAAAATACCCATTTTGTCAATAGTATGGTGTTTTTTAAATATATTGTATCTGAAAAGGGTATCATGATTGCCTAAGAGAAAATCATAAACATTATCGAGTACCTCATCTTACGAACCCTTTGGAAAATCTATCATTTTCAAGGCTCAGCAAAATATTTTGCAGTGATTTATCCAAAATTTCAGAACAATTATCGCACATGTCACCACTTAGATGAGCAAAGACAAGTTCAAATGGACTTAAGAAGTAGACTGAAACTTTTGTACCATAAAATAAAATAAAAAAATAAAAAAGAAGAAAAAGAAGATGGCAAAGGCTATAGTTCTTGCACTTCCGAACTTCAATAAAGTTTTTAAAGTGGAAAATGACACTTCAAATGTTAGCATTGGCATGGTATTAAGTCAAGAAAGAATGCCAATCACTTTCTTTAGCAAGAAACTTAATGATACAAAAACAATTTACTTTACATATGATCTAAAGTTCCATATAGTAGTCCGCCTGTGACAAATATGAAGGCATTACTTGATTCATCAAGAATATATTCTATAATTGGAGTGTGAAGCATTAAGATATCTCATCTCCCAAGAAAAGCACAGTAATCGTCATGCAAAGTAGATTGCTTTTCTGAGGCTGATTCTACTAGAAACACACGTTGTTAAGGTCATGTGATTGGAAGCATTTAAGAACAACACAATGACCCCATTTTTAACAACATGCTTGATTGATGGGTGGATGGCAAGGATCTAAAATGTGAGTTCCTCTCACATGATAGATATTTATTCAAGAATTCTCACTTACGCATTCCTAAAGGATTGTTGTGAGAAAAAGTTCTAAGCTACATAGTAGGACTAGGTGGACACTTTTGGAAAAAATAAGCCTTGATGGAGGAAAAATAATTCTAGCCTCGTATGCGCCATTATGTTGAACTGTTCATAGCACAATATCAACAATGCCAAGTCTCCAAAGGTCATGTGTAGAATACTAGCCTTTATACAACACTTTCCAGTCCATTCTTACCATGGGTAGACATTTCTCTATACTTCATTTAGGAACTTATTAAAACTCAAGGAGATTCAATTTTCGTTGTGGCATACCATTTACGGCCCACTTTATTCCGTGTAAAAGAACAATAAATGCTACGCATATCACCAACAAATTCCTCATAGAAATTGTGTGGCTTCACATGATACCAAAAACAATAACTTTGGAATGTGATTCAAAGTTTGTGGACACTTTTTGATGGACTTTATGATAATGGTTAGGGATTATCATCCTCAAACAAACCAAATGAAAGTAATCAACATAAGCCTTGGTAACCTCTTGAGAAGTATCGTAAGTGACAACATATTTCAATAAGACATGGCTCTACCCCAAGCTGAGTTTGCCTACAATAGTTCAATAAATTGTAGCACCAATACCATTATCAATACAAGATCAAGTGAGCTAAGAAGTTGATGCTTTCGCCAAGCAAATCCAAGACTTGCAAGCTTGGATGAAGAAAAAAGATTAAAGATAACAACACTAGGTGCCAAGAAGCTGTGAATGAACTTCAGCGAGAAAAGATATATAAAGAATGTAACTTATTTATAGTTTATCTCTACAAATAATGGTTTTCAAGAGGAACTTACAACAAGCTCAAGTCTAAAAAAATTGGTCCATACTAACTCAAAAGGAAGTTGGGTGATAGTGCCTATATGATCAAATTGCCAAATGATTTGGGTATCTCATTGACCTTTAGTATGGCAAATTTGTTGAAGTACCAGAGCAAAGTGTCTTGCGCGCAAGATGAAGCTATTAGTAATATGAATAAACAATTTCTGAAGAAAAAGAAAGAAAAAACTGAACAAGTGTTGCACGTGAAAACTACTGACACTCGGCAGGCCAATAAACAATATTTGGTAAAATAGAATAACAGGCCTTATTCTAAATGCACATAGATCATGAGTAAAGAATTGAAAAGATTCAATCCAAACCTCTACTACTTGTATAAAGTGGGAGAGGGAGATAATTGAATCCTTGTTATTGAGGGAGGGAGATACTAAAGACTATAATAATTAGTGAGCAAGTCCCAAGTTGACCAACATTATCAGCAAACAATACAACCCAATGCAAAGTTAGCTGTTCAAGACAACAAAAGACGCCCAACTCAATATCCAAGTTGATTAATATGACCACTCTCCAAGTGTATGACCCGGGATCCAGTCTTGCCAAAGGCATTTGATGAGGCAATGGTCTAATGCCTACCAAAAGATAAACTATAAATAAAAAAATAAACACTACCGAAATTTTACCAATTTAAAATACTTAAAATAAGATCAAATCCATTTAATCAAATTCAACAGGAATTCAATTCAATATTGTATGAGAAAACATGTGACACACCAATATCTGGAAAATAGTCAGTGCCCATTAATCCATGGCTAGGGACAATAAATTCTTTAAAAATAAAAAAAAAGATTGGGGACCATAAATCAATCTGAATCCTAGCAGCCTATGTTGTCTATGCTTATAGAAATAAAGCTCAATGGATGAACTAGATATGTTTGCATAACGACGAAACTAATGGGAACATTTTGTGGGACAGATACAAAAACAGCCATGCTCCTTCATTGGAGGGAACATTAGGTAGTCCAAGAACAACATGTTCATAAGATGAGCATAGCAAAAATGAAGATATGGATATAGATGATTGGAATGGAGTAGGAAATAGGAATGAATGCAAATCAAAGAGACTTAAAAAGAACCACCAACAAGTAATAAGATGAGAAGAAGTGGGGCTCAGATGATTGGTCATGTGCAACAAAGACCAAGAACTACACCAGTAGGAGTCAATTTAAGTTAAAGGCCTCTAAAAGGACAAAGAAAATGCCCAAAAGGACATGGGTGGAGATAGAAAAAACTCAAGGAACATGTGATTTAATTAAGGATGTGATCCATGATAGTGGATGGCATAATAATATTTGTGTAACCCACCCCAATTACTTAGATAAGGCATTGTTGATATAACCCACCCATCCTTATTCTAACCAACTCTAGACATCAAAACCATGGTTTTAAACTCAACAACTCATCCAAAATTGCTCAATTCCAAATTGCATCATGACTAAGGGTGCATTTGCTGTAGTGTGTGTGCATGTGTTAAACCAAATCATTTTTTATCCCATTTGAGTCAAGTCCAACAAAGTCTAAGTCAACTCCAACTCATCCATCAATTCATGATCATAGCACATTATATATGTGAAGAAATTCATCAAATCTCAAGACTAATCCCCCAACAAGCATAAAAATTTAGTGAAGAAACTATATTACCCAAGCATGGTTTTTAGACTTGGAGACTCAAATTGACTCATTCAAATCTTGAGTTGCAATTTGCCCAATTGATGGCTGTATCAAGCCAACTCACCCAAGTCATGGGTGACTAAAGAGCAACTCATGGTATCAAACCAGATCAGTTAGTGCCAAAATCCAATTCAACTCATCCAAGTTGCACCCAACTCAAACCATGACCATAAACTAATATAACAAACTAGCAACTACCATTTCAAATCCACCATTGAAATAAACAAAGGGTAAGAAGAAAATGCAATCCAATGTCATTGACAAAGGGGGGGAAACAGTATCATTCAAACACAAAGGACATGAAGACAATGTCATTAAGAAAGCAAGGGAAGATACCCTCTCCTACAACAAGAAAACCACTAAACCCTAATGATTACATACAAAGGTGGTGAGAGAAGGTTCTTTTCCTTTGAGAGAATTAGAATCAAGCCTTGGGAGATTTGGCAGCCTTGGAAGGGGATCTTGGCTCCTTGCCTGTCTTCTCAGCTGCAGCTCCAGTTTTCTTCGGGAGAAGGACAGGGTTGATGTTGGGTAGGACTCCCCCATGAGCAATTGTTACACCTTTCAAAAGCTTTCCCAGCTCCTCATCATTCCTTACTGCCAATAGCACATGCCTTGGGACAATTCTGTTCTTCTTGTTGTCACGTGCTGCATTTCCCGCCAATTCAAGAACCTGAAATTTCAAAATATTAAAAAAAAAAAATGTTCAAGAAAGAATAAAACTACACAAAACTAAGGAGAAATGCCCACATACACCATTTCCATCCTCCTACCTAAGAACAAATCCACTACAAAGCTTTTTAAGCCATGGGGTCATTTGGCAAGTGTGAATTAGTGTGAATTGGAATCCAAATCACAATTAACATGGAATCCACATGAATTAAAATCCTCAATTGCATTTGGCACAGCCTATAATTGAAATGCATTGGAATTCTATAATATATTCACATAAACCTGAGTTTGATTAGGGCCTGCTTGGTTGCACAATCTAGATTCTAGAGAAAATCCAAATTCCAATGTTGGAATCCAAAATTGCAAAATTAGATTGGAAACCCAGATTCCATCCGGAACTTGCTATTTGGTTGAAAACTGTGTAATCCAAATTCTATTTCAACCGTTGCTTGTGGCATGGCCCACTTGGGCTTCAAATCTGCTTGAGAACTTGACCCCTGACCTATAGTAGGCCTGCAAGATAGATTGCCAAGTTAGATGGCAAATAAACATTATAGTGGGCCTTAGGAAGTTTTTAATGGTGGACATTCAATCAACACTGTTTTCCTGTCATGTGGTCCACTTGAAATTTAAATCTGCCTCATTTTTTGTGTAATGCCCTTAATTGAGCTCTCAAAACAGATGGACCATGTGGATATAAAACACATACATCATAAATGTACAACATATACATGGAGGTGGGTGATGCTCACTTCTGCCTATTTTCCCTTCCATAGAAACAATCCCCCACACCGTGTCCAATAATCCCCATTCCAGCCCATGTAGGGCCTATTTGGGCAATTGTATCCCATAAGATGGAATGGTATTAGATCGAATTATAGCATTTATTGCTCATTTGTTACATGCCCAGCAATACCATAAGATTAGCTGAATTCATTGCCATGTTTGGGATTAAATCCTTCCCTTGGCAAATACACTGTATCACACAAATTTCACGTTTGGTGGACCATAGGATTACAATCAATGGACCACATTTCATCTGATTTTTAGTCACCAGTGCACATATGCAACTTGAATGACGATTGTAAAAGGCTTGTGTGAATGGACGGCGTTGATAAAATACACACATCAATGTGGGACCCACAACTATGGTGGATTCAAAATCCACCAAAAATCCAGCCAAATCCACCATTGGCATTGGAATACATGATTCAAAGATTAATCAAACCTTCCTTTGGTTATCAAAGGAATGATAGAATTGGCATAGGACCAAATGCAATTCCATACCACCTAATCCCATCTATTACTGCTACCCAAACAGGCCCTTAGGTTTTGGCTGGAATTTGCCACCAAATACACCAATTAAAATCAGATTGTACTGGAATCCAGATTTTAAGCTGGAAATCAATTTCCAGATGCCAACCAAATAGGCCCTTAGGTCATCCAACTTCAATGCCCCAATAGTGTGCATACATGACTTTACTTTTTCCCATGCAAACAGGTTCACACCAACCAAACAACCTAACTTCTTCCAATCCACACCAATTCACCCTTGCCAAATCACCCAAGCTTAACATACAATGCATCATATGGGGCCCACCATGACATTTTCATGTCATCCAATCCATCCATCATGTTCTCCCCTTGTTTTCCTAGGGGCCCAAAATCAGACCAGTCCAAATCTGAGATTACCCACACCACATGATCTTAACATTCCTAAAACCTATCAAATGACATGGCATGGCCCATGAGTTTCGGCCCATCATCTGCACGAATTTTGATGCCATATACAAAACAACAATGGGCACATGCAAAATCTGGAAAGCTTTTAAAGGTGGGCATCCCCCACCAGAAGGATTTTTGCCACATAGCCCACATGAGTTTGGACCACCCTGATTTCTTTTAGCACCAAGGAGAGCATAAGGGGCCTATGCACAGTGGGTCGTAACATGAAGATCACATGGAGCAAATACCAGAATAGTCAAGCCCATTACCATAGTTGGGCCACACACCTAAATTGAGTTCACCATCAACTGTCCACTAATTATTCACAATATGGCCCACCTGATGAACAGACCATCTTGCTTTTCATCCCAGGTGATCTGTATCATGAGCCCCACGATTTCAACGCCTCAGATGTTATAAACAAGCAACACATTGACAAGAAAGAAACCAAGTTGTCAATCAGGTAGACCACATGGTGCAAAAACAAATCACACCGTCGAAACAGAAGGGCCCACCAAAATGACCCGCTCAGATCTTAACCACGCAAGCCCAAGTGCCAGCTTGCAACAGGTCTCCGCTTACACACGCGCGCAGACTAGCAAACCTCCGCACGGGAAACGGACAGAATATATTGCAAGTTGCTAAAGAAGGCCAACAAAAGATAAGGACGAAAGAGAGCGTGAAAAAGAGGTTTCGCATCGAGGCTCGCCGAGCAGGCTCGCCAGATGATGACACAACCGTACATCCAACCCCACTGCGTGTGGCCCACCCAAATTACCTCGCCGATCCTGGGCCCCAACCACATTTACAAATACGGACGGCTTGGATTATTAATAGTGTTGAAGAAAGGGCGAGCCTCTAACCGCGAGTAGACTTACACGCGCTTCTAAGATAAAAGTGCTTCAATATCTACACGCACATTAACTACAGGTCATGAAGGGTCAACCCGAGTAGGAAACGATAAATGCTCGGTTCTCTGGGTCCCACAGGCGTGCGGACAAATCAAAGTGCGTGTGGGCTCTCTTCCTTGCACTCGCGAGTAGGATTAGACTAAGGACAGATGCAAGAAATTATCAGAAACTCACACAAAAAGCACAGATCACCTACAACCGGTTGTAGGCTACAACCCAACTCCCATGGCTTCGTAATTTTAGTTTCCGATTTTGCCCTTGAAAACATCGTGTATTTTCAATGGGTTAACCTCTAAGAAATTTTAGTCGCAGGCAGCCAGTAGTTTTCAAAACAGATTTTTAAATTTATAATAAAAATTAAAAATCTTCTAACAATAATTCCAGAAAATGCAAAAATATGATTTTCCGTTTTTAAAATTTCGAGAAAAACAAGAAAATAAGACCAGATAAAAACGAGCTTGATAAAAATAAAAATAAAAAAATTTACCTCAGCTGCGAGATATTCAAGAACAGCAGCGAGATAAACCGGGGCGCCCGTTCCGACACGCTGCGAGTATCGGCCCTTCTTCAAATACCGGCCGATCCTACCGACCGGGAACTGCAGACCGGCTTTCACGGACCGGGAAACCGGCTTCTTCTTCGGACCGCCTCCTTTCCTCCCTCCGGCGCCCTTCTTCACCTTTCCCGTCCCCTCCATCCCGCAAAGTTCTCGCGAAAATATCGAGCACGAGAAAATGAAAACAAAAGCGAGCGTGTCGAGTATGATGGGTTTGGGCAGTTTTATATACTGGCAGCATGCGTGCCTTCTGTTTGGGAATTGAAAGATCTGGACCGTTGGGTTATCTAACTAATCTACGGCTGCTGGTCTTTTATTTGGCGATCTGTGCGTGTGGGAATAGACCAATGGGAGACGAGCACTCATACAGTACTTTTATAACGGGGAGTTACTTGATACTCCGGCTATGTATGAAGCTTGATACGCAGGCACTTCAAAATGGTACACGTGACATTCATTAACTCCAATTAAACCGAATAAATTGTGGACCCCACTGTCGCAGAGTTATATTCCAAAAATCAATTTGTTTTGAACAATCCTAGCCATTGATAAGTGGACACTCTTTTGTTGAAATAAGACCATTGGATGCTTTTTATTCGCAGCCGTCTACTAAATGTCCATCGATCTGATAATCAGAGGATCAAATAAGATCAGTTTTCTTTCAGCAATGCATCTTATCTGGTATTCATAATTTGAATAGTTTAATTTAAATTAAATTTATAACATGTGTAATTTTTAATTAACCTAAGTGTATCATCCAATATCAAAAGTTCGGAGAGGATATTAATGAGTCGTCCAGCACCACGGATTTGGTGGATTTTAGGGCTTATTTGGAGTGAATTGGATTCTAAATACCTAAGTGTATCATCCAATATCAAAAGTTCGGAGAGGATATTAATGAGTCGTCCGGCACCACGGATTTGGTGGATTTTAGGGCTTATTTGGAGTGAATTGGATTCTAAATTTTAAATATATTAGAATTCAGTATATTTGAAATCTTTAATTATATTTGACATTTTATAATTGTAATGCACTATAATCTTAAGCTTTTGTTTCGCAGCATATATTTTGAAAGGATTAAAATCTTATATTATATTCATATAAGTTGAATTTGATTAACTAAATAATTTACAATATTAAAAAATGGTGTACATGTATATCATTATAGATAATCATTGGAATAAGTCCATCAAGACATACATTTTGGGAAAAACTTAAGGTAATTCCAAACCTTGTGTGAGACACAAACATATAAAAGTTTATTTTCAATAGGTTTAATAAATTTTAGGTCAAAAGATAATCATGTAGGGCCCAATGATGTGTACTTGAAATCTATCTACTCCCACCATTAAATGGGTCATCCAATGTTATACCTAGGGTCAAAAATTAAAGTGGGCCCCATTAAAGAAAGTGGTTAGGAGAGAAATGTCCACTCTTGATTTTTACAATGCCCACCTTAATGTATGTGTTGTATACCCATGCCATCCAACAATTTTTCAAGCTTGTTTTAGGTCATGGTACAAAAATTAAGCAGATTTCAAATCTCAAGTGGACCACATCTCTGGAAATAGTAGTGATTGAATAGCCACCGTTAAAAACCTCCTGGGATCCACTACGATGATTACAAGGCCTATCATGATGATTATGTGAAATCCACTCCAATCATTAGATGCTATACAAAATTTTAAGCCTGGGTGCCAAAAATTAGGCTTGTTCGTGATTAAGGTGGGCCATTCCAGGGAAAACAGTTTGGAAGGTACCCATTTTACTATACGCTGATTCCAATCGTGGTCCACCTAAATCAAGAATGGGGTTGATTTTTTCATTTCTGAGCCTAATATGAGATGAAGCACCTGGTGGCCGTAGTGGATTGCACATAAACATCATGGTGGGCCCACTTACTCCCTCTCTTAGTTACTTTCATACCAGGCGGCACGGTAGGGAGAGAGGCCCTGTTGTGCGATTCTCCCATCGGTAACAAATATGCTCATTAGAGACAGTTAGCCCCAAATCTCAGCAATTTGCTAAGATTTCAAATCATAGATTTAGGGAGATTTGGAATGCATTGGGTTTCAAATCCCCCTCTCCAGTTTCGCTGCTAAACACAAAAAGGTGCATGTTGGATTTCAAATACTCTTAAATATTAGCTGTCAAACGGCCTGTTAGGATTCCACGGGATTTAAATCCCCAATTTGTTTGGCACCATGAAATAATTGGGGGTCTCAAATCTAGGAGATTTCAAATCCCTTTAAAGAAAATGTTTGAAATCCATTTGAAATATAAGGCGGAAGGTAAAATTACATCTAGGAGATTTCATTTATCACTAAGCTGCTAATTTATTAAGCATGTGATTCACAGATGATATCCCAAAACAATCATATCATCAACTGCAAGCACTAGAATTACTTCGATAGGATGATTTGCACTGCAAACATTATCTATGTAAATCAACGGTTAAAAATCATTGGTTAGTCACTTGGTTGTAATCCTATGCTTGTGGCCCATCCAAGACTTGGAATTTCATCATTTTTTGCCAAAGTATATATTTCGGTGGGCTTATTACAATCATTGTGTCAAATATTACATACATATACTAATTAGGGATATTAAAGTTATTCATTAATTAAATTCAAACCCCTGTAAATATACTATGCATAGCTACTTTTCGATTACAGAAAATTTTAAATTCAGGGTGCCAAACACGACTAGGGTATTTTGCACAATATAACTTACATAATGAAAAAGTAAGGATTTATTATTTCATTAAAAGATCATCGAGAAGAGTTGGATGTTACAGTGTACTTCAATCAAGTGGAATATAACTTGCAGTTCACATAATAACAATAGAATAAAAGGAGTGTCTTTCATTATTGTATTCTTCGTATTTCAAAGATGATTTCTTATATTTCACACATTACTGTAAACGCCCCACCCTAAGCTAATAAGCTGATTAAATCAGGATGGTTAGATGGATGGTTGAAACCCAAACCTAAATTTAAACTCTAATCCAAAACCTTAACCATAAACCCTAAATCAAAAACTTAAACCTTAAAACCTAACCCTAGGAAAATCTTATCCAACTAGTCAACCCACTAAGTCAACTCACTTAGCCAAACCCTAAATCAGGCTTAAACCGAGCCCAGGTCCAAAGCTCAATCGCGAAGAGAAATGTAGGTAGTAGTGCAACCTTTTTTTGGAAAAAGGCCAGCATATGTGTGGAGGAACCCACTTAGGGCTGTAAATGGGTCAGCGGACCCGATGGGGTACCTGGACCCAGCCCATTTAGACCCAACCCATTTGTTAAATGGTACAGGTCTGGGTCCAAGAACAGACCCATTTGCTAAACGATTCTGGGTTTGATTTCCTTTATATTTGGCCCGACCCGAACCCATTTAGTAAGTGGGCGAGTTTAGTCTATGTTTCAAGGGACCCATCCAGCCCAGACTCGTCCTGACCCGATTTTAAGCCTTGTAAAAATGCTTGCACACTAGATCCAGACCCAGACCCATTAGACCCGACTCATTTATAAATGGGTCTGGGTGGATCTCCCTCTACCAGACCTAGACTCATTTATAAATGGGTCTGATGGGTTGACTCGGACTCGACCCAAACTCGCCCATTTAGTAAAAGGGTATGAGTCTAAAATTTGGACCCAGACCCATTTAGTAAATGGGCCGGTCTAGTTTTGGCTAAACCCGCCCTGAACCTGACCATTTACAGCCCTAAACCCACCTACCAAGGCAGGAGGTCTAGCTAGCGACGGGCACTGCCTGCCACTTGGCAGGAGTTCCTTATACATGTGTTGTCCTGACCTTTTCCCTCTCTATTCATGTGGATGAACTGACTTCAATGCCCTTTCCCTTTACACATATTTACCACTTTGCCAACCTAACAACCAAATAGATGTTGCCACGTAGCGATTTCAAATCTAAGCCATACAACCCTTTTACAACCTTGAACTTTACTAGAATTAGAAGAAAGTTAGGCTAGAAGGCTATGAAAAGCCCCATCCCCTTCTCATTTCAAACATCATCCACATTCTAAAGTATCTAGTAGACTTAGAGAGCCATCCATATCCCTTTCTTAACCAAGCCCTCCATTCCTCCACCAAAGAAAGTAAGAGTGAGAGAGTGAGTCCAGCTATAATCTAGTTAATGTTCACAACCCCAAGTGTAGGACCGTGATGTAGTAATAAAAATTCGATGAGATCAAGATTGTTCCTTAAAAATTTATACAAAAGTGCGTACAATTCTAGAACATGTCTAGGATTAAACTAAATCTAAAAATTAGATTAAGAGAATAAGAGTGAATTTTGAAGTCAATAGCAAACAAAACTAGAGCGTAAAGGATTCACTTATAATCACTTATGAAGCTTAATTTCATATTTAATTCAAATACACAATTGGAGTTGAAGTCTTATTCTATTAAATTGGAAGATTTAGCAATCAAAACATCAATTAATCGATCCAACGATATCAGAACTAAATCATTGCAATTAACTCCATTATCTCAAATCTCTCTTTATTCCATGCAAACATGAAAACGTCTATAATTATATCACTTTAACATCAAAATCCATGTAAATGCATTGTGGAATTGAGGATAAATATGTACAATTCAACACTCAATGGCTAGCCTAGTAAAAGCTCAAGCCTCCCGAGCCATTCAAAACCTCACCTAAGTTACTTAATCTAGTCTTTATAACAGTACCGTCTATCCAACCATCCATTTTTTTAGATAACTGCATTAAACCATATCTTAGCATTGTACAACATTTGTTCCTTTCTTAACCCCCTTGCTCATTGCATTCATCGGCATTACATCTCATAGCATTCAACACCCGATCAGTTCAAACATATGCTTTACAGCTTGCCAACATAGTTAGATCATGCCTATAAAAATTTTAAATTGATTGATTTCACACATGGTAAGTGAGTAGTTAATGTGGAATTATCTAGTCAAGCTTCAACCAGTCAATGACATTACATTTAACACGACATCATACATACATCGTTTCATCCATAGTACACAAAACTACCCTCAACCTTTAAAAATTAATCAGATCCTGTGAAGTAGAAACCATAAATTTATACAAACATAGTGGGTGCTTAACACATTCCCTCTCTGTAAAGGTAGTCCCTTATCTTGAATCTCTGACCGCTGATAAAGGAGTTATCCAATGATTGAGAATCTTTGAATTCACTTATTTGGCGTTTTTATAAGGTCTAACCAACTATAGAAGCGAAGTAATTGGTTAATGGCGACTCTAGTTTAATCTAACGCCCATCAGCTCATACCAGAGCTAAAAACCCTTGAAAGAGGCAAACCTATGAAAGCGCACAAGTCGATTTTGTCCGTTTAGGATCCAGCTGTTCACACCTATGTATTTCAAAATGACTCATCATATTTTGTGGGCGTCTTTTCATATTCTAATAATATATATTTTTCATTTCAATGAATGACATTTCATATTTCAAAACTTTGAGAATGTCTTTTTGTATTTTAAAGGTGACTCTTCACATTTCGAGAATATTTCTTTTTACATTTAAAGATCGACTTTTCATTTTTAAAAAATTTCATTTTAAATATAAAAACTCCTGAAATTTCATAATATTGTTAAATTTTCTAAATAACTGGAAGAGATGAAAAGTATGGCTATCAATGGATTGAATCATGGTTCGAATCCGATCCGATTTAATTGATCAACGGATAGGATTTAAATCAATTTTTTCATCCGTTTAATAATCGAATCGGATTCGGATCGACCATGATCTGATTCAATAACGATCCGATTATAGGGAATATAAAAGGAAAAGAAAAAAAATCTAGATTGTACAAATTTTTTTTATAGGATTTACATAAAGGGGTATTAGTTTTGATCGAATTTACATAATGGAGTACTAGTTTTGATCGGATTAGATTCAGATCGGATTCGAATTTCAAATAATTTAAACTGATCATATTCGGATCAAACACTTGTGATCCGGATCGAATTCGGATCGGATCGGATCGGATTAGATTCGGATTTCAAATAATTTAAATAGATCATATTCGAATAAAACACTTGTGATCCGAATCAAATTCGGATCATGTAAATCCTTAATCAGATCGGATTCAGATAAATATTGATTTGGTTCGAATCCGATCCGTTGACAACCTTAACAAAGAGGCACACAATTATTTAGTTCATTTAATGGCTTATAATCAAATCATATATATATATAGGGCTCTTAATCATTTTCTCCAACTCAATATTGTAATTGATTTTTCATCTCCATTCACATATCATAGTGAGTTGAGGAGAGAATATCAAACCCAATTGATGTCAGTTGTTGATTGGACTAGAGATGATGCGTAAAAGATCAAAACTGCATAAATCGTATAAGCAATGGTCCGTAACCATCAAGCTCCATCATCTAATACAATGGTATGAGGTACACACTTTAATCTGTGTAATATTTTTATTTTTGTCTAATGTGTCAAGTCAAGATCTTATTGTGGTTGTGGATGGGTAGATGAGTGTGTGCGTAAAAAAAAATCAAGATCCTATTAATTTATTTTGTTATAGGCTGCATAATTACTAACACTTAGTATCAAAGATGGGTTCTAATTGATGAATTTAATAAAAAAATATTATATAAAATTTTTGTTTGATATTTTGATCATTAACTTAAAATATGATAGACATTAATAAAAAAATATAAAATTTTCATGTGGTAATTTGATTATTAATCCAACATATAATCGACTATATGCACATCAAGTTTATTATTGCGATTTAAGTGCATATGACCTTAGTAATAGTTAGCACACTTTCAAGTTTAATAAAATTATGTGGCCTATTGGAAGAATCATGTTGTTGGGTTTACTAATCGATAACACGACACATTCAAATGGCTCACATAAAATGGTTCATTAATCAACATGAACCAAATGGCTCACATTTATATGATAATCATTATATTCATACATAGAATAAGATTTTTCACCTTATGTATATAAAACTATTCTGTTTGAATCATGATTTTCAGTTTATTAAGTACATCATATATATTTTAGCCCATGAGCTAGAATGTAATGGTTTGCTCAAATCATTAAAATTTGAAAAAAAATATTAATTGGATTACTAGTGGCATAATGATCAAATAATCATTTATGGTTCTTCTAAGTCATTTATGTAGATTTTATTGAATTCAATTTAAAAAATTAAAATTAGAATAGTTCGATAGTCACCAAAGTGACCAAAATAAAAATATCTAGAGATCCTAAGTAAGAGCCTTAGTGATAAAGAAGGAAGGGATTAGGTACCATTCTCTGTCTGAATTGATGTGCAGTCTCTACTTTATATGTACCATTCTCTGCCTAAATTGATATGCAGTCTCTACTTTATAAGATTTACTTTTTTCAGTGGAAAAATTTTAATTTTAAAAATACAAAAAGAAAATAATTAGAGTCAACTAGTTAAGTTCATAATTAGGGGGTTCATAGCATTAGTTATGGCACAATAGATGCTCATATTTATGAAATGAAATGAAAATAGCAAGGGATGTATCAGAAGTAATATATGGTAAGTAATTGTAAATGCGCTAATTGCTGAAAATGTGAAATGGAATATGCGAAATCCAACATTCTTTAAAGAAGGAGATGGCTGGATGTTTCCTACTTCGTCCATACTTTGCCTAATTTAAATTAGATTTTTTTTTAATTCAATCTTTCTTTCTTTTTTCTTTTTCCTGAAGACTAACGTTTCTTTTTTATCCATCTTGTCACTTTCCTCTTGCTTGGTTACTTCTCTTTTCCTATTTGTACTTTTTTCCATGAAAGTGATCTTATTTATATAAATGAGTTAACGGAAAACTGATTTCTACCAATTACCTATGCAACGTCCTAAATTTCGATACTCGAGTATGACCTCGATCCTCGAGATTCCAAGTGTCACTATGCTTATGCAGAAGCGTGATTTATATATTTACTTATGTACGATAATAATGTGTAAGATTCAAACCAAATAAGGCAGTAAGCAAAAACGGAAAGTTAAAATTTATTCGACTACATAGAATAATTTTACATCATCCAAAATGTGAGGCACACGCACAACGGATGGCCTCACCCATACTATATATATATATATATATATATATATATATATATAATATATATATATATATATATATATACGGGTCACACTATCAACAAGCCCCTGATTCTCAAACACATAAACAAAAGTTTAACTACCCTAATTAGACACAGTCATCAGAGAACTGAAAATAAGAGAACTCCCTCGTGATGCCCTTGAACTAATCTTGTAAAGCATCCTCCTCGAGGGTACCTGCGTCTATCACAATATTATTTGGTTAGTGTTTTAAGACATCGTCCCAAAGTAGGAGTGAGTGATCAACTTAGTGGAATCATATTTATAAGTTAGGCATTATCAAATCATTCAGGCATAGGTAATAACCACAAGAAAAACATATATTTCCCTAACTAGTTTATTAATGTATAAATGTAATGTTTCGCACACAATGTATGTCCGGAATCACATGAGGAATTCAAAGACAGCGCCGGTGCCACATCAAGCAACCAAACTAGCCACAATCCTCTACTATGTGAATACGAAGGTCGTTCTTTGGTAGCTTGGCTATTCTAACGGTTAGACAGTTACCTGGAACGCCTATGATATGCATGTATGATTAGTTTGACATTTATTTAGTAAATCAATTAACAATATTGGTGAAGTCAGAATGTCACCATTATAACATTGGCCCTTATTTGGACAATTTGGCTCCCTGCAATGCATCGCAATCATCGCTAGCAACCTACGAATCCTTTCTTTGATCAACATTTTTACGTTTCTTTTACTTCTAATTTTCGTGGCCGAGGGCTTGTCAGCTGTCTTGAGCACCCCGATAGGCTCGTCACCCTCTTGGTTACTCAAAGGACATTACCGGGAGACTCGTCACCCCATTGTAGGCTGACAATTAGGACACGGCATCCCATACTATCATGCCTGACTCATAAGACTTAGTAGAATCATATCGCATTAATAGTTGTACGTGGACTCATTTCCCTTGGCAACGACGTTACTCTAAATTTAAGAGAACGTGATTTAGCAACAATTATCAACCAATTAGGCCATGCATTAGATATATTTAATTAATATGGGCGAACATCGGGCAATCCGACATGGGTGCCAAGCAACCCGCGTAGTCGAACTACAGTCGGTCACCAGAGTCCGACCCCGATCAATCGCATACTACCATGGCCGACTCATAAGACTTAGTAGAATCATATCGCATTAATACTTGTACGTGGACTCATTTCCCTTGGCAACGACGTTACTCTAAATTTAAGAGGACGTGATTTAGCAACAATTATCAACCAATTAGGCCACACATTAGACATATTTAATTAATATGGGCGAACATCGGGCAATCCGACATGGGTGCCAAGCAACTCACGTAGTCGAACTACAGTCGGTCACCAGAGTCCGACCCCGATCAACCTTCTAGTCTTGGATAACCACCCAAGCGGGTCAGATTTTTTTCAATGAATAGAATAACTATTAATAAATGAAGTAATATATGCAACTTTATTTTTTAATATATTTTAAACTTTTTTTTTACATTTTTTAAGAAAATTTTGAATTTATAAATGAACTCGACTCGATTCGATCCTTGTGACCGGGTCAGACTCGATTCGACTTAGGTCAGCCAATGACCGGGTCAGATTGATTCTGACATGCTTTGACTTTGTACAGAGTCGGGTCGAGTTTAAGTAAGGCCTTTTCATGACCAAATCAATTTGGGTTAGCCTAAACTCGGTTCGACTCGACTCGATGCCCAACTCTACTTGGCGTGGCCCGCCTAAATCACAGATAAATATGATATATAAGCCCTATGCCTAAACATTAGTATGGCATCTAATGGTTAGAGTGGATATTATATAATTATCACAATGGCCCTTATAAGAATCAAGGGTGGACGTGTCTCTCGCAACCGTTTCCTTCGGTGTGGCCCACTTGAATCATAAGTTAACTTGATTTTTTCTTCCTTGGCGTGATGTGAGATTACACATTTAATGGACTGAGTAGATCCCATGCACATGTTATGGTGGGCCCAATAAAAAAAAAGGGTTCACCATCTTGTAACTTTTCTAAAAAAAGATAATTTTTTCTATGATATTAGTATCAGTATTAATTAGTAATCTCGACTCAGTGAGTATTTTCTTCTTTGATGAACTGTTAACACTAGTCCTTCATTTCATCTCTGTGGACATAAGAGAGGCTTTGTGGGAAAATGATTGTACTATAAGAGAAGCAAGAAGGTTAATCTGTTTCAAATATATAATATGAATTTTGGTAATATAATATTGGACCCCCATGTTGATCTGAATGAATCAGTCTTTCCATGAAGGTAAATCTTTGCTTATTAAGTAAGAGGATAGAAAGTTACAATTTTTGTCTTGGTAGGACACACATTTCTGTTACTAAAATTAATAAATGAAGCAGTTAATGATAGGGTTAGCATTATCCTTTTTGTAGTGGTAAATTTTGTATGTGTTCCTGAGAAAAGAAATTTGTCTTTTTTCAAAGTCTCAAAATAGCATGGAAACACATAAAACTCTTGAATGAAAATTAAAAAGAGATATAGCTTGCCTTAATTTTTTAGGCCCAGTGTAATGTGGTAGGTAGAATCCACTTCAACCATTAGATGTTTAATCTTAAGTTATGGGAATGGACAAAAAACAGGTTGACTGGTGATTCAAGTGGACTACTCCAAGGGAAACAATTGGGAGAGAGACGTCCGCCCTGGATATTTACAAGGCCCGCAATGATGATTATATAAATTCCACTCTAACCATTAGATACCACACCAATTAACTTTATATGGTCTTTACTTAAACAAGTAGTAGTTGGAAGAGGCTATTAGGGCCGAAGCCATGAATTGAACACCAACAAGAAATTCATGGGTATAGGTTGAATACAACATACCTACACTTATGCTTTCTTTGTCCACAATTTCACCCCCATCCTCATTTAGATTCCTACTCTTGCATTAGGAGTTAGGAGTAGTAATTTGTCCTTGCATTGCTTGAAAAGAAGTCTTATTGGATCCTTTTGGGAATTCATTCTTCTTGGTAGCTGTCTGTGGTCGTTTGGGACAAGGTGTGGTAGGATTGGATTTTCAGGAGAATAAGAAAGCTGGGAGACCATTTATATATAGGTCGATGATCCCTCTCGACAGTGGTATTAAGTAGCTCTGGAAAAATCAGTGGTTGACCATACCTACTATATGGGTATTATGGGTAACAGGGTAATGTGGACACAGCCATTCCAATCTGGTTGTGGTATGGTACTTGAACCCGAAGCTTTCACGGATTCAGACAATTCACGAGAAGTTTAGTTGCTCACCAGTCGCGGTGTGATACATGAACCTGAAGCTATGATTAAATCCGATTGAAAATGATTTGTTCAGATTCTATGGATCCAACACTCATAATAGACAAGGTTTATCATTTTAAAATAATGAATTTCAATTGTACCTTTGACTTAATTGAGCACCTCAGATCAAAATCGTTGGCGGGGTATTATGTAAAGTACCTAGTAGCTTTCTAAACTTTTTATGAAAGGGAAGAAAATCGTCACAGGGCATCTCATGAAGGAGAATTACATTGTAGCTGGTTCAAATGCTGATCCACCTATAAACACTCATGTAATCGCAGAAGTGTTGCGAAAGTGGAAAATCCGAGCTGAGTCGAGAAGGCGATGTTTATTATTAAAGTATTGATGCAGAAGGAACTGTGAGAGCACATTTGGGAAGCCAAGACTCTAAAAGAGACTTTGGACTCGTTTGATGTGCACAAAAAGCAGTCCCTACTGCTACATCAAGCTAGGCCTGAAACCTCCAAAAGAGAAAAGGAAAACGTTGTTAATAGTAGGAAGAGTAAACGTTAACATTAATAATGAGAAATCCTGTGAAAAACATGATCACTTGCCAGTAAAAGGCTTTCTGTGTTCATTCAATCTACGCAAAAGTAGGCCCGATGCCCAAACATCAGGCCCATTTATTATTAAAGTGGGCTACACAAAGAGAAATAGTTTGCAGGGTGAACATTACTCTATACATCATTTCCAATAGTCTGGTCCACCTGAAACATGCATGGGGTTGAGTTTAGAGCCTTGTGCCTAACATGGGGTGACACACCTTATGGGTGGGGTGAATTTCAAGTAAACACCATGGTGGGGCATAAGCCAATAAACCCAACTGGTTGAACTTTCTTGTTAAATGAAATACCCATACAATGCCTCAATTATCTCATCTCCATCTCTCTCACCTCTAACGCACGATTCATCTCTCTCGCTTTTTCACCTTCAATCCACTCATCTCATCTCTCTTTGCGCTCCAACCTATTTACATCCATTTTCGGCGCCCTAACTTGGGCTAATAGGATGATGCCACGTGGAAACACTGGATGTTTGGCACAAGCATAAGTGTACTCGCACAAAGAAAGATTTATGTTTGATCTTCCTTCGGCGTTACGCATTCTGTCATTATTGTGATGGTACATTATCATATCAAGCACTTTAAGGGGACGAACCATCGCATGCCATGTGGCCACGATTAACATGCCCATTAAATGAGGGACGTGCTTGACACGACTATAAAAGACTCGTTGGGCGAACATATCCTATTTCACAATTGGGTATGAACTCATTCGCGAGGTCGTGTCTTAAAATCCTTATAAAATGAGAAACCTTTCTAGAGACGTTCGAAGAACTAACATCGTTTTAGAAGATTCTAAAGATCATATATATCAAGCCAATCTTCAAACGAGCCCGACATTAGATTAGGCCGTGATCGGGAAAAACAATCACACCATCCGGGTTGGGTCCGCAACTAGAACCCTTTCAGAATAAAAAGAATGGGAGAGTTTGGTGCGACCTAACTCATCTTCAATCGGCATTTGGTGTTAAATCTCACTCTTATCAAGAAATTGAGTGATCTACATCATACAACTATAGTAAATGGCTGTGATTAAGCAAAAGATGCTTTCTTGATTAAACTGAAAGGGTCCCTATAGAAGGCATCTATGTATACGAATGGAAATTTGATATCCAACTGCCGCTAAGATTTTGGAGACCTTTTTGGTTAAGAGCTACTAAATCTGTGAAAGAAAGGGTTGCGGATTTGGAAAGTCCGTATGAAGAATCCAGAAGGACCTAGAAAGCTCGGCGAGAGGCTTTCATCGCCTCAAGAAAGCTATAAAAGGAACATTCGAGTAAGAGCTCAAGGCCTCATGCCAAACACATTTATCTACATGTTTACTTTACTTTTATGCATATTTTACTTTTTTCTAACCTAGTTCACTACTGCTCAGCGACTCCTGCTGCAATACGTTTATATTAAGAATAGATTAAATATCTGTAACTTTAAGTTGTCAGATCATCATGTCCATCTGAGTTCCGATTCAATCGTTCATACCCTGGTCATATCTTGCTGACCATCTGCCTGGATAGTCTGTTCCAATAGCCGCATCAGGATATTTATCTTTCTTCTTGCTTTAATAAGAACTGTAAAACATGATAGTTGTAACAGAGCCAATACATTAATAAGATCGATCATGTTTATGGTAGCATTTGTTCCGTTATATGTAACTCTTCTATTTTGACTGAGGAATATCATGTTAAAGCATTGGTGAAATAGAAAGTCCTTAAACCGATCGATCCTATTTTTACTAGTGTAAGGTAAAAGGAATTCATTCATAAGGGTTAACTTTTTCCCTTACCCTAATCATCTGAGTATGGAGCGCATTCATTAATTAGTCGGTGATCGAGATGACTCTAGGTCTAGATCTAGTCTCTAATATGTCAATCTTGAAGTAAGGGTTACCAACTAATTCAGCCAGTATCTTTGAGTTAGTAGATTTTGGTACGCTCGCAATCATACAAGCACGCATACTTCCAATCCAAGCTCTCGATCACACAAGTGACCTTAATTGGCTGAATAGAAAACAACACAACCAATGAAGCTCTTGCTGCCATTGCACTAGCCACATACTTTACCATTGTAGTAGGTTAGCCTTTTTTTCTCTCTCTTGATCTTGAAGCCCACCAAAGTAACAAATTAGATATCATTGGAGAAATGTGCCAGTGGTAGATATGGGCCCACCAAAACATCTTCTATTTTACAAAACTTCTTTTAGACTCAACCCAGGCAAGCTTGTATAAACAATTCGGGCCGCGCTTGGATTAGGCTCTTTTAGCTATGATAGGTTTTAAGCCAAGATTGGCATTGAACTTAAGCTGAAGCAACTGCAGTCTTGGCCGGCCTTAATTTGTGCTTATGCCTGTAGTAATGTGATTTTTTTGTATGTTGCATTTCCAGTACACCGAACCGTATCCAGGCAAGAGCCGACCAATCTCTCGTAAAAGTATCAAGTGGGCGGTGCTTGGACGTTAGATTCTGAATTTGGACAAACATCATCTCATCCGTCCTTTTATGGCCAATAGTATTCAATGGAAATTTATTTTACATGAAAAAATAGGAACGACCCTAACGTTTTGGACGGTTTGGATTGACTTAAACATATTCCACGCTGAGATCAACTCCGTGCATGACACGGATCTTCATCTTTGTGTCCAAGAATCCAAAATAGACTTAGACTCCAATGATGGTAGTTTACCACCGCTTTGAAAATGGTAAGAACCATTCTAATTCCACGTGGCACCTGATGTACAGCTATCCACCAGATGATATCTCTAAAATCAAACCGATCAGGAAATCCTAACCATCTGAATTGATGGCTATCAAATGTATGGTTAAAAGTAAAGCAGTGGGCGGTCCAAGTGTGAAGGGAAAAATCCGATGGCTACCATTATCTTCTTAGAGTAAATTTTGGCTCATGGTCCATCCACAGTTTCGTTAGTAATATGGACGGTCTAGGTTTGCTTAGAACTATGCCACGTGTAAGGTGTTGAGTCAGCTCAATATTTTAAATGGTACGAAACTAACATAAAAAGTCTTCTTGGTCAAATAAATCCTCACTGCATGCAGAAAAACTTTGACTCTCGCAGAGTTGATAGATGATGCACAGGCGCATAGGAATTGCATACGTGGCATATAATTAATTAAAATAAAACTGTCTAAATTATGGGTCCTAGTTTAGATGCATAATAAGTAAAAAAATTACGCTTCTTTGATTATTCTACCGTTGGATTTATGGACATTTATTGGACGGTTAAATAAAATACATCCAACGGTCCTATTTCAACAAAAAATCTTCCACCAATCGGATTTTAATATTTTTCAACCAATCTTTTCATGATATGGAAACAGAGTTTTACAATTTAGTTGGTTAATTAGAGTTAGATTCTATAACGTGTAGAATCTCTGATGCCTGCGTATCGAGCACCGTACTCTACCAGAGTAGAAAAAACTCCCTATCGCTATAAATACGGGCGCTCCTTCCTCTTTTCTGCCAAACCCAGCCTTTTCCTACATTTGTCAAATATCCTCTCCAGAAACCCCTAAAACTCCGCTCCGAAACCCTGAAAATTCTCGCAGTCTGATCTCGATTTCAAGTCCCGATCTCTACGATCGCCCTTTATATGGGCTGATGTGAGCTGATTGTCCGATCGATCGAAGAGATCGAGAAGTTGGTTTTTCTTGGTCGGGAGGCGTTGGATTGGGGTTTCTGATCTTCCACCTAGGGTTTCTGAGAGCATCGACGATGCCTTCGGTGCTCGGAGAGTTCCTCCGCCGCTCAATGATGATCCCCTCCACGACATCCTTCCATGGCGGATCTTCCTCTCATCGCCTGAAACAGCTGGAGAAATGGAATCGGCGTGGTAATTTGAGTTGACGTTAGGTTTTTAAGGATGTCGATTGTGTCGTTTTAGGGTTTCTTCTTTTTCTCCTCCTTTTTCTTTGTCTTTCTTGGATCTGAACGTGACGAGGGGACTTGACATTGAGAGATCCGAAACTTTCATCTTTTTTGCCGGTCCTGAATTGGAGCAACATCAAGAAATTCAAGATCGAGTTATTAGAGGTTCGAATCAGCCGCTGTTGCGTCAGATCCTGTTCTTGGAATCAGCTTGTTGTGTCGGATCCTGTTCCTGCGAGGACAGCGTTCTGATCTCTTGAGATTGTGTAATTACCACACGAGGTAAATGTCTTTTGCCAGTTTTCTTCATTTTTCCCATTCTAAATTACACGCCCTGGAATCAGATTCTATACTGTTGTCTTTGATGTTAGTGTAGCTAGCTTGGCTGATAAGGACTTCTCTGTCTGCTTGCTGTACTTGCTTTTAGTGATTTACCTTCATTTATTTTTTTCTTTTAGTTTAATGATTATTTTATTTTGCTTCTGAGGAAATTAGAACCTTGGAGGACATCGCCTGATTTTTGGCCTGCTACAAATGATGCAATTCTTTTGGATTTATTTTTTAAATTGAAATATTAATCCCGCCGCCTTCTGTGAGAAACCGGTTCTCTCTTTCTTTGATTGACTCTTTTTTTTTTTTGAAATGTTTGCTTTAGAGTTTTTCTATTTTGCCTTTGTAAGAGCTGAGTGATTTAGAAAGCTTCGAGTTTGGTCGGTATATTATTGGTTTTTTGGGTCTAATGGTGTAACTTCTGTCATATACTTTATATTTATCAGTTGTTCATATGTAAATAAGCTTAATTTTATCAAGTGGGGTTATTTTCTGAAGTCTTCAATTACATTCAACAAATCTTGCAGCCTGCTTGAAATATATATTCCAGGGTTGAGGTATTATGTTTCTTTTCTTTTCTTTCTTTCTTTCTTTCTTTTGCTCTTTTTTTATTTAATAATGCAAGTTTCCATTTGAATGTACCCTGATGCCTGAAGAACACTTGCAATACTGATTCAGGTGATGGATAATAATCATCAATCTCCATTGTTTGAGGCATTGAGAGAAACAGGAGCCATTTCATGCTTGCTTCTGTTTTGGGGTTCCTTTCCAGTAAGACGTGAAAAAATTAAATGGATGGATAATTGGGTGGAAACAAATGATGCCTGCTCAGTTCCTCCAACCAAGGGACATCCAAGATGCTAGAAGAGGGTTTGATCTGTGGCTTGAATGAACTTGGTTAGCATGTGGATGCATGGAAGTATTTTATTGCTGATTGCATTTTGCCAAGGGATCCTTGTGCTCTTCTCATATCTTGGCTTGTCAAGTCGTTCAGCTAACCATGCTGGGGCCTTTTCTTTTTGATTGGGTAGCTTCTTTGTGTCAACCCAACTTGTAACTTTGGCTCCATTGTAGAATATTTTTCTCCTGGAATCTAGAATCTCTAATGTTCTATGTGTTAGAATCATAGTTCCCCACTCTTTAAGGCAAGCATTATCCTGTTTCTAGCATATGCCTACTCTTTATTTAGTAGGAGTAGGGAACGCAAAGATATCCCATGTGATGGGACAATTTATATCACAAACATGACTTAGTTGAAATGGCTGTATTGGTGGATGAAAAAACCAGTCCCTGGGCGAGTTTAGAGAATAATTAGACAAAGTTAGGGTGACTTCAACCAAATTAGAATGAATCAGCCATGCTTGTTTCGGTCTATAAAACCGTGTTTTGAATGGCCACCCAAGCACTTCATTTGAAGCTAAAACCCAAATGCCCTTTTAGGTTTTTTCATTAGTGATGATGCTTACTGTTCTTTGTTGAAGGTGATTTGATCATGATCAATGTGGGCATTGAAGAAAATTCTAGGTCTGTAGAGGGCATGTAATTCGGATGTTTCAAACCTTTTAAAAGGTTGAGCTTTAGCCATGTATCTTGCGAGGCTAATCACCAATGATGTAGTCGATAGATAGACTTGTAAAAGAAGGGCTTTTTAGGTTATCAATGTAAATTGGTCAATCTTTGCCCCTTGAGTAATGGTAGTCGTGCTTCTCTTTTATGCAGATAACTTACCCAAAAGTGGAAGTAAAAATAAAAAATGAAAAGAGAGGAAAAAAAGAAAGAAGAAAATGAACTGTATGCATGTATTTGCTTGCATCCTTGGATTCTTTTACATACGGATGTATATACAACTACATAGATGCATTTGCATGTCTATAGTCTTGTGTATGAAGATGCATGCATGCAGATTCTGTTTGTAACACCCCAAACTCAAATATCTAAATTCCATCAATTCGGGTATCAGGTTCAAGGTATTAACTATTATATTATGTCATAAACCAAACCATAATATATTCATCCACTAAAATAAGAGAATAATCATCAATATTATAGCATATAACCAAATATTAATCATCTGCAAACATCAATGACCCTAAGGCCTGTGTTCATTCTCATATCTCAACATATAAAATAACTTGATGAAATAAAGACTAAATTGTCTTGTTCTCGTTATGCTCCCTGGCCAGTTATTCATTGAAGTCATCTTCACGGAGACACCTCCACCTTATATTTTCCTTGATGGTTTTCTATATACACCGCCATGAGCTAAAAGCCCATCAAGTAATAATATATGCGTGATTCAATGCATGTCATGTTATATTAGAATATCAACAAAATAAGACAGCTATCATATATATAAATCCATATTCAAGAATCACTAGGACCATGACTGCGCATAGCTTTCGGCCTGCCAACGCTCATTTAGCCTAGATGCTCCAAGTCTTACACATGGAGAAGAATACTACTTCTACTGGATTGATTTCTCTCGCCTGTATTGCAGAACATGGAGTCCAGTGATCAGTAGTCCATTTTGGAGCTGACTACTCCTTCCTAAACTCGTGCTCCAGTTTGGAATCTAGGCTGAATGGGTGTTGGCAGTCTTGGGAGGAGGCCCTATTAGTACCAACTCGTGTTCCAGTTTGGGATCCAGGCTGAATGGGTGTTGGCAGGCCAGAAGCTATGCGCAACCATGACCCCGATGATTCATGAATATAGATTTATATATATATGATAGCTGACATATTTTGTTAATATTATGATATAACATGACATGTATTGAATCACATGATCTATTATTACTCGCTGGGCTTTTAGCTCATGGTGGTGGCAGGCCAGAAGCTATGCGCAACCATGACCCCGGTGATTCATGAATATAGATTTTTATATATATGATAGCTGACATATTTTGTTAATATTATGATATAACATGACATGTATTGAATCACATGATCTATTATTACTCGCTGGGCTTTTAGCTCATGGTGGTGTATATGGAAAACCATTAAGGAAAAGATGAAGTGGATGCGTCTTCGTGAAGATGACTTCAACGAATAACTGGCTGGGGAGCCTAAAGAGAGCAAAACAATGTAGTCTTTATTTTATCGAGTTATTTTATGTGTTGAGATTTAACACAGGCCTTAGGGCCTTTTGATGTTTGCAGATGATTAATATTTGGTTATATGTTATGATGTTGATGATTATTCTTCTATTTTAGTGGATGAATGTATTATGGTTTGGTTTATGGCATAATATAATAGTTAATACCTTGAACCCGATATCCGAATTGATGGAATTCGGATATCCGTAGTTGGGTGTTACACTGTTGATGCATGCATAATGAACATTACATGCACCTTGCATGCACAGATTGATAGATATCCATGCTGTATTGTGGATTTGTTCTTGCATATGATCGATCTCTCATAATTGATAAAAAGAATGCAGGCATTCTTGAGAACCCTTGGAGTGCTTGCATATGCATGTTTTGGTGATTTTAAGATAACATATTTTCTGCACATAATCATACATGGAAAAGCATTGTGAAAAGTTGTACACCGATAGGCACGTTATGCATCTACTCCTGAAACATTCTTTTTCCAGTTTTTTTTTTTTTTTTACATGTCTAGACATGTTTCTACTTATGTTGCTATGAGAAATGATTGGTGGGGCACACAACCTTCTTAAGCGGGAGGATACTTTTGGTAAGAAATGCTCAGCCCCTTTGGATCTTTTTGTCAAATTTACCATATGTAGATTGCCTAATCTAAGGGCCTGTTTGGTAGATGTCTGGAAATGGGTTCATCTCATGTTAGTTAATCATAATTATGTATTAGTGGTCATGATATCTAATTATGATTACTAAAATGATGTTAACTCATTTTCCGGCTTCAACCAAACTGGCCCTGAGCTGTTTAAGTTTGTTAACTTTCATGATGTCATCTTTGCTGTCAAAAGTACTCGATAGTCAATATAATGACAGGATTCGTGCTGGATGGATGCGCTTTTGAATCCTTGCAGGGGTTCTAGCATTCGGTATGCCAATGAACCATTGTTGCGTAACAATGACACGGTTTAGAATTTACATTTTAACTACAATAACCATGCTCTAGCAATTTCATGTATGGCTTCTTGTTCTTGCCAAAATAATTTGCAGAAGCTTATGCACCTCTGCGCTAACTGGGAATCTAATGTGCTTTATGGTGCTCATAGTTTAGGTAGTTGGATCATAGATATGGCTTCATTTTCAACCGTCGCTTAAAAGTAATGAACTTTTATTAGGAGTCCCAAACATTTCATTTTCCCTTCACTCTTTAATTGTTTCTTCTATCATCACAGCATGCTTTGTGGGAAGTGGGAAGTGATCTGGGCCCAGTTGTGGGGTTTATCTTAATGAGAGAGGATTCTAGTTGTTGCTTATTTCCTTTTTCTTTGGTTGACCTTATGGATTTCTGTTGGACTTATGTTTTTCTAATATGGAACGTTTTGGCAGTTTTTGTTTCTACAGCCCCTGGTACTAGTAATGGGCGATTCCAAACCTTGTGTGAACTCAGTTTCTGAAGATGCTGGCATTGAGTTCTATGTAAATAGTCCCCATGTTGAGACAGAGAAATCAGACCTACAACATGAGGAAGGTGCTTGTACTAATGCTGGAGAGACTGCTAAAGTAATATCTGAGAAGGATGCAGATGATGCACCCGTTATTAGGAAAGACAGTTCAAATGTAGAGGAACTTGGAACTGCTGTTGATCGAATCCTACATATTCAAGATGTTCAGGAAGGGGTATCTAGGCACGTCCCAACTTCAGAAAAGGACAAGATAAACCATCAGGAAAAGGAAAACATGTCCCAAGAGTTGAAATCCAATCATGCTAGCGCTTCGACTGCAACAATCCAGAAGAGCTTGAGCAAATGTGCAACATTTCCATCTTCAGAAAAGACACTGCTGTCTCCTGTTTCTATGGATGAGAGGGCCGAGTCAACTTGCATAGAACCACTTGGTCAAAGCTCTCTGAAATCTAAGAACCATGTCTGTACTCGCTCGATGTCTATGCCCGTAAGTTTCTTGAATCCATCCATGGTTTGTGTTTATACATTTCCAGATGCTCTACATTTCTGTTTGGGCGTATGCATATAGGGCTGTCAACTGTCTGGGTAGGGGAGAGTTGGGGTAGAGGAATTGAACTTTGCTCCTAAGCAAACTTACATTTTGCAAGTATATTACAAGTTGACCCTCACTGCTCTGGGTTTAGGCTGGGCTTACTCCCTTCAAATCACATCCTGATTCCAGCCCCATTAATAAACAGGGCCTAATATCAAGGCACAGTGCCGGCCCTTGGTCCTAATTTAGCAACCCACACCCAGCCTATAGACTATAGTGGGAAGGCCCCCAAAGGCCTTATGGGCCAGCACAGCCCATTGACAGCCCTTATATCTTGCTTGGACACTCTTTGAACATATGTTTATAATGGATCCACTTGTCAAACTTTAAAGTATTCCATGTTTTCGGTCAGCAGTTTGACTTCAGTTTTGGGTTTTGAAAATGATTCCTATTGAATCTTGGTGGTATTTTGAGGCCTTGAAGCTCACATATTGTATTTATACGATGAAATCGTTTGTTCCTTCCTCAGGAGCCCATTTTTTCCTAGCAAGTCATACTGCTAATGAGTTGGCTGCTGGCTTGTTAGAGAGGAGTAATGAGAGGGCACTTGCTCTGAATCCTTGTATTTCTCTTGACATGTTTTGCTTTTCTCTGGTTCTAATAAAAATTACCATCTTTCAAATTAAAGAGGAAAGAAAATAAATAAATAAATGATTCCACATGCTCTAATACGAAACGACTTTTAGTTGGAGTCGTGGTTCTTGGGAGTGCTTGCTGAAACCCGTGCTAAGGCCATGCTCGGATTGGACATTGGATTTTGGGAGGCGTGGGAAATGCTGGGCCCAAGCCCACAAGGTGGCCTTGGGCCTGGATTTTAAGCTGGTCAGGTGGGGACTGTAAGATAGGCCTGCTCAAAATTTTTAATTGCCCAAGCCCATTGACAGCCCTAACTGACCAGGGTTCCACATTTTCTTTTTGTTTTTTTCTTTCTATTTTTTTTTTTTTCACAGGACTTGATTGTTCGTGCAATTTCAACTACTATGAAAAGCAACGCACTGAGGGCTTTTGTTGGAAAACAATCCTGCTGAGGACTCTTTGATACTTTTTTTTTTTTTTTTAAATTTATTGCGAAGGAGTATTTGATACATTGCTAGAATTTCTGTATGCCATATAGTAAAGTATTACCTGATACATTGCTACAAGTATATTGTTGGTTAGTGATGGCTGTAGGCTATATAATTCGTTCAGTTTTTGTTTTGAAATCTTAGAGTTACCTGATTTCACCAATCACCACATGCCTCATAGACACCAGTAGAGATGCTTTCAAGCCTTCTCCTTGGACGGCAATTGACGACTGTTTTTTTTTTCTTTTTGTTTTTCCCTCCCCATCTTTACCAGACTTCTTTAAAGCTCATTTCTGCCATGAAAGGCGGCCGTGAACAGCAGGGTACGCCCCGGACAGGGAAGATGAATGTAACATGGGCACCAGATGTTTACGACCCTCCAGCGACTTCCATGTCTCACACAGTGAAGAACCACCACCAACGCCCCAGGTCCAAGAAGAAAGACCAAAAGCACAAGCACAAAGGCAAATCTACTCGGGGGAGCAGCAGCGAGAAGAAGTATCATGCCAATCGAAGAAGCATTAGCAATGCCAACCTTCTGCCTCTAAGGTCCTCTTTCTATTTATCCTGAAGGATAAAGTATTATAGAACTGCTATGTGCATGCCATAAAAGTTCCATCACGCAGCATCCTGGTGATGCACACACACACACACTGTGTCCAATAGAGAGAGAGAGAGAGAGATCCATCGCAGCATCCTGGTGATGCACACACACACACACACTGTGTCCAATAGAGAGAGAGAGAGAGAGAGAGAGAGAGAGAGAGAGAGCTCCATCAGAACAATCCTACCAGACCAACGGCCCTATGTTGTGCATGCTGAATGTAGGCAGTACTCTGTTTTGAGTAAACTGGCCCTTTCAGTTGACTGTTTGGACTTGGATACACTTCCGTTGACTGTTTGGATTGGATGTCTACAACGGTCCGATCCCCCCTCCTTTTCATTTGACTGTTTGGATAGATGTCTACGATGGTCAGATCCCCTCACGTATATGGATGCCCTTCCACATGGTGGCCCACCAAATTGGTCACCATCCACTAGCGCAATCAGTTTTGAAATGTTTAGGCCTATGCCTACAAGGTGTGCAGATGATGGTAGCATCCGTGGGAATTGTTTCATCATCATCACATTCATCTTTTTCCTTTATTTATTTATTTATTTATTTTATGTAATAAGGCTTTCTTCAGTTCAGGCTGCAGGCACCAGGAAATAGACTGCTACAAGTAGGTGGTTTTGATGAGATGAGCCTAGAAGTTGAGACAACTGGTGATATTTTACCAACATTAGATGGTTCTGATCGGTCGAGTGCAGACGTCATTGTATCAAGCGTTGGAATTAGCAATCAGGACAAGTGTGGGAGGAGCTTCTTTGGGGCATCACTTGCTAAGGTGCACCTTTCAGCTACAGAGGCAACATGAAATGAGTGGGAGACTCCTGATTTGTGGGGGTTTAGGTCATGAGGGTATATATATGTAAGTAAATAAATAAAACAGCAGTAATGTGCAAGTTTACATGGAGTGTCTTTCATCTGCGATGCAGAGGAGTTCGTAGGGAACCTTCTATAATTTTGGGTGATGATTTGGTGTTTCAAGAAGAGTAGTGTGAAGTGTTGATGTTTGTACGGCATGCATTTTATGCAGAAATAAGCCACATCCTTTTTTGTACAGAGGGTATGGTGTCTGGGACACCAGAGAGGAATGTCCCACCGAAATCATGGACCATATTTAGGTCCCCGCTTCCCAGTTTGCGCCTCATTTTATGAAATTACATTACTATAACGGGGCCTTGCTCTGAACTTTAGTTTGTAGATGTGGGGCCCATGGATGATCTATCCAAGCCATTGATCCCAGGGGTCCCATCATGGATGGACTATTCTTAGATCTCCCAAATGTGAAGATTCTGGTAGTCAAATTAAACCAGAGATTATATGAAAATCGGTTACAACATGGCCATATCTAACTAGTAGTCAAATTAATATATACATGGTTCAAAACCATGTACGTGAATCTTTGAAATTAATTGGAAATTTCACATGTGGGCATGCTAGCAGTCAAATTAAACCATCCACATTATGGGGCTTATTTGATTATCTGACTATTGGATTGGTGGACATTTGTAGGATGTGGTTAATTAAGAAAAATATCCAGGAGTTCCAATCTAGTGATGCTGCTGAGACTCCACTGAATCCCCCTCAATTTGAAAAGAATTCCGGATAATCTAATCCTTATTTTTCTTTCATCCGCAAAACGTTTGCATGAGATGCACCAGCATTGTTTCTTTTCGGAGAAAAATCATGGGATCGCTCTTTTGAGTGTGAAAGCTGAAACGAATGAATTGAAAGTGAATAAATCCTCTCTTCTTGAGATGGTTTTAAGGATCATCACATGATTCTCAGCCTTTTTGTATAACACTTGATATGCAAGCACCCGAGTCGTGTTCCCAAGATAAGATTGGTTGAACAATCCTAACCTCTGATAAGTGGACACTTGTTTGTGCACATGGTACTCATGGATATTTTTCTTAACCAACCATCCAATAATGTCCACCAATCCAATAGTCAGATAATCAAATAAGCTTAATTTTTAGCCCCATAATGTGGATCAATGGATGGTTTAATTTGACTACTAGCATGCCCACATGTGAAGTTTCCAAGTAATTTCAAGGATTCATGCACATGGTTTTGAAAATCGGTTTCAATATGGCCATATCTAGCCGGCCTTATTACATGATAGGGGCGAATTGGTCCATTTCACTTTTTCCTCACTCTAAACCATAAAAGAAATGTAGAAACTCATTTTAAGACTAGATCCAAGTATATTTTAAGGATCAAAGAATAAGATATTAGTGGGTTGATGAATCAAAGTAGAAAGACCATTTTGGAAAGAAAGGAAGACAGGGTTAACCATTGGTCCACTTCTTTACCCTTTCTTCATTCTTCTTTTATATATTTCAATGTAATGGACATTTTTTTTTTTTTTTGGTTTGTTTGTTTGTTTTTTCAAAAGATGGGAGCACACCACTTGTAACTTTGTTCTATCTACAACAAAAAAAAAAAAAAAAAAAAAAAAAAAAAAAAAAAACTCTTGCTATAAAAAATTTCAAGCGGGCTCCATAGAAAGAGACGAACCTGGCCTATGCCTATCATATAGACTCGAAACAAAAAACCTAAAAAATGTACTGTACAACTTGAGATATGGATCTTCTTTTTTTTCTTAAAGGGTTGACAACACTTTATGTCGTCCGATCATTGATTGAGAGGTCGATAAGGTGATCATCGGTTATGTGTACTATCCGATCGTCGATTGGGGACTTGATGACATGATTGACGGTGGTTTGTACCATTCGATCGTTGATGAAAGGTTGATCGGATGGTCGACAACACTTTGTGTCATCTGATGGTTGATTGGAAGGTCGATCGACAATTATTGGTAATGCGCACTTTTCGATCATCAATCGATAACTTAATGAAACGATCTACGTTAGTCTATACCATTAGATCATTTATTGGAGATCGATCAAATGGTTAACAAAACTTTGTGTCGTTCGAAATAATAAGTTGCCAGAAATAGTGGTGCACATTATTTGTTTTAATCCGGTTCTAAGGTGAAACCGAAACCGAGCCATTCCCAATGGTTTTAGGAAAACCAGAACTGGAATTGAACCGTTTGCACCCTAGAACCAAACCGGAACTGAACCGTATAAACCTGGTTCAGTTCTACTGTATTGGGCTTTTTATAATCCAGCCCAATTGCATGGTTTTTTTTTTTTCAATCCAGATCATCCATACCTTGATGTGTTTGTTAGATCTACATTGTCCATCCTCATTGCTAATCAAAGTTTAGGTGAGCCACATTAAAAAATATCAGATAGATCTAAATTTTAGGCGAATTGCTTGACATAAAACAGTGAGGGTTGAACACTTAGGGTTTGGTGCCACAGTTTGGTTATGTGGTCCAATTCCACATTTGGTTCTATGGTCCGGTCCGGTTCTATAGACCCCAAACCGAGAATCGAACCGAACTAACCGATTCTTTGATTTTCGGAACCAAAACCAAAACTGGTGCGCTTCAAAATCGAACTAATTGGTTCCAGTCCGATTTACGGGTTCCTTGTGTACCCCTAGCCCAACATCCTATATTATTAATAGTGAAAAATTAAAACTTTCTACTAAATGTTTTTTCCTCTAAAGAGCAGGAATATAATTTTACTTGTTACATTTTCGGTTGCGATTAAAGTGCCCATGTTGCTACTAAATCTTAACCCGTCAGTAGCAATATATATTTTCCTCAAAAAGTTACATAAAGCCTAAAACAAAAAAAATTATGACTAAAAAGAAACATTTAGCGATCAAACAACAAGATGCTACTAAATCCTATATTATTAGTGGCAAAAAAAAAATTAAAACTCGCCTCTAAATGTTTTCCTTTCAAAGAGTGGGAATGAAAATTTTAGTTGCGATATTTTCAGTTACCACTAAAGTGCCCACGATAATACCTTTAGTGGTGACATTCTGATTTTTACACTAAATCTTCAACTATTACTGACAATATACAGTTGCCACAAAAATTTACATATAGCCACAATACAAAAATCCGTGGCTAAGAAGAAGAGTTTAGTGATGAAACTATAAGTTGCCACTAAATCCTACATGATTAGTGACAAAAAATTAAAACTCGTCACTAAATGTTTTCCCTCTAAAAAGCGGTAATGTCATTTTAGCTACAACATTTTCGGTTGCTATTAAAGGCCCACTATAATACCTTTAGTGGTGCATTAGATTGTTGTCACTAAATCTTAGACTATTAGTGACAATATGTAATTGCTGTAAAAAGTTACGTATAACCGCAAACTAAAAAGATTGCAACTAAAAAAAAGCATTTAATGACCATACAACGAGTTGCCATTAAATCCTATATGATTAATGACGAAAACTTAAAACTCGCTACTAAATGAGCGGGAATGAAATTTTAGCTGCAACATTTTCGATTGCCACTAAAGTGCTCATTAAAATACCTTTAGTTGCAACATAGATTATCGCCACTAAATCTTGAACTATTAGTGGCAATATACAGTTGCCGCAAAAAGTTAAATATAACCACGAATAAAAAAACTGCGGCTAAGAAGAATTATTTAGTGACCAAATAATACATTGTCACTAAATCCTACATGATTAGTGACGAATAATTAAAACTCGTCACTAAATGTTTTTCTCTCTAAAAATTAGTGGCGATATTTTAGGACTTTTAGCTGTGACATTTTGGGTTGCCACTAAATGTACCTACTAAAATACCTTTAGTGGCGACATCAAATTGTCGTAACTAAATGTAGCTTATAGTGGCGACTTTTAAATGGCGGTTAAAAATTTCGCAGCTAAATGTCTTATTTCTTGTAGTGATCTCTTCTTCGTCAACAAGCCCAGCCCTGCATTATTAAGAGTAACCAAGCTAAGAATTTCCCGTGGGAGCTCTACCCTACCGTGGAACAAACGGTTTAGGTTCCCACTGCTCCTTAGCCTGGCTAGCCTATCCGCTATTGAGTACCCCTCTCTCAGAGCATAGAGATCCTAATGTTAAGAAACATCCTTAGCCGAACAATTTATCCCACTCGGTATCAAATGGCACACAGAATTGGGCTGATGGGGCAAGAGATAGCATGGTGATAATGCGTGAATCAGGCTCAACAATGACATTGTTCAGTCCTAAATCCATGCAAATTTTTATTCCATCCAAAATCGCTTGAGCTTCTGCCACCGTGTTAGAAACTTGGCCATATGCATGGTGAAAGCAAAGATAACTTTGCTCGCGTGTTCTCTATAGAAACCACCCCCGTCACCCTTGCTTGGACCAGCCTAGATCATTTAGGGCCCGTTTGGATTGTAAGTTACTTAAGATAAGTTACTTATCTTGGTTTTTACTTATTAAGCAGATAAGTATGTTTGGTAAACAACTTACTTATCAGCTAGTAAGTAAATAAGTATGTTTGGTAACAACACATTGATAAGTAACCTTTTGAAAGAACATTTCAAATCTGCATATAATAAGCAACATATTGACATGAAAAGAAAAAGCTAAGCGTTGAGGCAGTTTTCCTAACAGAATGAGCCTTTCTAATCCCACGTGCGTTCAATAAAGCTCATGTACATGCCATGCATGTGCTAGCATAGCACAATTGGTCCGAGATACATTCCATCCATCAGAATGGGACCACTATATGGATGCCCTGGCACAAGAATCGGGTTGATCCACTGGTCAGGTGGGCCACAGTCTGCAAAACAAACATACAGCTCTGGAAGACTTGGCTGAAGTTTTCTAACCCGTTCACTTGTTTCCAATAGTTGGTCCACATGGTGAGTAGACTAGAACCATTTTTGGGAAAGATGTAGAAGATCAGATCAACCTGATTGGTGGATTGGATCTTGCACCAATTAATGTAGGGCCCATCTTTGATGTGGACCGTCCACTGTGTGAGCCCCACCTTTGATGGGATGGACATGTGGGGCCTCCTTCGATATGGACGGTATGAGAGAGCAGTAATTGAGTGAACCATGAGAGAGAACTTTGATATGTAGCGCGACCTGAGAGAGATAAGTAGAAAAGCCAAATTGGAGGGTGGTTAATTAACATTGGAGGGTGACTAACAGTGTGGGTGTGTACTAACCCCCACCCCCCAAAAAAAGGAGGGGGGGGGGGGGGGGGGGGGGGGGGGGGGGGGGTGGGGGGGGGGGCAGAAAAAACGCGACATGAGAGAGATAAGTAGAAAAGTCAAAAGTCAAAAAGCTAAAAAAAAAATACTTATTAAGATAAGTAATTTTTAAGAGACAAGCTACTTTTCAATTATACTGACCAAACGAAATTAAGTGCCAAAAGTAGCTTAACGTCTTAAGTTCAGTCGAAAAGTAACTAATTTGGTAGTATCCAAACGGGCCCTTAATGTAGAGGAAGACAAAGGGCGTGGCACAATGCCATGTCTTAGCAACTGTACTAAAAAGAAGTTTCTTTGTAGTACCGCTGCTAAAATGGATTTGAGGGAGAGGTTGGTTAGTTTCATAAAGAGGAAACTTGCAATCTCACATGTATGCATGAGATAAGTAAACATGCAGTTTGATTGGTTCACATAGCCATTGGGTCCACACTATGCATGACTGGATAACAGGCCGTGACAGTTGGCAGACATCTTGGCCTTTAGATCTATGGAGTGAAGAGGATCCTCTCAGATATACAAATGATTTGACTGGGTCATTTCTCTCCTAGTTTTTGCTCCCTATCTAGTTTTCAGTGTAATGGAATTGGTTGATTCTTTAGAAATCAACTGGAAAATGAGCTGAGTTTGCATTGACAAAACATTTATGCCAGTTTGGTAAGTATCAGATGTTGCTGCAAAAGTGTTTGCATTTTTGCTTTCTCATCAATAAGTTTTTTTCTGAGACTTTTCTTTAGCTAAACAAAAAAGTGCAAATGGTTTGCATCCCCTGCCCCTGGTGGCTAGATTACCTCCCACTTATGTCATGCCTTTTCTCCTTTCCCTTGCATATTCCTAGTTTACTGGTTATTGATGTGGCTATCTAATTGTACAATCCATGGCCCATTAATTAAGGTGCAAAGTTTAATGAAATGATTTTTTTTGAATATTTTTTCTTGGCAAGATCTTGAAACTAATGTTAAGTCTATGGGATGATGAGGTTTGGCGATGGGCTGAGCATAGCCATGCAAAATAAATATTTTAAATAATCATGAACTGGTTGGTTTGGGTCCTGAATAGTTTAAAAGCTGGAATGAACTGACTCAAGGCATCCCTAGACTTCATTTTTCAGCTTGTCAAGAGGAGAAGGGACATCATTTTTATTTTTTGTTTTTTCCCAATAGACTTGAGTTCTTTCCATACAGGATAAAGATGGGGCAACTAGATTGAGGCTGGGCCTGCTATGCACAATTGGATTCACCTGAATGTAGGATGGAGTAGGGTTGTCCTCCTGAATGTATGGTTTTCTTTTTTGGGCTTTTTGATCCAGTCTATTATGTGGTTGCATCAGTCTCACTGTGAAGATATTGATCTGGCTATTTGATTGTACAATTTCTGGCCCAACAGTTCGTTTGAAAAAAAAAAAAAAAAATTAATGAAACAAAATAGTTGAATATTTTATTAGTAAGATGTAGATATTGGTGTTGAATCTATGGAATGATTAGGGCTGGCTATGGGCCTAGCCTGGGACAGGCAAAATCAGTATTTTGAATAGGCTTGAGCCAACCCTGTGCTCGCTTATTGCCGTCCATTGTCAGCTACCCGGACCACTAGTTGGATTGAAACTAAGTGCGGTGATGAGTGATCTGTAGGTTAATTTTGGTGCTGCAATGGTGTTTATGATGCATAGCAGGTGGTTGATCGACAGACTGCTTGTGATGTTTTGGGCTTATTCGTAGCTTATGCTTTGTATTTATGTGATCCTTGTTGTCCAAAGCCAATTGCCTAGTGCCATTGGTGCTGTGGGACCCACTGTGATGTATGTGTTATATCCATGCCCATCCATCCATTTCGAGAGCTCATTTTAGGGTGTGAGCCAAAAAATGAAGCAGATCCAAAGCTCAAGTGGACCACACCACAAGAAACATTGGTGATTGAATGCCCACCATTAAAAACTTCCTGGGGGCCACAAAAAGTTTAGGATCAAGCTAATATTTGTGTTTACACTTTATCTAGGTCTATATGAGCTTATTAATAGGTTGGATGACAAATATGCATCACAATGGGTTCCTGTGGTGTGCTCAACTTGAGCTTTGGATCTGCTTTATTTTTGGGCCTATGCTCTAAAGTGAGGTGGCAAAATGGACGGACAGCATGGATATGAAACAAATACACCACGGTGGGCCGTACATTGCCCTGTGGCATGATCACAAGGGAATCCTCTTTCCATGTCCTATTGAGCTGTCAGATCGACCTCCGAAGTGGTGTGGGTCCAAAGTAATTGGTGGATCTAGAAGTGCGGATAATTCTTTTTCCTTTTCAGAAAGGTGGGAGTACACCACCTGTAACTTTGTTGCTGTGAATTAAGAGGCTGGACATTCATGTTCATTGAGTAAGCCTCACAAAAACAAAACGACATAGCCCATAGCCGACTAATTTCATCCATCCCTCCAGGTGGACCAAAACAAAGCCTCTGCATCGCCCAAATTTCTGGAAGCCAGGCTACTTGAAGCCAACCCGCACTGCTGTCCACATGGACTGCCGCGATGGTATGCATATTTGAATTAACATAGTTTAATTTTAACCATCAAAATTATAGATAATAGATAGTAGCATCCATCAATTTTTATTTTTATTTTTGAAATTTCCAAAAGGAATTAAAATGGCTGTGACCATCCAATCAAAGTTCGATTTGGACCATCTTACCGTCCAAAGTAAGGAAAACTATTTAGATGGTAATCAATTGATACATCTTCCTTACACATTGGGCTTGAATGATCTATACTGTATCAACTCTGGATTCTCAGAGTTGAGTGGGATAGTCTTAAAAGATTAAGTCTACAGCTGGACATGGAGTCGAGTTGGATCGTGTTTGGGCTGATCCGAACCAATCTGGTTATGGAAAAGGCATGATTTGAACTTGATCCAACTCGGTATTGAGTAAGGCATGCCTGAATCGATCCGACCTGTTCAAGGCCTGGACTAAACAGAATCGAGTTCGACCTGGTCATAGGGACCAAGTTGGATCGAGTAAAAAATGAGTCAGGTCGAGTTATCAAATATATATCATTTTAGCAGCGATCTTCACGAATTTGACAGTCCAAATCATCATGATTTTTTGATAGTTTTATACTAAACTTTACATGTGTATGAAATACTATGTTATGCTGGAATATTAAATGATTCATAGTTTACTTATACTACACTTTTGCTGCAGAAGTTTTTTAGCCCTATCAGGATTTGGCCTTTACCTTTTGAAAAATGACCGCATGTGTATTAAATATATTTGGTCTTAGCCTTTGCTTTTTGAAAAATGACAGCATGTATATTAAATACTATCCGGTTTTAGCTTTTGCTTTTTGAGAAATCACATGAATATCTTCAATTATTACGTGACAGCTTGATGAAAGACAACATTGTCTAGGGAGAGGAATCACATGTTTGATGAAAGAAAACTTTGCCTATACCAAACTCAAGTTGAGCAGGGTTCGGATCGAGTCGAGTCTGTTCGAATCAGTTTGCGGTTTGAGTTGAGTCAGGTCGTTTGGAGTTTGGGTTGGGTCACTTGTACTCAGTTTGGACCGACTCAGCCATCCGATTTGGGATCCAGTCAGGTCTGAACCAAGTTAGACGAGTCAAGTTGCCGGGTTAGTGAATCCCATTTCCAGCTCTAATTAAGTCAGTGGGGTGGAGATGGGGCATCGCTTTTTTGGTCCCCACTAACTTTTTCTAGATGACAGAGGATACAGGGCATCTCTTGTCCCTAGACTTATTTTTTAGTGATAGCGCATTGTCTTTTCTCACTAGACTTGCACTTCTTTCCACATTGGATGAAGACTCGGACCGATTAAGAAATACAAGTCTAGCCTACCGTCAACATCCAGTGAGAAAATTCTTCTCCAATGGGACCCTCAGTAGAAGAAAATTGTGGATCCCTACGTGTGCGTCATGTGTACAGTGATCAGTGCTAGTTGATAATTAATACTCTATTATCAGGAATTTTTAATCATACGGTGCCAGTAATATCTGCACCAACCTCAGGACCGTTCCTCTGCAAGTCCGTTGTAGAATAAGCTTACTTGTTGAAAAAGTTTGTTTTGAAAACAATTTTAAAAGAAAAAAAGGAGTTTTGTTTTTTTGTCCCATATCGGATGGGAGAAAGATTTTTTACCTCTTTATAAGTAGGGTGTTGTGTACCTTACTTATTTATGGTTGAAGAGAGGGAGAATGGTGGCTTGCGTGTTCCAGTTTCGCACTGGAACACCGTGCATGCGCACAGGCACGGGCTCGGTCTCGGTCTCGGGCACGGGCTCGGGCTCGGGCTCGGGCTAGGTGCGAGGGCGTGGGCACGTGAGGCAGTGTGGCTGTAGAGGCGACCGGTGCGAGTCGCGGTGTGACAGAGGCTAGGTAGTAGGTCAGGTGGCTGGGTTCGGAACAGAGGAGGTGTTGTGGGTGAGAGGTCTGACAGAGAGACCTCTTTGCTTTTTATAGAGAGCTGCAGGGCTAATTAGAGGGACCTGTGTAACTGCTCATGCAGTAACGGTCCATACCATGCAGTAACAGCTGCCTGTGGCTAGCACAACAGTCAGAAACGGCTAGCCATTGAGTCTAAACAGCCAGCATGCAGGTGCATAACTCCCACATGTACAACAGTCAGAAACTGCCATAAACGGCTAGTTTCTCACAATAGCCAGAAAACGGCTAGTGCCATTATGGCTCTGGACCAAAACTGCCAGCCACCCTTGCCTATATAAACCGGACAGGTCTGGTTCATTCCAACACAACAACAACAATCACAAACTCTAATATTGAACCAGCACCCATCTTAGTCTCTTAGCCTCTCGGTTTGGTTGAAATAAACCAAGCCACTTAGACCAGTGTAGTGGTCTGCTGCTGCCAAAAGAAGAAGATTGTCATTCTTTTCGCTTTTTCTTTTCTTTATCTGCCAGAGTGTGTTACTAAGTTTCATAGTGGTTCCTTCGTTTTTGCTGAACGCAAAACCACATAAGGCTCGTCGTATCCTGGAAGCAATCCGCCTACAACCTATCAGCAGACTCAAAATAATTTGAGTAGGGGCGAATTACGCTTTAAGGACAGCGTGTTTTTCACGTGCTTCAGCCTGTCTTTATTTCTCAGTTTTTTCAATTAATTTATTTTTAAGATCAGAAATTTCTCAACATTCTTAAAGCGTAATTTTTGATATGGAAACCGAAGGGGTATCATCAATCAAACTGATGAACCAGGATCTGATTCGTCTGGACCGGTTCGATGGAACCAATTTCACCAGATGTCAGGATAAGATAAAATTCCTGCTTACGGCGTTGAAGATATTCTATATCTTAGACCCGAACTTGAAGCCGCTTCCTCCAGCTATTGATACAGACACAACTGAGCAGATCAACGCACGCATCAAGAGAGAAGAAGATAATCTGCTGTGTTGAGGACACATTCTGAACATGCTATCTGATCGTCTGTATGATCAATACACCAGAACTGAATCTGCCAAAGAAATTTAGACCGCTCTCGAGTTCAAATTCAAGACCGAAGAAGAAGGTACGAACAAATATCTAATAGCTAGCTATTTCGACTACACCATGGTAGATAACAAATCGCTGTTAGCCCAAATCGAAGAACTACAGCTAATTGTTGGCAAAATTAGTGCCCTAAAAATTGATATCCCTAAAGCTTTCCAAGTCGGGGCTATTATCGCAAAATTGCCCCCGAGTTGGACAGAATACAGGAAGAAACTGTTACATAAAACCGAGGATTATTCACTGGAACAAATTCAGAAACATATCAGAATAGAGGAAGAATCCCGAAACCGTGAAAAGAAAAATGGAAATGAAAATTCCCCATCCAAGGTGCAAGCAGTAGAAAGTGCCCAAAACAAGAATCCCGAGAAGAACGGTTCCCTGAAACCCAATAAAGGGAAATTCAAGAAATCACAGAAGAAGAACGGAAAGTTCAAAGGCCCTTGCCATGTCTGTGGGGAAAACCGGGCATTACGCTCGAGTATGCCGTCTTCGAAAATCGAAGAATGAGGCAAGTGCAGTTGAAGAAGGCATAGTTGCCATGATCACTGAGGTAAACATGATCCAAGACAAAGTACCCGGTTGGTGGTATAATACAGCAGCCACAGTCCATGTAAGCTATGACAGATCAGCCTTTAAAACTTATGAGGACGTGACCGATGGTCAAGAGGTCCAAATGGGTAATGAAGTCCGATCGAAGGTCGTAGGTAAAGGAACCGTGGAACTGGTCTTTACTTCTGGAAAGAAAGTGATCCTAACTAATGTACTGCATGTCCCTGACATGAGACGAAACTTAGTTTCTGGGGATCTTCTGGAAAAACCTAGCATACGGATAGTGTTTGAGTCGGGAAAACTGATTCTATCCAAGAACGAGAATTTCGTTGGTAAGGGATATGCTTGTAATGGGATGATAAAATTTTTCTTGAATGAAAGTAGCCCTTCTGCGTATATGATTGAATCTGTAGCATTGTGGCATGGTAGATTAGCACACATAGGTTATAGTACCTTAAAATTCATATATAAGAATGGCTTAATCTCATACACAGATAGTCAAAATGACAAATGTGAAGTGTGCATAAGGTCCAAATTTACAAAGAAACCTTTTCCTAGTGTTGAGAGATCATCTCAAATATTGGACCTAATACACACTGATATCTGTGAGTTAAATGACATTCTTACACGTGGAGGAAGAAGATACTTTATAACCTTCATCGATGATTGCTCCAGATATGTACATGTATATCTTCTAAAGAACAAAGATGAAGCACTCAGCATGTTCAAGATATATAAAGCAGAAGTGGAAAATCAACTAAACAAGAAAATTAAAGTTCTTCGTAGCGACAGAGGATGAGAGTATTTTTCAAATGAATTCTCTAACTTTTGTGAAGAACATGGCATAATACACCAATGCACTGCGCCGTACACACTGCAGCAGAACGGTATAGCTGAACGGAAGAATAGAACCTTAGTAGAAATGGTCAACTCAATGCTAATACAAGCAAAGTTGCCACTAGAACTTTGGGGAGAAGCACTTCTCGCAGCGTGCCACATCCTAAATAGGGTTCCTTCTAAGAAGTTTAACACTTCACCATATGAGGTATGGAAAGGTAGAAAACCTAATCTAGGATATCTTAAAGTGTGAGGGTGCCTCGCATATTGTAGAATGCCTGATCCCAAAAGAACTAAATTAGGATCCAGAGCTATTAAGTGCACCTTTGTATGGTATGCACAAAATAGCAAAGCATATAGACTCCTAGACTTAGAGTCTAATACCATCATAGAGTCTAGAGACGTTGAGTTCTTTGAAAACTCACTATCCTTAGAGTCAAAGGATAATGAAATCCAAACTCCAACAGAGAAACCTATGGTAGAAGCTCAACATGAAGTTGAAGCTCCAATAAAACCACGTAGGAGTCAAAGGGTAAGAGTAGAAAAGAGTCTTGATCCTGAACAGATAGACTCTCAACGTATCTCTTTTCATCTCGTAGAAGGAGATAGAGAGAATGTCATTAGAAAGATACCTATAGTTATGACTATAGAAGATGATCCAACAACCTATAGAGAAGCTGTAACTTCTAGAGATTCAGCTTTTTGGAAAGAAATTATCAATGATGAGATGGACTCGATTATGTCAAACCAAACCTGGGAACTGGTGGATCTACCTCCAGCTTCTAAACCCATAGGGTGTAAGTGGGTATTTAGAAAGAAATATCACACTGATGGACTATTCAAGCCTTTAAAGCTAGACTAGTAGCTAAAGGGTTTAGACAAAAAGAAGGAATAGATTATTTTGACACATACTCACTTGTGGCAAGAATAACATCTATTAGAATTATGTTTGCTTTAGCATCCATACATCATTTGTATATACATCAGATGGATGTAAAGACTGCTTTCCTGAATGGAGACCTCGACGAGGAGGTATACATGGAACAACCTGAAGGGTCCGTTCTACCAGGAAATGGGAAGAAAGTCTGTAAACTAATTAAATCATTATATGGACTAAAACAAGCACCTAAACAGTGGCATGAGAAGTTTGATTCTAAAATACTTTCTCATGGCTTTATGCATACTGTAGCAGACAAATGCATATATTCCAAAACAAGTAGTAACTATATAATTGTTATTTGTTTATACGTTGATGACCTGTTAATAATAAGTAACAAGATGGAATGTGTAACTGAAACAAAGAAGTTTCTGTCTTCCGTATTTAAAATGAAGGATCTTGGACAAGTTGATACCATTCTAGGTATTAAAGTTAAAACTCATAGTGGGGGTTATGCGCTATGCCAATCTCATTATATTGAGAAAATAATAAACAAGTTTAAACACCTGAATATTAAAGAAGCGAAAATCCCATTCGATCTAAGTATTAAGTTAAATGAAAATACTGGAAGAACAGTTGCACAATTAGAGTATGCAAGTGTTATAAGAAGTCTAATGTATACAATGCAATGCACTAGACCAGACATCGCATATGCTGTGAGTAAACTAAGTAGGTTTACTAGTAATCCCAGTGTAGAACACTGGAAGGCAATAGGAAGAGTACTTGGTTATTTAAAAGCAACCAAAGACTTAGGGTTATTTTACTCAGAATTTCCAGCTGTACTGGAAGGATATACCGATGCAAGTTGGATATCGAGTGCAGGTGACAACAAATCCACTACTGGATGGGTTTTCACCTTAGGAGGTGCAGCTGTATCTTGGGGATCCAAGAAACAAACCTGCATAACTCACTCAACTATGGAGTCTGAGTTCATAGCCCTTGCTGCAACAGGTAAAGAGGTTGAGTGGCTTGGGGATCTTCTTTTAGAAATTTCATTCTATGCGAAGCCGATACCGGCTGTTTCGCTACATTGCGATAGTGAAGCCACATTAGCTAGAGCCTACAACGGCACGTATAATGAAAAATCAAGACATATAAGTCTGAGCCATGACTATGTAAGACAACTGATTCAAGATGGAATCATTGCAATATCTTATGTAAAGTCAAGTAATAACTTAGCTGATCCTTTCACTAAACCTCTAACGAGAGAGGTAATAAGGACAACATCCAGAGGGATGGGGTTGAAACTGTTTTCAAAAGATTTCACCAGTGATGGAAACCCAACCTAAAATTAGAAAATCTCTATATAAGGGTTCAATGGGTAAAAATAAGTCACTGATACGTGAAAAGTTTCAGCACTAAATTATATATATATATATATATATATATATATATATATATATATACCTCATCCAGGATTATAGTGCTGCCTGTTACAGACAGAGGGTTGAGTCTTAGAAACTCTTAATGCAGTCCAGTCTTAAGGACAAGTGTCTGAAAGTAACGGAGACACTGGAAGGACTTCACCTATATGAACGTAGAGGTGGTGCCGCCTCTCATGAGAATGAAAGGTTTCTCGGGATCGTTCATGAAACAGGATAAGCATAAGGCCATTAAATGTGCTGAGTAAGAACTGTGGGAACTCTAATAACACTTAGAAAGTATGTGTGTGGTATTTCCGGTCCTGTTATATAAAAATAACTGGTTCAAAGCTGCGGCTATCAGTAATTTTGAAAGGTCCTTGAAATACTTACACTAAGGAAGGATTCAAATTGAAAGATATCTTTCTTTATGCATATAATCTTTTATACTCTGGCAGAAATCGTTTTTATGTTTTAAATTATTTTAAAACAAGTGGAGGATTGTTGAAAAAGTTTGTTTTGAAAACAATTTTAAAAGAAAAAAAGGAGTTTTGTTTTTTGTCCCATATCGGATGGGAGAAAGATTTTTTACCTCTTTATAAGTAGGGTGTTGTGCACCTTACTTATTTATGGTGGAAGAGAGGGAGAATGGTGGCTTGCGTGTTCCAGTGCGAAGCACTGGAACACCGTGCACGCGCACGCGCACAGGCATGGGCTCGGTCTCGGTCTCGGTCTCAGTCTCGGGCTCGGGCACGGGCACGGGCTCGGGCTAGGTGCGAGGGCGTGGGCACGTGAGGCAGTATAGCTGTAGAGGCGCTAGTGGCGCACTTGGCACTTCGCACGTGCGCATCGTGTTGCAGATGGGTCGCGACCTCGCGGACCGGAGCGAGACTGGTGCGAGTCGCGGTGCGACAGAGGCTAGGTAGTAGGTCAGGTGGCTGGGTTCGGAACAGAGGAGGTGCTGTGGGTGAGAGGTCTGACAGAGAGACCTCTCTGCTTTTTATAGAGAGCTGCAGGGCTAATTAGAGGGACCTGTGTAACTGCTCATGCAGTAACGGTCCATACCATGCAGTAACAGCTGCATGTGGCTAGCATAACAGTCAGAAACGGCTAGCCATTGAGTCTAAACAGCCAGCATGCAGGTGCATAACTCCCACATGCACAACAGTCAGAAACTGCCATAAACGGCTAGTTTCTCACAACAGCCAGAAAACGGCTAGTGCCATTATGGCTCTGGACCAAAACTGCCAGCCACCCTTGCCTATATAAACCGGACAGGTTTGGTTCATTCCAACACAACAACAACAATCACAAACTCTAATACTGAACCAGCACCCATCTTAGTCTCTTAGCCTCTCGGTTTGGTTGAAATAAACCAAGCCACTTAGACCAGTGTAGTGGTCTGCTGCTGCCAAAAGAAGAAGATTGTCATTCTTTTCGCTTTTTCTTTTCTTTATCTGCCAGAGTGTGTTATTAAGTTTCATAGTGGTTCCTTCGTTTTTGCTGAACGCAGAACCACATAAGGCACGTCGTATCCTGGAAGCAATCCGCCTACAACCTATCAGCAGACTCAAAATAATTTGAGTAGGGGCGAATTACGCTTTAAGGACAGCGTGTTTTTCACGTGCTTCAGCCTGTCCTTATTTCTCAGTTTTTCCAATTAATTTATTTTTAAGATCAGAAATTTCTCAACATTACTCAGGTTATGCATGCAACCCGTTGTCTTGTGGATGTGGCCTCTAGACTATCCAGCAGGTTCTCCCTACATTGAAGAATCCAGCTTATCTAACCATTTGAGCAAGAGGTTCATTAGTAGTTTCCTAATGAGGAAATTTGCAATCTCACATGCACACCTGATATACAGGTGCGAACATCTACTTCAATTAGTTCATACAGCCATTTGGTCCACAGCACTTAAGACTGCTAGTGGGCCCTAACAACATGGGCACTACGCTATTCCTTATCCCGTGAGATAGCCAGCCATGCTGCCAGTTACACTAAACCCCTACAAAAAATAAATAAAAATAGAAAAATATCTGAAAGTGTCCTTTTAGTCTTCCAAAGACATTAATGTGTTTTTTAACCTACCAATGACATTAATGTATTGCATGGAAAAATGTTGGTTTATTTATATTTTTTTGTAACTTTTAGTCTTCTTAGGATATTAATTACACAGGAACTTTTAAATGTCCTAGAAGATGTGGACTTTAAGGACGAGTGACTGTGAAGTAAAGATGGCCATCTTGGCGACTTCCACATTCATAATGGGTTCTTATTTTATAGCAATCGTTTGTGCATCTCGCAGAGCTCATTGAGTGACAAGATCATACTCGAGCTCCATAGTAGTAGCCTGGGTTGTCATTTGGGTCGCGACAAGACAAAACCCCTGGTGGAAGAATGTTACTTTTGGCCTCACCTAAACTGAGACGAAGGGAAAATGGTTCATCGGTGCTATGTATGTCAATCCTTTAAGGGTCACTCTCAAAACACGGGACTCTACATCTCGTTGTCCGTCCCTAAAGGCCATTGGAAGGACATCTCTATGGATTTTGTCTTGGGTCTCCCATGAACACCATGGGCTCCGTATTTGTGGTGGTAGACAAGTTTTTAAATATGGCTCACTTCATTCTCTGTAAGAAGACATACGACGCAACGAATGCAGCCAACCTATTCTTCAGGAAGATTGTGAGACTGCACGGAATCCCCAAGATAATCACATCAAACCATGTTACAAAGTTCATAAGTCACTTTTGGCGGACTTTGTAGAGTCAATTTGGGACATAACTTCAGTTCAATAGCACATACCATCCATAGACTGATGGACAAACTGAAGTCATGAACAAAACGTTGAAAAATTTGATATGTTGCATCTCCGGGGAGAAGCAGAAGCAGTGAGACTTAACATTGTCTCAAGCCGAGTTTGCCTTTAACAATATGGTGAATCGCTCGACAGGGAGGTCACCATTCCAGATCGTCTACGGACGAGTTCCCTGCCATACGTTAGACTTGGTTCCATTGCCTAAGATCTCAGGGATGAGCGTAGCAGTAGGAAACATGGCAGAAAGAATTACAAAATTGCATAATGAAGTTCGAAACAAGTTGACTGCATCGAATGAAAGTACAAGATGGACGCTAACAAGCATCGATGTGTAAAGATGTTTGAAGTAGGAGATCAAGTGATGGTCCATCTACGCAAGGAATGTTTTCCATCTGATACTTATAAGAAGCTGAAACACAAGAAAATTGGTTCGGTGCCGATCCTCAGGAAGCTGGATGACAATGCATATGTGGTAGACCTTCCAGAAGAGTTCGAGATCTCAATAACCTTTAGAACTCGAGGACGCGCTCTTTTGACCGGGGGGGGGGGGGTGGATGGACCGAAGCAAGGAGAGGAAGAGGGAGCTATAGACTAGCTGAAAAGATTGGCCGACTGGTTCCACAGTTTTGTGCACGATTTTACAAATTGTTTCCATTTTTTTATTAGGATTCTTTCTAATCTTGTTTTAGGGTTTTCTTTCATACTTAGGAGTATATAAACTCATTTTAATTTGCTGTAGAGGATTATTATTATTCAATAAAACTTTGCGTTTTTATTTTCTTATTTGTAGATTCGAAGAACTCCGGTTGAGGATTCTGAACGCTCAATGGATTTTGAGTACCTATCCGTGAGAGAGACGGTGATCGATCTCGTCATGTCTACACCTGTGCCAAAGAGGTCATTTGTTCTGTCTGTAGACTTATTTTTAAATGTGTTGGGAGAAGATAGGGCGTTACTTTGATTTCTTTCCCTATAGCATGAAGATGGGACAACTTGCTATTGAGGTTCGCCCAATATGGGCAACTGGATTCAGTTCATGATTGTCTGCCACCACCTCTGCCATTGGATCTACGATGGAGGGGATCATTATGTGGTTGCATTAGTCTCACTGCAAAGATATTGACATGTCCATCCAATTGTACAGTCTGTTGACCAATGGTTCGTTGAAAAAAAATTAATGAAAAAAAAAAGTAGTTGAATATTTTTATTAGTAAGATGTAGACATTGATGTTGAATCTACGGAATGATTAAGGGCCTGGGCCAGGCAAAATCAATATCTTGAATAGGCCTGAGCCAACTGCTGGCTTGCTCATTGCAGTCCATTGTCAGATATTTGGACCACTAGTTGGATTGAAACCCGATGTGGTGATGAGTAACCTGAAGGCTAATTTGGTGCCCCAATATTGCTTTTGATGCATTGTAGGTGGTTGATCGACTGGAGAATGTTTGTGCTGTTAAGGGTTTGTTCCTATCTTATGCTTTGTAGCAGCGTGATCATTGTTGTTGGAAGCCACTTGCCTGGTGACAGCGCTATATTGCCGATCTAAAGTATTTGTTTTACATCAACATTGTCTATCCGTTTAGCAGCTTATTTTAGGGGATGAAGGCAAAAAGAAAGTTGATCCAAAGCCCAAGTGGACCACACCAAAGAAAATAGTGGTGATTGAATGCCCACCACTATAAAAAAATTTGTGGTCATAAATTTTTTTGGATCAAACTGATATTTGTGCCTCCATTCATCCAGGTCTGTGTGACAGGATGAATAGGGTAAATGGCAAATAAGCATCAATGTGGGTCCTAAGAAGGTTTCAATGGTTGATGTCATAATCCTCACGATTTCCTTTGGCGTGGTCCACTTGAGCTTTGGATGTGATTCATTTTTTGAGCTCATGCCCTGAAATGAGCTGGCAAAACGGATGGATGATATAAATATAAAAGACATACATCATGCTGGGCCCCACAATGCCTTGGTGGCACGGTCATCAGGGGAATCCAGTACTTGTTGTCCTATTAAACTATCAGATTGACCTTCTAAGTGGCGCAAGGTCCAAAGCAACCGGTGGATCTAGAAGTTCTTCTTACAATCGGGAGGGTGTTTTGAGATGATTGGGCGCAGTTCTGACTGCGTGGAGATAGGGCATGGCTTCTGCCAACTTACTTCTCAAGTTGGCGGAGGAGACGGGGCATAGTTTTTGCCATTGTTCAGAGAATAAAAGCGATCACTTTTTCTCGGTAGATTTGAATTCCTTTCATGCTGGATGAATACCACGCGTTTGGTAAGATGGACGTGTTTGGTGAGATAGCGCATCGGTTTTTCTCAATATACTTGTATGTTTTTTCACATTGGATGAAGACAGGAATGTCTTGGAAACACGAGTCTACTAGCCCTTAGTCAACAATGGATGCTTTTTCAATAGACTTGTATGTCTTTTCACATTGGATGAAGACGCAGGCGACTTGGAACGAGTCTAGGCCTTGGTCAACATCCAATGAGAAAATTAGACGTACATTGAATCTATTAATCGTTTGTTCCTCTCTTATGGTTCCATCTGCTGGATTTAGGAAATAAGTCAATCTAAGCTTCTCATCCTTTGAATTCTCTAGGGCTCTCAATGGGTCGGATCTTTGAAAATCTGTAGTTGGATTCAGATTGGGCTCACATCCAAAAAGTGATATCCATATTTGATCCACTTATAAATATCTTGCATATCCCACTGTTTAATGTGGTATGGTCGACCTGAGATTGGGATATGTCTCATTTTTGAGACGCGACCTTAAAATAATCTAGAAATTAAAATCATATGGCTTTCGTGGATATAACATATACTTCAAGGTAGATCCCACGAGTGGGACCCTCATTCACGCCTAAAAAGGGCGTCCGCCTCTCTGCTCACGAATGTAAGGCAACCGCGTCCTTTGACGCTGGCTGTTCCAGCATCTGGAATGGTTTCAATGGTGGACACACAACTTCACTGTTCCCTGTTGTATCGTCCACCTAAGATCTATATCTTCTCTAGATTCAGGCCCATGGCCTTAAATGATCTGTCAGGACGGATAGACGGTATGGATGTAACATATACATCATGATGGACCCCACGAGTAGGCCCTAAGACCACTTTTCTAAAAAATGGTTCGATTAAAGGATTGAAGCATGCAATAGTGGAGATCCAATCGGATCTCACTATTAGATTCGGATCCGACTCGAATATGATTCTGATGTAGGACGGGTCGCTGACTATTTCATGGCCCAGATGGGGCAAAAGAAGACCGGACGGGGCCGAAAGTGATCCGGCCCGTCAGGACCGTGAATCGGTCGTATCTCACAATCCGGAATGAGTTACGGGACGTATAATATATCAATTTGGGGTAGCTCGAGCTACTTTAGCCAACCAACCCTGCTACGCCGGGTTGCCCAAACCGGAATCGCGAGAATCGACCGTATCGACGGTCATTAGGCTAGTTTATTTTCATTTTTACTATTTATAGTAAGTTTTAATTCGATCATAACTTTGCATCCGTATGGTTTTAGAGTTAGTGCCCAACATGAAAAGGGCTTAGAATATTTCGTAGAACAGCGTGGTTGAGGCCGTTTGAAAACTTTCTATTTTTGGCCGAAAACCAAGAGTTCTAGTAGGATTGAACGACTTCTATAAATAGTAAGTTTACTATTTATAGTAAGTTGCGTTTTCTAGGAGTTTTAGTTGGAGTTGGATTTTGATACTTTACCTAGGGTTTAGTTTCCTATTTATATGCATTGTAATTCCGTTTTATTCATTCAATTATCAATTATTCAATTATTCAGAATTTATTTCCTCTTTTTATCTTTTATTTCTTCTCGTGGATTCAAGAACTATCGGTTAGGGAGACGGTGATCGACCTACCACGTCCTCCCTGCGTCAGGTTTTAATGCTTTGATACCAATGACGCAGGGAGGACGTGGTAGGTCGATCACCGTCTCCCTAACCGATAGTTTCTCGAATCCACGAGAAGAAATAAAAGATAAAAAGAGGAAATAAATTCCGAATAATTGAATAATTGATAATTGAATGAATAAAACGGAATTACAATGCATATAAATAGGAAACTAAGCCCTAGGTAAAGTATCAAAATCCAACTCCAACTAAAACTCCTAGAAAACGCAACTTACTATAAATAGTAAACTTACTATTTATAGAAGTCGTTCAATCCTACTAGAACTCTTGGTTTTCGGCCAAAAATAGAAAGTTTTCAAACGGCCTCAACCACGCTGTTCTACGAAATATTCTAAGCCCTTTTCATGTTGGGCACTAACTCTAAAACCATACGGATGCAAAGTTATGATCGAATTAAAACTTACTATAAATAGTAAAAATGAAAATAAACTAGCCTAATGACCGTCGATACGGTCGATTCTCGCGATTCCGGTTTGGGCAACCCGGCGTAGCGGGGTTGGTTGGCTAAAGTAGCTCGAGCTACCCCAAATTGATATATTATACGTCCCGTAACTCATTCCGGATTGTGAGATACGACCGATTCACGGTCCTGACGGTCCGGATCACTTTCGGCCCCGTCCGGTCTTCTTTTGCCCCATCTGGGCCATAAAATAGTCAGCAACCCGTCCTACATCAGTTTCAGATTTAATTTTGTGAACCCGAATTTGGTCCATTTAATTAATCGGACCTATTTTAAGATCCAACTCTCCATTATACGGGTTTGGAGTGAATCGGATCTCGGATATAACTCGCTCCATTAAGAGCCTTAGGATTCTCCATCCAACAATCATCCAATTTGTTTCATATATAGTGGATAATGTTAACAATCAGATTTCTCTTTTGTTTATTAGGCTCTCTTTTCCTTCCCTTGCATGGCATATTTGGAGAGAAAGAAACAACTGAATCTTTAATTCCAATTCTCTTTTAAAGAAAATCATCTGTAGAAATATTATTCCTCTTTAGGTCTGTTATTGCAACCATGGCTTCTAGCGCAAAATTTGCAGCCTGGGACTTCCCCACAACCTACTCCATTGTGCGCACCACCATTGCCAGAACAACTCATATGCATAGAACCGCCTCAAGCTGGACTCTAACTTGTACTGAGATATCTACCTCTAAGTTGGCCTCCTCTGCTTTTTTCCTTTTAGATTGTACTATTTGGGGAATTGTTTCTGATACTGGCATGCAAGGGCACCTAGACAAATGCCTTCAAACATTATATCAAGACATAGCTAAGTTTAGCTCTGTTATTACAGGTGCAACCATCCTAATGCATAACAGTTAGAGTCTCATAGCTATCACAGATCCCTACTCTTCTTCCTAAGGGATGCACCTCTTTGCTTGTGGTGTGAGCTCTTATATCGTCACATCTAGCAGCCACGCTGGTATTGCTTCAAGGTGCTTTCGTATGACCCTCTCAAAGCTGGTTGCTATTCCTATAAACTCACTATTTTACTTCATCATTGAGATTGATATTGCTAGCTTACCTTGATTGTCTGGCTTGGGTTGTGGGTGAAATTGCATCTATATCTAATACTTAAGGTTTTTTACGTGCAAAAGCTTGGCGGGGCTACTAGAATCAATGGCTAAGTCCTGGAGGGGAGTGAATAAGACCACTTCAAAATTCATGCCTAATTAAAACTAATTTTACAATTAAACTTAATCAAGTAATTTAACACTTAGGCTTCCAAGCTAAGTGAGTCTAATCACATAGATACAAAAGATACAACTATGAAGCAACTAATCTATAGATAAGTGAAAATATAACTTGTGTGTGAATCAACAATCAAGTGCCTAGTATACAATTCATTCGAGCATTTATATAATTCACCAATTAAATAAACAATGTATGAATAGCAATGTACTCAAATAACAATCATAAACACAAGCATTTATAGTGGTTTGGTTTCCCTACTCCACTCCTGACATCCACACTATTCCCTCGAGTGCACCGATTTTCACTATACCTGAGGTTTTAAATCAGGTTTACCTCTTAACACACTTGGTTTTCCATAGGTTAACCAATAACCTTGATCTCAATCCAAGGACCTAAGCGAACGTACACTCTCGTGCCAGAGGAACACGTTTTCACCCATCTCGATGGCTCTCTGTAAAAACTCGAGTTTATATGATGAATTATGCATCCTTATACATATAGGGTTACATTAAGAGGAACAAAGTAGAATCATGGATTCATGTAAATCCAGGTATCCTCATCCCTATACATAGAAGTGTTGAATTTCGAGAACGAAATTCCTTTAACGAGGGTAAAATGTAATAACTCGAGATTTTGGGTGCGTGTACACACACACACACACACACACACACACACACACACACACACACACACACAAATAGGTACAATAGCTTTAGAATATGTGTGTAAATTCATCAATGTAGCTCAATTTGGTCGTCCATCTGTATCCTAACCTAAATCGAATCGTTGAGAGTAATCATCATCTGCAGATTAAGTCATTTGACCGTTGATTTTTTTCCAGATAGACCCTGAAATACCCTAATATTTCCATCTATTCATCAAATCAACCATTCAATTAATCGTACACTACTAGGTAAAGATATCGAACCATCCATTTTGATTTTGGACAAGTTGATCATAGTAAACTAAACACCTTAATCTCCATAGCTACTCATACCCAAATCGAATTAAAATTTTGATCCATTTATCTTGTTCATCATACATAGATATACTTAACCTATCGTCAAAACTATGATTTGATGAAATTTCATGGGTGGACAAGTCATTAAAGTCTAACGGTGTATATGTCTTACCAATAGGTCATCCAAAAACCACATTACGGGTATCTGTTTAAGAAACCGACCGTACAATAACTCATATTTGTGATTAAGATCATAATCATCCAATTAGAAAAAAATTAACCTTTCATATGGCCATTCATCGAACTTGTATCCGCCAAATGGGCCATCCAAGTACCAAAATGAACCGATCATTTCGAAGATCAATAGATGAGTACGAATGCTATCGGTCAAATTTTTTATTGGATGTGTACAAATGTCACTTTGGATCACAAAGTGTGATGGACCACTAAAAAGGCATCTTGATCATCTATAAGAGATCAATGCCTAAACTTAACCTGTATAAAGAGCACGAAATATGATAGGCCTTGGTGAAGTTTCGCTGGAAACTGATGGTTTGTGCAATAGGCACATTGATTATTTTCAGGTGAGCACCCATGTGTGTGCAATATCCTTTGTGAATTTCGGGTGAGCGCCAAGTGTGTGCAATATTACCTGGTTGAACCCCCTGGTGTGCGCAATATACCGTGATATTCCATCAATTGTGGACGGGTTAGTTGAGCCCCCTGGCGTGTGCAATATACCATACTAGTGTACCCGGTGGATATCAATCAATTTTGGCAAGTTGGGTGAGTGCCTTGGTGTGTACAGGAGACCAACTCTGCAGGCTTGATGAATCTCTATGAGACAGTGTTGGCCTGACTGTATAAACTGGCCTTGGATATTCTACTGATAACCCTACTAAGACAGTTGAGGCATACTTGCGCATCTTGCATCATATGCATAGTTAAAGAGCTTTTTGGTTTGACAAAATTATATTTGAATTCTTAATGCTTTGTATTTTGTTAAATTTTTCATACAAAATTTTATATTGGATTACCTATGATAAATCGTACGAGATTACTCACTGGCTTTTATAATTGATGCAGTGTTATGCGATAATCGTAATTGTAGGAGAAGATTTAGAGGGGACGATTCTAGAGGAAGAGTTCTAGAAGACATGCATATCATAGATTTCCTTTATTTTATTTTTGAAAGGAGTTGATGTAATAGGGCACATTAGTTCACCAAGACAAGTTGAAATTTTTTATAGCTTAACATTAGTAATGAAGTTGGTTTATTTTTATTCTATGTGATAGGTACCATGTGAATGGAAAAAAAAATAAGTTGAGATTTGGAAGCATTCATTTATTATTGAGTTAACACGCTCAGATTCGAGAGTTGAGTCTCTGTTCTCAAGTGCTGAATTTTAGGGGTGTTATACTCTCATAGAGACTAAGTTGGTTTTTTATCGACTAACCAACAACCACTAGCAGTCCTAATTCAAGGACCTACGTATACTCCCATTGGATGCTCCCCTTGGAGAGTAACACGTACTTTCCCGTGTCTGGTGAATTTGACCCTTATCTAAGAGCCTAGGTCCTAATCTAATAACCTATCAAGTTTGATGATTCAAACTCTACACTCAATTCCCGAGTAGACGAACTCTACAAATAACAACCTTACTTGTCGAATTTGAGCCCCGTTGATGTGCCTTCTTCGAGTTGCTTCTTCATGCTCTCATGTACTTGAATCAGCTCCTCGTTGCTCCCCCAGTCATTGACACTAAATGCTTCAGCTTCCTTAATCAACTACCTTACATTTGATGCTTCGTTGAAGTGTCCAAGGTAATGAGAGGGTGGTTGAATTTTTTACAACTAATGGGAAGTTGGGTTCCTAGAAGGATTCACCAAGATGGTTCTCTCTAAATAATTAAACAATGATTTACCAATTAACTTTGTATCTAACTCTCTGGAGAATGAGAGAGATCAAGTTTATCTCCATTCGAGCTTAGAATGCTCTTGCTTATGATGAATTACAAGGAATATGACTTAAGTCTCTTACGATTAGAGGCTCTAATGATTTACAAGTGTGGTGGCTTCTAATGCACTAAAAACCCATCGAAATGCCTAAAGCTTAAATGCCACTTATATAGATATTAAGTTCCAATGGCTAGAAATCGAGCAGAAATTGCTAGTCTTTAACTTGTCAACCCGACCCTTCGACCTGTCGAAATGGGGGTTCGATTTGTCAAGATTTTCGGTGGCTCAAGGTATTTCTTACTGTCCGGAATTTTCCACTTTCGACCTGTCGATCCATGTTGTCGACTAGTTGAACAAATCTTTCGATCTGTCGAAATGGGTCGTCGATCAGTCAAATTAAAGGAAGATATGATTTTTTCACTGACCTGTTTTTAGTTGTTTCGACATGTCGACAAAAGTTGTCGATCGGTCGATCTTGTGCTCAATTGGTCGATCGACCGGTCGACATCACAATAAGTTTGTTGTTTGGGTGGTTTGTTTTACATCAGCTCGTTAACCTCTAAGGCCTTACAAAATGTGATCTTATGGGAATCCTAAGGCCGATGAATGATGATTAATGATTTACATATAAAGTCCAAGTCATCTAGAGGCTAGGTTGTTTTGGTTCTAAGGGGTTAGGGTCACCGGTACCTTATTTACCTGTTTCTTCTTCATTGAAGCTTCTTGTTCACTTGTGCCTTCAGTCTTTAGCTTTCAAGGGCTCAACCGACTCTAGACACAGACTCACGTGATTGACAAACAAGGTGCATAAATAAGTGCACTAATAGTAGGTTTTTCTTAATCCCTCGTGGCAGTCTTTCCTTTCTCCTTTTTATTTTCCTTTTTTTCCTCTCCTTTCCCCTTACGCCCAGGGTGTGGGTTTCTTCTTTTTTTCTTTCTTCTTAAGGGTTCACCTTGCTTATTTTATTTTTCAGGCTTTTGCCCTGGGTTAGTAATAAAAGAGTATCCCTCACTTACTTTAAAAAAAAAAAAAAAAAAGAAGACGTCTACAAGTCTTAGTAGACTATTATGTCCCTCACATTGGATGAAGATGGGGAGTGAAACACAAATCTAGCCATCAGCTGTAACGCGAATCTCATGGATACCGCGATGAGCCAAGTTCCTGAGTGTTAATTGGAATGCGCCAAGGACAAAATCATCTACATTCCATTAATCATTCAAAGATTTAATATTGTGGCTTCCAAGCATAGTTATGGAAACAAATTATCTTACTCCATAAATTTTTATACTAAGTTAACAACAAAATGTCTTTAAAAATGTATCAAATAGAATATACAATCATTGCCTTCACTAGAAAATCTTATTACAATTTTGAGATAAGTAGTAAATTATCTTAAGAAAGTATAAACAAATAAAGTCTTCATGACATCGCTCCGACTACATCATCTGTCATCCCTTGCCACGAACCTTCGTATAATTCAGTTCATCTAATGAATCTTTACCTGGATCACCTAGGATGTGTTTGGATAGCTTTAATCGCTAACATAGTGAGGTATATCCCTCCAAGACAATTATGATAACAACGATAACACGGAGTATATGCATGCAGGAAGATAATATTAACCAAATCAAAATATACAAACAAAGATCTTATTAATGAAATGCATGCTCTGGCTAAGGCACCCTAGCTAGAATCATAAAATATGAAGCGCGAAACTCTCTATTACAACTTCATGCTAGCCACTAGTCACAAGAGGTTTTTGGGACACACAAGCCCATACAATTTGCCCGACCAAGTGAGAAGTGGGATGCTCATAGCCCAACACTCACGAGACAGTGTACAGGAGAAGTAGGACACCCACATAGAGCTAAGTGAATGCATGACTTTTTTTCACCTTTATTTAAGTATTTTCACATATATCCATTTTAAATATAACTCAATGGTCACTATGGAGAGTCACAAACAACCCAGCATAGGCCGACAACACTGACTTAGTGTCCATAGCACCAACCCCGGCTCATGAGATTCATATACCATCAATGTTCACTTATTGTCTCGTCTTATAATCTAATCATGTTTCCAAGAACCCATATTGTTCAAAATAGCTAAAATCATCAAGTATAGCACATGGATCCATCTTAAGCAATATAAAATCATAAGGATCTCATGGCATACATTCATTGCAATCTCATAATCAAGCCAAGACACATCTTTTCATCATAGATACCCCACATGGGTTCCATCTCTCTACGTCATGTGATTTCACCAACATGGGAACAAGGGGTGTGCATTAATGCAACATTCATATAAATAATCTGGCTCACACAATACATGTTACGTTATAAACATCATCAGCACATATACAACACGAACATGGTTCTCACATAAACATGAAAATATTTATGTTTTCACATCCAAACATCCACATACGCATACCACAAGATAATATAATGAAACTCAACGATAATCTTACAGTTATCAACGCATAATATGAATCATCCACACAAATCCAATCAACATGATCTATATTAAAGGAAACTTAGAAAAATAAGAGAAAACTAAGAATGACTTGAAGGAAAAATTCTCACCTCTTGGAAGGACGCACTTGGAGGTTAAAAAGGCTGAGTATGTTGCTGAAAAATCAGAGAACTCTCTCTCCTAGGGTTTAGACGTGCAAGGGAGGAGAGATAGCTGATTTTTTTTTTTAGGTTTTCTCTATAACATACGTTAAGAGAGGCCTTCTCTCATATATAACGCCTCATGTACATAAGAGTGGATGTTCAATGCTTTGACGGTCCTCATTATGATGTCCATAATGATATTTTATGAAATTCATACCACTAATCTGATTTGGCATTAAAAGATGAGTTGTAATACGTAATTTTTTTGGTGGTCCACTTTCTGGATTGACCGATCTTTAAAAATGGCTTGGCAGGTGCTAAAACAGGCTTCATCTCAATTAATGATCCACGCTTGATGATCAGGGCCCAAAATTGAGAGAAATGTGTGGTCATGATAGACAAACGATTGGAAAAATATTTGGTGGTTGATTGATGGTGGAAATTGTGTAGATTTGAAATTTCAACTTTTGACGAAAAATGAAGGGATTGACTTTGTGGTTCAACGGTGTAAGATTATACATCGATGTCCAAATTTTTTGGAGTCTTGTAATCATATGAGGCTAAGATATGTTCCAAATTTAAGTTGTAGCTAACGGTGGGAAGTAGGTTAATTAAAAGGTCTAGATTTCAAAGGAGTTAGTAACTCGGTTATTTTCTAAAACCAGATAACTTCGCACTTAAGAAAGAGGCATCAATGTGGGGCACTCAAATCATGCTATTGGCCCATGATATGGATGATCTAAGTCACTCACACGAAGAAAAATATTTAATTACGACTAATCATCCACTTTCCTCACTCGATGGACATTAAAATCAAGGGCTGAGTGGCTTATTTGTTAATTAGGTCATTTATACTATGATCTAAAGGCTGAAATTCGACATATGTGGTTTATTTATGATAGATAGGCATGGTATAAAATTTCACATCAATCAGATTGTGGGAACCATGTAAACTAGAAATCAAGGACTGGTTTAAGGTGAGCCACTAACATTTTTGGGCACTCAAGATTTCACATTTATATGCATTGGATAACCACACAAATTTTAGGATAAGGGTTTACCACTAACATAATCAGTTTGGTATGGTTACTTCCTTTTCTAACTACATTCCTCGATCAATGGCTACGGATGCTTTTGAGTTCTGATCTCCATGATCGTGGGTCTTACTTGAAAATCTATCTATACGGCATTGTTATACACTTAAAATTACATTTAATTTTTGGACATATTCAAAAACTACCTATTCGATTGATTAGAAATTGCAAATTAGGAGATACAAGGGCATTATCGTAATTATCGAAAAAATGCGAGTTTTGAGAAATTTAACCATTCTACATCGTTTATAAAATTATTCTAAGAAATTTTTGTAAAGGGTCACCAATCAAAACTCTCACAGATGATCCGTTGTTTTTAAAATAAAGTAAATGCTCGATATTTAATTAAATTAAAATAAAATAATTTCTAAAAATTTTCAAATGAATCCTAAAAATTCAAGGCATTACATCAGCCAACATTCAATAAGAAAATTCTTCTCCAATGAGCCCTCAGTTGAAGAAGATTGTGGATCAATTCATTTGCACCATGTGTATAGTGATCAGTGCTAGTAAATTAATATTCTATTTTCATGAAATTTTAATCATGCAATGCCTAGTGTTATTTGTGCGAACCTTATGCTATCTTGCCTAGAATAATCTGCACCAACCATGTGCTATTATAAAAGACTATTTACTTAATATAGAATTTACATTGTTGTGCCTTTATTTTCAATAAATTATTCTGTTAATTAATGTAATTATCATTGGAGTACCTTTTAAAGACAGCCTGAGTCGTGTGAGCAAGGCCTTAGCAAATTAGTTGGGCCCCATTGTAATGTTTATGTGAAATCCTTCACGATCACCACCCTTGTGAACGTCACCCGCGTGCTCGACCCAGTCAGTCAGGAGGAGGACGCTCGTGTACTCACCACTTCGAAAGTTTAGAATGTTATTGGTTTGATCTCATTGCCTTCTTATTTTTTTTTTTTTATTGTGGAATTCCTTAAAGGGGGTAGGATGTCGTAAGAAATATATTTCAAAATTTGGAGTCACCACTAGTCACAATGAAGCTGTTGTGCAGGATGTCTTGCATTCTGTAGGTCAGAGTTGACCGAGAAATTTTAGGGTCGACCGGAACTCACTATGGTGTTCACGACTGACTGACTCATTATGAAGTTCACGATTAACCATCAGTTTTGTGCGAATTTTTGCACGAATAAGGGTATTTAAGCCCAGTTTTAGATTAGGGCTTTCTTAATATGAGTGTTTTCTCTCAAAGGGTAAGGGTTTTAGCTAAGGGAGAGGTTTTTTTTTACACTGTAAGGACTTGAGAAAGGATTTTCTCAAGGGATCTAGGGTTTTTTAGAGGTGCGCATCGCAAGAGGAGATCGGGTACATCTGTAGTTGAATAAGGTGAGTCTGTAAAACTTTAAGGTTTTTATTATAATGGATCTTTGTCGCTTTGTGCCGTGGTTTTTCCCGCAATGGTTTTCCATGTTAAATATTTTATGTTTTGTGGTTGCTTGTTTGGTTATTCTACTTTATTACTATTGTTCCAACTTCATTGTGTGTGCTTCCACAAAGCGCATTGTTCGACGGTTGTGTTAGATTCGAATTTCTAACACCCAGGGTGGATTTGAGTTTGTTGGGGGTTTGAATCCTAACAAAGTGGTATCAGAGCGTGGTTCAATCTACAACAAAGTGGTATCAGAGACAAATTAAGTTTCTTAGGTCAAATAACAATATGAAGTACAGAGAGGCGAAATTCATGAAATTCTGCAAGGAACAAGGCATCACAAGAAACTTTTCATCACAAGAAACTTTTCAACTCCAGGGACCCCACAATAGAACATGGTGGCATGAATAGAACTCTGTTGGAGAGGGTGAGAAGTATCAGGTTGCATGCGGGGCTGCTTAAGAGCTTCTATGCTCAAGCGGTTAACATGGCATGCAATATTATGAATTAGTCACCATCTACAGCCCTAGACTCCAAGGTTGCAGAGGAAGTCTAGACAGGTAAGGACGTTGATTACTCAGAATTGAGAATCTTTAAGTGTCTAACATATGTTTACATGTAGAGTGGACATAGGTTGAAGTTGGATCCAAAGTCTAGGAAGCGCATCTTTGTCGAGTATGAAATATGTGTCAATGCTACAAGCGAGATCCAGTTTCACAAAAGGTAATTATTAGCAGAGATGTTATCTTCGATGAAGCATTAATGCTAAAAACCAACAAGGATGTTGCAACAAGGTAGTTGGATACACATGATGAGACTAAGAAACTGTTGGTGCAGATGAAGCCAGTTGAGTAGATGACTGAAGGTGAAATCAACACTAGAATTATATTCGGGGGATATGGAGCTTCAGGTGGAGTTGTGGCCTATGTGGATTCAGACAATGCAGGTGATTTGGACAATAGGAGGTCCACTATAGGATTTTTTTTCACATTAGTAGGCAGACCAGTTTGTTGGAGATCTATGCTATAGTTTACCATAGTGTTGCCTACAATTGAGGCGAAATACATGATTGTGACGGAGGCGTTAAAGGAGGCATTGTGGTTGAAAGTTCTAATAGGAGAACTCGGGTTGAAGTAGGAGGCAATTTGGTTGCATTGTGATAGTCAAAGTGTTATTCATCTAACGATGAATCAGGTATATCATGCACGAACCAAGCACATCGACGTGAGCTTCCCACGATACGGGAGCTCATTACTTTAGGAGAGATCCAATTTCAGAAGATTCATATAAACGAGAATACCATGGACATGTTGACAAAGCCAGTGACCACAGAAAATATCAAACATTGCTTTGGCTTGATCAATCTTACTAGTTATTGATGAGATTGGGCACCCTTGCACATGGGTGCAAATGGAGCTGCGTTTCAGGTGAAGGGATGCAGGGAGCGGTCTACGCTCAAGGTGGAGGTCACACAGAAGTTCTTTAGGGTGACTTAGCAAAATGCAAGTCAAGGTGGAGATTGTTGTGCGAGGTGCCTTACATTCTGCAGGTGCAAAGTTCGGGGTTGATTGAGAAATTTCGGAGTCGACCGAAACTCACGGTGATGTTCACGGTCAATCGGAGAATTCCAGGGTTGACTGTGACTTGTTGTGTAGTTCACGGTCGACCATCGGTCGATCATGGTGCAACCATTTTGTGTGGATTTGCATAAATAAGGGTATTTAAGCCCAATTTTAAATTAGGGCTTTCTTAATATGAGTGTTATGAGTGTTTTCTCTTAAAAGACGAGTTTTTGCTAAGGGAGAGGGTTTTCTACACTTGTAAGGGCTTGAGAAGGGATTTTCTCAAGGGATCTAGGGTTTCCTAGAGGTACACATTGCAAGAGGAGATAAGGTACATCTGTAGTCGAATAAGGTGAGTCTGTAAAACTCTTAAGTTTTTGTTTATTATAATGGATCTTTATCACTTTGTGTTGTGATTTTTTCCACATGGGTTTTCCACATTAAATACCTTTTGTGTTCTGTGGTTGCTTGCTTGATTATTTGGTTATTTTATTTTATTGTTATTATTTCAACTTTGTTGTACATGCTTCCGCAAGGTGCGCAGTTCAGTTGGGGCTCTGAATCCCAACTCAAGTTATCGAATCTACAGTCGGGTAGAAACTGTAGAATCACTTAGGGGTTAAAGAATCGCAAAATTCTCCAACTTAAGTTACTTCTATAATTGGTCGGTTACTATAGGTTCTGGATAAGGGTCTCGATGATAGAAGAGGAAGGGGTTAGGTACTATAATTTGCTCATACGATGTGTGGCCTCTATTCTACAGGGTTCACAACTTTTTTAGGTGATTTAATAATGTTGCAGAATTTCATAACTAGTCATGCTTTGTACGGTCCCTCAAGGGGGACTAGGCAAACGAATAAAGGACCCTAGCCTAACTTTGACTCAAACTGCCAGCGGGGTCCCATGTAAATGGTCCATTTGTTTTTTTTTTTTTCAATCCCGAATGTCCTACACATATGAGATGTCAGTGTAGTGGACAGGTTGGGATAACACTGAGTTTTGTCAGGCCGTGACTATGGGGCCTACCTTAATGTATGTAGTATATATTCGTCATTTTATTACATGAGCCCAAAAATGAAATAGATCCAAATTCAGGTGGACCACACCACAGGAAACAGTAGGGATTGAGTTCCCACCATTAAAAACTTCTCGTGGGCTACGAGCTACAAAAATTTTGGTTCAAGACCATATATTTATTTTCCCTTCCTCCATAAAATTTTGACCCAGATGCTAGAAAACATTAGTGGGCCCAGCAAGTTTTTAATTATGAGTGTTCAATCCCCTCTACGGGTTTACTTGAGTCTTGGATTTATTTCATTTTTGGGCTCATACCTAAAATGATTTGGTAAAATGGCTGGACAGGCGTGGACAAAACCCATGCATCAGGGGACACAGATTTTGTCTTGCCCTGCCCGGACGCATTACCGTTTGGGCAGACCTGTGGAGGCGCCCACCATAATGTATCCGTTTATCCACTCTGTCCATCCATTTTATGAGATCATTCTAGGATATGGGCCCACAAAGAGGCAGATTCAACGCTCAAGTGGGCCCAAAAAGAGGCAGATCCACGCTAATGTAGTGATGACGTCACCTGGTTCCCATCACTATTTGGTGTGGCCCACTTGAGCATTGGATCTTCCTCCTTTTTAGGGTCATACCTTAAAATGATCTTATAAAATGGATGGACGAAGTGGATCACGGTGGGCCCCTCCATAGGTCTGCCGGGATGGTAATGCATTTGGGCAAGGGCAGGATGCAATCCATGTCCTACATCAGGGTGGCCCACATAGCCCCTGCTTGGACCGAGTCCGGGGGAGCACGCAATCTGCTTCCACAGTAGACACACAGCTTTTATTTCCACAGGCCCCACATAACTCCGCGCGTTTGGAGTCTCTTGGACTAGGCACGGTTCGGGTCAATCCCCGGATCCAATGAGGTGGGTAGATCCCTAACTGTACCTATGTGGAAAGGGCATAATTCGGTTGTCGATAATAGTAAAAAATAGCCATATTTGACCGTTAGATCACTCGGAAAAAAAAGTGTCAAGCAAAAATTTGATTGTTCATAACAGTCGGCAAAAATTTAACCGTCCATGCCGGTTGACAAATATTCGACGGCCTAAAATGGCTGGAATTCTAAGAAAATTCCATGAGTTTCGGTAGGAAAATTCTAACACTATGATGTATGTTCCTTACATCCACACCGTCCATCCATTTTAACAGCTTATTTAGGGCATGATCTCCAAAATCAAGAAGATCCAAATCTTAGGTGGACCATACTACCATTAAAAAATTCATGGGCCACTAGAATGTTTATTTGCCATCCAACCTGTTGATAAGGTCACAAAGTAACCACACAAATATCAGCTTATCCAAAGCTTTTATGGCCCGTGTGAAATTTTTATTTGTCCATTACTACTATTTCCTTGTATTATGGTCCACCTGATATTTGGATCTGCTTCATTTTGGGATCATGCCCAAAGATGAGTTTTCAAAATAGATGAACGGCATGAATGTAAGGCACATACATCACTTTGGGCCCATCAGTCAGGGATCCACCAAAACAAACAGGAACTAGAGTACATGCTAAGCTGGACCAATAAAGTGATCTACAAACAAAAAAATCATGTTGGAGCGATCCAGATTCATGGGAATTAATAATACGAATCCGGATCATCTGCTTGGTAACAACAGGATTTTCTTGTTTGCCAACCACCTGATTGGTCCAGCTCGGTGACCAATTAGGTAGTTGACAAACAGGAAAATCTTGATGAAGCCTAGCAGAACATATACAATGGAAAACAGGTGGTACCCATAAAATCATCCCATCATTTCTTATTACTGAACTCTTCATGAATCCACTCTATATATTTCTCTCCTGACTTTGGTTTTCCTGCATTCACAAACTCTACAATGGAGCTCTCTCCTATGAGCCTATGGGCATTTTGGTTATTCCTCCTCTCTTCCATTCACCTTCCATGCTTATTCGGATCTGCTCCTCACTTCTCCAACAAAACTGATCGCCTTGCTTTGCTACATATCAAGGATCTGATAACCGACGGTCCTCTCCATTCCTTGAGCTCCTGGAACCAAACTCTCCACTTCTGTCACTGGCAAGGAGTCACATGCGGTAGTCGCCGCCATCCTCAAAGGGTCACCGCCTTGAACCTCACAAACAAGAACTTGGTGGGCCCCCTATCTCCCTTCATAGGGAACCTCTCCTTCCTCAGGATAATCCATCTCGCAGACAACAGCTTCAACGGCCCGATTCCAGAAGAGATGGGCCGGTTGTTCCGCTTGCAGCTTCTCGGTATGTACAATAACACCTTCACCGGAGAAATACCAGCAAATCTGACCCACTGCTCACAACTCAAAGTCCTTTTTCTTCACCGGAACCGGCTTATGGGGAGGATTCCAGCTGAGCTTGGCTCTCTATTGAAGCTCTCCAAATTGGACCTTGGTGACAACAGTTTTACAGGAAGCATCCCACCTTCGCTGGGAAACCTTTCGTCTCTCACTTATCTTTTTCTCTCAGTAAACAGTCTGGAGGGCAGCATCCCAGACGATCTCAGTCAGTTGGAGAGGTTAACCTTACTTTACCTCAGTCAAAATGAACTGTCAGGTAGGATTCCGCCCCAGCTATACAATCTCTCCTCTATTAACTTTTTGGACGTGGGATCCAACAGATTCAATGGAAATCTTCCACCCAACTTAGGCCTCACTCTTCCTAATCTCCAAAAGCTTTATGCCGGAGGAAACCAATTCACAGGACCCATACCAGTTTCATTATCCAATGCTTCCGGACTTGTACTTGTTGAGCTTGAAGACAATAGCTTTAGCGGATCTGTGCCTATGAATTTTGGAAGCCTCGAGGGTCTCTCCACGTTACGTTTGTGGGGCAATAAACTTGGAACTGGGAAAGCTGGTGATTTGAGTTTTCTCGATTCTTTGACCAATTGTAGTAGCTTACAAGTACTCGACGCAGGCATGAACCGTTTCTACGGTGAGTTGCCTGACTCCATAGCTAATCTTTCCACCCAACTGAAAGGACTACTGTTAGACGACAATAACATGATATTCGGAAGCATCCCATCTGGGATTCAGAATCTTATCAGCTTAACAGTTCTGGTTATGCGCCATAACTTTCTGACAGGTACAATTCCCATTGGTGTTGGGAGGCTTAACGAGCTGAGGGAACTTCACTTGAATACAAATGAATTATCAGGCCAAATTCCGTCTTCCTTAGGCAACATCTCCCAATTGTACTTCCTCAATTTATCTAGAAACAATCTATGGGGGAGCATACCTTCAACTCTTGGTAATTGCATAAACCTGCAATTCATATACCTCTATGATAATAACTTCAGCGGTGCCTTGCCCAAACAACTTTTCAGCTTTCCATCTTTGATTGAACTTTACATTGGAAATACCTCTTTTACCGATTCTCTCCCACTGGAAGTTGGTTACTTGACAACTCTCTCCGCATTGAGCGTTTCAGATAACAAGTTATCAGGAGAAATTCCAAGCTTGCTAGGCAACTGTCTTAGTCTTGAGTATCTTGGGTTGGATGGGAACTTCTTTCAAGGATCAATTCCTCCAACATTTACTGCTCTAAGAGGCCTTCAATCCCTTGATCTTTCACACAATAACTTGTCTGGGGAGATTCCAAAATACCTGGAGAAGCTTGCTTTACATTCTCTAAATCTATCCTTCAATGATTTCGAGGGTGAGTTACCAAAACAAGGGGTCTTTAGAAATAGTAAAGCTTTGTGGGGGTATTCAAGAATTAAAATTGCCTCCCTGCTCTAGCCAAGCTTCCAAGAAACGGGAAAAGTCTCTTGCTTCAAAAGTAAAAATCTCATTAGTTGTTCTAGTCCCGTCTCTTATTTTACTATCATGTTTCTTCGCCACTCTTTGTTGGATGAGAAAGTCGAGAAGGAAACCTTTTGTTGCGACTTCTACGGAGGGTCCTTTTGTGAACGTGTCTTATGCAGAACTCTTTAAAGCAACAGATGGGTTCTCTTCTGCTAATTTGGTCGGCACCGGAAGTTTTGGCGCTGTCTATAAAGGGATTCTAGATCGTGTTGGAACTATGGCAGCAATAAAAGTCTTCAACCTTCAACGACAAGGAGCTCTGAGGAGTTTCATGGCTGAATGCGAAGCCTTGAGAGACATTAGGCATCGGAATCTTGTTAAGATCATAACTTGTTGCTCAAGCATTGATTTTAAGGGCAATGATTTTAAAGCTCTAGTTTACGAGTACATGCCCAATGGAAGTCTAGAGAAGTGGCTGCACAGAGATGTTCATGACCAGCTGAGAAGGAACTTGAATTTTACTCAAAGGCTAAAGATATCTATAGATGTGGCTTCTGCACTGGATTATCTACATAATCATTACCAAACGTCAATCGTTCATCGAGATTTAAAACCGAGCAACATTCTTCTTGATGATGATATGATTGCTCATGTGAATGATTTCGGGCTAGCCAAGTTCTTATCTGAAGTTGCTCAAACTAGCTAAATTGGAATGAAGGGATCTATTGGGTACATCGCTCCAGGTAACAATTTTATCTATTTCCTTTCAAAATACTTAGATCATGTTACACATACATATATTTATATTTATATGTGTACACACATATGGGCGTGTGTAGGGAAATGGTACTATGAGGTCGACCTCTTCTCATGAGATTGAGTTATATGGGCTCTACCGTGATGTGTGTCAGACATCCACACTGCATTTGGTGGGTCCCCTCTAGGTTATGGGATATTTCAAAAATCAGCCATATCCGGAACTCAAGTGGTGGCCATACCATCTTAAACTATGTCAAATCATGCTTAAAACATCTAAAAGCACTTAGTGTGTCCACCTAAGTTTTGGATATAGCTGAAACTTGGTGTGACCCCTCATCCAAGTGGGCCACAAACAATGGATGGGCTGGATGTGTGAACCACATCTCAATGGGCCCTATAAACAATCATAAAGGTTTCAATGGGTGGGTATCCACTCTCAACTGTTGTCTGTAATGTGGCCCACCTGATTGTGGATTGGCCTGATTTTTAAGTCCAAGGCCCACCATGGAAGGGTGCATCCAACTGATGGGGTGGATGTCCATTACAAATAACAGTGGGGCACCACACAGCTCGACCTCATGGGAAGCTTCCCATGAGGTCGTCCTCAATAGTACCTTTTCTTATATGTGCATGTGCGTGTGTGTGGATATCCAACTAGTTGGGTGTAGGACCACCATGGTGTTTGTAACTTTGTATAACATCAACCCACACTTAATAAGGTATTTCCACAATGCAATTGAGACCCAAAAAATAAAGTAGATCAAATGATTAGATAAGTTCACATAATAGAAACCAATGAATAACTGCAAAAAAATTAAAAAAAAAAAAAAAAAAAACTCCACATTCATATTGGCCGTACACCTAATGGTGGGATGAACCTGATTTTTGGGGTGTTCTATTTTCTTGGTGGGATGATCATGCTGGACAGTTGAGATGTCATGTTGCAGGGGGAAGTTGCATGTCAACCATTTCCAAATGGTATTCTAGCCCCACACGTGACTACTTCGGTGTGTGGGACAAGGTAGCCCCTTGCATGAAGATAACCACGTGCAAAAGGCCGGTCCACTCATTTAGAGCAGTTTTGAGAGGGATGGCAAATATATTCATTCAAGTCACACATTTAGGGCCTGTTTGGTTGGCATATGGAAACCTGTTTCTAGCTTAAAATATGATTTCCAGCAAAATCCAATTTTAACCGGTATGCTTGTGATACCTATTTCCAGTTGTGATATGTGTTACATAAAAATTATGACAGTAACTCAGATGTTCACTTCACGATTGAGGAGCTATGTCAACTGATGCTAGAAATCTGATAGCAAAAATGCCAATTACTTATTCAAATAGAATATTCACTTTATCTCTCTCAAAATTTAACCTTTGATATTATGTGTATCTAAATGATTACTTACATTCCAATATGAGTTGTATAAATTACAGAGTATGTGATGGGTAGTAAAGCATCTACACAAGGAGATGTTTACAGCTATGGAATCCTTCTATTGGAGATGATCACCGGAAAGGGGCCAACTGATGGATGAAATGTTTAAAGACAATCTAAGCCTTCATCATTATGCTAAGTTGGCTTTGCCAGAACGCGTAACGGAGATTGTTGATCCACAACTGCTCGTAGATGAAGCTGAAGTAACTCAATTCAATGGAAGACATATTAATACAAGAAATAGAATCCATGACTGCTTGATTTCAATGGTCAAAATTGGTGTGGCGTGTTCTGCAGAATCTCCAAGAGAACGAATGGGGATGAGGGATGTTGTTGCAGAAATGCATGCAATCAAGGAGTTGTTTCTTGGGGCTAGGATTCACTAAGATGGAGAGGCTAGGTCGCAAATATTAGATGAAGGTTTGTCTTACCTCAGTCATTAGGAAGTCATTATTAATGGTTATGTTGAGAAAGATTTCAAAATAAAATGAGTTGTTGAATACTTTTCCAAACAAGCTCTGGATATATTTAGTCTTGGCTTAAGAGTGTGCTTGCGTTGATATTAAATATATGAGAAGACGTGTTTCTTTTTCTTTCCTCATCTTGTGTTAGACTAAGGGAGATTGTATCATGAATTTAATAAGAACAAGACACCATCTTATTATAAGAAAAATGATTTGGGTTAGTAAGATGTTTGATCGCTAACATATTTTATGCAAAAGTCTTAAGAGTTATTTTTTAAAACCCACCTACCTTTAGGGTCATTTTCAAATACACTTATGATTTTAAAATACCTATAAAAACTTGCCTGCCTCTTAAAAAGAGAGTGAAAAAATAGCCTATTTGGCTTTAAGACCGAAAAGAATTGTGAAGGCCGGCAAAAGTTCATTTTGCCTTTAATGCCATTCATATTCACGATTGGACCCCTATTGTTTAGGGCGAGCATTCATGAGAGTTTATGGGGCCCATAGAAGTGATTAACGCTGTCCATTTGTTTCATAAGCCCATTTTAGGCCCTGAGCTCAAAAAATGACGCAATCTAAATCATAGGTTGGGCCTAGAAAGTTTTTAATGAGGTCAATCTTTGGACCGTGAAATGAATCTGTCTGGTGTGGTCCGCTTGAACATTGCATCTGCTTCTTTTTTGGGTCATGCCTTAAAATAATGGGAGCGGATTAGGTGTTACCTAAGTAACACCTTAGTGGGTGTTACCCTTATTGTGTGGCCCACTTTGATGATGTGTTGTATATCTAAGCTATCCATCCATTTCTCTAGCTCATTTTAGGACGTGGTCCAAACATTAAGGAGATTCAAATCTCATGTGGACCACTTTCCTAATGTTTATTTTCAAAACTTAGAGGGGCATTCTCAACCATAAAATTTTCAATTTCTCGTCAAAAGGCCAAAAAAGATGAGCTGGACGAGAAATTGAACTTTTAGTAAAATAGCCACAACTCAGGGTTATAGCAGTAAAAATCCCCCATCCAAGTCTAGGTATCAAACAGTACAACCGGGGCCTCACCAAACACAGTGCAACCCCGACAGTGGAGCCCACCTTGATGCATATATTGTATATCCCCGCCGTCTAACCTTTTGATAACATCACGAAGGCCCGAATGAAGAGAGACAAATATCATCTTGATCTAAACTTTTTGTGGCTCTCAAGAAGCTTTTAATGGTCAAACACCACGGTTTCCTGTGTTTTGGTCCATCTGAGATTCAAATCTCGCTTAAAGTTAGGGTCCATGCCCCAAAATAATTTGGAAAAGATAAATGGACGGTGTGGATATACAATACATACATCAAGGTGGACCCCACGGTCAGGGCAACACCATCTTCGGTGAGACGGGGGTCAAACCTAATCCACTCCGGCCCCATTCCTGCGGATACCGATTGCATACTGTCATGATCAATAGCGAGGTCGCTATTAGGTGGGGCCCACCTTGATGTTTGTGAGAAATCCTGACCATCCAGCTATGAGGTGTTTTTTACTATTATTATTAGCACAGTAGCATTCTTTCCTGCATTAGTTGCTGTTTTTCAATGAGCCAGCCTGTTCATTCTATGACTATGCAAAACTACATCCAATGGGCCTAGATCAGTATTAAGACTCTTTATTTCAGGGCACAGTACATCCATGGTAGGGCAGATCTTCTACATGTGTGCCCCATCTATGGGGCAGTAACACCATATACTCTCTTTCCTATTTCCCACATCAAAGCACTGGATCCTGCTATTTTAATGAGCAAAACGAAACAATGTTGTGACAACATCAACGCATACAATCCACCGGCATCATGCTGCCAACAAACAGCATGTTTCAAGATTTACGTTGTGTACTCTGCATTTATTTTAACATAATCGTAGCTCAGATCGCATCCCCACGCACAGCTATTTCCTTGCCCGCTTCCTGTCCAACCAAAACAACCACGAGGGAACATCAAGCATGGAAAACAATCAATGTCAGAGGCATCTCCAAGCAAAAGATAGTGTGGGTAAAGGCAAGGTCGCGGAATTCTACGACTCTTTGATGGTTACAAGTGGTGGGATTAGCCAATTATCTACAGAGATATTTTGTTGGTGAATGGATACAGCATTGCGGTGAGAACAAGGATTCGGACATCAGGAGGGCTATACTGAGCAAAAATGAGGAAAAGAAAGAAATTCAGATTGCAGAATGAAGAATGATATAGTGTAATTGTACAGAGAGCCATCCAAGCACACATGCCTGTGCAATAAAGCTCATGTACATGGTATACATGTGCCATAATGGCAGGATAGGTCTGAGATCCAATCCATTCGTCAGAACGGCACCACTAAATTGATGCCCTGGCCCAAGAATAATGTTCATCCACTGGTCAGGTTAGCCATAGTTTGCAAAACAAATATATAGCTCCGAAAAAGAAAAAGAAAAAAAAAAAACCTTGGTTGAAGTTTTATAACCCATCCACCTGTTGCCAACATTGGGGCCCACGTGCTGATTTGATCACATTTATTTTTGGGAAAACATGTAGAAGGCCAGACCAACCTGATGGATGGATTGGATCTCGCACTTATGTGCCATGCTGGCACATGCGTTGCATGTACAAGAGCTTTAGCCACACGTGTGAGAACTTGCAAAGCTCATTGTACAGAATTGATAAGAAAAACTTCAAAATTATCAAATTCACTTGGATGCTAGCCATAGACAGGAACCATGATCTGCGAGGTTTGTGGGGTCCATCCAGACGTATCGTGTTTGAAAGAAAATTGCATGCGACTTATAGTAGACCACACAAAGAAGAGATCCCTATGAAGTTCTTTTGATCATTAAACACGAATTTGGGCAGCATTTGCAGGTTAGATGAATCTTGTGCATGTCTATGACCCTGCACCTGTATGACTGTTCTTCAGAGTTTGAAATTAGAAACGTGGGTTTCAAGAAGTTCACGCTGTGGAGAATGGAGATTATTTAGCATTATCGACCAGATTTTGGATTTGGCTAGTGTTGGATGAATCATGTGCATGTCTACAATCCTGCGCATGTATGACTGTTCTTCAGAGTATGAAATTAGAAATGTGAGTTTCAAGAAGTCTGGTGACGCAGGGAGGACGTGGTAGGTCGATCACCGTCTCCCTAACCGATAGTTTCTCGAATCCACGAGAAGAAATAAGAGATAAAAAGAGGAAATAAATTCCGAATAATTGAATAATTGATAATTGAATGAATAAAAACGGAATTACAATGCATATAAATAGGAAACTAAACCCTAGGTAAAGTATCAAAATCCAACTCCAACTAAAACTCCTAGAAAACGCAACTTACTATAAATAGTAAACTTACTATTTATAGAAGTCGTTCAATCCTACTAGAACTCTTGGTTTTCGGCCAAAAATAGAAAGTTTTCAAACGGCCTCAACTACGCTGTTCTACGAAATATTCTAAGCCCTTTTTATGTTGGGCACTAACTCTAAAACCATACGGATGCAAAGTTATGATCGAATTAAAACTTACTATAAATAGTAAAAACGAAAATAAACTAGCCTAATGACCGTCGATACGGTCGATTCTCGCGATTCCGGATTGGGCAACCCGGCGTAGCAGGGTTGGTTGGCTAAAGTAGCTCGAGCTACCCCAAATTGATATATTATACGTCCCGTAACTCATTCCGGATTGTGAGATACGACCGATTCACGGTCCTGACGGTCCGGATCACTTTCGGCCCCGTCCGGTCTTCTTTTGGTCCATCTGGCCCATGAAATAGTCAGCGACCCGTCCTACATCAGTCTCCTCCACTTCGAAAGAACTCGACCCCGAGTTCTCGTCCAGCTTTGGTTCATGATATTCGTACAGATCCGCCACGTTGAAAGTCCTTGAAATCTCCATGTCATCTGGAAGATCAACAACGTAGGCATTGTCATTGATCTTGCGAATGATCGGTACCGGTCCAATCTTCTTGTGTTTCAACTTGTTGTAGGTCCCGGTAGGAAATCGCTCTTTACGTAGATGGACCATCACCTGATCACCTATTTCGAATACTTTGGCGCGCCGATGCTTGTCGGCCGCTTCTTTGTACTTCTCGTTCGAAGCCTGTAATTTGTTGCGCACGTCTGCATGTATGTCCATGATTCGGTCTGCCATATGTTCAGCTGTAACGCTCATGCCCGGAAGCTTGGGCAGGGGAACCAAATCGAGTGTGTGACGAGGCACGCACCCATAAACAATCTGGAATGGAGACTTTCCTGTCGATCGGTTTACCATGTTGTTGAATGCAAACTCTGCTTGAGCCAGGGCCATGTCCCACTGCTTCGGTTTGTCACCTGAAAGGCAACGGATGAGATTTCCCAATGTGCGGTTGACGACCTCAGTCTGTCCATCTGTTTGTGGATGATAAGCACTGCTGAAGTGAAGTCGTGTACCGAACCGATTCCACAAGGCTCGCCAAAAGTGGCTAACGAACTTTGTGTCCCGGTCTGAAGTGATCGTCTTAGGAATACCATGTAGTCGCACAACCTCTCTGAAGAAAAGGTTCGCAACATGTATCGCATCAAAGGTCTTCTTGCACGGGATGAAGTGTGCCATCTTGGAGAATCGGTCTACCACCACGAACACTGAGTCCATGCCGCGTTGTGTTCGTGGGAGCCCTAATATAAAATCCATAGATAAATCCTCCCAAGGGGCATCTGGCACGGGTAATGGCGTGTAAAGACCTGTATTTTGAGATTGTCCCTTAGCGGTTTGACAAATATGACATCATTGTACCGCCCTGCCAACATCACGAGCAAGTTGCGGCCAGTAATACCGCTCTTCCACCATCGCTCGAGTCTTATCTCGTCCTAGATGACCGCCGAGGCCACCGCCATGCAGCTCGATAATAATCTTGTCCCGTAACGAACTCTGCGGAATGCAAAGTCGATTTCCTTTGAAGAGGAAACCATCTTGAATTAGGAGATCACTCGGGTGACCCTCTTGGCACTTTTTCCATGCATCTGCAAAATCCTCGTCGTCGGCATAAAGTTCCTTGAGGCAGTCGAACCCGATCACCTCACTGCTTACTGTAATAAGAAGGGATGCACGTCGGCTTAGTGCATCTGCCACCTTGTTCTGCTGCCCTGATTTGTGTTTCAGAACGAACGTGAATTCCTGTAAAAACGAAATCCATCTAGCATGCATACGATTCACGTTAGTCTGAGTATTGATAAATTTTAAGGCCTGATGATCAGTGTACAGTATAAATTCCCTTTGAATAAGATAATGGCGCCAATGGCGCAGTGCTTGAACCACTGCATATAATTCAAGTTCATAGGTCGACCACTTCTGTCGTGCGTCGCTGAGTTTCTCACTGTAAAAGGCAACCGGCCTGCCCTCCTGAGAAAGGACTCCCCCAATGCCGACAATAGATGCGTCGCATTCTACCTCAAATAGCTTGTCGAAATTAGGGAGTACCAGAACCGGGGTAGTGGACAACCGATGTTTAATTTCTGCAAAGCTCTTCTCAGCCCCTTCGGTCCATTGAAACGGACCCTTCTTCATACAGTCGGTAATCGGCGCGACGATACTGCTGAAGTTCCGCACAAATCGACGATAGAAGGTCGCCAACCCATGAAAACTTCGTACCTCATGAATGTTTGTCGGAGTCGGCCAATCCCGAATAGCTCGTACCTTTTCTTCGTCCACTCGGATACCCGTGGACGACACGATGAACCCCAGAAACAATAATTGATCAGTTAAGAAGCTACACTTTTTCAGATTTAAGTATAGCTTGTTGTCGGCCAACACTTGTAGCACTTTTCTGATGTGGGTCATGTGCTCCGTTTCATCCTGACTGTATATTAGAATGTCGTCAAAGTAAACGACAACGAAACGGCCAATGAACGGCTTCAACACTTGGTTCATTAAACGCATGAAGGTGCTTGGTGCGTTGGTCAAACCGAAGGGCATAACCAGCCACTCATATAGCCCTTCCTTGGTCTTGAAGGCCGTTTTCCACTCGTCACCTGGCCTAATACGGATTTGATGGTATCCACTCCGTAAGTCCAGTTTCGAGAACACCTTGGAGCCCTCGAGCATGTCCAGCATGTCATCCAACCGCGGTATTGGAAATCGATATTTAACTGTTATTTTATTGATTGCGCGGCTATCGATGCACATACGCCATGTTCCGTCCTTCTTTGGGGTAAGGAGTGCCGGAACGGCACACGGGCTCATGCTCTCCTTAATAAGACCCTTAAGGATCAGTTCCTCCACCTGTCCCTGTAGAATTTCACACTCTTTTGGACTCATCCGATAGTGCGGTCGGTTGAGTAGACTGGACCCTGGGATAAGGTCGATGTGATGTTGTATGTCTCGCATGGGAGGCAACTCATCTGGTAACTCTGCAGGCCAAGTACTTCGAAATTCTTCTAGCAGCGGTTTAAGGCGTTGAGGAATATTAGAGGATCCTGGCTCCTCGCCTTTTACCATAACCGCATAAATCTCGCCCGTTTCCTTTGATTCCTTAACAAACTCGCGAATGGTAAGGAGAGAGTTCCCCTCCACTTTAGAAGCTTCAGGGTGTTTGTCTGGTGTCATAGGGGCCAAAACAATTTTCCGACCATCCTTGGTGAACATGTATATGTTTTCCCGTCCACTGTGGGTCACATCTCGATCCGATTGCCATGGCCGCCCAAGTAACATGTGGCAGGCTTCCATGTCAACCACATCACAGAGGACCTCGTCCTTATAGCTTTTACCAATGGAAAACGAAATAATGCATTGATGAGTTACCTTGGTTTCGTTCACCTTCTTGATCCAGCCGATAGAGTAAGGGGTAGGGTGCTTCGTCATAGGCAGATGTAACTTATCCACCATAATTCTCGAGACAATATTTTCGCTACTCCCACTGTCTATGATCACGTCACAGACTTTGCCCTGCACGGTGCACTTTGTGCGAAAAATATTATGTCGTTGCGGGTGCACTTCCTTCCTGGGGGCGTAAAGTAGTCGTCTTACTACTAGCGATTCCCCATGATCTTCAGTCAGCCAATCGACATCTTCTGTGTCCCCCTCTTCGGCCTGTTCCAATTCAGGGTTGTCTTCTGTTGACTCGCCTTCCACGCCGCCTTCATTCGTAGTTAAGTGTGCTGCAGGGCGTTGGGGGCAAGCGTTCGACCAGTGACCTGGTTGGCCACAACGGAGACAATGGTCTGGTCTTGGCCGACCATATGGGTTGGGGATCCTGCTGGAACCTGCTATAGTGGGAGCTGTACGTTGAGGTCTTGAGGAACCGCTTCCCCCGTCCCGGTTCGTGACCGTAGGAGGTTGAGGACGCCCTCCTATAGGCTCCTTGCCTTTGGCCAGCGTTGTATCTTGAGTGGGTCCGGTGTTGGGATTTCGTGTTGCCGGATAGGGTCGAGCAGGGGGCCGTGACAACTGTGTTTCTGCTCGAGTGGCCAATTGGTTGGCCTCACTCAACGTCCATACCGGATGCATCTGGACTCGATCCTGGATTGCAAATCGCAATCCACCAATGAATCGTGACACCTGTTGTGCCTCTGATTCCGATAAATTATTCCGTGTAGCCAATCGTTGGAATTCTTCAAGATATTCGGCTACGGTTCGATTTCCCTGACGACAATTTTGGTATTGTTGGAACAAAATTTGTTCATAGTCGCTAGGGAGGAATCGAGCTCTAAGAAGTTGTCTCATTCTAGGCCATGTTCGGATGGGTGCCTTATTCTGACGGGCGCGGGAAACCTGTAGGTTTTCCCACCATGCTGAAGCACCGGATTTAAATTTATAAGCAATTAGTTTTACCTTCTTGTCGTCCGGCACTTCCATATAGTCGAAGTATCGCTCGACCTCTGCCAGCCAGTCGAGGAACTCTTCTATTCGAAGTAGGCCATTAAAGCTGGGAAGATCAGCTTTGCCCCGATAGTCTCATTCTGCTCGTTCCACACGCTCATTCCCTAGCGCAGGTCGTCGTACCAAAATGTCTTCGACCTCATCATCGCTTGGTTCTGAATCGTCTGGTGTAGCCCTACGATTATCCACCTGGGGTGCTCTACGGACAAAATGATTGTCCCGTATAGCAACGGTTGGTGGTTGTTGGTCGCCTTGGGCTCGAAGCGGAGCTAGCGATGCTGCAATCTGGTCGAGGGTCGCCTGTATACCTTGCAGGATCAACCGGTTCTCCCGTCGTGCTGCTTCGAATGCTGCCTCGAAGGCTGTCGCCGTTAGATAGTCCCTTGGAGCACCGTCCTTAGGATGAGAATCCAACCCTTCATTAGAGGCCATCGTCCTGAGGAAGAAACCTCTCTCTGATACCAATGACGCAGGGAGGACGTGGTAGGTCGATCACCGTCTCCCTAACCGATAGTTTCTCGAATCCACGAGAAGAAATAAGAGATAAAAAGAGGAAATAAATTCCGAATAATTGAATAATTGATAATTGAATGAATAAAAACGGAATTACAATGCATATAAATAGGAAACTAAACCCTAGGTAAAGTATCAAAATCCAACTCCAACTAAAACTCCTAGAAAACGCAACTTACTATAAATAGTAAACTTACTATTTATAGAAGTCGTTCAATCCTACTAGAACTCTTGGTTTTCGGCCAAAAATAGAAAGTTTTCAAACGGCCTCAACTACGCTGTTCTACGAAATATTCTAAGCCCTTTTTATGTTGGGCACTAACTCTAAAACCATACGGATGCAAAGTTATGATCGAATTAAAACTTACTATAAATAGTAAAAACGAAAATAAACTAGCCTAATGACCGTCGATACGGTCGATTCTCGCGATTCCGGATTGGGCAACCCGGCGTAGCAGGGTTGGTTGGCTAAAGTAGCTCGAGCTACCCCAAATTGATATATTATACGTCCCGTAACTCATTCCGGATTGTGAGATACGACCGATTCACGGTCCTGACGGTCCGGATCACTTTCGGCCCCGTCCGGTCTTCTTTTGGTCCATCTGGCCCATGAAATAGTCAGCGACCCATCCTACATCATCTGGGCTATGGAGAATGGGGATTATTTAGTATTATCAACCAGATTTTGGATTTGGCTAGTGTTGGATGAATCATGTGCATGTCTACGACCCTGCACATGTATGACACTGTTCTTCAGAGTATGAAATTAGAAATTTGGGTTTCAAGAAGTTCAGGCCATGGGGAATGGGGATTATCAAGCATTATTGACCAGTCTTGGATTTGGCTAGTGTTGGAGGAGTTCATTGTATTCCCCTCACGAGGCTAGTAGCAGGTGATATCGGCCAGAGGGTTACAACTGATCTTGGCTGGAGCTTGTGCAGACCAGAGACTTCTGATAAAGACTTGGATTCAGGCCCAGCCCATCAAACAAATTCTATGCTCAACAATCTATCTGGGCTGTTCTGATTGTCAGGCCTTTAGGACCTGCTTGGGCTTGCTCATGGGCCATTTGTAATCCAACTAGGGAAGGAATTTCTAGATGATCTCTGTAATAAGCATCTCCATCTTGCTTTTATTAATTAATTTTCCAAAAATTGAAAAAAAAAGAAAAAAAAGAGGAAAAAATAAAAAATAAAATTGAAACTTACCAACAGATATATGAATTCCAACAGTGCCATGAGTCTCTCCCGCCTCCTGCCGGAGATAACTGCTAGCTGCAGCCCTGAGAAACCCTCTAGATTCTTAGCAAATAGCAACATGATTAAAGAGAGTGAACAGATAATGAGAAGTGTAAAATAAAGCAGATGACATCCTTTAGTCCCTCGTTGTCACATAAGGATTTGTTTAATCTAATCCCAGATTAACCCCAAAATATTTTCCTATGGAAGCACACCTATGCCATCCACATCACATCTGCTACATGCATGAGGTGCAGAAAGAGAGAGTGCTATTTTTTTTAGCCAAGTCATGGATGTCTCAACAATTTCATTATTTCAGTCATTTTAGTATTTCAACAGTATTTTCTATTCATCCAAGAAAAAGGACCCGTAGGTCGTTATCAAAGCCATGGACACATAAATATTTCTGAGCAACTACAAGTGCAGTGGATAACTTAAATAAGAAGAGGAAAAGATTGGGGCCCCGAGTGGGCCAGCTTGATCGGTACTTTGAGGTTTTGCTATATTCTTTAGCTGTAGTTCAGGGGCCTTCAGGAAATTCCCCAATTTGAGGGAGATTGGATATTTACGCTGCCCCAGATTGCATTGCTTATCCCATTTCAATTCGGAGCAGAGAAAGCAGAGGAAACGGAGCCCACCTAATGTATGATCTTCTGCTCTGAAACGGCAATGCAGAGAGGTCCTACTTACTCACAAAAAAGCACCTAGAAATTCATTAGTCTAACCACCCAGTACCAACTTATCACCTTATAAATTCATCAGATATACAAATGATTTGACTGGGTCATTTCTCTCCTAGTTTTGGCTCCCTATCTAGTTTTCAGTGTAATGGAATTGGTTGATTCTTTAGGCTTGTTTGGATAAAATCCAAACTGGAAAATGCGCTGAGTTTGCATTGACAAAACATTTTTGCCAGTTTGGTAAGTAGCAGATGTTGCTGCAAAAGTGTTGGCATATTTGCTTTCCCATCAATAAGAGTATTGAGTTTTTTTTTTTTCCTGAGACTTTTCTTTAGCTAAACAAAAAAGTGCAAATGGTTTGCATCCCCTGCCCCCCTGGTGGCTAGATTACCTCCCACTTATGTCATGCCTTTTCTACTTTCCCTTGCATTTCCCTATTTTACTGGTTATTGATGTGGCTATCTAATTGTACAATCCATGGCCCATTAATTAAGGTGCAAAGTGTAATGAAATGATTTTTTTTTTTTTTTTTTTGAATATTTTTTCTTGGCAAGATCTTGAAACTAATGTTAAGTCTATGGGATGATAAGGTTTGGCAATGGGCTGCGCATAGCCATGCAAAATAAATATTTTAAATAAGCATGAACTGGTTGGTTTGGGTCCTGAGTAGTTCAAAAGCTGGAATGAACTGACTCAAGGCATCCCTAGACTTCATTTTTCAGCATGTCAAGAGGAGAAGGGGCATCATTTTTTTTTCTTTTTCCCAATAGACTTGAGTTCTTTCCATACAGGATGAAGACGGGACTACTAGATTGAGGCTGGGCCTGCTATGCACAATTGGATTCACGCCATGATTGTCGACCGCCATCTTTGCTGTCAGATCTAGGGTGGAAGAGGGTTGTCCTCCCAAATGTGTGGTTTTCTTTTTGGGCCTTTTGATCCAGTCTATTATGTGGTCGCATCAGTCTCACTGCGAAGATATTGATCTGGCTATTCAATTGTACAATTTCTGGCCCAACAGTTCGTTTGAAAAAAAATAAAATTAATGAAACAAAAAAGTTGAATATTTTACTAGTAAGATGTAGATATTGGTGTTGAATCTATGGAATGATTAGGGCTGGCTATGGGCCTAGCCTGGGACAGGTAAAATCAGTATTTTGAATAGGCTTGAGCCAACCCTAGGCTTGCTCATTGCCGTCCATTGTCAGCTACCTGGACCACTAGTTGGATTGAAACTAAGTGCGGTGATGAGTGATCTGTAGGCTAATTTTGGTGCTGCAATGCTGTTTATGATGCATAGCAGTTGGTTGATGGCCAGACTGCTTGTGATGTTTTAGGCTTATTCGTAGCTTATGCTTTGTATTTGTGTGATCCTTGTTGTCCAAAGCCAATTGCCTAGTGCCATTGGTGCTGTGGGACCTACTGTGATGTATGTGCTATATCCATGGCCATCCATCCATTTCGAGAGCTCATTTTAGGGCGTGAGCCAAAAAACGAAGCAGATCCAAAGCTCAAGTGGACCACACCACAAGAAACATTGGTGATTGAATGCCCACCATTAAAAACTTCCTGGGGGGCCACAAAAAGATTAGGATCAAGCTAATATTTATGTTTACACTTTATCTAGGTCTATATGAGCTTATTAATAGGTCGGATGACAAATAAGCATCACAATGGGCTCCTGTGGTGTGGTCGACTTGAACTTTGGATCTGCTTTATTTTTGGGCTTATGCTCTAAAGTGAGGTGGCAAAATGGACGGACAGCATGGATATGAAACAAATACACCAGGGTGGGCCGTACATTGCCCTGGTGGCATGATCACGAGGGAATCCTCTTTCCCTGTCCTATTGAGCTGTCAGATCGACCTCCAAAGTGGTGTGGGTCCAAAGTAATTGGTAGCTCTAGAAGTGCGGATAATTCCTTTTCCTTTTCAGAAAGGTGGGAGTACACCACCTGTAACTTTGTTACTGTAAATTAAGAGGCTGGACGTTCATGTTCAGTCGAGTAAGCCTCACAAAAACAAAACGACATAGCCCATAGCCGACTAATTTCATCCATACCTCCAGGTGGACCAAAACAAAGCCTCTGCATCGTCCAAATTTCTGGAAGCCAGGCTACTTGAAGCCAACCCGCACTGCTGTCCACATGGACTGCCGCGGTGGTATGCATATTTGAATTAACATAGTTTAATTTTAACCATCAAAATTATAGATAATAGATAGTACCACCCATCAATTTTTATTTTTATTTTTGAAATTTCCAAAAGGAATTAAAATGGCTGTGACCATCCAATCAAAGTTCGATTTGGACCATCTTACCGTCCAAAGTAAGGAAAACTATTTAGATGGTAATGAATTGATACATCTTCCTTACACATTGGGCTTAAATGGTCTATACTGTATCAACTCTGGATTCTCAGAGTTGAGTGGGTTAGTCTTAAAGGATTAAGTCTACGGCTGGACATGGAGTCGAGTTGGATTGAGATTGGGCTGATCCGAACCAATCTGGTTGTGGAAAAGGCATGATTTGAACTTGATCCAACTCGGTATCGAGTAAGGCATGCCTGAATCGATCCGACCCGTTCAAGGCCTGGACTAAACAGAATCGAGTTCGACCTGGTCATAGGGACCAAGTCGGATCAAGTAAAAAATGAGTCGGGTTGAGTTATCAAATATATATCATTTTAGCTGTGATGTTCACGAAATTGACAGTCCAATTAATTATCATGATTTTTTGATAGTTTTATACTAAATTTTGACATGTGTATGAAATACTATGTTATGCTGGAATATTAAATGATTCATAGTTTACTCCTACACTTTTGCTGCAGAAGTCTTTTTGCCCTATTGGGATTTAGCCTTTACTTTATGAAAAATGACCGCATGTGTATTAAATATATTTGGTCTTAGCCTTTGCTTTTTGAAAAATGACAGCATGTATATTAAATACTATCCGGTTTTAGCTTTTGCTTTTTGGGAAATCGCAAGATTATCTTCAATTATTACTTGACAGCTTGATGAAAGACAGCATTGTCTAGGGAGAGGAATCACATGTTTGATGAAAGACTACTTTGCCTGTACCAAACTCAAGTTGGGCAGGGTTCGGATCCAGTCGAGTCTATTCGAATCAGTTTACAGTTTGAGTTGAGTCAAGTCATTGGGTGACCCAGACTCAACTCGTTTGAAGTTTGGGTTGGGCCACTTGTACTTAGTTCGGACTGACTCAACCGGTTCGGATCCAGTCAGGTCTGAACCAAGTTAGACAAGTCAAGTTGCCGAGCTCGTGAATCCCATTTCCAGGTGGAGATGGGACATTGCTTTTTCTCTCCCCACTAACTTTTTCTAGATGACAGAGGATACAGAGCATCTCTTGTCCCCAGACTTATTTTTTTAGTGATAGCGCATTGTCTTTTCTCACTAGACTTGCACTTCTTTCCACATTGGATGAAGACTCGGACTGATTAAGAAATACAAGTCTAGCCAACCGTTAACAGCCAGTGAGAAAACTCTTCTCCAATGGGACCCTCAGTAGAAGAAAATTGTGGATCCGTACATGTGCGTCATGTGTACAGTGATCAGTGCTAGTTGATAATTAATAGTCCATTATCAGGAAATTTTAATCATACAGTGCCAGTAATATCTGCACCAACGTCAGGACCGTTCCTCTGTAAGTCCGTTGTAGAATAAGCTTACTCGGGTTATGCATGCAACCCGTTGTCTTGTTGATTTGGCATCCAGACTGTCCAGCAGGTTCTCCCTACATTGAAGAATCCAGCTTATCTAACCATTTGAGCAAGAGGTTCATTAGTAGTTTCCTAATGAGGAAACTTGCAATCTCACATGCACACCTGATAAACAGGTGCGAACATCCACTTCAATTGGTTCATACAGCCATTTGGTCCACAGCACTTAGACTGCTAGTAGGCCCTGACAACATGGGCACTATGCTATTCCTTGTTCCGTGAGATAGCCAGCCATGCTGCCGGTTACACCAAACCCCTGCGAAAGTAAATAAAAATATAAAAATATCTAGAAGTGTCCTTTAGTCTTCCGAAGACATTAATGTGTCTTTTAATCTACCAATGATGTTGGTTTATTTATATTTTCTTGTAACCTTTAGTCTTCTTAGGATATTAATTACATAGGAATATGGTTGTAAATGGTCGGGTTCGAGGTGGGTTTAGCCAAAACTAGAGCCGTCCATTTACTAAATGAGTATGGGTCCAAATTTTAGACCCAGACCCTTTTACTAAATGGGCGGGTCCAGGTTGGGTCCGAGTCAACCCATCAAACCCATTTATAAATGGGTTGGGTCTAATGGGTCCGGGTCTGGATCAAGTATGCAAGCATTTTTACAAGGCTTAAAACCGGGTTTGGACGGGTTTGGGCTGAACGGGTCCCTTGAAACATAGACCAAACGCGCCCACTTACTAAATGGGTTTGAGTCGGGTTGGGTCGGGCCTAATATAAAGGAAACCAAACCCAGACCCAGAACCGTTTAGCAACTGGGTCTGTTCTTGGACCCAGACGCGTACCATTTAACAAATGGGTCAGGTCTGGGTCGGGTCTAAATGGGTTGGGTTCGGGTACCCCATCGGGTCCGCTGACTCATTTACAGCCCTACATAGGAAAGTGTAGAGTCTTTTAAATGTCCTAGAAATGTTTATGTCATTTTGTATTTCCTATGTATGTAGAATCCTCTCCATGGGTCTATAAATAGGTCAAGGGTCCATAGGTTGCAATTAAGCTCAAAAAATTCAAAAGCTCACAAGTCTTGTACAATCATTTTTCGAGTTAAAGAAATACATTGTAGTAACAAATTTTCTCTCTTTTTTTATATCTTCTTCTTCATCTTTCCCAACAAATTTGGTATAAGAGCCAAGTTAATTTTTTTTTTTTTTTTTTTTAAGTCATGAAACACACCCACCTTGTTAGCTACGCAACACACCCACTCGATTAGTCACACGATGCACCCACCCACCGGTGGGGTTAGTGTGTCTCCTTAGCACTCGAGCTTGAGACCTGCTGTTGAAACGCCTAGGCATCTTCCAGTTGGGCTAGCAGGCGAGACAGTCAGAGCCAAGTTCAAGACACATCGATGGAAGCAAGTGATCGAATCCAAAGGTTGACAACCCCAAGTGCAGGGCTGCGATGTAGTAATAACTCGGTGAATCCGAGATCATTTTACATGGACTATTATATAGGTAAGAGTACAATAGGACTAAGCTACTTCTAGAATTAAGAATCCAACGAACAGTTTAAAGTGAAATCAATCAAATGAACACTAATGATCTAGCCTCTAGGGAACCACTTCTAGCAATCACAATATCTAGTTTATTAATTTATCTTCGATAACTCAACTAGAATCGAATTCCAATTTATTCTAATATGAAGATAGTTATGTTAAACTAATTACACACATTCAACAATGTATTAACTTAAATTGAACGATTCTCTCACGAAGCACTTGGATATCAATCATAAGGAATTCAATCATCTATTATGCTCAAACTCTACAATAGATCAAGGAATTTTATAGATTGATTCATTCTCTAATCAGGCTAAGCAATTGTTAAATCAAAGTATCCATTGTAACTATGGTTCATAAAAAATTTAAAAATAAACAACTCAAAGACTTTAAAGTAAATTTTAATATATTTCAATTAATTATCATCATTCAATCTAAGATATGAATCAAAATAAACTAGAACATTGTATTTAAACTAGAAGCTTCACCCCCATAGCTTTAGCTAAGAGATTAGCTAGACCTAGCTAACTCTAAAACAAAAGAAAAACTAGAAAAACCCATAGGCTCGAATAAGGAATCGACGAAGGAAGGCATTGTCGGTGCTTCTCTAAGCTCTCTCTCTCTCTCTCTCTCTCTCCCTCCCTCCCTCCCTCCCTCCCTCCAAACCCTAAGATATACTTAGACACATGTAAAATAACTCCTTAAATAGATGGGAGTTCCGCAATTCCGCACCGCCTTAAGAAAATCACGAACTTGCGTAATCACCGCCATCGTTGATCGATCGGTCAATCGATTGAACTTTCCCAAAACTGTCCAGTGATTTTTTTTTTTCAAAAATCAGTTGAACTGTCAATCGATGAAACCTCAGTCCTCGATCGATCGAACATCGAAACATAGGAAAAAATGTTTAGCGTTTGGCCATAATTCCATGAATTTCGATCAATGTGGTTGATCACCCGAGATAGCTCAAGGATATCATCGATCGGTCGAAGGCTTTGGTCGATCGATTGAACTTTGCTGTCTTCTTTCCATTTCAGTGCACATGTTCTCCTATCAATTTCTCAGCTTTGGAACTTCTTTTCCTTGGTTCTTTGACGCTTCATATCTTCAACTCCATATCCTTCAATTCTTCCATTGATTTCTTTGGGGCTTCAAATTCTCACTTTAAGCATGGATTCAACTTAGATTATGAAATTCTTCTGCATCTAGAAAACACATTTAATTAAATCATTTTAACACTTGAATGGAAGGGAAAATTGAAATTATGTGGGGTAGTCTAACACGACATCGACACGCTACGTTTTACGAAAGCTTGGCTCGGAGCTATTAGAATTATGGCTAAGTCCTAAGGGAGGGGGGTGATTAGGACATTTTTAAATGCTTTTAAAAACTCTTACCTAATTAAAAGTTATTAGCATTATAAACTAATTAAAACAAGAACATTTAGCTTCTAAGCTTAAGTGTGCCCAATCACAAGGCTAGGAATGATTAAGCAATTAAGCAAACTAGCTTAAGCACATAGATTATAAATGATACAACTAATTGAACAATTAATCTATGTGCAATATCTAAACTACAAAAGATATTATTAAAACAAGCAACTAGTCTAGAGCGATATGTAGACAATATGAGATTTATCATGATGAGCTTATGTCTACAAGCCCAGTGAACATACATCTTGTGTGTGAATGTGTTTATCTAGAACATAGCATTCAACTCATTCAAACATTCATATAATTCAATAATTAAAAAGACAATACATGAATAAAAGAGTGCTCAAATGACAATCATAAACACAACAATGTATAATGGTTCGGTTTCCCTACTGCACTCCCGGTTGTCGTTCCCAATCCATGAGAACACCAAATTTTACTAAATAGAGGTTGAAAATCAGGTTCACCTTTCAACCTTTACATGGAGATTTTTGCACAGGTTTACCTCTAAACCTGAACGGAGATTTTGTAGGTTCATCTCTTAACCTAGGTGTTTAAATCGGTTCCACCAAACTGAGATGTTTGACGGGTTCCACCTAACCTAGGAGTTTGAAGGTTCCTCACAACCCTTCAGTTCCAATTCAGAAACCTACAATGGTTTCTCAAGCTAACCAATAACCTACATGTATACACCCATGTCCCTTTGGAGACTTAGTCGAGTTTGCAATCAAACTCTCATACTCAATCCTTCATAAGGAAAGAGTATGCCTCAGACTCTTAAACTTAATACTTACTTGTCGGATTGAGTCTCTTTCATTGCGCCGCTTAGATTGCTTGATCTCCACTCTCCCGTGCTTCAACAAGCTCCTATTTGCTTCCCAATTCATAATAGTAGAATGGGGTGACAACGAGGATGAATAGAACTATGTTGGAGAGGACGAGAAGTATGAGGTTGCATGTGGGGCTGCTTAAGAGCTTCTATGCTAAAGCGGTTAACATGGCATGTCATATTGTGAATTGGTCACCATCTACAGCGCGAGCCTACAAGGTTACAGAGGAAGTTTGGACAGGTAATGACGTTGCTTACTCAGAATTGAGAATCTTTGGGTGTCCAGGATATGTTTACGTGTAGAGTGGACAGAGGTCGAAGTTCGATCAAAAGTCTAGGAAGTGTATCTTTGTCGGGTATGAAATAAGTGTCAAGTGATACAAGCTTTGGGATCTAGTTTCATAGAAGATGGTTATTAGCAGAAATGTTGTCTTCAATGAAGCATCAATACTAAAGACCAACAAGGATGTTACAGCAAGGTAGTTGGATACATATGGTGAGACTGAGAGATTGTTGGTGCGGGTGGAGCCAGTTGAGTAGATGACTGAAGGTGAAGTCGACACTAAAATCATGTTTGGGGGACATGGAGCTTCAGGTGGAATTGTGAGCTACGTAGATTCAGACTATGCAGGTGATTTGGATAACGGGAGGTCCACTACGAAATATTTGTTCACATTACCAAGCGGACCGGTATATTGGAGATCTACGCTACAGTCTACCATAGTGTTGACTACAATCGAGGTGGAATACATGATTGTGACGGAGGCGTCAAAGGAGACATTGTGGTTGAAGTTCTGATAGGAGAACTCGGGCTAAAGCAGGAGGCGATTTGGTTGCATTGTGATATTCAGAGTATTATCTATTTGGCGATAAATCAAGTGTATCATGTACGAACCAAGCACATCGACATGAGGTTCCCAAGATACGAGAGTTCATTACTTCAGGAGAGATCCAATTTCAGAAGATTCATACGAACGAGAATGTCGTGAACATATTGACAAAGCCGGTGTCCACAGAAAAGTTTAAGCATTGCTTGGGCTTGATCAATCTCACTAGCCATTGATAAGATTGGCACCCTTGCACAGGGGTGCGGATGGAGCTGCATTCCAGGTGGAGGGATGCAGGGAGTGGTGTACGCTTAAGGTGGAGGTTGCACGGGAATTCTTCAGGTTAACTTAGCAAAATGTAAGTCAAGGTGGAGATTGTTGTGCAGGATACCTTGCATTCTACAAATGTTAAGCCTGATTTTAGATTAAGGCTTTCTTAATACGAGTGTTTTCTTTTAAAGGACAAGAGTTTTTGCTAAGGGAGAGGGTTTTCTACACTTGTAAGGGCTTGAGAAGGGATTTTCTCAAGGGATTTAGGATTTTCTAGAGGTGCACATCGTAAGGAGAGATCAGGTACATCTATAGTCGAATAAGGTGAGTCTGTAAAATTCTAAGGTTTTGGTTATAATGAATCTTTATTGCTTTGTGCTATGATTTTTTTTCGTATGGGTTTTCCACATTAAATACCTTATTTTTTGTGGTTGCTTGCTTGATTGTTTCGTTATTTTATTTTATTGTTATTGTTTCAACTTCATTGTATGTGCTTCCGCAAAGTGCACAGTTTAGTGGTGGTATTCAATTCGAATTTCTAATACCTAGGGTTGATTCGAGTTTGTTGGAGGGTTTGAATCCCAACTCAAGCTATCGAATCTACAGTCGGGTAGAAACCGTAAAATCACTTAAGGGTTGAAGAATCGCAAAACTTCCTAGCTGAAGTGACTCCTGCAATTGGCAAGCGACTATAGGTTCTAGATAAGGGTCTTTATGATAGAAGAGGAAGGGGTTAGGTACCATATTTTACTCGTACGATGTGTGGCCTTTATTCTACGGGGTTCACAACTTTTTAGGGGGATTTAATAATGTCGCGGTATTTCATAACTTGCTATGCTTTGCATGGTCCCTTAAGGGGACTAGGCAGACAAAATAAGGACCCTAGCCTAACTTTGTAAAGTCAAATGACCCCAAGTAAGTGCATAATATGTGAACTAATGATAAAGGCTTAGTGAATAAAATGAAATGTGAAACTAACTTTACTTCACAGGCTTAGGACCCCGAGCAAACACATGCAATAAAGTAAAGTTGTGTAAGGAAAAGAATGTAAAACATGAGTTGGTGTATGAAGTAATTTGGGAACATGTGGAGTTAGAATGCAATACGAATTTAACCAAGATGTGAGAAAGAAAATGAGAAATCGAACACTTTTTTTCAATTCAAAATGGATGTTCGGACATCCCCGATCCTAACCCTACTCCTAACTAAACTAGCTTCTTTATAAATAGATTATTACAGATGATTGGTTTCTTAAGTCACAGAGAGCCTCAATGTCGACTAAGAATCTCCGAAGTTCTCGGAGAAGAGGATCCACCCCTCCCCCCAAATGACTATTGTGGGGTCAAATTTATAGAAGGATCGATATTGTTGGCTCGTGGTGGGCTAACGACCACAAGCCGATAGTATGACACTTGTCCCTTCTCGTTGTTTTAGCATCTGAGAGTGGGAAGCGAGATCTTAGTTAGGTAAGAAGCATGCTAAGTCCCCCCCCCCCCCCCCCCCCCCCCCTCAATTCTCATCGTATTTTGAGGATCTCTTATCTTTTAAGGGTTCATTTCCTAGTTGAATCCAGGTCCATGGGGTTTGAGATTGCCTGATCAGGACTATTGGGTCTTTAAGAGATGTTCATATCCCATTCTACCATTTTCTAATTAGTTTTCAATGCCTTCTTGGGGGTTTCCAAGTAGAGTTTTATTATAGCGATATAAGGGTGTAGTCTTTTAAGGTAAATAGATCATCAGACTTTAGTTCTAGTTCATAGAGCTTGGCCGGAATCTCTCAATATGGTCCAACAATTTTTTGGATAATGTCTCGAGGGCCTCAGCTCTTATTGATCAATTTTTCATTAGTTATCGAGGGATGATTTTATTGAAGCATAGTCAACTATTAGAGGAGTAGTTCTTCTTAACTTATGTGGGATGTCTACAACTCCATGTTAACCTCATTACCTAAAAATCACCCCAATCATTTTTATTTTTTTTGTTAGTCATGCAACGCACCCACCCTATGGTCCAGGGGAACCACACAATTGAAAACAATATACAAGGCAACCCTCACCCTCCAAACTTTTGGCGTGGCTCACCTTGAATCATGAATGTGCCTAATGTTTGGGCCCTAGGTGTATTAATTTTTTGTGTATCATCTAATGGTCAGAATAGATTTTATATAATCATCATGGTGGGCCTAGTAAAAATCAAGAGAGGACTAGTTTCTCGCACTATTTTCCTTTGTTGTGGCCCATTTGAATCAAAGGCTAGCCTAATTTTTTTGCCCTGGGCCTAGGGGCCTAAGGAGCTAACTAGGGATTATACATCTAATGGTCAGAATGGATTTCACATACACATCATGACAGTTGCAATACATTCAAGCTATGTAGGGCCCATGGTGATATTTGAGTGACATCTAATCCGACCATTAGATGCACCCCACCTAGGTTCCCAAATCCAATTGATCCATAAGTGAGGCGTGTTGCATCAAAGTGAATAATGGGGGGACATTTTCTTGGTCCTGCCTCAACCCGTTTGTTGGACATCCTTGCATGTTCATGTTCAGATGATCCAAAACATTCATCTGGTGAAGTTAATGCTGATCGGACATCATAATCAGCCAATAAATGGATTTTTTTTTTTTTTTTTGTGGACTATTTTCTGTTTTCGACCGTCCTTCTGGATGCTAGTAATTGAACGGTGAGAACGATTGACCAACATGATTCCTAGATCATGGGCTTGATGGAATATGAAAGATATTCTTGTAATATTTATATGTTACAAAGAGTCATTATGTAAAAGTCTTCTCATGATATAAATACATTGGCCAAAACTCATTTAGGGTACGACACTACATTTTACATGGTATCATTGTTTGGGTCCTTTCTTCTCTACACGTTACTCATTTCTTCCCTTTGTCATGGCCTCGTCCTCTCTACAACAAGCTTTACTACTTCCTCTTCCGCTACCTCCATTCTGCCTCCAAATCATTCCTCTTCCACAACCTCATCTCTTCTGGTGGTCAATATTAAAAACTTCATTCCTGTTGAATTATTCTATTCCAACTACTTGGTATGGAAATCGTTTTTCATTCCTGTTCTCAAAAGATTTAACGTTCTTGGACATGTTGATGGTTCTCTTCCTTATCCACCTTTAGTTCTTCATGATTCCTCTGATGACTCATTTACACCCGTTACCACCCAAAATCCTAAATACTTGACTTGGATTCAACGTGATACAACCATTTTATCGTGGATCAATGCCACTCTCTCACTTAAGATTCTCGAATCTATTCTTAGTTCTTCGAACACATCCGCTAGAAGTGCATGGTTAGCCATTGAAAAGCTCTTCATTGATCAAGCTTCTTCCCTTCATCTTCAACTGAAGTTACAACTGCAAACCTTCAAAAAGGGATCTCTCTCGATGACTTCCTTTCTTCACAAGATGAAATCAACAAGCGACTCTCTACATGCCATCGACAATGGGATAACCGACACTAATCTCGTTCTTCATGTTCTTGTGGGATTACCTCAAGACTATGAAGGTTTCATCACTGCCATTACGACGCGTCCACCTCTCTCGTCCTTTGATGAATTACGACCCCTTCTTCTTAATCAAGAACTTCATCTTCAACAGATTCATCCATCAGTAGAATCCGATTCTTCTATCGCTCTTTTCTCTTCCTGAGGTGGCCGTTCCAACAATTATTGTGGTCGTGGCTATCAACGAGGACGTGGCCGTGGTCCTATTCGTGGTCGTGGATGTGGTTCTTTTCCATCCGGCTCATCATCTCCACATTCTCATTTCAACCACTCTACATCCAACAGTCATGGTATTCTTGGCCTTTCTTCTAATTCTTTATCCATAAAATGTCAAATATGTCATAAGTTCAACTATTCTGCCTTATAATGCCATCAACGTTTCAACCACTCCTTCACTTTGGATGATGTTCCAAAATTGTTTGCTGCCATGCAATTGTCTGATAGTGTGTATAATGCTTGGTACCCTGACACTGGAGTCTCCTCTCATATGACATCCAACGATGTAGATCTTCTTGTCAAGCAGCCTTACATTGGAAACGATCGCATATTTGTTGGCAGTGGTGATCTCTTACCCATCTCTTTTACTGGTCATACAACGCTTACCACTCCTTCGAAATTCAGTCTTAACAATGTTCTAGTTGTTCCTTCTTTAAAGAAAAATTTACTTTTTGTCCATCAATTCTGTAAATATAACAACTGTATGTTTATTTTTTATAAATCTGGTTTTACTATCAAGGATCTGAAGTCGAAAAAGGTCATTCTACGGTCCAGTAGTGTGGGTTCTCTTTATCGGCTTCTTTCGTCTGTCGCCTCTGTCGGTTCGTCGTCAACAACTCTATCTGTATCAAGAATGAACTTGGATACTTGGCATCGTTGCTTGGGTCATCCGGAATCGGCCTTTTTGTCCATACTTTTACAAAATAAATTAATTGTTTCTTCTTCCTCTCATTTATCTACTTCTCTTTGTAATACCTATCAACTTGGCAAACACTTGAGATTACAGTTTAATAAAAGTGACTCTCGCACATTTTTTCCTTTTTCTTTAATTCATTCTGATGTATGGCAATCCTCTATTAAGTCTGTTTCAGGTTTTGGATATTATGTCTTATTTGTTAATGATTACACCAGGTTTTTATGGGTTTTTCCTCTTCTTGCTTCAAATCAGAAGTATTTGACAAGTTTTGTATTTTTTAAAAGTTTGTGGAAAATACTTTTTCCACTACAATTAAAACTTTTCAATCGATGGTGGTGGTGAATTGACATGTGTGGTATTCATCATCAAATTTCGTGTCCACACACTCCTCAATAGAATGGTCTAGCCGAAAGAAAACATCGGACAATTGCTACAATTATTCGATCCATTATTTTTCAAGCAAATTTACCAAAAGTTTTTTGGGTAGAGGCCCTTAATTATACAATTTACATTATCAATTGTTTGTCATCTCGTACTTTGGGAAACAAAATTCATTTTCAACTATTGTTTAATTCCATTTTCGATTTATCTTAAATATGTATTTTTTGTTGTCTCTGCTATCTAAATCTTTTAGCCACTACACAAAATAAACTTAACCATAGGAGTTTCCGTGTATTTTTCTTGGCTTTTCTGATAACTATAAAGGGTACAATGCTTGCATCCCTCTATGAATCAAGTATTCCTTTCTCGTCATGTTTTATTTGATGAACATACTTTTCCCTTTTCCAATTTGTCTCTGTCAGACGAGTTTCTTTCCCATTCTTCTCATCAACGGTCTGGATATGATCTTGGACATAACCTTCATACATCCCATACAAATTCTCCTTCTATATTTTTCATACACGGTCCACACCTATCACGGTTGGACATCTCTTCTTCTCATGCAAATTCTACTGTATCCTCCAATCCAAGTAATGTTTCACCACTTTCTTAACATGTATCCAACCATACATTCTTTGTACAGTCCAATCTTCAACCATGATTTACAATTTCACCATTTGGTCCGATTCAGCAAACAGATCTCAGTCCGATATCACCGTCCGATTGTATACAACAGAAAGATCAACCTCTAATTTTCTCGTCCAGCTGTATACAACAGACAGATCCACCTCCGATTTTCTCGTCCGGTTGTACATAACAGACGGATCCACCTCCAGTTTTCTCGTCTGGTCCTATACAATAGATAGATCCACTTCCGTCTTCATCGTCTGGTCCTATACAACAGATGGATCTCCTTCTGTCTTCATCGTCTGGTCGTGTCCAATACACTAATATCCATCCGATTTTAACGTCCAGTTGAGGATCTTCTCAAGATCCATACTGTAGAGCTTTCCAATCCAGTCGAACTGTCCAAGATGTCAACACTCGTTCGGATGCCAATCTCCTTCAACTTCTAACTCACATGTTGCAATCTGTGTCAAAATCTAATCCTAATTCTTCTCCCTCAATATCTGATTCTCCAAAATCTCCAAAATCAACAAATTTGGATTCTTTACTTATTCCGCAACCATCCAATACAGCAACAACCCCTTCAACTTCGGTTACATTGTGCCAGCCGACAGAAACAGATATGAAATCCTTTAATACCTCTTCTAGTTTTACTAAGAATCTTGATTCCTTATCTCAATTTCAGCCGACCAACTCATCTTTACATCATTCCTCTCATCTTTTCCCTCAATCCTTGGGATCTTCTATCCCCAAATCTTCAACATAAAAAATTTTCCTTCCATCAACACCCGCTAACATGCAAAACCCTTCAACGTCTCTCCCTAGATTACATGAACAGTCCAACCAACCTCCCATATCAGACCCGACAATCACGTCAGTAATGGGTCCTTCTCTTCCCTCCTCTCTACCACAATCTCACTCCATGGTTTCTTGTTCAATGATTGGAACCAGAAAACCTTGTGTTTTACTCTCGCTTTCTGCTATCACGACCACTAATTAGGATGCTTCACCACCCTTAGATGAACTCACGTCTTTTTCTCAAGCTATCAAACATTCTCACTGGAAAGCAGCTATGACAGACGAATATAATGCTCTCTTACATAATCAGACATAGGATTTAGTTCCACCTTCACCGACGCATAATATCATTTGCTGCAAGTGGGTCTTCAAGGTGAAGAATAGGGCTAATGGTCAAATTGAACGCTACAAAGCTTGTTTAGTAGCACAGGATATCATTGACTTTGATGAAACTTTTAGCCCAGTTGTAAAACCAACTACAATTCGTACTGTCATTTCTCTTACTGTCATGAGATCCTTGGAAATCAAACAATTAGATGTTAAAAATGCGTTTTTGCATGGATATCTACATGAAGAAGTTTTTATTCGTCAGCCACCTGGCTTTATTCATCCTAATCGACCAGATTACTTTTGTCGACCATGACATGATCTTTATGGCTTAAAGGAAGCACCCCGCGCTTGGTTTCAACGTTTTACAAGCTATCTGTTAAATATTGGCTTCACTTGCAGCAAAGTGGATCCTTCCATGTTCGTCCTTACTTCATCGGTTCATATGGTGGTTCTCTTCTTATATATTGATGATATAATTCTTACAGGAACTTCTTCTTCTCTTATCTCCTCCATCATTCAAAAGCTCCAATTAGAATTTTTAATGAAAGATCTAGGTTCTCTATAATATTATTTCTTTGGCATTCAAGCAAGATACACATCTCAACGTATCCTTCTCTCCCAAACAAAATATGCAACAGAAGTGTTACTTCGGAGTGGTATGAATTCATCTAAGACGATTGCTACTTCTATTGCCACTAATGCCCATGTATCTATACATGATGATGATCTTCTTACCGACCCCACTACGTATCGTTGACTTGTTGTAAGTCTTCAATATCTCAGTTTTACTAGGCCCGATATCGCCTATGCTGTCAATGTAGTATCCCAATTTATGCATGCTCCACGAGAACCACATCTTTAGGCTGTAAAACACATTTTACGATATTTGAAAGGAACGGTTGATCACGGTCTATTTCTCTACAAGAGTTCTGCTTATTCTTTGTCCGTATATTCTGATGCTGACTAGGCCGGCTGCCCAGATACGCGACGTTCCACCACTGGTTTTTGTCTTTTTCTAGGCAAAAACTTAATCTCCTGGTCGGCGAAGAAACAACCGACTGTCTCCAAATCCAGTGCAGAATCTGAATATTGCTCATTGGCATATGCCGCTACTGACACAATCTGGATCCGTCAATTTCTTCAAGATCTTCTTGCATTCCTCTCCTCTCCAATAACTATATATTGTGACAACGTCAGTGCTACTTATCTCACAACAAATCCAGTTTTTCATGCTTACACGAAACATGTTGAAATTGATTTTCATTTTGTTCGAGTAAAAGTAGCCACGGGAGATCTTCTTGTTCGTTATGTACCTACTGAATCTCAAAGTTGCTAATATTTTTACTAAGGGTTTAAGTTCAGCATTATTCAAGCCTCTCAAATCCAATCTCAACGTTTGTGTTTCGATTGTGAGGGGATGATGGAATATGAAGGATATTCTTATAATATTTATATGTACAAAGGGCCATTATGTAAAAGTCTTCTCATGATATAAATACATTGGCCAAAACCCAATTAGGGTACAGCACTACATTTTACAGGGCTATCCATGGGAGTGCCGAAAGATGTGTGGTTCAGATCATTAGACCATACAACTTTGTAGTCTCTATCCAACGTTTTATAATCTATACTGATAGACGAGCTCAATGTTGCAAATGTTGCTTATATGTAACATTGGATTCTGAATGTCTCGTCAAACCGCGGGTCTGATGGACCATGTATCATACGTGGCACAATCAACAGATTGACTCAAACTGCCAGCAGGTCCCAAGTAAATCGTCCATTTTTTTTTATTTTTTATTTTTTATCCCGAATGTCCTACACATGTGAGATGTCGGTGTAGCAGACAGCTTGGGATAACACCGAGTTTTGTCGAGCCGTGACCGTGGGGCCTGCCTTAATGTATGTAGTGTATATTTGTCATTTTATTGCATGAGCCCAAAAATGAAACAGATCCAGATTCAGGTGGACCACACCACAGGAAATGGTAGTGATTGAGTTCCCACCATTAAAAACTTCTTGTGGGCCAAGGAAGTCTTGGATCAAGATGATATTTTATTTTCCCTTCATCCATAAATTTTTGAACCAGATGCTAGATAAACATTAGTGGGCCCTAGCAAGTTTTTAACTGTGAGTGTTCAATCCCCTCCGTGTGGTCTACTTGAGTCTTGGATTTGCTTCATTTTGGGGCTCACACCTAAAATGATTTGGTAAAATGAATGGACAGGGTGGATAAAACCCATCAGGGTGGCCCTACATAGCCCCTGCTTGGACCCAGTCCGGGAGAGGACTCAATCTGCTTCCACAGCTTTTGTTTCCACAGGTCCCACATAACTCCGCTCATTTGGAGTCTCTTGGGACCATGCGGTGTTTGGGTCGATCACTGGATCCAACGAGGTGGGTGGATCCCTAACTATACCTACGTGAAAAGGGGTATAATTCTGACTGTCCATTACAGTCAGAAATAGCCAGATTTGACTGTCCACAGTGGCCGGCGAATATTCAATTGTCCCGACTGGTAGGAAAAAATTCAACTGTCCATAATAATCTGGCAAAAATTCGATTGTTCATAACACCCCACAAATATTCGATCGTCCCCAATGATAGGCATAAATTTGACTGTCCACAACCGTTGACAAAAATTCAACTGTCTGTACGGACATATAATCAGCAGCCTGAAATGGTCGGAATTCTAAGAAAATTCAACGGTTTTGGGTAGGAAAATTCTAACACTGATGTATGTTCCTTACATCCACACCGGCTACCCATTTTAACAAGCATATTTAGGGCATGATCCCAAAATGAAGCAGATCCAAATCTTAGGTGGACAATACTACCATTAAAAACTTCGTGGGGCCACCAGAATTTTTATTTGCCATCCAACCTGTTGATAAGGTCACAAAGTGACCACACAATTATCAGCTTATCCAAAGCATTTATGGCCCACGTGAAGTTTTTAGTTGTCCATTACTACTGTTTCCTTGTATTACGGTCCGCCCAAGATTTGGATGTGCTTCATTTTCGGATCATGCCCAAAGATGAGTTTTCAAAATAGATGAACGGCATGGATGTAAGGCACATACATCACATTGGGCCCACTGGTCAAGGATCCACCAAAATGGATGAGAATTAGAATCTGGACCGTCTGCTCAGCTCCAACAGGATTTTTCTGCTTGTTGATCACTTGATTGATCCAGCTCAGTAGTGCCGAGGTGTGCTGAGCTGGACCAATCAGGCGTTGGCAAACAGGAAATCTTGTTGGAGCCGAGCAAACGATTCATATTCATGGGAATTAATAGTACGAATCTGGATCATCTGCTTGGCTTCAACAGGATTTGCCTATTCACTGACGCCTGATTGGTCAGCTCAGCGTAAATCAATAAGGTGGTTGGCAAACAGGAAAATCGGGTTGAAGCCTAGTAGAACATATACAATGGAAAACAGCTGGTACCCATAAAAATCATCCCATCATTTTTTATTACTTCACGAATCCACTATATATTTCTCTCCAGACTTTGGTTTTCCTGCATTCACAAACTCTACAATGGAGCTCCCTCCTATGAGCCTATGGGCATTTTGGTTACTCCTCCTCCTCTCTTCCATTCACCTTCCATGCTTATTCGGATCTGCTCCTCACTTCTCCAACGAAACTGATCGCCTTGCTTTGCTACATATTAAGGATCTGATAACCGACGGTCCTCTCCATTCCTTGAGCTCCTGGAACCATACTCTCCACTTCTGTCACTGGCAAGGAGTCACATGCGGTGGTCGCCGCCATCCTCAAAGGGTCACCGCCTTGAATCTCACAAACAAGAACTTGGTGGGCCCCCTATCTCCCTTCATAGGGAACCTCTCCTTCCTCAGGATAATCCATCTCGCAGACAACAGCTTCAACGGTCCAATTCCTGAAGAGATGGGCCGGTTGTTCCGCTTGCAGCTTCTCGGTCTGTACAATAACACATTCACCGGAGAAATACCAGCAAATCTGACCCACTGCTCACAACTCAAAGTCCTTTTTCTTCAACGGAACCGGCTTGCGGGGAGGATTCCAACTGAGCTTGGCTCTCTACTAAAGCTCTCCAAATTGGGCCTTGGTGACAACAGTTTTACAGGAAGCATCCCACCTTCACTTGGAAACCTTTCGTCTCTCACTGACCTTTTTCTCTCAGCAAACAGTCTGGAGGGCAGCATCCCAGACGATCTCAGTAAGTTGGAGAGGTTAACCTTACTTTACCTCAGTCAAAATGAACTGTCAGGTAGGATTCCTCCCCAGCTATACAATCTCTCCTCTATTAACTTTTTGGACGTGGGATCCAATAGATTCAATGGAAATCTTCCACCCAACTTAGGCCTCACTCTTCCTAATCTCCAAAAGCTTTATGCCGGAGGAAACCAATTCACAGGACCCATTCCAGTTTCATTATCCAATGCTTCCGGACTTGTACTTGTTGAGCTTGAAGACAATAGCTTTAGCGGATCTGTGCCTATGAATTTTGGAAGCCTCGAGGGTCTCTCCACGTTACGTTTGTGGGGCAATAAACTTGGAACTGGGAAAGCTGGTGATTTGAGTTTTCTCGATTCTTTGACCAATTGTAGTAGCTTACAAGTACTCGACGCAGGCATGAACCGTTTCTACGGTGAGTTGCCTGACTCCATAGCTAATCTTTCCACCCAACTGAAAGGACTACTGTTAGACGACAATAACATGATATTCGGAAGCATCCCATCTGGGATTCAGAATCTTATCAGCTTAACAGTTCTGGTTATGCGCCTTAGCTTTCTGACAGGTACAATTCCTATTGGTGTTGGGAGGCTTAACGAGCTGAGGGAACTTCACTTGAATACAAATGAATTATCAGGCCAAATTCCGTCTTCCTTAGGCAACATCTCCCAATTGTACTTCCTCAATTTATCTAGAAACAATCTATGGGGGAGCATACCTTCAACTCTTGGTAATTGCATAAACCTGCAATTCATATACCTCTATGATAATAACTTCAGCGGTGCCTTGCCCAAACAACTTTTCAGCTTTCCATCTTTGATTGAACTTTACATTGGAAATAACTCTTTTACCGATTCTCTCCCACTGGAAGTTGGTTACTTGACAACTCTCTCTGCATTGAGCGTTTCAGATAACAAGTTATCAGGAGAAATTCCAAGCTTGCTAGGCAACTGTCTTAGTCTTGAGTATCTTGGGTTGGATGGGAACTTCTTTCAAGGATCAATTCCTCCAACATTTAGTGCTCTAAGAGGCCTTCAATCCCTTGATCTTTCACACAATAACTTAGGGGAGATTCCAAAATACCTGGAGATGCTTGCTTTACTTTCTCTAAATCTATCCTTCAATGATTTCGAGGGTGAGTTACCAAAACAAGGGGTCTTTAGAAATGTCAGTCGAGTTTCGGTGCTCGGAAATATTAAGCTTTGTGGGGGTATTCAAGAATTAAAATTGCCTCCATGCTCTAGCCAAGCTTCCAAGAAACGGGAAAAGTCTCTTGCTTCAAAAGTAAAAATCTCATTAGTTGTTCTAGTCCCGTCTCTTATTTTACTATCATGTTTCTTCGCCACTCTTTGTTGGATGAGAAAGTCGAGAAGGAAACCTTTTGTTGCGACTTCTACGGAGGGTACTTTTGTGAACGTGTCTTATGCAGAACTCTTTAAAGCAACAGATGGGTTCTCTTCTGCTAATTTGGTCGGCACCGGAAGTTTTGGCGCTGTCTATAAAGGGATTCTAGATCGTGTTGGAACTATGGCAGCAATAAAAGTCTTCAACCTTCAACGACAAGGAGCTCTGAGGAGTTTCATGGCTGAATGCGAAGCCTTGAGAAACATTAGGCATCGGAATCTTGTTAAGATCATAACTTGTTGCTCAAGCATTGATTTTAAGGGCAATGATTTTAAAGCTCTAGTTTACGAGTACATGCCCAATGGAAGTCTAGAGAAGTGGCTGCACAGAGATGGTCATGACCAGCTGAGAAGGAACTTGAATTTTACTCAAAGGCTAAAGATAGCTATAGAAGTGGCTTCTGCACTGGATTATCTACATAATCATTACCAAACCTCAATCGTTCATCGAGATTTAAAACCGAGCAACATTCTTCTTGATGACGATATGATTGCTCATGTGAATGATTTCGGGCTAGCCAAGTTCTTATCTGAAGTTGCTCAAACTAGCTCGATTGGAATGAAGGGATCTATTGGGTATATTGTAAGACTCCATTAGGTGGGCCACACATGATCATCAGTTTATATCATGACCGTTGGATTATTCAGACTGAGCGATTCAGTGGGCCCCACTATAGTTGTGATCATTGCAAATAGGTCTGGGGCGGGACGCTTGAACCGTGTTCCCTATACGCGGTTATTAAGCCTAATATGGAAACCTACGGTGTGGAGACCCTAGAGGAGAGAAGTGTGATGGGTAAGCTTCTCTGGCCCTCTTTCCTATAAATATAGGTCTTGGTCCCCTCACCAACATACAAGAGAAAACCCTAGTCCCCATTGAGAGGTTCTCCTAAAGGTGTTAGGTGCGGAAGACCAAGGGTTCTTCTCGGCAACAAGACGGCATCGGGAATGTCTTCCCAATCAGGTACACCTTTAAGATTACAGTATGAAATCTCCATTGTTGATGCATAGAAGATCCGATTATTCCGCATTATGTTTAAGATTCACAGTTGGTATCAGAGACTACTATGCATCGATTTGAGAGATTTACAATTGAGTTGGGGTTTTCTCCTCTATAGCTTTCCTGATCGGAATTACAACAAAATTGCCAAACCGGATCTGTGACGTGTTGGTGGCTGGCACATCGCCCTATGGCCATGAACAATCAGTTGTTGCCACAATCAGAAAACCAGTGGAAATAGGGTTATACCGCCAGAATCCGATAGGCGTTGTGCTTGCCGGTATGTGGATTGGGAAAGTTCTAGTTTGTACAGTCCGACAATCCCAAAACCTTAGCCCTGTTTCATGCGCCAATAGCTATGGAGGAAGGCTCGCCGATCATAAGCGTCTGCCAACAGCGGCAGTAGCCGTGATTGGGAGTTGGCCGCTATGGCTCATGTCGTGATCTTCAGATGCTTCTGAGGGCTGGCAGTCAGGGTGGAGGCCCAATCTTTGATCGACAGCAGGCCTTGATTTCAAGATATATATAAAAAAAAAAAAAAAAAAAAAAAAAAAAAAAAACCACCGCTGCCCCTCTGCGTTTTCCTCTTCCAACGCCCGTCTGGGCAGCCATGTCAATCAACCTTCGCCGTTGTTGACAGAGGACTTGGTAGCAACGTTGTGGGCTGCCATATCATCTCCAACTTTGGCGATGATGGCCGACGGTGCGGTGGAAGAATCCGGACCACCGCACCCATGAAAACCGGTTTTGGGGAATCAGATCGCGGCTGTGGAGGATCTCTTTGCCTATTGTCGGCGGCCGGATTCAGCAGCCTTTGAGGCCGGCAGTCGCCATCAGTTCTTGCATAGCCATGGCCATCCAAGCCATGGCCGTCAGCAGCAACAGCAGCAGCGAATCCGATTTTACATCCAAGCCATGGCCGTCAGCAGCAGCAGCAAAACCCTCGTCTGCCATGGATTCTGACGCTGATCATGGCCCCCAAACCCATTGCACCTTTTCATCTCCTTCTTCAGCGGCTGTCACCATTGCCGGATTCGGCGGTAGCCGTATTCAATGGCAGTCTGCGGGCGGATGGTGGTGGAGAATGGATGGCATCCGAATCGGCGACCATGAGAGCCGATTTTGGAAGGTGGCGGCTAGGGTTATGGGCGTTGGATTTGGATGAAAATCAAAATCCCTCTTTTGGTGGAGGGGGTTTATTCTTTTGGTTGCAAAGGGAGAGGGGCGTCGACTAAGTATTGGATGTACAGCGGTAGCTGTTTTTTTTTTTTTTTGACGACCGGGCCGCAGATCAGGCCCAGTCCAATAGCCCAATCCAATAGATCAGGCCCAGTCCGCTGTCTATTGGGCCCATTACATGGACTCTCTTGGGCTTATTTCTAGCAGGAAATGGGTCTGCCTTTGGGCTCGTTTTAGGCAGATCTTGGGCCCTACTTTAGGATCCACTTTGATGACAATTTGGGTCCATTTACTGGTCCAGTTTTAGCTGTCTGTTGAATCCAATCGGGTCATAAACATGTGCTGGATTTCATCTTGCTTTAGGCCCAATTAAAGGCCCATTTAAGCCACTGATCAAGCCCAATTTCAGCTGTTCAATTTCTGCTTCTCCTGAACATAAACTGATCATAAACTGATCTTGCTGGATCTATTGTTGGGTCTTCTTACATGTATATATATGGGCCATGTCTTGGGCCCATTTTGAGACTTGAATTCAGAATATGTTTGAGTCTCTTTTGGGCTTGTGGATAGGTTCCTTCAATGGCTGGAAATGGGCTGATTTTGGGGTCTGTTTTCAGTATATGTTAGGCCCGTTATTAGCCCATTCTATGCCATTTTTTCAAGGACAGTTTAGGGCCCATCAGATGCTTGTTATGAGCCCAACCCTTGGGCATATTGTCCATTCACTCTTTGGACATTGTGCGGCCCGCTTTAGTTAACTTGGGCTTGTTGATCTTAACCATTTAAATTGTGTATACTTGGGTCATCCTTCCAGTACAAGTAAAAACCATATATATACAATTGATGGTTGGTATGTTTTACTTAATGGATGGGCCAAGAAAATCAGATGAAATGGGTTGGATTTCCAAGTGATTTTCATTGGGCCATTGGGCCTGTATATTTGATCCAGCATATGGACTCTCTTTTGAGCCTGTTTCCAACAGGTTTTGGGTCTGTTTCCAGCAGAGTTGGCATACTTTTGGGCCCTGGTCTGGGCCTTCATTGTAGGCCTAACCCATGAGACATGGTGTCTTATTACTTCTTTGGGACTTTGAGGGGCCCACTTTAGGTACTTGGGCCCATTGTTCAAGATGAAGTAAACCATTGTATTAGTATACCTGGGCTGTCTTTTAGATTCAAATAAAACCTAATATATGTTTATGGTTGGTGGGTTTTACTTTGTGGATGGCCTAGGTAATCAAATCATCTTGGTTATAACTATTAAGTTCAAATTTGGTCTAAAATAGAGCCATTACCCATTTTCATGGTTGATATTCAGGGTCGATCATTAAATATAATCCAACCATCATTCAGTTAAAGTTGTTTAAGCCTATGGGCGACCAACATCAGCAGTGTTTTGGGCCGAATCAGAACTTTTGCAGTATGGTCTGTTGTGGGCAAGACCATTAAGCAATCCTTGAGTCTAGGAGTGGGATTGGAGCTGGTTGTGTTAGCCACCAAAGTGACCTCAATTGGCAAAGATTTCTACTTCTAGACTTCTGTACTTGGAATTCAGTAACCCTCCATTACAGGATTGCATTCAGTTGCGTTCATATTCAGGCGAGCGGTGGTCAGAACAAAGAAGTATCATCATTTGGCTGGATGTGAGCGGGATGAAGTGATTGGTGATGGTGATATAGGTCTGAGAGATTCATTTCACCCAAAGGTGATGGGCGTCTTAAATTTATTTCACCAACATTGGTCAGCTTTATGTTCAGAAGAGCCTCCTGTATGTTACAATTTCGCCCAAAGGAGGAATTGTGATGATACGCTGGGCTCTTGCCAGATTTTGATGATTATGGCCCATCATCATTCTGGGTCATTTGATTGAAGGCCCAAATCAATCGAATGAATATACATGCATGATATTTGTGGTTTATGTTTATGCATTGTTATATGGGACTTGTTTATTAATGTGAGTTTTATGCTTTGAATGTCCAGCTATGACTGTTTTCAATATTCTAACACAATTCAATTCCATACCTTTGCTTACTGGGTCCAACTATTCCAAATGGAAGTCGTCCGTTGAAATAGTCCTAGGTTGCATGGACTTGGATCTGGCCCTGGAGGAAGTAGAGCCTCCCATTCCAACTGACTCTAGTACGGAATCAGTAAAGGCTCACTATAAGGCCTGGACCAAGTCAAATAAGATGTGTCTCAAGATCATAAAGAACTAGATTTCTGAGACCATGCAGGGTGTCATGCCCGACACTGAGAAAGCTAGAGATTTCTTGACTGAAATAGGAAAACGATTTCAGAAATCGGATAAAGCTGAGCTGAGTTCACTTTTATATAAATTGACTCAAGCCACCTATAACGGTCAAGGAAATATCAGGGAGTACATTGGTGGATTGTCTGATGTGGTGGCTAAAATCCGCGCATTAGACCTTAAGATTGAGGATGAACTCCTGATTTTCTTGGTTATGAACTCCCTCCCTCCACAATTCAGTCAATTCCAAATCAGCTATAATACTCAAAAGGAAAAGTGGACATTGAACGAACTGATATCTCAGTGCGTTCAGGAGGAAGAGAGACTCAGAAGGTCGAGCAAGACATAAAGTGCACACCTAGTGACATCTGGTCAATGACGAAAAGGGAATAAGAAAAGAAAGCACACTTCAGGCAAAAGTTCTACGGGTCCTGCGAGTGGCAATCAGCCTAACTCTGGAATGAAAACTCCATATGAATTGTGGGGTGATGTGTTGAAAACGGCTGTGCAAATCCTTAATAGGGTCCCAAGTAAGGCTGTAATGAAAACTCCATATGAATTGTGGACAGGGCGAAAGCCTAGTCTACGATATTTTCATGTATGGGGTTGTCCTACAGAAGCCAAACCGTATAACCCGCATGAAAGAAAACTTGACCCTAGAACTGTTAGTTGCTTCTTTATTGGATACCCAGAAAGATCAAAAGGATTTAGATTTTATTGTCCATCATATTCCATGAGAGTCATTGAGACTGGGAATGCTAGGTTTATTGAGAACACTGAAGATAGTGGGAGCACAAATTTAAGAGATATTGTATTTGAGGAAGAGCGGATTGTGATTCCCACCACAATCATTCAGAGTAGCATGGTTGTCCGTCCAGCAGTGGACCCTGAGATCCCTATGGACGACCATGTACAACCTCAAATACAACCCACTGATGAGGAAATGGAAAACCCAATTCAGAATAATGAGCCATTAAGACGATCACATAGAGAGAGAAGATCTGCAATATCAGACGATTACGTCGTCTATTTGCAGGAGCATGAGTTTGACATTGGGGTTGAAAAGGATCCTGTATCCCTTTCACAGGTCGAACAAAGTGCAGATTCTTCTCATTGGTTCGATGCCATGAAGGAAGAATTGAAATCCATGAAGAATAACAAAGTTTGGGACCTTGTTGAATTGCCTGAAGGGATTAGGCCGATTGGTTGCAAATGGGTATTTAAAACCAAACGGGACTCTAAGGGCAATATCGAAAGGTATAAAGCTAGGCTAGTTGCAAAGGGTTTCACTCAGCGTAAGGGCATTGACTTTAAGGAGACTTTCTCACCTGTATCTAAGAAAGACTCCTTTAGGATCATTATGGCTATTATGGCTCATATGGATTTGGAGCTACATCAAATGGACGTGAAAACTGCGTTTCTCAATGGAGATCTAATGGAGAACGTATCTATGTTGCAACCAGAAGTTTTTAAAGCTAAAGGCTCAGAACATCTGGTCTGCAAACTTAAAAAGTCCATTTATGGGTTGAAACAGGCATCACGACAGTGGTACCTAAAGTTTCATGAAGTTGTTTCCTCATATGGTTTCATTGAAAACACTGCGGATGAGTGCATATATGTGAAAATCAGTGGGAGTAAGTTTATCATTTTGGTCTTGTATGTTGACGACATTTTATTAGCCAGTAGTGATATTGGATTGTTGCGTGAGACTAAGAAATTTCTATCTCAAAAGATTTTGAGATGAAAGATCTTGGTGGTGCTTCCTTTGTCATCGGCATTCAGATTAGCCGGGACAGATCACGTGGATTAATTGGCTTGTCGCAGAGGGCCTATATTGATATGGTTCTCGAAAGGTTTGGCATGCAAGGTTGTGCTCCTGGCCAAACACCTGTTGTAAAAGGTGACAAATTTGGTCAATTTCAGTGTCCTAAGAATGACCTAGAGAAGGACAAGATGAAAGCTATTCCATATGCGTCTGCAGTAGGGAGCATCATGTATGCTCAGGTCTGTACACGTCCAGATATTGCTTTTGTGGTTGGAATGTTGGGCAGGTACCTTAACAATCCAAGTATGAACCATTGGATAGTTAAGAAAGCATTGCGCTACCTGTAAAGGACAAAGGACTTCGCACTCACATATAGAAGGTCTGACCATTTAGAGCTGGTTAGATATACAAATGCAGATTTTGTTAGCTGCCTTCAGCGAGAGTTCCATTGCGAGCTACATTTTCATAATGAAATTATACTATGAAAAACGTGACATGATTTGGCTGCTTCATCTACGATGAAAGTGGAATATGTAGCTTCTCTTGAGCCTACGCCTGAGGCAATATGGCTGCAAGTTTTATTCAGTACAGAATTGTCTAATGTCTATAGAACTCATTTGCATGAAGCAGATGATGATGGATCTACTCCTTAAAGGTCAGTTTGTCACGTAACTTTTGAGACATTTGTCTTTCATGGGATTTAGTGACCCAAAGAAATATTGGATTAGTGGGAGCTTCAGTTTGATCCGATTCAGGTATAGACATTGGAGATCTCATTTTTTATGATTCTGTTATTCAGTTTATATCTTGTTTCTCCTTCAGCGTGCACATTCAGTTTTGAGCAGACAAGAATTTGGTTTGTGTCTTGGAGACACGTTCAGTAGGACCACTTGAAGATAAACACGTATGATCACTTTAGACGTGTAATCTTCATACCACACCCCATATCATTGATCCATGTCGTTAAGGCTATTGGTATTTGTGATCGTGATTCGTCACACTTCGAAAATATTAAATGTTGTGCTGACTACCACGGTTCAATATCAGTGGTCTTGATGGACCGGATCTGACAAGCGTTGCTCATAATTATCCAACGGTATTGTTTTGAAATCAGTAGGGCGCCCATTAGGAACTTTTGAAACAAATGCGTTTTATAAAATTATTTTTCACAAAATAAAATAAAATGTTTTGTTTTCTTTCAGAGATCAGTGTAGCCCAAGTGGGAGAATGTAAGACTCCATTAGGTGGGCCACACATGATCATCAGTTTATATCATGACCGTTGGATTATTCAGACTGAGCGATTCAATGGGCCCCACTATAGTTGTGATCATTGCAAATAGGTCTGGGGCGGGACGCTTGAACCGTGTTCCCTATACGCGGTTATTAAGCCTGATATGGAAACCTACGGTGTGGAGACCCTAGAGGAGAGAAGTGTGATGGGTAAGCTTCTCTGGCCCTCTTTCCTATAAATATACGTCTTGGTCCCCTCACCAACACACAAGAGAAAACCCTAGTCCCCATTGAGAGGTTCTCCTAAAGGTGTTAGGTGCGGAAGACCAAGAGTTCTTCTCAGCAACAAGACGGCATCGGGAATGTCTTCCCAATCAGGTACGCCTTTAAGATTACAGTATGAAATCTCCATTGTTGATGCATAGAAGATCCGATTATTCCGCATTATGTTTAAGATTCACATATATCGCTCCAGGTAACAATTTTATCTATTTCCTTTCAAAATACTTAGATCATGTTACACATACATATATTTATATTTATATGTGTACACACATATGGGCGTGTGTGTAGGGAAATGGTACTATGAGGTCGACCTCTTCTCATGAGATTGAGTTATATGGGCTCTACCGTGATGTGTGTCAGACATCCACATTGCATTCGGTGGGTCCCCTCTGGGTTATGGGATATTTCAAAAATCAGCCATATCCGGAACTCAAGTGGTGGCCATACCATCTTAAACTATGTCAAATCATGCTTAAAACATCTAAAAGCACTTAGTGTGTCCACCTAAGTTTTGGATATAGCTGAAACTTGGTGTGACCCCTCATCCAAGTGGGCCACAAACAATGGATGGGCTGGATGTGTGAACCACATCTCAATGGGCCCTATAAACAATCATAAAGGTTTCAATGGGTGGGTATCCACTCTCAACTATTGTCTGTAATGTGGCCCACCTGAGTGTGGATTGGCCTGATTTTTAGGCCCAAGGCCCACCATGGAAGGGTGCATCCAACTGATGGGATGGATGTCCATTACAAATAACAGTGGGGCACCACACAGCTCGACCTCATGGGAAGCTTCCCATAAGGTCGTCCTCAATAGTACCTTTTCTTATATGTGCATGTGCGTGTTTGTGGATATCCAACTAGTTGGGTGTAGGACCAACATGGTGTTTGTAACTTTGTATAACATCAACCCACACTTAATAAGGTATTTCCACAATGAAATTGAGACCCAAAAAATCAAGTAGATCAAATGATTAGATAAGTTCACATAATAGAAACCAACGAATAACTGCAAAAAAAAAACTCCACATTCATATTGGCCGTACACCTAATGGTCGGATCAACCTGATTTTGGGGGTGTTCTATTTTCTTGGTGGGATGATCATGCTGGACAGTTGAGATGTCATGTTGCAGGAGGAAGTTGCATGTCATCCATTTCCAAATGGTATTCTAGCCCCACACGTGACTACTTCGGTGTGTGGGACAAGGTAGCCCCTTGCATGAAGATAACCACGTGCAAAAGGCCGGTCCACTCATTTAGAGCAGTTTTGAGAGGGATGGCAAATATATTCATTCGAGTCACACATTTTGGGCCTGTTTGGTTGGCATATGGAAACCTGTTTCCAGCTTAAAACATGGTTTCCAGCAAAATCCAATTTTAACCGGTATGCTTGTGATACCTGTTTCCAGTTGTGATATGTGTTACATAAAAATTATGACAGTAACTCAGATGTTCACTTCACGATTGAGGAGCTATGTCAACTGATGCTAGAAATCTGATAGCAAAAATGCCAATTACTTATTCAAATAGAATATTCACTTTATCTCTCTCAAAATTTAACCTTTGATATTATGTGTATCTAAATGATTACTTACATTCCAATATGAGTTGTATAAATTACAGAGTATGCGATGGGTAGTAAAGCATCTACACAAGGAGATGTTTACAGCTATGGAATCCTTCTATTGGAGATGATCACTGGAAAGGGGCCAACTGATGATATGTTTAAAGACAATCTAAGCCTTCATCATTATGCTAAGTTGGCTTTGCCAGAACGCGTAACGGAGATTGTTGATCCACAACTGCTCGTAGATGAAGCTGAAGTAACTCAATTCAATGGAAGACATATTAATACAAGAAATAGAATCCATGACTGCTTGATTTCAATGGTCAAAATTGGTATGGCGTGCTCTGCAGAATCTCCAAGAGAACGAATGGGGATGAGGGATGTTGTTGCAGAAATGCATGCAATCAAGGAGTTGTTTCTTGGGGCCAGGATTCACTGAGATGGAGAGGCTAGGTCGCAAATATTAGATGAAGGTTTGTCTTACCTCGGTCATTAGGAAGTCATTATCAATGGTTATGTTGAGAAAGATTTCAAAATAAAATGATTTGTTGAATACTTTTCCAAACAAGCTCTAGATATATTTAGTCTTGGCTTAAGAGTGTGCTTGCGTTGATATTGAATATATGAGAAGACGTGTTTCTTTTTCTTTGCTCATCTTGTGTTAGACTAAGGGAGATTGTATCATGAATTTAATAAGAAAAAGACACCATCTTATTATAAGAAAAATGATTTGGGTTAGTAAGATGTTTGATCGCTAACATATTTTATACAAAAGTCTTATGAGTTATTTTTTAAAACCCACCTACCTTTAGGGTCATTTTCAAATACACTTATGATTTTAAAATACCTATAAAAACTTGCCTGCCTCTTAAAAAGAGAGTGAAAAAATAGCCTATTTGACTTTAACTACGTCTCAAGACGGAAAAGAATCGTGAAGGCCTGCAAAAGTCCATTTTGCCTTTAGTGCCATTCATATTCACGATTGGACCCCTATTGTTTAGGGCGAGCATTCATGAGAGTTTATGGGGCCCATAGAAGCCTGCAAAAGTCCATTTTGCCTTTAGTGCCATTCATATTCACGATTGGACCCCTACTGTTTAGGGCGAGCATTCATGAGAGTTTATGGGGCCCATAGAAGTGATTGACGTTGTCCATTTGTTTCATAAGCCCATTTTAGGCCTTGAGCTCAAAAAATGACACAGATCTAAATTGTAGGTGGGGCCTAGAAAGTTTTTAATGGGGTCAATCTTTGAACGGTGAAATGGATCTGTCTGGTGTGGTCCGCTTGAACATTGCATCTGCTTCTTTTTTGGGTCATGCCTTAAAATAATGGAAGCGGATTAGGTGTTACCTAAGTAACACCTTAGTGGGTGTTACCCTTACCGTGCGGCCCACTTTGATGATGTGTTGTATATCTAAGCTATCCATCCATTTCTCTAGCTCATTTTAGGATGTGGTCCAAATATGAAGGAGATTCAAATCTCATGTGGACCACACAACAGGAAACAATGGTGATTGAGTGCCTCACCATTAAAAATTCCAAAGGGCCCATCGTGAGATTTTCCTAATGTTTATTTGCCATCCAACTTGTTGATAATGTCAACTGGATGAAGGGAAAATACAAAAATCAACTTGATTCAAAAATTTTGTGCCCCCCCCCCCCCCCCAAAAAAGTTTTAATGGTCATTCATCACCGTTTCTAGTGGTACTGTCCACCTGAAATTTGTATCTTCTTAAGGTTTGGGATCATGTCCTTAAATGAAATGAAAAAGCAAACGGATGGCGTGGATATACAACAAATACATCAAGGTGGGCCCCACAAGGTTTGGATAACACCAAGGTGTTGCCCAGGAAACAGCTTATCAGCTCCCTAAAATCATTTGGAAAAATGGATGGACTGTGTAGATTTTTCACAAACACCCATGGTGGCCCCCACCATCCAAGTCTAGGTATCAAAGTAAGTGCAACCCTGGCCTCACCAAACGCAGTACAACCCCGACAGTGGAGCCCACCTTGGTGCATATATTGTATATCCCCGCCGTCTAACCTTTTGATAAGGCCACGAAGGCCCGAATGAAGAGAAAAACAAATATCATCTTGACCTGAACTTTTTGTGGCTCTCAAGAAGCTTTTAATGATCAAACACCACGGTTTCCTGTGTTTTGGTCCATTTGAGATTCAAATCTCGCTTAATGCTTGGGTCCATGCCCCAAAATAATTTCGAAAAAATAGATGGACGGTGTCGTTATACAATACATACATCAAGGTGGGCCCCACGGTCAGGGCAACACCATCTTCGGTGAGCCAGGGGGTCAAACCTAATCCACTCCGGCCCCATTCCTGCGGACACCGATTGCATACTGTCATGATCAATAGCGAGGTCGCTATTTAGGTGGGGCCCACCTTGATGTTTGTGAGAAATCCTGACCATCCAGCTATGAGGTGTTTTTTACTATTATTATTGGCATAGTAGCATTCTTTCCTGCATTAGTTGCTGTTTTTCAACGAGCCAGCCTGTTCATTCTATGACTATGCAAAACTACATCCAATGGCCCAAGATCAGCATTAAGACTCTTTATTTCAGGGCACAGTACATCCATGGTAGGGCAGATCTTCTACATGTGTGCCCCATCTATGGGGCAGTAACACCATATACTCTCTTTCCTATTTCCCACATCAAAGCACTGGATCCTGCTATTTTAATGAGCAAAACGAAACAATGTTGTAACAACATCAATGCATACAATCCACCGGCATCATGCTGCCAACAAACAGCATGTTTCAAGACTTAGGTTGTGTACTCTGCATTTATTTTAACATAATCGTAGCTCAGATCACATCCCCACGCACAGCTATTTCCTTGCCCACTTCCTGTCCAACCAAAACAACCACGAGGGAACATCAAGCATGGAAAACAATCAATGTTAGAGGCATCTCCAAGCAAAAGATAGTGTGGGTAAAGGCAAGGTCGCGGAATTCTACGACTGTTTGATGGTTACGAGTGATGGGATTAGCCAATTATCTACAGAGATATTTTGTTGGTGAATGGATACAGCATTGCGGTGAGAACAAGGATTCGGACATCAGGAGGGCTATGCTGAGCAAAAATGAGGAAAAGAACGAACTTCAGATTGCAGAATGAAGAATGATATAGTGTAATTGTACAGAGAGCCATCCAAGCACACATGCCTGTGCAATAAAGCTCATGTACATGGTATACATGTGCCATAATGGCAGGATAGGTCTGAGATCCAATCCATTCGTCAGAACGGCACCACTAAATTGATGCCCTGGCCCAAGAATAATGTTCATCCACTGGTCAGGTTAGCCATAGTTTGCAAAACAAATATATAGCTCCGAAAAAGAAAAAGAAAAAAAAAACCTTGGTTGAAGTTTTATAACCCATCCACCAGTTGCCAACATTGGGGCCCACGTGCTGATTTGATCACATTTATTTTTGGGAAAACATGTAGAAGGCCAGACCAACCTGATGGATGGATTGGATCTTGCACCTATGTGCCATGCTGGCACATGTGTTGCATGTACAAGAGCTTTAGCCACACGTGTGAGAACTTGCAAAGCTCATTGTACAGAATTGATAAGAAAAACTAAAAATTATCAAAGTCACTTGGATGCTAGCCATAGACAGGAACCATGATCTGCGAGGTTTGTGGGGTCCATCCAGACGTGTCGTGTTTGAAAGAAAATTGCATGCGACTTATAGTAGACCACAAAAAGAAGAGATCCCTATGAAGTTCTTTTGATCATTAAACACGAATTTGGGCAGCATTTGCAGGTTAGAAGAATCTTGTGCATGTCTATGACCCTGCACCTGTATGACTGTTCTTCAGAGTTTGAAATTAGAAACGTGGGTTTCAAGAAGTTCAGGCTGTGGAGAATGGAGATTATTTAGCATTATCGACCAGATTTTGGATTTGGCTAGTGTTGGATGAATCATGTGCATGTCTACAATCCTGCGCATGTATGACTGTTCTTCAGAGTATGAAATTAGAAATGTGAGTTTCAAGAAGTCTGGGCTATGGAGAATGGGGATTATTTAGTATTATCAACCAGATTTTGGATTTGGCTAGTGTTGGATGAATCATGTGCATGTCTACAACCCTGCACATGTATGACACTGTTCTTCAGAGTATGAAATTAGAAATGTGGGTTTCAAGAAGTTCAGGCCATGGGGAATGGGGATTATCAAGCATTATTGACCAGTCTTGGATTTGGCTAGTGTTGGAGGAGTTCTTTGCATTCCCCTCACGAGGCTAGTAGCAGGTGATATTGGCCAGAGGGTTACAACTGATCTTGGCCGGAGCTTGTGCAGGCCAGAGACTTCTGATAAGGACTTGGATTCAGGCCCAGTCCATCAAACAAATTCTATGCTCAACAATCTATCTGGGCTGTTCTGATTGTCAGGCCTTTAGGACCTGCTTGGGCTTGGTCATGGGCCATTTGTAATCCAACTAGGGAAGGAATTTCTAGATCATCTCTGTAATAAGCATCTCAATCTTGCTTTTATTAATTAATTTTCCAAAAATAGGAAAAGAAAAGAAAAAAAAGGAAAAAATAAAAAATAAAATTGAAACTTACCAACAGATATATGAATTCCAACAGTGCCATGAGTCTCTCCCGCCTGCCGGAGATAACTGCTAGCTGCAGCCCTGAGAAACCCTCTATATTCTTAGCAAATAGCAACATGATTAAAGAGAGTGAACAGATAATGTGAAGTGTAAAATAAAGCAGATGACATCCTTGAGTCCCTCGTTGTCACATAAGGATTTGTTTAATCTAATCCCAGATCAACCCCAAAATATTTTCCTATGGAAGCACACCTATGCCATCCACATCACATCTGCTACATGCATGAGGTGCAGAAAGAGAGAGTGCTATTTTTCTTAGCCAAGTCATGGATGTCTCAACAATTTCATTATTTCAGTCATTTTAGTATTTCAACAGTATTTTCTATTCATCCGAGAAAAAGGACCTGTAGGTCGTTATCAAAGCCACGGACACATAAATATTTCTGAGCAACTAGAAGTGCAGTGTATAACTTAAATAAGAAGAGGAAAAGATTGGGGTCCCGAGTGGGCCAGCTTGATCGTTACTTGAGGTTTTGCTATATTCTTTAGCTGTAGCTTAAGGGCCGTTAGGAAATTCCCCAATTTGACGGAGATTGGATATTTACGCTGCCCCAGATTGCAATGCTTATCCCATTTCAATTCAGAGCAGAGAAAGCAGAGGAAACGGAGCCCACCTAATGTATGATCTTCTGCTCTGAAACGGCAATGCAGAGAGGTCCTACTTACTCACAAAAAAGAAGCACCTAGAAATTCATCAGTCTAACCACCCAGTACCAACTTATCACCTTATAAACCTAGAAAGAATATTCTTTAAGGCTCACATTTCCCAAGAGATCTTCCACAACAATAGCAGGCAATTATGTTCTTCACTTCATAGAAAAAGAGAGGATATTTTACGAACATGAAGGGTGGCTTTGTTCTAAACTTTCTCAAGGACTCAATGGATTAAAATAAAAATAAAAAAAGATAAGAATTTGGAGATGAGCAACAATTGAAACTGCTTGGTTTGTTTGCTATGTTGAGAAATTCTTAGGATGAAAGAGGTCTAGGCTTGGTTCTAACCTGTCAAACGGAAGTGGTTGGCCACCATCCATGAGCAGAATATCTCCAAGTGATATGCGAAGATCATTTGGGTTAAAAGGAATCCCTGCATAGCCGGCAGCGCAAGCAATCCGGCCCCAGTTTGGATCTCTTCCATATACTGCAGCCTGAAGAAAATGTTTTGACGCATTGAAGGAAATTGAGTGCCTAGAGTCATTGAAACAATGTAGCAAACAAAATGAAATAAGAACAAGCTGAATATGGACAAAGTTCATGCCTTAGCAAGTGAGGAAGATGCCACAGAGCGTGCAATCTTTGCTGCTTCTGCCTCATTATTTGCACCGTTTACTGTAACCTACACACACATCTATTGAGGTTTGATTAGAAATATAGAATACCTTTGAAAACACTGGAAACATTTTATGAAAAGACAGTACATGTGTACGATATCCAGACCGTTCATCAAGTGGGCCTCAACATGAATGTATCTTTAGCCCAAAATAGGTTGGTTCCACTTATTAGGTAGGCCACACATGTATGTTGAATGTAGAAAATTGTGTATCCTTTTCCAACCAACCATTTTTCATACACATGGTGCACCTGACAAGTGGACTGGCCTGACTTTTGGGTGTTAGGGAACATTCACCTCATGCCCCACCTGACGAACACAATAGATCTTGCACATGTGAACCACTTCTGCTTGAGGCACTTTTGTTTGGCACTTGCAGGTGGGCATCTGCAGTTAGCATTCTTCTTTTTAGGTAGGATTTGAGGCACACTGCCTGATGTCCACCTCACAAAATGATTGTAATGTTTGTGACATAGATTGAGATTCATCCATCAAGAGCAGAGGTGCGGACAAAATCTGTTGACTGATTTACTACAAATATGAAAGTAAATATTAGCAAAAGAAATGGTATCATTTTACAAAACCTCAATCAAGCATGTTGCACCTTCTCCATCCCATGCTATTGATTTTGCAAGACCTTGCATTACCTGGAAAGGAAATATAGCTTTTACACATGACCATCCTCCATTAAAATCTTTGGCGCACAATTACAAGAAGAACTAGGTTTTTTAAGGAACTATAAAGAGAACTAGTTAATGTAGATTATTTGAATATTTGCGCTATGAGGGTTTTTTTAGCAGTTTTTCTTGTTCTTGTTCTTCTCTTGAAGGATGCTCTGAATGAGTTCAAACTTCTATTAATGTCTATATGCTGATAATGTAACAATACGAAAGGATCATGAATTTCTGGAAAGTAAAAGAATCAACAACACATCTAAGTAAATTCTACCAGCCCATGGGATCACCTCCCAGTCTGTGTAACCGAGAGAGTCAAGTGCTATATGCACACAGGAGTGTGACTCACGTGTGGTGATTTTTAAACCCGGTGAGAGGTGCCCAAAATGGTTTCAACCTTGGGCAACCCATCCCACTTTCTCTGGTGTTGTGGCCCACTTGAGTCTTAGATCTGCCTCCTTTTTGGCCGGAGTCCTAACATGAGGCAGTGCAACATATGTACATAGCAGTGTTTTAAATAGCTACGTTATGTAGCGTGTAGCTTACGCTACGTAGCGTAGCTTAGCCTAAACGCTATGTAGCTCATGAAAATAGCTTAAGTTGCGTGTAGCCTACGCTACATGATTAATTTGGATACGCTACACGCTTCATAGACTACGCTACACGCTACATAGCTCACATTACGAGTCATTTTTCACGATAACACTTAAATCAATCATTAAAAATGATTTGTTACATAATTCTATTTCAATGAAAATTCATTAGTCTTTTCAATGCTTATAGTAAAATAATATAAGAAATAGTTTTAAATCGGTTTTGTTGCTCTTTCTTCACTTTTATACTTAATCATTACCCTTGCTGTTACTTTAGGTTGCATTTGTTGCACCAAATATCATGAAATTTTGTTAAATTTTATTATTAATCATCTAATTTAGTGCAACCTTGATGAAAAATCTAAGTGTTGTGTAGCTTACGCTACACGCTATGTAGCTTACGCCTCACGCTTCAGAGAGGTGAAGGCTACGCTACACGCGATTCGCTATTTCAAACACTGGTACATAGTGGATCTCACATTGTCATCATGGGGGCTCTACACAGTCTTTGTTGAACAGGCTCCCTGATAATATAGGCACGGCAGGCTACACAGAAAGAAGAGGAAAGGTGGGATCAGGCTACACGCATGAAAGAGTTGAAAGGACAAAACTGCCCTTGGTTAAAAGGTCAGGCACAGCCTTTTCAAAAGTTCATACCCCCTCCCATGCCTAATTGCAGAGGTAAAATTGGCCAAACGCTACTCATGTTAAATATAATAGGTCTTTGTTTTTTACATGATGATGATAAACCTTGGGTTTAGAATGAAAGAAAATGGAAAAAGTTTTAATGGGAGCAAAACTCACCACATCAAACATCATGAAGTATTCATCACATAGAACTACCCAGAACAAAAGCAGTCACTAATGGAATAACAGTATCAGCCAGACTATAAACAAAGAACTATACACCAGCCAGACTATAAATACTACAAAGAACTATTCTTTCGCCTTTTTCTTAATTCAATTTCTCATCGTTCAAAAATAAATAAATAAATAAAATCAGCCAGACTATAAATACTCCAAAAGCTGCCCATGACTTTGTTTGGAATTATTGGCAACAATAACAATTGGCCAGGTCATTATAGGTAGGAAATATGGGGTGGAAAAAAAGGGGTGGTGGATTAGGTTGTCATCATTGTATCGATCATCATATCTGTGGAAATCTGTGGCGTTATTAAAACAAAAGGTTTGGGAAGGGATTGGTTTCTATTCGGGGGATGGGAAGAACATTAGATTTTGGGAGGATATATGGGTGGGAGGTAAAAAATCGAGCGAAATATTTCCATGGTTAGTGGGAATTTCTAGGGAGGCAGATTTCAGGGTGGCTACTTGTTTCTTTATGAGAGGAGAGGAAGTTTTGTGGGCTCCACCGCGTAGAAGGAATCTAGAGGATAAAGAAATTGAAGAATTTATTAGCCTACTCGATTTGTTATCCAAGGTGTCTCCAGTAATGTCAAACTCTAACCCGTTAACATGGTTAAAAGATACATCCGGCTAGTTTGTCAGTGAAATCCCTACATTTGTTGCTAATTGGGGATAATATTAGCGATGGAGTTGCCTGACAACATTCATTTGGCATTACAGTGCTCCTCTGAAAGCTCGGTGTTTGCTTGGCTAGTGGGGAGGAAGGTTAACAATAGACAACTTTCATAAACGGAAGATGATCCTTCCGAATGTATGTTTGTTTTGTCTTCAAGATGAGGAAACTGCGGATCATCTCTTTATAAATTGTTCGTTTGCAGAAGGATTGTGGGATAATTTCTTCCAGTTGTTTGGAGTGGTATGGGTGTTGCTTGAGGGCCCAAGCTCCATTGATAGTTGTCTCTTGTCGTGGCATGGCGGGGGAAAAAGGAAAATGGGGAGAATAATTTGGCGATTAAGTGTGCTAGCAGGTATTTGGGCCTTGTGGTTAGAAAGGAATGATTGCTGTTTCAGAAATTGTAAGGGGCAGATCATAGAGGTGTTTAGAAGGGCTAAATCCTATGTTATCGAATGGGCGATAGCAACAAAGGTCATTGCTCATTTGTCAAATTGTTGGCAGGAGTATTGATTTTTCCTGTTTTGTACATTTGTAAATTGTGGATTCGGCTTATTATTAATGATATTGTCAATGTCAAAAAAAAAAAAAAAACAATAACAATTGGCCTCTTTATTTTAACAGCATCAAACATGCAATGTCAACCATATTCTTACGATATACTTTTAGTCAATGTGGTAGATCACAGTTTTTACAAAAGGGAATGGGAAGAAAGTTTCAAGGGAGCAGAACTCACTGCATCAAGGCATGCTTGAAGTTGTTGTGCCTCGTCACTATCCAAAGAAGATATCCTGGTTGATCCAGATATTCCACTAGCCAATGCAATAACAGTGTCATTGGTACTTGTATCTCCATCAACCTACAGCAACTCCAGATGTAAGCAAGGTTAAAAATAAATGTGAAAAATGAAGTCTGTAATGCCACGCACATACATCCACGGAACAAACAAATTCACAGAGCCCATGCAAATAAATTTTGAAGTGACATCTTGGTGTTGATTTGTAATTGAGGAGTGGGCCCATGATCTGTCTAATCTATGAAGTGGACTCCAGGATCTAAGTTGATCCCACATTCTTTTTTTATGAACTGCAAATTTGATTAAGAAAAACTGAAAAAAAAAAAAAAAAAAAAAAAACAGAGTGAATACAACAGAAGTTCCCAGAAAACACGCACTGCAAAACAAGCTGAAACTAAAGACTCCAAAAGAAAACAGCAAAGGGAAGTGCCCTCCTGCAAGCTGGTCCGTCGGCATTAGAAGATTGGTGGACGCGGGTAACAGAAACTGGGATGGATGAAGTAAAAAGAGAGAGCAAATTGAGGGGACAATTTTGCCCCCTTAATTAGTTTTTAAGGAGTCCTCAACCTAAATATATGGAAGCACAAAGGAAGGGTTTCCAATACAGGTTGGGGTATTTGGGGCATTAAAAATGTGAGTCATCAAACAAAGTTATTTTCATCATTTTAGAAAGGCCTCCGGCGCCTACTTTCTCTCCACAATTCCCTAGCCTACTTTCTCTCCTCCGATCTCTCTTCCTTCCTCTCTTCACGTGCAACACACATACCACAGCCCTAGTAAGGTGCAACATGAAAAATAGTTGTTCATCTATAATGCAGAAATCTTAACCCACAGGTGTTTTTTTTTTCTTTTTCTTTTTTTCTAAATCAACAATGGCTATATTAAAAGCCTACTGAAAAGCCAAACTCGATAAAGGCTACATTGAAGATCTAAACTAGACCTGAGTCATGACCCAAACCAAACTAATTGCTCTCCAGGTTAATCCAATAAAATTAAACATTTTTTTTCTTACATAAGTTTGATAGAAAAATGCACATGAAGGCATCTTCTCCCCTGTAACTGACCTCCATGGATTCAAATAGGGTTGCTATTGAGAGCCGGGCCAAAGTGTGTCCGGGAGAATCTATGAACCAAGAACCTTGTCCAAACGTAGTTCAATCTTGATCTAGGGAACCAGAATAAGAATGGGCTGGGGCCAATACAAAATTATTTAACTGTGTTAAATAAGTCGTCCTGGGCTTTAGGTAGGTTCATGCCAAGGTAGGGTTACAGTTGGACTGGCAGGAGGGAGCTTGTCCCCATCCCGTGAGCAACGAAACTGAGTCCAAGAACAGCCCAGCCCATGAGCTAGGCAATCAAGCTCAGGCTAGACCAGGCCTACCAAGTAATAAGCCCAAAATTGTTAAATGGGTTGGAATGGTACAGGCTGCTTGTTCAGACTTTAAGAAGACCCAAGTCCAGGTCCATCACAGGGCCCAAACTTTGGCCCAGCCACAACCCATCTGCTTCAGGTCAGCCCAATTCCAGACCAAAGTGGGCCGGATTCAGCTGGGTGGGCCCAGTTTCTATGCTATGCAATGACGATCAAATTAGTTATAAGGGATTCAGGTACAAAAACTCAATATGAGCCTAATACGCACACTCGTGGCCAACCCAGTTGCAAGTTTGCAACTCCAGATTCAAGATCTCATTGCATACAATGGAGGCATAGTTTTCTATAATAGCTCATTTACAAAATATCCAGAAAATGGAAGCAGATATTGAGTTCAACAACCTTTTTTTTACCAGCAAGTTCCAGTTGTTTCTTTGCTTACCGTAATTTGGTTGAAACTCCGGTTCACTGCAATCTGCACCAATTTCCTCCAAATATCACTTGTAACCAGTGCATCAGTTGTTATCACCTGGAACAGATCCATGATCAGAAATTTCATTACAAATATGCACATCTGTAAAAATGATGAGAGGAAGGATCATTGACAGGGCATACACCAAGCATGGTTGCCATATTTGGATGAATCATGCCGGAACCTTTAGCCATTCCCCCGACTCTAATACGTGTCCCTCCTACCTACTCAAACCACAAAAAGGATTTTGAACTATTAACCTGCAACAGGTCTGAAAAAACAAGATGTCTATCATGCTGACATATACTCCATAATGAAATGTTTCCAATGTGATGTCAAGGAGAGATTTACAGAATATAAGAGAAACGGATTGTGCAGACCTCAGCTTCAATGGCCACACTCTTGCTGACAAGGTCAGTGGTTGTAATGGCTACAGCAGCAGAATCTGCCCTGCAAATGCAGACATGCAAATGGAAGTTGAGAATTTCAAAAATAGGATGCAAAGAGAAAGTTCACTCACACACATGCACCCACCCATCCACCCATGCACATGCACGTGCGCACATACACAGACGCACACAGAGTGAGATATAACCGCAATTGCAATGGAGAAAAGCTGTCCAAGTAGGTTCCACAATAGATGTTTGCTAGGGAGGCATTCCCCTCGGAGGCTCGTCTCTTCAGTCCCACCATGTGGTGATCCAGAATGTTTGTCGAGTAGGTCCCACAACAGATGGCTTACTGGGAAATCTCTCTGACTAAAGATCCTCATCATTGGATTGTACATGTTAGGATATGGACAATTGCTTCTAACTCCCCTTTATATGGACAATGAGGAGCTGACAGGTGAAATTTTTTCCATGTTGGCTATCTATCATGAGACCTTCTGGATGAACAGCCTTGATCACCATGCGTGGAGTGAAAAGGGGAAGTTCCTCTAGGTTTTCTCATCACATTAACAGCATGTAACTCTGCCTAACCAAGATTTCAATGACCTTATTCTTCTCTTTTCTTTTTCTTTGTTTCTTTATTTCGTTTTTTATTTTGGAAGATGTTTACTGTTTAGTGACATAAGTGACAAGAAATACCCCTCTATAGTTGATGACAGTGAACCAACTAGCTTTGGAAGTGAATTGAGAAGGGCCTCCTGCATAAAAAGGTATTAAAATCAAGAACATTCAACTGAAACAAGAAGCGGTAATAAAACCAGATTCTGTTAAGAATGAGAGAGAGAGAGAGAGAGAGAGAGAGAGAGAGAGAGAGCAGAAATCCATCTTCTTCAGAAGTAATATCACATAAGATTGTTACTCTTAACCTTACTGCTCACTCATGAACAAGGCATTTGTGCATGATCCGAGCCACTCATAAGGAGCACTCCACCACAGATGTCACAATAACAAATAAATAAATAAATAAATAAAAGAAAAGGCCGGTCAGATAATTTTAACTGTTGGATTTGAGGAAATAGATGGACTTTTATAAAAATGACAGCTCCTTGTCCGCTTTTTACTCAAATCTAGCAGTCAGGATTGATTGGCCAGGATAGATGGACTTTATTTGGATATAGTGACCTCCACGGTGTGGCCATCCTGATGAGCAGTTTGGATCTGGTTTACACACGCCGCAAGGTGTGTTAATAACAAGATGCAAGTAAGATCAGTACACCTCATATAAAACTATGAAATAAATGCCCTGTTCTGACAATTACCTTCTTTATTCTTCGACCAATTACACCAGTCGATTCAATAAATATTGCTTCAGGACTCAAATTGAGAAGCTGCAAGATGAAGAGATTCAGAATAGCAGCAGTGACCATACCCATCCTGTATCAGGTCAAGAATGAGAGTAAGAGATTCTAGATTCAGAGTTTGAATACCTTAGCAACAGCAGTTGCACATTCTATGACATCCTGGTAACCTGCATCACCCTGTTATGAATTGGAAGGTCTGCTTAGCCATATAGTAGTAGGTTTATTGTTAAATTGATAGAACTAAAGCAGAATCAGTTGAAAAAAAAGTGGACAGATATGAAAAGATAGTTTCAAAGGTAACAAAAAGAACCATCATGATATATCTAATTACAACTATATAAAGAAATTAAAATAAAGATGCGGTGAAGGAGAGTGTGTTCTGGTGTTTCTATATGTATTACAGTTAGGGGAGTGTCTATGTAGATGTGTGGTACTCTTCAAGTACCACACCATTGTATGAAGAAATCCTTTTTCATCTTTCTGTTTAGACATGTAACTTAGAGATTATCCCCTTGTAACTGATAAGTATAAATCAAGGGCTTGGGAAAAGGGACGTTTCAAGTCCTCTTTTCTCTTCTTGCATCTCACACGATTCCCTCTCTCCATTCTCTTTCCCCTTCCTTTCCTTCTCCTCCTTCTACACCATTTAATGGAAAAACATTAGCTAATGTTCATCGATGCTGCAACTTTATTTTTTTATTTTTGAAAATTGCAGAATGCTTCAGTGTTCCATTTAAAAAATAAAAAGTACAAAGCAGTTTCTTACAATAACAATAAAAAGAGGCCCTCTCACCAGAATGAGAGAGAGTTTTACAAGCTGGTAACCATCCCAACGATGTTTTGGGAGGGATTTTCTAACCACAAATTTTATTTTTTTTGAAAGAAAATGATATATTTATTAAAGACAGCCCGAAGGCAATAGAAAACAAGTGGCAGGCCACAAAGCAGACAGACAAAACAAAAGCCACCAAAAGGGTGAACCCCTAAAAATCCCACTCTGTCATCAGAAGGGCCACCCTGTTAGACACAACCTCATCTGAACAGGCAAGGTTACTGAAAGTTCGATTGTTCCTCCGGAAGGCATTGAGAAATGCCAGTCAAAATGGCCACATATCAGGAAAAAAGAAGAAGGTTGCACTAGAAACTAGCTGAAACACTGAAACAGACCAGAACATTCCCGTACATGTACCCATTCTAATTCAGCAACAGTACAAGTCCTTTGGCCATTTTAGCTGGAAAGGGGTTGACTACTGTAGTCCTAATATAGTTTCGAAGCAAGAACACTTAACGTGGCATCTAGAAAAGCTGATACACGTGCTTACCGTTGCAGCATTTGCTTGACCAGCATTTATTAGAATTGCACGAGCCTGAAAATTTCGCAAATATGAGAACACTAGTAAGATGAATGATAAAGTTAGTATCATGCTACAGACCCAGAAGTTAATTCAAAATAAACCAGACATGCGACTACCACAAACATAATCAAAACACCTAAAACTCAATGAATGGAAGTCAGTAAATCAACAAAATGTCATAATAAAATAAACCAATAGAGATTGTCACTAACATACCGTGGGTGACATGTCCAATATACGCCTGCAGTACACCACTGGTGCAGCTGCAACAACGTTTGTAGTAAATGCCCCTACGGAAATACCAAAACAAGATGTTAGAAGTTTGACTATTTAAGTACCAGCTCCACCAAACTCATTTCCTTATCCGGATGAATTCTCAACCACTGCAAAGATGTAAGAAGAAATGGCTCAAGTCCTCACAAAATATTTATGGGGTGAGCTCCTGTGGTACCTGTACCAACATAAGCTAAGGTGGTGTGGGAGAAGTGGAGAAGTGGAGCCAACATGATGTATTCAAGACATTTGACCCATCCATCAGATTATCACCTCACGTTGCTCCAAGGTCCCAAAAATTAGCCCAAAAAGGAACTCAGGTGGGCCACAGCATGGGAAACAAGTTGAGAGGGGATGCTCCTTAATTTGCATAGGGTTACACCATGTTGTGTATACAGAATCCCTACCATCCAGACTCTTCAAATGCCCTGGATGAATGGGCAGGACAAAAATCAGTCTGTTCAGAAAATCAGGTGGGCCCTATTGAGAATCAAGGGTGGGCGTCCCCACCCACCTTGTTCACTGTGCTGTGGCCCATTGGAGTTTTGGATTGATCTGATTTCAGGTCCTGGGGGCAACCTGAGGGGGACGCAATTGATGGACGGATTGGCTGTGATACATCATTTTGGGCTCCACATCTGCCCAGTACCACCGTAACTGACGCAGGACAATGAGCCTATCTATATGATGCGGAATGAAACTAAAGCGGAATGATTCAACAATGAATAATTAAATTAAATCTACTCAAATCACATGTGCAAAAATCCAAATAAGCAATTAAACAATGAACTACAACCATAAACTACAAGCAAATAGTGAAAGAACTATGAAATCTAAAGGTAGAACTTCCATGTCCGAGCACAGGGTTAATCCTAAAGTTCAAGGATGAGGACTCTAAGGTTTCTAGGATAGGGCGATTGATGGCTATTAGGGTTAGGCTTAGGGTTTGGATAATTTGGGAATTGGGGATTTATGGAATTAGGGTTCTAAAAAGGGAAAATTCGGATTTCGATGAAAGGGGGTGGTCGAATTTGAGAATCGGCATAGGATTAGGTTAGGTTTGATGAAAGTGGATAGGAAAATGTTAGGGTTTTGAAAAAAAGTTAGAAAAAATGGATAGTGGGCCTATTCCGAATGGAAACGGTTCAAAGGTTTGGGGTTTTCGGCTTGGATTCAAAGAAAACTCAAAAGATCTCTAATTCGGATGGAAAACACAATCGACTTACCTGTATTTGAAGAGAAGAAGAAGAGAAAAGAAATAGGAATGAGATAATCGGCATCACACCTTTGGCATCGCGCCAAAAGAGGCTCCAATCACTGGAGGATCAAGCTCATCTCAAACTAGAAAAGAGTTTCTCTCAAAATTCATAAACTTTCATTGATCAAATAGGATTTCTCATGAAGTATATATAAGCCATGAAATAGAAAAGTGCGCTAAAGTGCCTAAACAAAAGAAAAATAATAAAACGACGCTCAAAATAAAACGGTGCACTAAAGTGCCTAAACAAAAGAAAAATAATAAAACAACGCTCAAAATAAAATAGTCCGCTCCTCTCTCATGCTCCTCAAATGTCATCAAACCACAACGAGATAAGCGTTGAGATGGACACGACACATCTCTTATGTTGGTACACTCGGGAAAAGGATCGTGATGGTCTAATGTCCGCATCAACTCTGCCCTGTTGAAAAAGAAGTCATGTACCGTTCTAGGATGTCTAGATCAACCCGCTGCAGCTCAGTCTCTGAAAGCCATGTGCAATCTGAAGTCGGCTGATTCTTCCACTTGACAAGATACTTCTAGTACTCTCCTTTGCTAGTTGATAGCACTTGCTCATCCAAAATATCTTCAATATCTTCCTTTCGTTCAGGTACTTGGGGTAAAGGGGGTAAAGGTTGGGAAGATGGGGTAGGGATGGCTCATGGATCATGAGATGGGGTAGACACGTCATTTGGGTGACCCTTGAAAGCCACTAGATCCTCCACATTGAAAGTATAACTAATTCCTATGCCGAGTGGAAGATCTATTACATATGCATTAGTGCCTAAGTGTTTTACGATTTTATACGGGCCGGCACTACGTGCTTGTAATTTCTTAACGGCTCCTTGTGGGAATCGCTCTGGTCTAATGCAGACCATGACGTAATCACCCACTTGAAATTCTTACATCCTGCAATGTGAGTTGGCATTTAATTTATAATGTTCGTTGCTAACATTAATCTGCTTCCTAATTTCATTATGCAATTCATGGATATGTCGTGCAAAAGACTCAGCTAACTCTGATGGTTTATGAAAGACGGACATGAATGAAACTAAAGGACGCTCTAGTGAAGCAATGGACTTAAAATAAACAACTCTATTATTTATAACTTGAGAGATTATAACCAAAGAACACTTCTTGTGGGTGACACATAATTTCTCATTCTTTAACATCTAACAAACCCGCTCTAACTGATAGAGGCATTGCTCCTCGTAAGTGTTATAAACAAGGATAATGTACCCCAATACTTGAGGACACTCGACTGAGACTTTGTAGATGGCCAAAATGTGCCCACACGTGCGCCACGTGCCATTGTACTTGGAAGTAAAAAAGGCAGGCATAACACATGGAATAAAACTCAAACACAAACTCTCCTAAGTGAACTCTTCCTTAAGAAGCTTATCAAATTGCCTCCGCATTTCCACATGCTCCGCAGGGTTCACTTGGTAGGTGGAAAAGCTTAACAGAGTCGACCCAGGGACAAGATCGATTGTGTGTTGAATGTCTCGCCTGGGTGGAAGTTCATCATATAAGTCATCTAATAGGATATCACAAGTCCTTTTCAAGTCTCCATCACTAGTCATGTGGGTGTCCACCATGGAATCCACACTAGTCTCTTTTTCAAACCCGTTTGCGTTCACTATGGTAAGAGACTTAAGTTGGGACTCCCCACCATTCTAGTCACACATGACAACTGGGAGTGGTGCGTCCTCAATTTCCTTAACCTCTTCATCACTAGCACCCACTCATTCATATTCAACAATGGTGAGTGATGCCTCAATTTCGTCCTCTTTATCACTATCGATTTCAAGCACGTACTCTACCTCTTCATAAACAACTTATTTGGACCCTTACCACTTACCATTCACTTAGACATTGTCTCGTTCCCAGGGAAATATAATTGGTGTTAAAGACCCTTCAAGTTGCTCAGAAGCCGAGATTTTCTTAGTGATTGATTGGACCACTTTACAAGAAGGTAACCATATGGGTTCTTTTTGTGGACGGAAAGGTAAGACGACTCTTACCTGAGCTAAGGGCTTTTGACGGTAAGAGATGGGAAGATACTTTTCTTTCAAATGCTCTTTCATCTGGTCCCATTGTAATATCGAAGTTCCACCTCTCCGCTCAATTCTTCACTCTGAATCCGTCTAAAACGACTTGGCTTGGCTCACCAATTTCAACTTGGCGAACCTCACTCGTCGATTGTCCGACATATCATACCAGTCAAAATAATATTCCAAGTCTTCAAGTCAATCAAGGAATGTCTATGGGTCCATGTGACCACTAAAATAAGTGAAATCATCGAAGTTCAACTTTCCATTGAGTCTTAAGGGCCACAAGACAACACTTAACGGCCATGAGTATCTTGTGCGCCTATACTCCATTCATTACGAGGAGACTCAACAACTCTACGTTATGACCAAAAAAAAAAAAAAGTTTCTACCCTAGACGCCGCAATATGAAACCCTAAAACTATATGATGCATGCACTAACCAACCCTAGATGTGATGACTGAGATACTCGAAACACTCTATGCTTCGAGCCTAATCTCTAATACCAAAATTTGACGCAGGACAATAGGACTATCTATATGATGCGGAATGAAACCAAAGCGGAATGATTCAACAATGAATAATTAAATTAAATATACTCAAATCACATGTGCGGAAATCCAAATAATTAATTAAACATGAACTACAATGATAAACTACAAGCAAATAGTGAAGGAACTATGAAATCTCAAAGGTCGGAAACTAAAGCGGAATGATTCAACAATGAATAATTAAATTAAATCTAATCAAATCACATATGCGGAAATCCAAATAGGTAATTAAACATAAACTACAAGAAAATAGTGAAGGAACTATAAAATCTCAAAGGCCAGGACCTATGGAAGGTAGAACTACCATGTTCAAGTATAGGGTTCATCCTAAAGTTCAAGGATGGGGACTCTAGGGTTCCTAGGATAGGGCTGAGATTCAGGATTGATGGCTATTAAGGTTAGGGTTAGGGTTAGGGTTTGGATAATTTGGGAATTGAGGATTTAGGGAATTGGTGTTATAAAAAGGGAAATTTCGAATTTTGATGAAAGGGGGTGGTCAGATTTGAGAATCAATGTAGGATTAGGTTAGGTTTGATGAAAGTGGATGGGAAAAGGTTAGGGTTTTGAAGAAAAGTTAGAAAAAATGGGTTGTGGACCTCTTTCGAATGGAAATGGTTCAAAGGTTTGGGGTTTTCGGCTTGGATTCAAAAAAAAGTCAAAAGATCTCTAATTCGGATGGAAAACACAATTGACTTACCTGTATTTGAAGAGAAGAAGAAGAGAAAAGAGACAGGAAGGAGATAATTGGCATCACACCTTTGGCATCGCACCAAAAGGGGTTCCAATCACTGAAGGATCAAGCTCATCTCAAGTTACAAGAGGGTTTCTCTCAAAATTAATAAACTTTCATTAATGAAATAGGGTTTTTCATTAAGTACATATAAGCCACGAAATAGAATAGTGCACTAAAGTGCCTAAACAAAAGAAAAATAACAAAACGACGATTAAAATAAAACAATGCACTAAAGTGCCTAAACAAAAGAAAAATAACAAAACAGCGCTCAAAATAAAACAGTCTACTCCTCTCTCGTGCTCTTCAAATGTCATCGAACCACAATGAGATGAGCGCGACACTTCTCCTATGCTAGTACACTTGGGAAAAGGATTATGATGGTTTAATGTCCACATCAGTAACACTACCACTGAAGCGCACCTCTAGATTTATACAAGGTTAGTCAACCCAAAGTTTTTAAAAGGTTTGCCCCAAGAGGCATTTGAATGTTAGGTCGGTACTCCACAAAGGTGAAAAGTTACTTCCCAACCCAAGCCTCCACAGAGGTGAAAAGTTACTTACCAACCCAAGCCATCAGCTTTATCAGGTAGCTGTGAGCAACAGCCTCTGCTATCTTTCCCATTGAATTCCTTGGGTAAACATACAGGCCCTCCTTGACTCTCCTAGTTGTAGGACTATACAATCCACAAGGGGTGGCGCATCAGGTTATCAGACCAAGTGATATCGCACATCTCGAGAAGCCCCTGATAGAACTTCCCTTGTAGTTTGATACCCGAGGTCAGAATTCAGACATAGTGATGAGGTTACCCTGTCACTACCCCAAATCCAGCCTCTAGAACACACTCCACTCCGGATAGGGGTGTGGGTGTGTGTGTGTGTGTGTGTGTGTGTGTGTGTGTGTTTGAAGATTGCACACGTGCATTTATATGCTATCTATTATGTAGTAATCAAGTTAAAATACTCCAGGTTGATTTATACTATGTTATTCAGAATTGGCATAACAAAAGCTCACCAGCAGCAATGGCATCAACATCACATGTCACAAGAGCAAGGTCTGGCTTCTCTCCTTTCGCACGCAATCCACCATACATGCCCGCAGCTTTGAATCCCTTTGCAGCAGTAACCCCACCTGGTAACTGCATAATTGCTGCAGGAAATGAGTATGCAGATACAGTAACTAGATGGCATTTGCCTCATCACATATGACATGCTATTGAGGTGATTCATACAACAAACAAACACACAGGGGACATTTGGATGCATGAAAACAATGACTTGTTGAAGCCATGGAAAGCTAAATTTATTGTATGGCACTGCCAAGAATGCAGAAATGGCTTCTGTGGTTTCTCTTAGCACAAATCGGCCCAATTTCCATTTCTTGCTAAAAACCAAGACTTGCATTCATGAAAAAGGGAATCCTTTGCAACAGCTATACTTTGGCTCTCATAAACACCTTTTACTGTCACACCTCTCTCCAACATGTACTCTCCCCTCTCACCCATTCCTTTCCCACAAAGGCCACACCTGATGAATGTGTCAGATCCCACACATGTGCCATGTTGGCATGGATGCTGCCTTCTCCTCTTCAATCTTTCCTTGTAAGAGTTTTGGGAACTAGTTACCAAATATGGACTCATCTTTCCATGCAAATCCAAACTTATCACCCAAACATGATGAAGAGAATTTCTTTCGATCCTATCTTTTCAAGATATGCTTTCTTTCCATGGACTCCAATTCCATGCATCCAAACAAACACCTAAGAAAAACATAGATTGTGTCCCACAGAAGTTTTATACTGTTCAACAGTATATTGTAGTGACACAAATGTTTATGCATGAGTTTTTAGCGTATCAAAGGGAAACGCCACCATGACGCATGCTTCATGGAAGTCAGATTAAGTACCGTTTCCCACTGTACACGTGGCAAATGTGAATGTGATCAGAACCATTGATCTGGTGGGCTAGCATGTGGATAGGACATAGATCAAAATGGTTGAAATTGGACAACTCCAACCACTGGTTGTAGTTTTGCCTATTAACTGACAACTGCTTGCTCATTTTCTGAATTAATTGTTCATTTTGATGTCACTGGTCAGATGGCTACCAAAGACCGATTCCCTTGCTTCTTTGAGTTATGACCACTCCACATGATGGCCCACCAAACCTATAGACCACGTGGTGGCGCACCAAATCTATAGTCCCACTAACAATGCAACAACTGGCACACAAACTGTTGAGGAGCGTCCGTGCATTTGCATTGCGTGGAACCCTGTGAAGTAGCACTCCATCTTTATCCATACACTGAACATGGGTCATTCCCTACATGATCGGTACAGTTCATCCAGTGGGTCCCACTGGGCATTGCCCCAAGGTCTAAAAATTCCACTGGTTGAACACCCCCATGTGCCCCACATAGCCTGAAAATGGACTATTAGAATCAAGGTGTTCCATAATGATAATGGTGGCCATAACAGCCACCGCTGTTACGATTACAATACGGGCGTTACGGCTGTTTTTATTTTTTCAGAAAAAAGCTGTTTCAAGACTGATGCAGGGCTGTTACCCTCTGTTACAGGCAGTTTTTTCTGTGACGGACATTTTGGCCCCATAATGTGTAACGGTTATGGCCGTTACCATTACGTAACGACCGTTATGTAACCATTTTTTATACCATGATTAGAAAGAAACAAGGCCAAGAATGTTCAAATTCTCAGGCCTGTACTTCTTTGCAGTGGACCATTGACAATGGGACCCAACAGGTGAACAATTCCAATCACCAGTGGATGCCCAGGGTCTACAAAGTTTTGGGTAGTCCCTCGGATTACTAAAACAACCAACATTTCACTAGTTTCTCCTCACCTGCTTCCATGGTCCATCTGGGAGCAGAATTGGAGCTGGAGGTACATAGTTTGCAGCTGCATCCGCACTCAAAGAGACAGAAAACATCCTAGAATCGAACCGAGTCGAACTGAACGATCTCCAAAGCTGCAAAAATAAATAAATAAAATCCCTAAAATGGAAAGGGAAATGTTTCTATGAGATCGACCATATCGTAACTAACTGCCAGGGTGACCTCTTTGGGGCCCACCATAATGTGTGTCGGACATCTGAACCGTTCATCCTGTGAGTCCCCCCCTCCAGGTGATCCAGAACTCAGATGGGCCACACAATTTGGAACCGTCAATCATGCCTAAAACATTTAAAATCTCTTAAGTGTGGCCCAACTGAGTTTTGGAATGGCCTGAAATGTAGAGGGTCGCAAACAATGGATGGATCGGATGTCTGAAACGCCTTTCGCTGGACCTCACAAACAATTAAGAAGGTTTTAATGGGCAGGCGTCCGCTCCCAACTGCTTCCTTTCGTGTGGCCCACCTAATTCATGGATTAGCCTAATTTTTCGGCTCCAAGTCTGATAGGGAGGCGTGCCACTGATGGACGGGGTGGATGTCTGACAAACATCATGGTGGGCCCACGGATGTCGACCTTACCGTAAGGTCCGGTACGCTCAACCTCATAAAATCTTTTTTCCAAAAATCTGTGCGAATTTTTGAAAAAAATAGAGCAGATTTGATTTATGGAAGTACCTTTCTGAGATGAACTTCTGGGATTCCGATCGAGATTGGCTGATGGGAAGCGAGCGACATTTATTTGACCGTTTGAATGTATGGAGAGAGAGAGGTAGTGTGAAAGAGAATGAGGGGTTTTGGTGAGGGTTTTAGAGAGAGAGGGAAAGACGGGATATATTCCGTTATTCAGTGTATACGACTTGCACCTGATGCGAAAGCTAGTGGAAAATACGCCACCAACGGACGGTTATCCCCGGAACCGGATTCGGTGGGGAGTACAGCCCCAACCTCAGTCAAGACGGTGCGATACTTATTGTGGGGCCATCTTGATGTATGTATTCTATATCCATACCGTCCATCCGTTTTTTCAGATCATTTTGGGACGTAATATATAAAATGAAGCAGATATAAATTTAAGTTGGACCATACCATAGGAAAAAGTAGTGATTGAATGTTTCACCATTAAAAAATTCAACCTGTTGATAAGGTCACATAAACCTGGATTAAGGGGGAAAAAAACAAATATCAGCTCGATCCAAAACTTTTGTGCCCGTTAATATGTTTTTAATGGTAAATAACTACTGTTTCTATGGTATGGTCCACCTTAGATTTGGATCTTCTTCATGTTTTTGTCCCATGCACTGAAATGATCTGAAGAAACGGATGGACGGCGTGGATATAAAATACATGCGTCTTAGTGGGCCCCACAGTAAGGGCCGCACCTGACCCGCTCCCTCCCGTTGTGGCCAGGGAAACACCGAGTTTGATGAGGTCGTGGCGCGGCGAGATTTGATTGACCACGTGCGGGGCAATGTGAAGCATGTTTGGGTCGCGGCTTTGGTGGATCCTTGAGTGTGGAGCTCACCATGATGTGTGTGACTTATATCCACACCGTCCATCCATTTTTACAGATCAATTTAGGTCGTGATCCCAAAAATGTAGCAGATCCAAATCTTAGGTGGACCACAGTGGTGATTGAATACCCACCACAAAAAAAACTTCTTGGCGGCTATCTGCACGTTTATTTGACATCCAATCCGTTGATAAGATCACAAAGACAAGGAACCACACAAATATCAGCTTGATCAAAAAAATTTGTGGCCCACAGGAAGTTTTTAATGATCAATCACCACTGCTTCCTGTGGTGTGGTCCCCCTGAGATTTGGATATACTTCATTTTTTGGTATCATGCCCTAAAATGAGATGTAAAACACATGGACGGCATGGATGTAAGGAAAATACATCAAGGGGAGCCCCACAATCAGGGATCTTGGATGCGGATTAGGTATTACCCCGCCCATTCCGACCAGGCTGGGGCTCTGACCGGCCCATCCTGATTTATGGCTTTATCAACACGGTTCATCCAATTTTTCATAAGGCTCAAAAATGAGTTAGATATAAGGCTCAAGTGGACCACACAACAAGAAGCACCGGTTTGAAACCTTTCTAAATTCTAGGGCCCACCGGGATGTTTATTTGCCATCCAACCTGTTCATAAGGGTCACATAGACCCAGATGAAGGGAACCACAAATATCAGCTTGGCCCCCAATTTTTTTTTTTTAATGGGACAGTTTAATCCCACCTCTGTACTTCAGTTGAGCCCTGAAGCTGCCTCATTTTTGGGCTTGTATCCTAAAATTATATGGCAAAATGGATGAACGGTGCTGATAGACCCATACATCTCGGTGGCCCCCTCAGGCCCAGCCTGTTCCTAGCTCGGGACAATCCGCGGTAGTACGTCACCATGGCTGCGCCACCAAGGCTTCGTACTTAATATTGTGTCCGCCAAGGCTGCGCCCACATGTTTCGGAAGCTAGGAGAGGCCTAACGTAATTCTTGTGAGAAATTCAACCACCATTTGTTTTTTTTTTTTTTGTTGGGATAGAAGGGTCAGGCAGTGGAAATAAAGCCGAACATAAGCAACAAATTAAATCAAACAAACAACATAATGCAATCACAATACATACAACCAACCACACATAGACAATTTGAATTTAACGTGAAAAAACCCCTCACCGGTAAAATAAACATGGCACAAAGCCACATCAATCTACCATAATATCAAAAGTTATAAGAGATGGAACTCAAAACCCAAGATCACAAGCCCATAAGAGAAATTCAAGCTTTCCCAAGAAGAAAATCCTCTTCTCAAGTTCTTTCTCTCACCTAGAACCTCTCTCAATCACCTTTCCCGTCTAGGATCCCTCAAATCCCATCATATACTCTTTAAATAAGAGAAAACCGAAATTAGAAACTATTTGCGCAAAACTGAACAAGAAACCCACTCCAACTAAAAAACTACCGGCCGAATGCCTAAAAAAAGCTCCAGCAGCTTTACTACCTTGATCTCCACCGTGACCGACTGGTTGGCCGACCAGTCAGTAGCCTCTGTGCATGGTGATTTTAGGCGTCCGTTTCCAACATTTTTTTCATATCATGTTAAGACATGGGCCTTAAATGAGATAGATTTGGAACTTGAGTGGGCCGCATGACAGAAACAATGAGGATTCCGTTGAAACATTTGTGGGGCATAAGCTTTGGATGAAGCTAATATATTTTTTAGTCCATCCACGGGACCTAGGAAGTTTCAATAGCAAGCATTTCCTTGCCTACTTTTTTCCTAGTCGTGTGGCCCACCTAAGGTTATGTGTGGCCCACCTGAGTTTTTGATATGGATGGTAACATGATCTGGAAAAAAATGGATGGACATGATGAATTTTTCATAAACTTCACGGCAAGGGGCGGAGCTAGGATTTTCTTCCAAGGGGGCGAGGCACAAGCATGAAGCAATGGTCATGGTGGGCCCTAGGAAGGTTGGTGGGCGCCATTGTCCTCACTGTTTCTGTGGTGGGGGACTATTTGAGCTTTGAATCTGCCCCATTCCTTTTTTCCAAGCCTTAAGATTGGATGGTGTGGATACAACACATACATCATTATGAGCCCATAGAACTTGGTGACGTTACTTGAGTGGCGAGATAGCTACCGGTCAAATCTGGACACCGATTTCATCTATGAGAAGTTCCTATGCTGGAAACTTTGGTGGGGCCCACTGTGATGTTTGTGAGAAATTCACCCCATCCATCCATTTTTTAGCTCATTTTAGGACATGCAACCAAAAATGAGCCGGATCCAAGACTCGAGTGGGCCAAAAACATGAGGATTGAAGGTCACAGTTGAAATATTCATGGGGCCACAGAAGTTTTGAATCAGGTTAATATTTATGTTTCCATCCCAGTAGGAATGACGTTGTGAGCGCTATGGATGGCATATAAACATCACTATGGACCCGGGGAGGTTTCAATGGTAGGAATCTCCCTACCCACCTTTTCCTTTAGTGTGGTCCACTTGAGTCTTTGATCCGGCTCATTTTCAGTCTCTTGCCCTAAAATAAGTTAAAAAATGGATGGATGGGGTGGCTTTTTACAAACATCACAGTGGGCCCCACCTAGGTTCCAATGCAGGAACTTCCTGTCAAAGGAATTCTACCTTCAAGCATCTGCGTCCCCGAGATTTCCTACGGACTAATCTAGCTTGAGACGGACGGTCCTGTCAGGGGATCTGTTGGGGCTCATGATGATCTATATGTTTTATCCACGCCATCCATCTATCTTGACATATCATTTTAGTGCTTAGAGCCCAAAAAGGAGGTAGATCTAAGGCTCTACTGGACCACACCATATGAACCCATCTACATTAAATGCCCCCCCCCCTCACCCCTATGTGGCTCCGCCCCTAGCTTCACGGTGCACCCCACCTAGCTTTATATATTCTATAACAACCTGTAGCAGGCAATTGATCTTCTATATGAGTGAACAAAGATTACTTGTGAAAGCCTTTCACACGAACTTGGTCAGACGGAAAGCTAGGTGGGGCATTGCTATATTTTTGAGAAATCCATCCTGTCTATCCGTTTTCTTAGATCATGTGAGAATATGGGCTAAAAAATGAGGTAGATTCAAATCTCTAGTGCACTGCGAGACAAGAAAAAAGTGGACAGAGAAATACATATTGTTGAAACATTTGTTATCACAAGGATTTGGACAACGGATCTGGATGACTGTGATAAGCCACATAGCCTTCAACCCGCACGTGAGAGTCTCTCTGGTCTATTGAACCTGCAAAAGGAAGATGAATAGGCAGGGGAGGAGGAGGAGTTGTGCGATGGGGGACTCTCCAATGACTAAGTCAGATTCAGGAACAATAAGAATTAGGGTTTGAAGGTTAAGATGTTTCGTACCTTGAAGGTGAGGATCCAAACCCTATTTATAAGACTTGGAGGCAGTCTGGAGAGTTGGATCATTTTTTGATATGTTGGTAGAGTCTCTATTTTAGTAAGATTATCTCTCTTAATTGCGTTGGAGAGATCCTACTTGGAATAGAAATACATCATGATATATCTGAGTTGGATATTCGGTATTTTGGACCGCCCTTAGGTGGTTGGTGTTGCTGACTGCCCTAAGGTGGTCATCCATTCCCAATGGAGGGCTCAATGCCCGAGCTCTCCCACTTGGGTTTGTTATAGAGTGTAGTCCTCAGGCGAGGTGAGGTCTTCAGTAGCATAGGTCTCCTGAGTGGAGTAATTGAGGAATCCTCGATTATTGGCCTCAACCGACAACCGAGCCTCATCTTATCAGTGGTTGGGCACCAAGGTCAGTCTTAGGGTCCTCAGCTTGTGCTAATGACCATTACGTGGGTTTTCAAGAATAGGCTTCCTCACATTTGTAGGTCATGGGCCAGCTCAGATTATTCCATAATAGTTGGCCCCCTACTCTCGAGAATGAGCACTTGAAGGATCGGAGAGTAAAGTCAATAGGATGAGTTGGTCCTGGCAGTCTAATTTATGCGCGTCCATGCCATCATTAGGAGGGATCCGAGGAAATTAATGGCGAAATTCATGAAATGTTTTGGCGGGCTCAAAAAGTGAGGAGTCATTATCATTGTTGATATGGCGCCTCAAACGTTTCAATCTGCAGAGGAATGGGCACTTGACACATGGCGACAAGTCTAACCGGTGTGATGGCACATTATTATTCATTTCTTCTGGTGGCGACACGTGTCATCGATCCTGATCCACCAACATGTGGATATGCTCAGGAAAAGAGCAGTTGAAGGCCTCCGTTGGACTAAAGGCCAACCTCTCGTCTATGGAGCGTGAGTTGTCTAACCTCAAATAATCGATGGAGGTCCGAATGCTAAGAAGGTGTCTTTGAGCAAGGAGATTGAGAAAATTCATGAAAGGAACCTGATGGAGTTCTACCGCATTAAGGCTGAGAGGTACTCTTTGGCTAAGGCTCTTCAAAAGGCTTTAGGTGACCACTAAGCTACATTGAGCTAGGTGTTGAGAGAGCTAGATCAAGAGCGGTCGGTGAGGACCTGTGCTGAGATGGTCAGGGCTAAGGTGGAGGCAAGCATCCCTGCTCGCGAGGCGATCGATATAAAGGCTTTCCAAGCCTCCTAGGAGTTCAACGAGCTGAAGGGGAGGTTTTACTTCATCGATTTTAATGACTATCAGTTCAAGGTCCAGAAGCTCAATCCCAAGCCGGACCTCAGCGGACTTAACGTGTCCGACAAAGAGGAAGCTCCTAGGGTTGCTGATGCGGGGACCACGAAGGAGGAGATAGCTGACGCTGCTGAAGGAGCTACTATTAAGGGAACTAACTGATAGGGTTGTATATCAGAAGGGAGGTGAGGCCTCGTAGATCTCTTTCCCTTTCTTGCATCTGGCCCAATGGGCTCTTATGGTGACAATTTTTCTTCTATGTGGGAACTACGTCGAAATCCCAAAGATGACGTCAACTGTTGTCGCAAGGATTTGGACAACGAAACTGGATGGCTGTAATCAACCACGTAGCCTTCAACCCACACCTGAGAGTCTCTCTAGTCCGCTGAACTTGCGAAAGGAAGAGGAATAGATAGGGGTAAGAGCCATTGTGTGGCAGGGGACTCTCCGATGCCTAAGTCAGATTCTGGAACAATGAGATTGAGGGTTTAGGGGGCTAAGATATTTTGTACCTTGAAGGTGAGGATCCAAGCTATATTTATAGGACTTGGAGGCGGTTTGGAGAGTTAGTCCTTTTTTTATACGTCGGTAGAGTCCCTGTTTTAGTAAAATTGTCTCTCTTGATTGTGTTGGAGAGATCCTACTTGGAATAAAAATACATCCTGTTAGAACTAGAAAATGAATACGATTTACATTTTCTTGAAATGTTGTGTTTTGTTGCTCTGGGGTTCTGAATAATGGAAACATTCATAGACAATCACAAGCATTCGTAAAAATACACAAGGAGAGATATCGCAAGGCGAATTTTATTCCAGAGATCCTGAGATCTTGTACATTCCAGGCTGTGATCTGGCACGAGCCCTTAATTACATCGAATGATCGATGACCCTTGATTAAAAGGCAAAAGACTAGTCAGCAGGGACTATGGTCTGAGAGTTTGTGGTCATAGGGACCTGTATTTGTTTTGTTATGGACTGGACCATCTTTGTATTAGTCAGATGTCTATGTCCCATGTTTTGGCCGGAGATCCGGGCTGAGACTATCAGGGTTTATGACTGAGAAGAACGACTCTGGGCCTGCGCCTGTCAATGTATGGACAGGTGACCTCGGGAAGTCCACTCTGCAGTTGTGTATACCTGCGTAGTCCAACCGACGGATGCCGTTTTTAATGGGTAGGGCATCGACTGTTGTGTTGTGGCAGTTCATAACAATTGTTTTGCCGTGAATTGAAACTCTTTAGTATGGTTTACTGTGATAACCATAGTCCCGTTTATCTAACTTTCGGCTCAAATCGGGTCACATCTTTACAGTAGATACAAATGACGGCATGTTCGCAATAATCCTGGATGTTGGCGACGTCCCTTTCGAGAAGATGTTTCGTTCACTCATTAGAGGTCCTGGAACGTCTATTTGGCCATTCCATTGCGTCCGGAACGCTCGAAATACCCAAGATAGGCTCAAACGGCACTTGAGAACACTTAAAATTGAGCCCGGTGCGCTCCTGAACATATTCCGAAATTGGCTGATTTTTCGGGTGCGTGGAGGTACAACGCACCCTGAAAATACATATCTGAATTATATTGATTTTATGGATGCGTGGGGTAATTTTTAGGTGCGTCGGGGTCCAATGCACCCCAAAAATACAAATCCGCATTTTGCTGATTTTTCGGGCGCGTCGGACCATTTTCGGGTGCGTGGAGGTACAATGCACCCTGAAAATACATGTCTGCTTTTTATTCGGTTTTTTGGGTGCGTCGACTTATTTTCGGGTGCGTGGAGGTACAATGCACCCTGAAAATACATGTCCGCTTTCTGTTCGATTTTTGGGTGCGTCGACCTATTTTTCAGGTGCGCCAAGGTACTTATGATTTTTCATGATTCGGACCTGCGGTGGTGTTGGCCGGTGTGACCTTCCGGTGGAAGATACAGGCGATCGGAAAAGAATTCCGGTCACCGGGAAAGTTTTCCGGTTGTCGGAAAGGGATTCCGGCGAGGGTTTCCGGCGGCAAAACTCAGATGCTCAGAGGATAATCTCTCTCTCTCTCTCGTAATCTGTCCCAATGAATAGTGGGGGGGGGGGGTATTTATACCCGAGAATACCGGACAACAACCAATGAGGACCTGCCACGTATGACGCACCCCAAAAATACCTTGACGCACCCTTAAATGGACGCGTGGGGACTCTGACGCACCCCGAAATGAGATTTTGAGATGTGCTGATTTTATGGATGCGTCGGACTATTTTTCGGGTGCGTTGAGGTACAATGCATCCAAAAAATGCCATGTTGGTCATTCGTGATTTTATGGGTGCGTCGGACAATTTTAGGGTGCGTTGAGGTACAATGCACCCTGAAATTGCTGTTACGTATTTCCTGAATTTTCGGACGCGTCGAGGGTATTTTTAGGGTGCGTCAAGCTATTTTTCGGATGCGTCAGAGGTGAAACACATCCGAAAACACTTGTTGAATTTTCATGAATTTAAGGGTGCGTCAAGCTGAATAATTGGGTGCGCTTGACGTACTCGTGTTTTGCAAATTTGGGTTTTGCAAAACGGAGGGCCTGTGGGGCCCGTTTCCCGGTGAATCGCCATGCACTGCTTATCATAATTCATGAAGGATGGCCCCGCTTGATTCTGGTCGGTTTCGATCACGGTGATCCGTGGGGTCCACCGGAGAAAATGGCTAAGTACTGGATCCTTTGCAAAACTGGGTATTTTGGGTGCGTCGGGTAGTGTTTTGTGGAATTTTCTCGAAGCACGTGCCCAGTCGATTTGTTTTAGAGGGTACTGACTTTTGGGACCCCAACAGATGCCCCTCCGGTGCGTTGCGATGGACTTACAGCCGTTCATCGCGACGCATCGGATTTCCGGGTCCACACTATAAATAGGTAAGATAGCGTCATTTCACTTCATTCTGCGCTTTTCACTGTTCATTTGCTCTGCCGTCGACGCACCCAAATATTCGCCAACGCACCCATTTAATACCCCCAGCGCACCCAAAAAAGGTCTAGCGCACCCCTTTATTCCAACTACTTCGATTTTTGGGTGCGTCAAGCGTGACGCACCCTGCTATGGACTTGGTGAAAATCTGATTTTAAGGGTGCGTTGAGTTCAACGCACCCAAGTATTCAAACTTGGCAAAAATTTTGATTTAAGGGTGCGTTGCACTCAGCGCACCCAAGTATTCGAACATGGCTGAATTTTGAGACTTTTAAGGGTGCGTTGGGTCTGACGCACCCCTCGTCATAAGTTGGTAAAACCCTTGAATCTTTTACGGGTGCGTTGGGTCTGACGCACCCAAATATTTGTGACTTGGTGAAAATGATGAAATTCCGAGGTGCGTTGGACGTGACGCACCTAAGTATTGAACTAAAGAGGGATCATAGCATTTTTAGGGTGCGTTGGGTCCGACGCACCCATATATTCACACAGACATTTTGTGCATTTCGAGGTGCGTTGGGCCTGACGCACCCAGTTTTCAACTACTTGGAATTTTTTGCAAAACTTGGACTATTTTTAGGGGTGGGTTGGATCCAACGCACCCAATTTCCCGACTTTGGACTTTTTGCTCTTGAGGGCTCTTTTGCGTGTAAATTTGGCCCAATACTACGCATTATACTCATATTTTGGGTGGGCAAAGCTATTCCTGTGGTGACAGGGATTATTTCTTTAAAGGATATGGGGCCCCGCACTTCCGCCATAAATTTTCATGTGCCTTCATTGTGATCCGAAAGCTGTGTCGGGTCTCATATACTTTAAATCCTGGGCTATGCCTAACCAAAATGACACTTTCTGGCAATTATCATGATTAATTTATGTAGGGTTTAGGGGTACCTGCGCGCAACTCCCCTGACTTTGGTTCTGATGTAAATAATCTTCACCTGCTTCTTCTCTTTACTCTTTTTGTCGAATTGCCGGGTTCTCAAATCGGGTTGTTAGTCTTGTTTCTTCCAGCAGACAATGGTTACGACTCGTGCCTCCCAACGCGCAGCCCGCGACTGCTTGCGACGGCTTTTTGACTCCCTTGGTCGTCTGGAAGCTTGGTCATCCCTCCATTCTCGATATGATGAGGTGTCCGAGGCTTTATCCAGGCTCGGTGCGGATTCTCGTTCCGTACTTCAGGCCATCCGGAATATCTCGCTTATGGCCTCCACTCTTGATGAGCATAGGGAAGCCATCCTTGGTTTCATTGGTGACTCTTCGTTCCCGGAAGAGCTGACACTTCTTGAGGCGGCGGAGCCTCCCTTGGCCGATTCTTTCTTGGCCTTATGGAGCCAGCTTAACTCTCTGAAGAAGGAGAAAAGGGCGAAGAAACGATACTTGGCCTGGCTTGTCCCTTTGGCGGAGGCCGAATTTCCTGATCGTCGCACCAGTATCTGGAGAAGGATCAGAGCAGTCTTGAATGAATATGACGATCTGGCGATTGATGTCTCCATAATGCGGAACTGGGCCAATGCTGAATACGTGCACTTCGACCTCGTACAGCAGTGCATCTCCCATCTGATGGACCTAACTTCTAAGGAAGCGCGGGTCCAAGCGAAGGTGGACGAGTTGAAGGCTCGGCTTCTCCCTCTGCTGCAAGATTGAGATCTTTCTCTGTCCGCGAGAAGGGGATCTCGCAATTTTGTGTTGTCTTACAACAAACTTTAACTTCAACATTTGAACAATTGACATAACAGTCCGAACATTTTGGGCTTATTTCAGTTAATGGATGATGCTTGTGTTGTTTTTCCTTTCTCTTATCCGTCCTTGTTTGTATGTGATGATGATGTCATGGTTATGAATGCTGTCATGCTATTTCCTTCTTTGCTAGTTTGAATACATTTTACTATGACCTTGATTCGCTTATCGGTGCTCATGCCGTCTTTGCACACTACTTTGCATCCTCTCGAACTTTGAGAATATTGATTCCTTTTGGGCATTTCTTCTTGCTTTGAGTTATATCTAAGTTTTCCGTATGTTGTTCGCAGACTGTGATGGCTAGCGACCCTTCTAAGGCTGGTCCTTCAGGTCCTCCATTAACCCCTTCAAAGCGCAAGCGAGCGGTTTCGAGGGACGTTGTTCGCCCGTCTGACCAGAATCCCCAATGGTTTCTCCCCCCGGAGACTTTCAATTTTTATGAACGTATATTGACGTTACCTAAAGACATGCAGAAGAAAATTCTGTGTGACCGGATTGTACCACCTCCCCCAGACAGGGGTACACAGGAGCAATGGGACTCCTGGTTTGCTCCATTGCGGGGCTTTCGAAGCGATGGGACGACAGGTTCCGAAGAAGGGGAGGCGAGCCCGTTGGCCCCCGCCCAATCTGCCAGACGCGGTCGCCCGAAGAGGGCTGGCAAGGGCGCGAAACAAGTATATTTGGAGAAACAGGCCAGGTCCAAATCTGACAAGATGAAGATCATTTGGTCGACCGTAAAGTTAGTCACTTCTCCCCTCGCCATCCGGAATCCTTATACACGAGGGTATATTAGATCCACCCGAAGCTTCCAGCGGCATCGCTCTCTCCCCAGTATCGAGCCCGCAGACGTGTGCCGCGCAAACTCATTTTTCAGTGTGGGGACGTGGACATCTATTCCGGGGCCTTTTCTCAACTGTTCCCTGTCTGAGAATGGCAGGCGTCAAGCTGTTTTGGACCCGAAGCTCATGATATTTCTAGAGCCGAATCAGAACCCACATCGGCCTTTCCCAACACATTATTTTGAGACTCTCCGGCAAAGATTTCATCATCTGGGCGACACAGAGATTTGGCTGTCAGGCGCCTTCCGGACCCGCGGTCACTTGATTGCTCATCCCGGGTATGAGGCATGGGCGAATCGGATATTGGAGCTCCATAAAGAGACCTTAAAAGCGGTGGGTCTTTTCAAGGCCATTGCAGCCACCTCGAGCTACTTCTGCCGCGAGCCATGGGTTTACAAAGGGTTCTTGAACCACTGGTGCTCTATCACCAACACATTTCATCTGCCATATGGAGAAATGAGCATCTCGCTGTGGGACCTGAACCGCATCACTGGTCTCCCGATCTGCGGGAGGATATATGATGAATGGGTTCCTAGTGACGAGGAACTGTCTCGGAAGAAGAAGGGGGTGAGCGAAGGCTTCTTCTCCCCGGCTTGCTATGAATTATTCGCGGAGCTCCCGCAATTTTGGGCTTTCAAAGATAAACTCCCTTTCGAAGACTGGCTGGTCTATTTCAGCCATGGCTTAGAGTAAGCATTCTGACTGTGAGTCGTATGTCATTGTTGCGTCTTTTTCTCTGCCATTAATACTTTTATTTCCTTCATTTCAGTCTGGATTATGCGGCTTATAGTGAAGACCGCGACGACAAGACCTTTTTGGAGGATCGAATGAGAGAGAACTTCCCCCGCCCGAACAAACTATCTCCGACCTGTGAACTCGCCGGCTTCCTGGCCTACTGGTTGAGCTGCGTGGTCCTGCCGAGCTCAAAGCAGGCCTGACAGTGTGAGGGTGTCCTGTTTCGCGGTCGCAGGGGCTTTGGCGAACGGCCACCGTTATGCAATAGCTCCCGCTGTATTATGTTCTCTTTACCGGGCATTCGGTTACGTTATCAGCAATAAAGATCGGGCGGCCTTCGGCATGAACTCGGCTTACTGTGGGTGGCACTTCTTATCTGGATGGCTTGGAGTATATTTTCCTTGGGTGTACGGCATCGAGTCTGGTGATTATATCCAGCGAGGGGTGGTCCCATTATACTTCTTTCAAAAACGGAGGATGGTAGGGCAAAATCTGAACACCGTCCGGGAGCGGATTGCTAAATACGACGATGTACACTTCTTCCACTTCTCAGGCACTCGGAGCAAAGACTCTGTATTGTGCACGGATGATGAGAGCCTAGACCATAACGAACGCTCGTTCCTCATAGCCGTCCGCCCGTCCTCACTTCCTCTCCGTGAGGGACTAGAATTCTGGAGAGAGCCGTACTACCCCAACCGTTTTGCTCGTCAATTCGGATATGATCAAGGAGTACCTGCCACACTGGAGCCGGTGACTCGGGAGCAGCGAGCATATGGCATCGGGCCTATCCACTGGAAATGGATGTGGCGGCAACTTCTGCTGACTGGGACTGGTTGCTCTTTTGCTATTCCTGGGACTGGGAGTATCACTGGCGCCTCTTTCGGGTGGATGAGATGGTGGGCTCATCAGTACACGTTGATCCGGAACGTTCATCTCGTTACTGATCCTGTGTTTGTTACGCCTCCGATTGTTAGCCCAGCTCCTGCCGATGGATTGGGGTACGTGGCGGAGCATCTTCACCAACCTGCTGTACCGGGTACTCTGAGGCTGATGACTTCGCTGAATGTGGTAATTGATCACGAGAAGCCCGAGCACACCTTGGAAGGTTGGGTTGCTTTTGGGGAAAGGAATATCGTGCAGGCGGGCCCCGAGTTCCCGTCTCTCGGGCCTATCGATGAGGTACATCAAGAAGGTGATATTCCCAGGGATGATGATGACCAAAATGATGGGGATGGTGATGATGATAATGACATTGAGGGTGGTGGTGATGGCGGTGCTGGTGGTGGTGATGACGACGGCGATGACGGTGGCGATGACGACGGCGATGACGGTGGCGATGATGAGACGCCACTTGAGCGGACTGGTCCTCGGGTGAAGACTGCTCATCGTATTGCGGTAGTCGATGGAGGGAAGAACATTGCCGAGATGCGCAAGAAGTACGATGAAGAGAGATTACAGAAACAACTTTCTGAGGCCGTTGTTAGTGCTCCGCTTGGTGACGCGGGTGTAGCCAGGGAAGAGGGCGAGTTGAGTCTTCAGGAAAATTTGAACGGCGATCGCTCTGCTGGAGGAGGTGATGGCGATGAACCGATATATGACCAGCCTATCCCTGAGGCGGATGTCGGAGCGATTTTCATGGACTTGGATGACGAGGTGCCCACTGATGCTGTTCTTATCTCCGATACCCCCATGGCTGAAGCTGCAGATGACCAGGGTCCTGTTCGTGAAACAACGACCACTGCCGTTGTGGAAGTTGCACCGACCCTTTCCCGTGTTGAAGATATTGGGGTCGGGGCTGTTGATTTAGCTTCTCGGGGCGCTCCGATTTCTGTCACTGAATCGAGTGTACCTGAGCCTACCTTGGAAGCGTCTCCGACTGTTGAGCCTCCATCCGCTGCGCCTGCCGTGGAAGCTGTTTCCCTCGTCGGACCGTCATTAGCTGAACCTATCGGGGAAGCTTCCCGTAGGGTTGAGGTTTCGAGTTTAGGAACAAGTGTATCGGAATGTGCCGCGCAGCCTCCTCCTACTGTTGTATCGTCATCAGCTGAACCCGTTGCGGAACCCCTTCCTATCACCATGCCAGCATCTGATACCAGCGTTCCTGAGGTCGTAGTGCTATCCTCTCCAGAGCTGCCTGAGCCGTTGTCCGAGGGGATCACTGAACCTGCCCCAGTATTGCCTACGCATGCTGCCTCGGCTAATGCACCTGCCGTTGATGTTCTTGAAGCTACTGGTATATCACTTGTCTTTATTATTTCGGCTATCTTTCTCTCTTATTGAGGCCTCTTTATACTAACTTTACCATTTCTTTGATCAGTGGCCGCTCCTGTTCATGCTTTGGCCCCTGTTGCCTTGCCCGAGGCATTCGGTTCCTCTCTCCGAGGGTTATCAAAGGTGAAGGCGGACCTTTTGAAGAGTCTTCTGACGAATATCACCGCCTCTCTGAAGAATATGGATGAGTGGTCCATCTTGGATGAAGGGCTGCAGGCACTTGAATGCAACGCTGCATGGCTCGGGATTGACGTCTCTTTGATGATCAACCATGTAGTCCTGTTCAGGGAGAGCATGGCACAACTCGATGAGGCGAGACACTTTAGAGTCGATCCTTCTGTTGAGGAGAGGCGCGGTCATTTGCAATCTCTCCTGCCAAAGCTTGAGCTGTGTGAGGCAGATGTAACCGCGTTGAGGTGCAATTGGCAAGATGCCGCCGTTGGGCATCAGGGAGCCACAGATCGGCTGGCGGAGATAGATGATGAGATAGCACGGCTGCAAGCTGAACGCTCCGTTGTTCATCTCAATCTTTCGAAATTTGGCAATCAAAAGGCTCGTCTGCAATCATCTATCGAAAAGCGCGAGGCCGAATGCAACGCTATACGAACTCAGGTTGAAGAACTGAGAGAGTCCCTTCAAAGCGCCCCTGATCCTGCACAAGTTTTAGCTGCGGCGGAGGCAACACAGAGGGCGACCCAGGAGTCTGCAGTTCATTTGCTAGAACAATGTTTAAGAAATCTGAACAGTTAGGCTCTATGATTGTTTTATCTTGTAATTTTGCGGAGATATGTTGTGACACTAATGTTGTAATGATATGTATACTATTCACATGATCGTGCTATATGTTTTATTCACTTGATATTTCTTTCATTTGCGTTTAGATTCGAATGTAACGTAGGTTATTTTAGAAGGAATGTCCCCCTGTCAGGACTCAAACCTATGTTGATGCGGGATGGGCGTGCCTGAGCCTTGACTTTAAGGTCCATATCTCCGTTCCGATTCTCGACAACTTTGGATAGGGCGAGGTAACGATGCCTGATACGTCTCGGGTTTCAATAACTTTCCTGATGCCTGTGTAAACACACGAAAAAAAGGATTAGTATCTGTAATTGTAAGCATTGATCATCGTATGGTGTCATTTCTCTTGATATTTGTCTATTACATTTTCCCTCTAACGGGGTGTTTACAAATCACAGCAGTATTCTATGTCAAGTATAATATCTTTTCAAGAATCGTCCATTCACCAACGAGCTGATGCCTTGCCCCTTGCAATCGATCACTCGATACGCTCCATTGGAGTATACTTCATCAACGATGCACACTGGGTCCCACTTCGGGTCGAATTTACTTTTCGGGCCTTGAGCTGGCACCGGGCGTTTCATCATTAGTACCAGGTCACCTCTTTTGAATGATCTACCGCGGACTTGTTTGTCGTATGAGGCTGAGATCTGTTTCTGATACATTTCGAGCCTTTGTTGGGCGGCCAGTCTCTTTTCATCCAGATCGTCTAACTCGGTCATTCTGATCTCGGCGTTGCGTTCGGTTGTCAGGGAATAACGAAGGGCGACTCGTAATGACTCAACCTGTATCTCCATCGGGACCACTGCCTCCGTACCGTATACCAACGAGTAGGGTGTAGCTCGCGTAGCTGTGCGGTGTGTGGTTCGGTATGCCCACAATGCTTCGGGTAGCCGTCTGTCCCAATCCTTCTTATTTTCCGCCACTGTCTTTTTCAAAATCTTCACGATAGTCTTATTGAACGCCTCAGCCAACCCATTCGCAGGGGGGTAATAAGGTGATGAATAACAATGTTTGATCTTGAACTTTGCGCATAGCTTATCAATAGTAGCGTTCTTGAAGGGTGTTCCATTGTCTGTGGTGATTTTCTCGGGAATACCATGCCGGTATAATATGGCGTGGCGGATGAAACTTTCAACATGTTTTGCCTTCACGCTCCTAAGCGCGACTGCCTCGGCCCACTTGGAAAAGTAATCTGTCGCAGCTAAGATGTATTGGTGTCCCTGGGAAGAGGGCGGGCTGATTGGCCCGATCACGTCCATGCCCCAGGCTGCGAAAGGCCAGGACATTACTGACTGATGTAATTCCTCTGGCGGCGAGTGTATGATATCTGCATGAATTTGGCACTGATGACATCTCTTGACAAATTCTATTGCATCTTTCGCCATTGTGGGCCAATAATATCCCATGTGTCGGACACGGTGATGTAGGTTCCTGCCTCCTTGGTGGGCACCGCATTCTCCTCCGTGGGTTTCCTTCAATGTGACGTATGCTTCCTCCTGGTCCAAGCAGCGTAGCAATATTCCCTCATACGAGCGCTTGTAAAGGACGTCATTCTGTAGTACAAACGACCCAGCGCGTCTCCTAACCTGTGTACGCATCTTGGGCTCTTCCGGCAAGAACCCATATTTCAAGTAATCGACGAATGGTCTTTTCCAGTCATCATCTTCTGTGATCTCGAAGCAACAGATGGGGTTTGCGCTTGCTTCGCCACCACGCAGTACGGCTGTCGGCAGGATCCTTCTTTCTTCGATCGTTACCTGAAGTGGGCTACCTCCGGGGTTAGCCAGAGCAGCGGCTAGACTAGCCAATGCATCGGCCTGTACATTTTCCTGTCTCGGTATATGTGAAATGCTACTGTCACGAAACTGGTCGAACAGTGATTGCGCTTGGCGGCAGAAAGGCGATAACTCAGGTTTGCGGACTTCATATTCTGTCGTCAACTGTCCGATGACTAGTCTGGAGTCGCCATAGATCTGTATTACCTTGATTCGCATTTCTAATGCGAGCTGTAGCCCAATAATGAGGGCTTGATATTCGGCTTCGTTGTTGGTGCAGGCTGGTACGATTGTAAACGAGTAGGGCAACAAATCTCCCTGTGGGCTGATAAATATAACCCCCGCTCCTGCCCCTGTCGACCTAGAGGCTCCGTCAAAGTACATCTGCCATAACCGTGGTCTTTCAATCATCATTACCTGGTCATCTGGGAGGTCACATTCCATTTCTTCGCTGCTCGGGACTGGATGCGCAGCGAGAAAATCTGCGATCGCTTGTCCTTTAATAGCCCGGGCTGGGACGTATGTGATGTCGAATTCGGAGAGGAGAAGGGCCCATTTAGCTAAACGCCCAGACAGCATAGGCCGGTTCATAAGGAACTTGATCGGATCCGCCTTGGATATCAACGTTATTTGGTGTGAGAGGCAGTAATGCCTCAGTTTCTTTACAGCAAAAATGAGAGCAAGGCATGTCTTTTCAATTGCTGAATAGTTGAATTCAGCTCCTACCAGCGTGCGGCTTAAGTAATATAGTGCATTCTCCTTCTCTTCTTCGTTCTTCTGTGCCAGGAGTGCCCCCAGTGAGTTATCACCTACTGCGATGTACAGAATCAGTGGCTTTCCTTTGATTGGGGCAGCAAGGACTGGCGAATTCCCAAGCATCTCTTTTAGAGAGTCGAAGGCCTTCTGACAAGCGTCGTCCCATTCAAACTTAACATCTTTCTTGTTGAGGCGGGAGAATGGTTGACAACGACCAGCCAAGTTCGAGATGAATCTCCTCAAATATGCTACGCGGCCTTGAAAACTCTTCAATTGCTTCAGGTTCTTCGGAGGCGGCATTTCTATGATGGCTTTGATCTTTGCGGGATCGATTTCTATGCCCCTGTGTCTAACTACGAAGCCTAGAAATTTGCCAGACGCGACTCCGAACGCGCATTTTAGTGGATTCATACGGAGACTTTTCTTGCGCAACCGTTGGAACACTTGCCTTAGGTGTTCTCTGTGCTGCTCGTGATCAGCCGACCTTACGACTAGATCATCTACATAGCATTCGACATGTTTATGCATCATATCCTGAAATATAACGTGCATTGCGCGCTGGTATGTTGCCCCTGCGTTCTTTAATCCGAAGGGCATTACGCGATAACAGTAGATGCCGAGGGTTGTGCGGAAGGCTGTAGCTTCTTCATCTTCCGGGGCCATGCGAATCTGATTGTATCCCGAGTACCCGTCCATGAAGGACATTACTGCATATCCCGTTGTGCTGTCAATCAACAATTCTGGAATTGGCAAAGGAAAATCATCTTTCGGGCAGGCTTCATTAAGATTCCGGAAGTCGACGCAAACTCGGATCTGTCCGCTCTTCTTCTTGACTGGCACAATGTTTGAAATCCATCGGGGGTATTTCACCTCTCGAACAAATCCAGCCTGGATTAGTTTTTTGATTTCTTCTTCAATCTTAGGTACAACATCAGGATGGAACCGTCGTTGTGGCTGCTTCACTGGCTTCTTTTCTTTCATGATGCTTAGCTTGTGCATGGCGATTGTCGGACTGAGCCCGGGCATTTCTGAGTAAGTCCAGGCAAAGATGTCCTTATTCTCCTTTAATAATTGTATGTATTTCTCTCTTTCATTTTCTGGGACATTTTTGCTTAAATATGTATTCCTGGGTTCTTCGATGGTGCCCAAATTCACCTCTTCGAGTTCATCAATCGTTGGTTGTCCACCGTCTTCTAGTTGCACGGGTGCGACACTTGGCTGGATTATGTCGATAGAATCTTGCGACTGGATTCCTTCTACCGGGACAATGGTTACCATGTTTACGCTCGCCTTCGCTCCTAGACCCTCTCCGTTCCTGTATACTTGCTTGTATTCTTCAAAGGGAGCTAGCAGTCTTTTCTTTGTGTCTGAGCCTTGACTGAAGAATCCCATGTTCCTCATAATTTTCCGGCTGGCTTTGCTATACCTCTTCTCTTCTATTTGTCGAGATTGAGCAGACCCTCTTCCTTCTTCTTCCCCTTCCGATGGTACTGGCTGGCTTGGCCCTGAATGGAACTTGATATCTTTCTGGGTGGCATCTCGCGACGGCACGATGAATTGGCTTGGCGCTTTTGGAAATGGCTTGGTCCTTCCTATCTTGGGTATAGGCATATTGAAGCTGGATTTGAGTACACTCATGTGTTGATCTGAAATTAATTTTAACACGGACTGCCCCGGCTGACGCAGGTGCTGCGGTACCACATAGAATTTCTTCGTGATCGGCTGAGGTTGGTTTTTCTGCTGACATTGGGATCTTCCCTGAGTGATGAGCTGAGGTTTACTTTTCTGTACACACTTCTCAACTCGAGGTTCCGCCTCTTGTCCTTTCTTCTTTATGTCGGACTTTTTGCTGGTCTTATTGCTTTCGGCCGGGTCATAATATTTCGCATCAGCCAAGAATGACTCAGCTATCGTGTATGGCTTCGGATCTGCTGCTACCCTGTATTGGACACCATCCCTGTTATATTTGAAACACTGGTGATACGTCGAAGGGATTATCCGATTCTGATGGAGCCAGGGCCTTCCTAAAAGAAGATTGTATGTTGTCACCGCGTCGATCACTTGACATGTTACTTTCGTCGTCAATTCTTCGATCTCTAACATCATTGTGATTGATCCCAGTGTACGTTGACTGTCTTGGTTGAACCCTTGAATCATCATGAGACTCGGGCGTAGCGCTGATTGCCTATAACCCAGCTTCTGCAATGTCTTCAATGGCATAATATTCACGGCAGACCCGTCGTCCAACATGCACCTTTTGATCTCGGTGTCCCTGATCGTACCTGTGACCATCAACGGACGGTTATGGTCTATTAATTCGATCGTGCGGTCTTCTTCTGAAAAAGTGATTGTTGAGGGATGATCGACATGCATGACTTGTGATACTGGCGTATACCCCTCCCAAAATTTGTCTGTATTATTCATTTCTTCTTCTATCTCTATCATCATAGTTTCCCTGACTTCACTGTCAAGTAGGGCATTAATTAACATTTCTCTATACACTTTCGAGAGACACAAAGCATCGTATATACTTAGCCGGGCGGGAACCTTTCGTAAGTGCGCCACAACATCATATGCTACTGATTTCGGGCTTAGCTGACTTGTCGTGGCCTCACCAACTTTTTCTTTCAACTTTTGTACATAAGGTCTCCCTTGCGGCCTGTCGCGGGCACCATCTTCTTGCATTGGGTCATCTGGTCTCGGAGTAGTACGGTCAGGCATTTGCCTTCCTGATCGTAAGATGACCGCATTAACTTCTCCCTCGACTGTTTGTGAGGTTCCCTCGGCCGGTGCTTGTTCGGTGAACGACACCATTCCGCAATATGCCATGCTCATCACGGGTCGCTTCTGTGGTAGTCCTCTCTTTCCTCTCCCCCTGTTCCTTTTTTGGTTAACGAGCCTTCGTCGGTTCTCAAGTCTTTTCTTGCTACTGACCAGAGTCCACGGCTTCTGCGGCTCGGGGAATGAGGTCGTTAGGTGACTGCTACCTTCTTCTATTGAAATTGCTGAAATTGTCCCGGCCGTCTCCCTTGCTGTCTCGGGTACCTTCATGCTGATAACCCCTTGATTGATCAACCCTTGTATCCTTCCTTTCAAGGAGAAGCAATCTTCTGTCTTGTGGCTAACACATTGGTGATATTTGCAGTATCTGGGATCGTTTACCCGTCCAACTTCATGGGGACGAACGGGCTCCGGTAAACGCATTAAGCCTTCCTCGACCAATTGTTCCATGATCGGGACTAAATCGGCCATATCGAATGTATATGGACCATTAGCCTTTTCTCTTTCTGCTATTGATACGCGTTTGGGTACGTAGGGTCTTTTACCCTTGTCTTGTGTGACTGCTGTCTTCACTTCCGCCCTATGATCAACAGCGGGACGTTTTCGATCTTTCTGTTCCTTGATCTTGTCGACCTGGTGGGTTTCTACCACTCTTCCTGTCTCTCTCTTCTGTCTCTCAGGTCTAAAGTTTACCCGGGAAGCTGCTTCTTCCACCAGATGGGCTTTCGTTGCTAGTTCGCGGAAGGAGCTGAAGGTGTTACCTGACAGTCCGTACGAGATCATGGGGTCTAGAGCCCTCAGGCACATCTTCATCTGCTCGCCTTCACTGGGTAATTCACGACATTGAGCTGCCGTAGTTCCCCATCGATCAATGAATTTCTCGACTGGTTCGCCATTCCTCTGCCTAACCAATGCTAGGTCTGTCAATGAGATCTCCCTCTCGGTTGCGAAGAATTTGGAGATGAAAGCATCTTGCATTTGCTCCCATGTCCTTATAGAGCCGGCAGGTAATGACATGTACCATTGAAAGGCCTTCCCGGTCAGGGTAGATCCGAACAATCGCATGCAATATTGCGGGACTGCGGACCAATTTCCTAACGTAGTCAAGAAGTGGGTGATGTGCTCTTCTGGCGATCCTCTGCCATCAAACTTTCCGAAGTCGGGGCATCTGAAATTGGCTGGGAACGGTACCTCTTCCACTTCTGGTGGGTACGGGACCCGATATTTGTAGTTGCCCCTCTTTTCTCTCTCTTTTTCTTGCTGCATCATATGGGCTATCGTTTGGGATAGCTCTTCTCGCGACACGTGAGATGTGGAAAGTGGTGCGCGCTCCATCGGAGTCACTCGACATTGAGCGGGCGGTTCATGCTCAGTTGGGCCTTCTGCTGCCCCTTGGGATTCCTCTGCCGATTGACGGGTGGGCGGCGCGATACTTCTGGTGGCATTCTGTGCTATTAGAGTGGCCAAGGCTTCCTGAATAGCTCTCATCCGATCATTTGTCTCGCGGTTAGCCTCTACCAATCTATCGATCTGGTCTTGGAGTGGAGGCAATTCTTCTGCTTCATATGGTCCCTCTTCTTCTCCTTCAGCTATTTGGACCATCACCACTTGCACTAACGGGATTTCCTGAGGTGGCTTCTGCTTCAATTCAAGGGTCGTCGCGGGCTCGGCTTTCTTCATATGTGCAGACCTGATGGGCTTCCGAGAGGTGCGGGCAACCTTGGACAACGGCGGAAATTGCTCGGCTGTCATTTCAGGTACTGCGGGTTTGGTCAATATGATCTGGCCATTGATAGGGATCTTCTGCCCCTGCTTCGGCTGCCACTGTTTCTTGATCACGGGGCGAGATTTCGCAACGCTCGCCTTCCTATGTGCAGCTAGGATGGCAGTTTTCTTCTGTTCTTTCTTCTGCCTCCGGGTTTCAACCAACTGCCATTCTGAGCCTGGACTAGCAGTTGCGGTTGTGGTGAAACGAGGGAAGTTGAAACCTCCGTTGGCAAGGAAGGTGCACGAACTTGTCATCGAGCATACCATCTCTTCTGTCTGCGTTACTATCTTGTTAATTCTGCGGTGTCATAAAAATCTTTAGAACAGTTCACAAGTGCGGTCGGGAGTATGGGCCCATCGATCGCAGTGCACAAACTGACAAAATAAGCAAGAAGGAGACAAACATGTGTAGTTGTGGAAGTTTGTGGTTTTGAAAACCCTTGATTTACCGTCTATTACCTTAAAGATGAAGGGAAGAACGTTCCCGTTGAGAGTCGCCAGTTTGGCGCCCGAGGGCGCCGAAACATTATGCCTCGCGGTAACTTTCCTACGTGTAAATCCATGTTTATGAGTAATTGATCTTAGAGCGTTTCTATATTCAGATACAACCAGAGATTCTGGGTTCGATCCCCAGCAGAGTCGCCAGTTTGTTAGAACTAGAAAATGAATACGATTTACATTTTCTTGAAATGTTGTGTTTTGTTGCTCTGGGGTTCTGAATAATGGAAACATTCATAGACAATCACAAGCATTCGTAAAAATACACAAGGAGAGATATCGCAAGGCGAATTTTATTCCAGAGATCCTGAGATCTTGTACATTCCAGGCTGTGATCTGGCACGAGCCCTTAATTACATCGAATGATCGATGACCCTTGATTAAAAGGCAAAAGACTAGTCAGCAGGGACTATGGTCTGAGAGTTTGTGGTCATAGGGACCTGTATTTGTTTTGTTATGGACTGGACCATCTTTGTATTAGTCAGATGTCTATGTCCCATGTTTTGGCCGGAGATCCGGGCTGAGACTATCAGGGTTTATGACTGAGAAGAACGACTCTGGGCCTGCGCCTGTCAATGTATGGACAGGTGACCTCGGGAAGTCCACTCTGCAGTTGTGTATACCTGCGTAGTCCAACCGACGGATGCCGTTTTTAATGGGTAGGGCATCGACTGTTGTGTTGTGGCAGTTCATAACAATTGTTTTGCCGTGAATTGAAACTCTTTAGTATGGTTTACTGTGATAACCATAGTCCCGTTTATCTAACTTTCGGCTCAAATCGGGTCACATCTTTACAGTAGATACAAATGACGGCATGTTCGCAATAATCCTGGATGTTGGCGACGTCCCTTTCGAGAAGATGTTTCGTTCACTCATTAGAGGTCCTGGAACGTCTATTTGGCCATTCCATTGCGTCCGGAACGCTCGAAATACCCAAGATAGGCTCAAACGGCACTTGAGAACACTTAAAATTGAGCCCGGTGCGCTCCTGAACATATTCCGAAATTGGCTGATTTTTCGGGTGCGTGGAGGTACAACGCACCCTGAAAATACATATCTGAATTATATTGATTTTATGGATGCGTGGGGTAATTTTTAGGTGCGTCGGGGTCCAATGCACCCCAAAAATACAAATCCGCATTTTGCTGATTTTTCGGGCGCGTCGGACCATTTTCGGGTGCGTGGAGGTACAATGCACCCTGAAAATACATGTCTGCTTTTTATTCGGTTTTTTGGGTGCGTCGACTTATTTTCGGGTGCGTGGAGGTACAATGCACCCTGAAAATACATGTCCGCTTTCTGTTCGATTTTTGGGTGCGTCGACCTATTTTTCAGGTGCGCCAAGGTACTTATGATTTTTCATGATTCGGACCTGCGGTGGTGTTGGCCGGTGTGACCTTCCGGTGGAAGATACAGGCGATCGGAAAAGAATTCCGGTCACCGGGAAAGTTTTCCGGTTGTCGGAAAGGGATTCCGGCGAGGGTTTCCGGCGGCAAAACTCAGATGCTCAGAGGATAATCTCTCTCTCTCTCGTAATCTGTCCCAATGAATAGTGGGGGGGGGGGGGGTATTTATACCCGAGAATACCGGACAACAACCAATGAGGACCTGCCACGTATGACGCACCCCAAAAATACCTTGACGCACCCTTAAATGGACGCGTGGGGACTCTGACGCACCCCGAAATGAGATTTTGAGATGTGCTGATTTTATGGATGCGTCGGACTATTTTTCGGGTGCGTTGAGGTACAATGCATCCAAAAAATGCCATGTTGGTCATTCGTGATTTTATGGGTGCGTCGGACAATTTTAGGGTGCGTTGAGGTACAATGCACCCTGAAATTGCTGTTACGTATTTCCTGAATTTTCGGACGCGTCGAGGGTATTTTTAGGGTGCGTCAAGCTATTTTTCGGATGCGTCAGAGGTGAAACACATCCGAAAACACTTGTTGAATTTTCATGAATTTAAGGGTGCGTCAAGCTGAATAATTGGGTGCGCTTGACGTACTCGTGTTTTGCAAATTTGGGTTTTGCAAAACGGAGGGCCTGTGGGGCCCGTTTCCCGGTGAATCGCCATGCACTGCTTATCATAATTCATGAAGGATGGCCCCGCTTGATTCTGGTCGGTTTCGATCACGGTGATCCGTGGGGTCCACCGGAGAAAATGGCTAAGTACTGGATCCTTTGCAAAACTGGGTATTTTGGGTGCGTCGGGTAGTGTTTTGTGGAATTTTCTCGAAGCACGTGCCCAGTCGATTTGTTTTAGAGGGTACTGACTTTTGGGACCCCAACACATCCCAAGATATCCGGGTCAGATATTCGGTATCTTGGACCGCCCTAAGGTAGTCGTCCGTTCCCAATGGAGGGTTCAGTGCCCGAGCTCTCTCACTTGGGTTTGTTATAGGGTATAGTCCCCAGGCGAGATGAAGTCTCCGGTAGCATAGGTCTCCTAGGTGGAGTATAATCAACAAGTCCTTGATCACTAGCCTCAACCGATGACCGGGCCTCAATCTTATCAGTGACTCGGTGCCAAGGTCGCCTTAGGGTCCTCAAATGACCATTACGTGAATTTCAGGAATGGACTTCCTCACATCTGTGGGTTGTGGGCCAGCTTGGATTATCTCATAACAACCTCCTTAGATCTACTGTGATGGTTATATGCCATTCATAATGTCATTCCTATGGAGATGAACTGAAAATACAAAAAAATATTAGATTGATCCAAAATTTTTGTGGCCCCACAAATGTTTCAACCGTTTATGTGCAGCCCGCCGGAGTTTTGGAGTTGCCTCAATTTTTGCCATGTCAAGGCATGATCTTGAGAAATAGATGGATGGGATGGATATTTTACAAGCATCACAATTGGCCCCACATAACTTCTTGTTGCAGGAAATTCCTGCAGGCAATCCACATTACATGTATGAAAGGGACATGAGTTTTCTAATTTCAAAGTGATGTTAATAACTACCTTCTTTGAAAACTTTTCTTTGCATTACCGGGTGAAAAAGCTTTAAAATTATGGAGGCCCGCGATGTTTGTGTTTTATCTACACCGTCTATCCCTTCGGTTAGATCATTTTTAGACATAAGCTGAAAAATGAGGTAGATCCGAAGCTCAAGTGGACCACACCATAGGAAACAGTGAGAATTGAACACCTACAGTTGAAATATCCTAGGAGGCCTTTAGAAGTTTTGGATCAAGCTGATATTTTTGAGTTTCTTCTATCCATGACTGTGTGACCTTATAAATAAGTTGGACGGCAAATAAACATCACTGTGGGCCTTGGGGAGGAAATAGTTTTCAACCATAGACATATTCAAGACCCTTGGGGTGTGGTATACTTGAGCCTTAGAGCAACCTGTGCTCATGCCCTAAAATGTGCTGATAAAGTAGATGGACAGCAAGAATAAGTCACATACATCACAGTGGGGATAACAAATTTATACCGGTGCCAACAAGTTTCTCTCTGAACCCATTTTCAAGGTGAAAATCTTTGCCAAGTTCCATCTCAAACAATCATATTGAAAAAGTAACTATTACTTATTTCCTCTAAATCGAAAATCAAACAACCTTAAAATGAGCTGGCAAAGTGGATGAATGGTGTGGATAAAACACGTACATCATGGTGGGGTACACAGAGCACCAGCCACCAGCGACATCAGGGTGTATATGCAACTGGCCTTCATTTAAAGGTGGGATGTGGAATGGGCTTTGAGGAGCTCACCTCCTACCTTAGTAGTGAAATAACATGGCGAGATTTGATTAGTGGGGTTGTACAAGAATATGGTTCACATGGCACGATTTGATTAGTGGGGCTATACAAGAATATATAGGAACCATATGTGCAAAGAAACGCCAAGTTTCATAAGGCTTGGATGAGGTGAGATTTGATTGCGCTGTGTACTACTGTAAAAAATGGGACCATACAAAGAATGTTTGAAAGTAGTTTGGTGCTCAACCGATGGTTTTTAGATGGGGCTAGACCAATCAGCTAGACCAATCAATTCTCGTCATGTCATGGTTTCTACGTGGAGATTAAAAGAAAAAAATGTACTCATTCCTTTCATCTCAAAATAAAGATTAGAGAGGCATGTCTTTGTTTGATATTTTGTTAGTATCATCTTTCTTTGATTCCCGAGCTCACTGAATCCACTCACCGCATACATCCCCACCAATCAAATTTCATCATTGAGTGAGCCCAACTGAGTGAGATTTGATTGGTCCACATGCAGTTGCCCAAATGAGGCCACACAAAGTATGTTTGAAAGTAGTTAGATTGAGTAGGTACTGAACCTGCTGGGCCAATCAAATCCCACCACGTCAAAGCTTCACTGAATCCGCTCGCCCCTGAAACAGACCTGTGGGTGTGACTGTAACCATGGGGCCCATCTCTATGTATCAATTGTATATCCATGCCGTCCATCTGTTTTGCTAGCTTTTTTAGGGCATGGCCCACACCAATGGTTATTGAACTCCCACAATTAAAAACTTCCTAGGGTCCACCGTATTTCTTACTTGCCATCCAACCTGTTGATAAGGTCACATAGACCTGGATGAAGGGAAAACATAAATATCAGCTTCATCCATTACTTTTGTGGCCCACGAAAAGTTTTTAGTGGTCAATGACCACTGTTTCCTGTGGTGTGGTCCACCTGAAATTTTTATCTGCTTCATTTTTGGGACATTGCCCTAAAAAAAGGCAAAATGGATGCACGGTGTGGATATACAATTGCATGCATCGAGGTGGGCCCCACGGTCAGGATCCCACTCACATAGCTGGTTCCCGAGTGCAGCAAGTCGGTGGCTGGACCAATCAAATTTGGCCGCATCAGGACTTCACCGTACTCAGTGTTTCCCTGGCCCAGATCAGTTGAACCAAATGGACGGCTGAAAGAGACCTGATGAGTGGGGACTTTTTGGTTCTGTGACAGACGGACACAAATTTCCTGCAACAAAAAGATCTCTGGAGCCCTCCGTGATGTGCGGCTGACATCCATTACAACTTGAATAGTTGAGATTTGGACGCTCCACTACTTAAACCTTCCTGGGGCCCACGATGATGTTTATGTGCCATCCAACCCGTTCACCAGGTGAGTCCAACTCAACAACCGGTTCCCTGCCTACTTGACCCAAGTCCGACCAAATTACTGGGCCTCAACTTTTTGACCCTATGTTGGCCCATGACAGGCCTGGCCCGAAAGCTTGATGGGTTAGGCCTGACCCTTAATGTCCACGGTGACCCCAGATGATGAGTGGGCCTGGAGCTAAGTTCCTGCAATCAGAGGCTAGGTGGGGCCCACCATGTTGTTTGTGGAAAATCCACCCCGTCCATCTGTTTTGTCGGCTCATATTAGGACATGAGACAAAAAATGAAGCAGACCCAAAACTCAAGTGGGCTGCACGATAGGAAAAAGTGGGAAGGAAATGCACATCGATGAAACCTTCCCGGGATCCACCTTGATGTTTATATGCCATCCAAACCATTCATTAGGTCATTCCCACTGGGATGAACTGAAGACGAAAAGTTATTAGCCTGATACAAAACTTCTGTGGCCCATGAATGTTTCAATGGTGGGCATTCAATCCAATCTTTTTCCTTGTCGTGTGGCCCACTTGAGTTTTGGATCCACCTCCTTTTTGGTACCATGTCCTAACATGATCTGACAAAATGGATGGATGGATGAGGTGGATTTCTCACAAACATCACTGTGGCCCCACCTAGTTTCCAGGGTCGCAGGCAATCCGCGACCCCTTCTGCCCCCAAGCTGTTGGCCTGCTGGCCCCTCGCACCAGATGGCATACATGGCAAAAATCCCTCTTGAGTGGACGATGGAGATCCCTGATTACTGAGATTTTTACCCTTTCACCGTTTGAAAACTTCCTAGGGTCCATCATGATGTTTATTTGAGATCCAACCTGTTCGTAAGTTCACACAGACATGGATGAAGGGAAAACACGAATATCAGCTTGATCGAAAACTTCCCCTGAGAAGTTTTCAAGGGTGGGCGTCACTGTCCTCACTGTTTTCTGTGGTGGGTCCACTTGAGCTTTGGATCTGCCTTATTCTTTGACTCATGCCCTAAAATGATCTCTCCAAATGGATAGACGGTGTGGATACAAGGGGCCCACAGAACTTGGTGACATATCATTTTAAGGTATGAGCCCAAAAAGAGAGAAATCCAAGGCTTAAATGAGCCACACTACCGAGTGCGGATTGAATGACTACCATACCTAAGAAGTTTTCAATCAAGCCAATATTTGTGTTTTCCTTTCATGAACAGATTGGATGGCAATGGACGGCAAATAACATCACAGTGGGCCCTAGGAAGATTTCAACTGTGGCGTCATCTTCCCGTGGTGTGGCCCACTTGAGCCTTGGATCTATTTCCCTTTTGGGCTCATGCCTCACAATGATCTGTTAAAATGGGTAGACGGCGTGGATGAAAAAAACACATCACAGTGGGTCCCATAGAGCCCCTGCCAGGACGCAATCCATGTCCCTAACTATGCTACTTTTAAACATCTAGTGGATAAGTATCAGTTGGAAGGGTAAATATGATCCATCGATCATCCACAAATGGACCAACAATTTGGAATGTAGAGATGACCTACCATGAGTGCCACAGGTGTGAGAAGGATGTTCATCCAGGAGAACATGAGGGAGTGAGTACACATGATGGACGAATTGATTATCATGCACACATCACGGTGGGCCTGATGTATCACATTGTAAGTTAAGCTTAGCCTACAAAACTCAAATCTTCAAGCAAAATGGGCCACTTTCGTATGGTTTATACATGTGGCTTCATCTCCATCATGCAGATTGTGTGCATTTACCCAGGCCATTAAGGACGTGGATTGGGTACTACCCCCACCAAGGGCCTAGCTAGAGACAGACGGTCCCGTCAGGTGCTGTGGGGCCCAACTTGATGAATGTGTTGTATATCCACGTCATCCATCCATTTTGGCAAATCATTTTAAGTAATGAGCACAAAAACGAAGCAGATCGAATAATTAAGTGGACCACACCACAGGAAACAGTTGGAATTGAACACCTACCTCTGAAATCCTCCCCGGAAGTTTTGGATCAAGCCGGTATTGACCTTGTGAACAGGTTAGAAAGCAAATATGATCAAGCTGATATTTATGTCTTCCCTTCATCCATGTCTATGTGGCCTTGTCCGTGGGCCTAGGAAGATTTTAATGGTGGACGTTCAATCAACACTGTTTTCTTGTAGTGTGGTCCACTTAAGATTTGGATTTTTCTTATTTTTTTAGTTCATGCCCTAAAACGAGCTGGCAAAATGGATGTATGGCGTGAATAAAACACATACATCATGGTGGGCCCACATCTTTGACACTAGCTAGCTGGCTACTGTTGGGGCACCGAGCCCCACCGAATGCGCTGATGTCTTACAAAGCAGCATGTTGGTCGAGAAGATGGCACCAGACCACAAGTTGTTGTACCTTGCTATAAAATGAGAGCTTCGGATCATTTTCTGGTATAATAATGTATAATAACTAAAATTAAACCGTCAAAGCTGTGGGCCGATCTATAGATAGGTCATGGCCCCAAAATCAGATAGATGGAGCCACCCTAAACTTTGATTTATGTATGTGTTCGTTGAATTTGGGCCATTGGCTATTTTTCATTTCACCGGTCCATTAAAAATGGCCCGTTAAACAAAATTGCATTTATCTAATTTTTGGTTTATGATCAATCTAAATTGGGGCCCACAATTTGGACCGCTTAATTTTAGTTATTTGCATCCACAAGTATGATTTATTGGTGCCTCTGTATCAGCCATCACACCCTGCTTGATTATAAAAGATGTTCTCAAATATAGTCTACCTCAAAGAGGATCCACGGTGTAAATCTTCTGATCTTGAATCGTTCTCCAACTATAGTAAAACCAAAACATGCAAAACACACACACACACACAAGGCAAAACAATCAGCTGTCTAAAGTCACAAGATAGAAATACCCAAAATGTTGTCAAAACCGTTATCGTATTGCAAATCGTAATAGGGGTTGAATCGCATCGAATCGCAAATCATATCATAAAAATATGAAAAATATAGATGTAAATCGTAAGATTTTTTTATGATTTTCTTAAAAATATATATAAATAAATCAGTAAAAAATTAAAAACTCAGCGAGCATCCTGTAGCCATCAATATGTAATACATGTCAAAATCATTATCGTATTGCAAATCGTAATAGGGGTTGAATCACATCGAATCGCAAATCATATCATAAAAATATGAAAAATATAGATGGAAATTGTAAAAAAATTTACAATTTTCTTAAAAATATAAAAATATATTAAATAAATCAGTAAAAAATTAAAAACTCAGCGAGCATCCTGTAGCCATCAATGTGTAATACCATGTCAAGATAGTGTTCAAGGATTCTTATCTTTCCTTTTTTATCTTTTTGGAAATTTTCCTTAGAAAACATACAAGGATCCTTTAATAATTTATGTTCTTGTTGCCTTTCTTGAATATAGAATCACATTGGAAAAGCAGCATTTCATTCTGTAAACCGGCAAAAAAAAGATATTTTGATTTTTAACCAGCATTCTACAATATGTATAGCAACCATCCATAAAAACATTCAAGATAAGTCATGCATCAATTTAGTGTTTTGACCAGTTAAGAAGAAATCATTTAAAAAAAGCTCTGCCATTTAATGTTGAAGAGAATATATATCATTTAATCTCTTATAAATAAAATAATTTACCTTTTCTAAACATTCTTTTTTTTTTAAAGGTTTTTCCTAAATGATTCATAAGGCCCCCACCAATTTTAAAACAAGCTCGCAATGGAAGAAAACAAGTACAATTTGAATCGTAAATCGTAGGATTCATATATAAAGGGGTTCAAAGGTGGGATCCAAATCGTTTTGCTTAAGATTCGACTTAAATCATGGCTCATAGGATTTTGACAACATTGGAAATACCTTACAATTACACAAAAAATAAGCATAAGGCATGCAGTCCACATGGGCGAGCAGCATCGCCTTGAGCAAGCCGCTTATCCAGCGAACCCCACTGTAAAAATAGATTAGTACAAAAGGGAGGTTCATAAATTCATTAGTCCCGAATAAATAATCAAAATACCTTTTTGCCTTCCTTCCCTAAACTGTGTTTGTATTCTTGGAAGGGGGTTGTAACCCTCTTCTTTCTTCATCCAGATCAAATGGGGCGTGATCCTTCCAATCGATCAGCCACACCATCCAATGGTTTTGTTTGTCCTGAACCCAGTTTCTGAAGACTCCGGTTCCGGCGTGGGTGGGGGTCTTGGCCCGCGGGGTTTTGCAGGATCTACGAAAATAACCCAACCATCCAAGAACTTTGCATTCATTCCTTCTCGAGCTCTCTCAGCTTCTTCTATGGTTGCGTATCTTACAAAACCGAAGCCCTTCGACCTTCCTGAGACTCTATCAGTAATAACCTTGGCTGCAAAAACACCATGGGGTGACAACATCATCTCATTATCATGTGTGCATCCTATGGAAAGGAAAGCAGTATAGAAAAGAAAACAAAGTCAGATTACCTTCAACAAGCTGTCCGAAAGGAGAGAATGCCTCTTTCAGCTTTTCATCTGTGGTTAGCCTTGAAAGGCCTGCATCATGGGAAATGAATCTGCTCAGATATGTGTAGCATAAGCATACAAACAACAACAATGAATTATTCCTTTGAGGTAGGGCTGCGACTTGGGTTTGTGGTGCAGGACGCCCTAATTATGATGCATGTTTATAGACACAATTATTCAGCAGAAATAAAAGGCAATAATAATCTAAAATTCTAGCATTAATCATCATAACTCAGAAAATCATAAAGGAAACATGCAATGGAGCGGGCCATCATCACAACCATGGAGTATGGAATTCAATTATTACTTAGGTTGGATCCGGCGAGGGATGAGACCTCCCGATCTTGCATGGTCATACCCAATCGATCAATGAAGATCACTAGTCCAAAGAATCAGGAAGTATCTCGGATTAGGGATTTGAGAATTTGGAGGTTTAGATCGATTCTCAAGGTTTGATCGAGGAAGGATTAGCAAAACTGGAAAATAGAAAGTAGAAAATAATTACCTTGAAGAATTTGGAGAGGCACAAGAAGAAGTTAGAAGTAGAAGATCAAGGAAAGAAAAGAAGCACCATGAGAGAGAGAGAGAGAAGAGAGAAGCCACCAAAGAGGTTTGCCTTTTCATTAATAATCAACTAAATCACGTTATTAGGGCTTAGCCCACTTAAATAAGCAAGAAGAAAACATAAAAGTACGAAAATACCCCTAAAATATTGGTAAAAAACAACTTTAAAAAAAAACAGTTCGTACATTGGCGGGGCGCCCAGTGACCAATTTGGCCGAGCGCCCGGCTAAGACAAAAACTGTCCAGCAAGAAAAACTGAAAAATTGTTGAATTTCGGGCGCCCGGTGACCAATTTGGCCTGGCGCCTGACCACCTTCAGAAAGGCATTTTTCATTCCTTCAGTCAGGTCTTCTTCCATCCTACACACGTGTCTTCTATGTGCCAAATCATGTGCGTAGGGTCTTCAATGCTCCTCAATCATCGCCTAACCACAAGGAAGATGCTTGTGGTGGGCGCTTTCTTCGCCGATAGACTTTGAAGGCTAGATGTCCGCATCAGTTTGGGTAAACCAGAACCCGATTGACCCAACCCAAGTTTGGGTTAGGTTGTCAAGGTCTTAAGGTCAGGTTAAGATTGAGTGGGTAATGTATTTTGGTCAGGTGGGTTGGGTTGGGTATAGAAGAATTTGGGTTGGGCACCTCAGGTTGGAATTTTGTGTCAGGTTGGATTGCGGGTTGAGTCCTCTTGAGGTTGGTCCTGGGTTCAGGTTGACCTTTATCCCGACCCAACCTGCCCGAGTTGCATCCCTACTTTGGGGGGGACTTTGAGAGGTTGGAGATTTTGAAAAGTCCAAGAAGTAGATTCCGCAATGGGTGAGCAACCAGTTTCCCATCATACCAGCATGAGATGACACTTCCACTTTTTTAAGCCAAGGTATTCAAAATCAGTTACGTAAACGGCCGAACCGTTATGCGTTACGGGGTCGAAACGGCCATAACGGCCATTACCGGAAAAAACAGGTCGTAACGGCCTGTAATGGACCGTAACGGTCCTGTAACACTTTTTTCAGAAAATAAAAAAGGGCCATAACGGCCGATACGGGGTCTGTAACGGCCGCTATGGCCAATATCATAACGGTAACAGTGGTGGCCGTAACCTTGGTTTAAGCTCACGATTTCGTTGTTTCATCTAGGAGCTGAAACAAGCCGGCAACTGCGTAAATCAAACCCTCCCAACCATTTCTTTAAGATGCCTGAACTCAGCCTAAGTTCCATGCTTTTTTCAAGTTCAGATCCTAGCTATCTCATCTACTTATTGTAAATTGTAATATAAGGTTGTCTTGGGATGGGTGAATCCTGACTTTTTTTGGATTTTTCACCCAAACAGATGTGAATCTTAAACAATATGGTATTTATTATCCAAAGCTTCATGAAATGAAAAGCTACTGTAGTTTAAAAGGCCGCCTTTTCAGATTACTCTGGATTTGTCTCCAACTGAAAACTAAATGAGTTGGGTTGGAGCTATCCTGTCCAATTCAATCAAAGACCCATACAAATTCTGAACAGGACCTTATTCATTTTGTGTTCTTAATATAAAGGATGCTCTTGGAAATGACTGGAAGGACCTTCTACAAGAGTCCCAGTCAAAGAATAAGATTTATAGTCTACACCTTAATCAAGCAATGATGATACATTAACGAAGGGCGTGTTTGGGTGCACTTAAAACGAGTTCATCTAATTTTCGTTAACATCAATAATGTATTAGAGATCATAGCTTATACCCATTGTTGGTTATATTTGTCTCCCTACCAAAAAAGTTGATCTCTAATACATAAATAGAATTAAATAAAATGAGAACAACTCATTTTTAACTGGCACCCAAACAGGCCCTATATTGTCAGGAAAATACAAGGAAACAAACAAAACAAGCTTCGGACCTGACATTTGTCAAAGTGTGCCGAAACGCTGCAATCCACAATAAGTGGAAGCAAAAGCACACAAGAAAACGTGAGATTTATTTTACATGGCCATTTAGATGTGTGATTACATCCACGGTAGTAAACTATTAGAGTTTTCACCATTACAGTATTCAAAATTGGTTACGTAACGGCCGTTGCGTAAAGGTAACGGTCATAACCATTATGTGTTACGGGGCCAAAATGGCCGTTACAGGAAAAAAAGAGCCAACAGGCCCCATAACGGTCCAGAAACATTTTTTGCAACGTATTGGCCGTTACGGCCCATATCATAATGGTAACAGCGTTGGCCGTTACGGCCACCATTATCATTATGGAACACCTTGTTCACCATGCATAAAAGGATGTAGTACAACCGAGAGATACCACTAAATGAGGTTTCACATTTGCCTAGACCTAATCCCAGTCAAACCACTATATAGTATGACATATACACCTACATTGCATTCAACACTATGCACCGGGACTCGATGAATTAACCGTATCTGCAGTCTGTTCCTGACTACCCTAAATCATCTCCACATGCATTGCACCAGGCAATGAATGTGGCCAAGACTAATCAGCCTTCACAGCTACCAAGGGAAGTGCTAGCATCAAGACATTGATTTTTCAAGTGAATATGATTAGCTTAAAAGAGAATGCATCCCTCCTCATTGATTTTAATATTGAGCCAATCAGACAATTCCATCCTGCTATGTTTCCCTAGATGCCTAGTGGAGAAAGAACTGGGAAAGAGCTGGAAATGACAAGAAGCATGTCCGCACAAGGAGGCAGGCGGCTGGGAAGCAAACTTAACAATACTGCCTATTAATGCTACAGCAGCAGGTATAGTAAGCAGAATAGTGTGTCAAGAAAAAGGGGTGTGAAATAACCATAGCTGATGCATTGGATGGACATCAAGTGGTTGATATTACACCTCCAGGACCAAAACTTATTGTTTTAGAGAGTGAGTTGATGCTAGGAACTAGACCTTGGAGGTCAGATGTTAAGGGGTTGCTTGGTAGCAGCAAAAGCTCAGTCCCTGACTAATGAGTTAAGCACAAGGCTCTCCATCATTGTTTATCTACTATTTTTCTGCAGAGAACCCCAAATAAATAAAAACAAGTTGTCCAAGCTTTCTAGCTTTGTTGTTACTAAAAAACTTGAGACCTATTTGTCCTGTTATGGTATGCGGCAGACTATTCTCCAGTGATACATGTACCAAAGTGCCTCCATTCATCTTCAAGCGCTTCATTCTACCTTCAAGTGCCCTTCATGCCTCACATTTGCAACATGTGCCAAGTTAGATGCGACGCACGTACTACATTTACCATTATATACCGTTAAGCATCCCACATGTGACACTATATATCTTCAAGCATACTGCATGTGCCACATATGCCATTATACATTTTCAAGCACCATAGATGTGCCGAATTTTCAATGTGCACATGCACCACATGTGTCAAATAATCCTTATTCCATGTGCTTAGTGAACATCACGAGAGTAAATAGTGCAGGGCAGCATGACACAAACAGATAAAACTGGGACAAGCCTAACCTAGAGAGATTGCACTTTAACTAAACTTTTCTTGCTACCAAATGAGCTCTAAGTTACAATCCATAAATTTGATGGGAAAACCAATCTATCACCTGCATATTCTTGGACGATAGCAAGGCAATTACAAATTAAAAAATAAAATTAAATATAATAAAATCACGTGGATATAAAAGACTAAGATCCCAACAACAATTTTGCAAACCATTGAATTACATTTGCAATTAGCAATATCAAAAGGGAAGCAAGAGAAACACCCTAAAACATAAGCTTTTAAAAGCATATAATTCTATTTCGTCCTCATTAGCTCCTAGTGTAAGCACCACAAGGAATTGCCCATTGGTAATGTAAATGAACTAGCCTAACAAAAAGAGGGGGGAAATGAGAACCCCAGTTTCCTTTCAAGCTTCAACTATCTTGCAGCTCTAGGTGCTCAGCTAGGAAGTGAACCTCAAACATGGCTTTAAATAGCAGTTTCGAATTATGACAGGGGTGGAGACTAGGACCAATACAACTATTATGTCTTGCCCCGACTTGCTCCGATTTGGTCAATTTTTTTTTTTTTTTTGAAAGGTGAGAACACACTCACGCACACATGGGTTGTCGAACCCTTGACCTCACAGTGGAAACACATCGTGTTTACCACTGAGCCAAAGGAGAGAACTCACTCCGATTTGGTCATTGATATATGCATTTCAGTTCGGTGACTCATCCGATTCCCAAGCAAACTTGATACGACTTGGGCAATACCAAGTCATATAGGAGAATATCCTTGAACCATTGCCCCAACTACCTCAAAGCCAACTCAACTGGAGAATCATTGTCCAACTCAACTTGATCAATACAACTATATGACTTGCTCCGATTCGGTCGTTGATACCCACTTCGGTTTGGTGACTCGTCTGATTCTCGAGCAAACTTGATACGACTTGGGCAATACCAAGTCGTATAGAACAATATCTCGAACCATGACCCCAACCACCTCAAAAGCCAACTCAACTAGACCAATATGACTATATGACTTGCCCCAACTTGCTCTGATTCGGTCATTGATACCCATTTTGGTTTGGTGACTCGTCCGATTCCCAAGCAAACTTAATACGACTTGGGCAATACCAAGTTGTATAGGACAATATCTTGAACCATGGCCCCAACCACCTCAAAAGTCAACTCAACTAGATCAATACGACTATATGACTTGCCCCAACTTGCTCCAATTCGGTCTTTGATACCCCATTTTGGTTTGGCGACTTGTCTGATTCCTGAGCAAACTTGATATGACTTGAGCAATACCAAGTCGTATAGGACAATATCTTGAACCATGGCCTCCTCAAAAGCCAACTCAACTAGAGAATATTTGTCCAACACATGGGCACACCCATGATAACCGCAACCATCCATTCATCATAGTATAAAAAACCCATGGTGCACAAATCCCACCAACTAAGCAATCCGATAAGCCCGATCATGACATATTAATGGATCATTGAAGGAAAAAAAGGCAAAAGTTTCACATTCAACGAAAAAAGGCCATTAATTGGTTGAGTAAGATGCCAGATCAGGCAATCTTCACATTGTTGACATTCCATTGTGGGACCCTACAAATCGATGGGTTGCAGCATGGTGAACATTGTAAGCCTACTAAATAGGTTCTCTTGGGAGGGGGAAAAACACGTTAAAATTGTGGTTGTCAATGGACTGCCTGTGCTAGTGGGACGACTAAGCCTGTTCATGCATAGCAAATAAACACTCTAGAACTTGGCCAAATTTTGATAACATTTCATGGGAAAGGCCAACCTAGACCACTTTTAGGTGTATTTGGCAACCTAGAACTTTGGGAATTAATTAACAATTATGGAAGAGCTAACGAGGCATTTGCAGAAAGAGATCCTATGGTGTATGTTGTCTGCAGGTGACATAGTTTTGATTGACCAGATGAGGAATGTCCTAAACATACAACTAAATTTATGGAGGGATGCTTTAGAATCTAAAGTATTTAAAATTAGTCAGACTAAAACAGAGTATATGGAGGGCAATTTTAGTAACAATTAGGAGTGGAAATGGGGAATTAGTTAAGATTGCTGAGTAAGAAGTATCCCAAAATGTTTGCTTTCGATATCTTGGGTTCATATTCAGTTAGATGCTCCATCACTGGTTGAGAAGGATGATCAATTCTCAAAAAAAAAAAAAAAGAGTAGAGAGAATGAGAAGGATGTTGCCCATAGAATTCAAGTTGTGTGGAAGAAATAGAGATGTATCACTGGAGTTTTATGTGATGATCATATACTAATCAAACTAAAAGGAAAATTTTATAGGATAACCACATGACCAACCATGCTTTACGGGGCTGAATGTTGGGCAGTTAATGAACAACATGTTCATACGATGCTGTAGCTGAAATGAGATGTTAAGATGGATCAGTGGCAAGACAAGGAAGAATGGAATTAGAAATGAATGCATTCAAGGGAACTTAAAGAGTAGCACTAATAGGTTTCGCAGATGAGGAAAAGTGTATTTAGATGGTTTGGTCATGTGTAATGGAGACCAATAACGGTGCCAGTTAGAAGAAGTGAGTTGGTGCAAGTTGAAAGCTCTAAAAGAGCAAGGGGAAGGCCCAAAAGAACATGGGTGGAGATAGCAAGTAAAGACTTGATGACCTATAGTCTAACTTAAGTTATAGACCTTGATAGAGTGGAATGGAAAAACAGGATTCATGTCGCCGACACCAATTAGTAAAGACAAATCTTAGCTCAAAGGCTTAAACAGGTGATATACCTAAGCTTATATCCCCTTTCCAATTAGCATTTGTAGAAGGTAGGCAGATCCTGGATTTAGTGTTGATTGCTAATGAATGTATCGATTCTTGTGTTGGGGAGAGAGTTTTTGGGATTATTTGTAAACTTGATTTAGAGAAAGCTTATGACCACGTTGACTAGTAGTTCCTTGATTACATCCTCCTGAGGATGGGCTTTGGCATTTCTTGGAGATCGTTGATAAGAATTTGCATCTCCTCCCCTAAATTTCTCATCAACAGATCCCCCTTTGGATACTTCAAATCTTCAATAGGGGTCAGACAGGTAGACCCTCTTTCCCCATTTCTTTTTGTGTTGGTAATGGAAGTTCTAAGTCGTTCCGTCGGATGTTGTCAAGGGGTCGGGAAGTTGGGCTATTTAGGGGCTTCTCAATTCCTAATTCTCAGATATGCATTAATCATCTGCAGTTTGCTAATGATACTATCATTTTCTGTGTTCCAAATGAGGTGATGATTTCATTCCTGAACATGTGCATATGCTGGTTTCAGGTGGTGTCGGGACTAAAGGTTAATACATTGAAGACTGAGTGCTATGGAATTAATATTCCTCTTAAGGCTTTCCACCCAGACCCGGCTTCTCAAGATGATTTGGTTTGGAAGAGCTCTCCTGGGGCAAAGTTTTCAGTCAAGTCTTTCTACATAATCTTGTCTTCGGCTTCCAATCCTTCTTCTGAATTCTAGGCGGGCCATGTGTGGTCGTACGGGACTCCTCCCAAAGTCGTAGCTTTCGCCTGGTTAGATGGGAGGAATCGAATCCTGACGATAGACAATTTGCATAAAAGGGGCATGATTCTACCAAATGCATGTCCGTTGTGTCTAAGGCAAGAAGAATCGGTGGCACACCTCCTTATTCATTGTCCCTATGCGTCGGATATTTGGTGAAGTGTCTTACATTTGCCTGGTGTTGACTAGGTCATGCCTTCGTTCCTCAGCATGTGCATATGCTGGTTTCAGGTGGTGTCAGGACTAAAGGTTAATACATCGAAGACTGAGCTCTTTGGAATTAATATTCCTCTTGAGGCTTTCCACACAGACCTGGCTTCTCAAGATGATCTGGTTTGGAAGAACTCTTCTGGGGGAAAGTTTTCGGTCAAGTCTTTCTACACGATCTTGTCTTTGGCTTCCAATCCTTCTTCTGAATTCCAGGCGGGCCCTGTGTGGTCATACGGGACTCCTCTCAAAGTCACAGCTTTCGCTTGGTTAGCTGGGAGGAATCGAATCCTGACGATAGACAATCTGCGTAAAAGGGGCATGATTCTACCAAATGCGTGTCCGCTATGTCTAAGGCAGGAAGAATCAGTGGCACACCTCCTTATTCATTGTCCCTATGCATCGGATATTTGGTGAAGTGTCTTACATTTGGCTGGTGTTGACTGGGTCATGCCTTCATCCCTAGATCAGCTCTTAGGTTCATGGCATGCAGATCCGGGTGATGTTCTTGGAAAAAGAAAATGGTGGTGTCTTCTTCTAGCAATCTTATGGTCTCTTTGGGCAATGAGAGGAACAATAGAGTCTTTAGAAGCAAGGCAGCGTGCTTGACTATTGTGTTTTTTAAAGTCTTGGGACTGTTCAGCGATTGGGCTTCAGTGATTGCAAGTTCTGGTTGTAATTTTTTTTCTGGCAGCTTTGTTGTCCTGTGGGTTGGCCAGTTTTGCCAGTCGTTTAATAAAATTCTCATCTTTAAAAAAAAATGATAATGAATTAAGAATTCAATTCCATGATATAGATTCATGATAATATGATTCTCTCCGAAGAGCGATGGTGATTCCTAACATGTGTTCTCTTTGTAAGAGAGATGAGGAGACAGTGGATCATCTCTTTGTGCATTGCCCTTATGTGGGTCAGATTTGGGCAGATTTTCTAGGTCATTTTCGTATTTCGTGAGTCGCTCCAGAATCAGTTGATCTCCAATTGGGTGCTTGGCATGGGGTGGGCCTTGCGAAGGAGAAGAAGATGTTGTGGAAAATAGCTTTATTGGCTATCTGGTTTGCTGTTTGGGAAAAAAGAAACGCCGGATGTTTTGACAACTCTTGCAAGCCGTCTCAAAGCACTTCGCAGAGGGCTAGGTCGCTGGTCATTAAATGGGCTTCTTACACCCCAAAATTGACGGATAATGAATGGGCTTCTTACACCCCAAAATTGATGGATTGTAATCTTATCTTCCTCGGGATGTAGTTGGGCCGCCTACTCAGTGCCCATCTGTTTTGGTTTTTGTTTTGTTTTGTTTTTTGCTTTAGTTGTAGTGTTGTAGTTGTTTCCCTTGCTCTTTTTAATAAAATCCCATAATCTTTCAAAAAAAAAAAAAAAAGATAATATGATTCTCTCAGTAATCTTTAGCAACATGACATTTGATTTTGTAGAATCTAGAAGCTGTGTTTGGATGCTGGAAATCTACTATCCATATTGACAAAAGATGGAGCTTAAAGAGGTAAATCGCATCAACCCCAACATGACACATGCGGGTGACGTGTACGGCAGTCATATTAAGATAGCCTTGGCCCAAAAATAAGCAATTTCAATTATCAGATGGCCACAAAAGCCAGTACACTAACTTTATCATCACCGTCGTTGTTGTCATCATAAAAGAAATGAAAAATGCAAAGATCTTGGGGCCATGGATGATGGTTGCAAGCAGAGATCACCTGCCAGAGTGGATCTTAGAAATGGAGAGAGAGGTAGGGGGAGGACTTTGCAGCTCTCTTAAATAGAGATTTTGAACAATATGACCGTTGGGAGCAAGGTATATCTATAACGGTAGCCGTAACAGTCACCACCGATACGGGTATCGGCCGCAACCATCGATATAGGGGCGTAACGGTTGATTTTTTTTATTTTTTTATTTTTGCCTAAAAATTTCTTTAAAAAATTAGAAAATCCAAAATAATGTAAATATTCCAAATATATATTCATTTTTTGTTTTGAACATGTTTATGGTAGCGTAACAGTCTACTCTTTGGTGAGAGTGTTGTATTTGGTTTTTTGGTGAATTTATGAACATGGTTATGTGTCTTTAATATTTACACATCACAATCAAGCATTAGAACTAGAAATCGGAATAAAACAGACATAAATACCACTTTTTCAAATTTTTGAAAAAATAGCCCTCGGAGCTTCTATTCATTTAAAGCACTTCGTCCTGCAGTTTTAATCCTAAAACTATAGTAAGAGTGGTCGAAATTTGTTGCAGAATAATCTAGGAACATTTTCGAAATGAGAAAAGTGGGAAAATGAGGAGAAATTTTGATTTAAATAGAAAAATAAGTGGTGGTTTTTTTACCATTACAGAGGTAATAGTTGTTATGCCCTGTAACGGTTGTTAGGCCCCGTAACGGCCGATACAGTCCCAAAAAAATAATTGCCCCGTTTCAACCTCGTATCGCGTAACGGTCGCGACTGTTACCTATACGTATCGGCCTTTACGACCATATCGTAACGGATACGGAACACCTTGGTTTGGAGGGTATTTAATTTGCAAACCATCCTCCATTGGAATTCAATTCTCAACTATTTTAGCCTGCCAAAGACAAGAATTTGCCCTTGGAATTTATTCCAATTCTAAGAATGTACTTTTCCAAGTTGTTAAACAACCCCTTAGAACTGATTATGGTCATCGCAAGCTGAGCCATTGATGCAATCGCCCCACATCCCACGCGCGCATGCTCTGCACGTGTTGTATAAGAAAAGGATCACTTTCCCATTTTCAGTCCATCACTACTTTCCTTTTCTTTCGAATCTCTACATTAGGAAATTTCCTTTTTCTTTCATATCTTCGTGTTATGCAAGAAGTAATTTTTAGATTTCCTTAATAACAGTGCTTTCTTATTTCGGTAATTTCCTATTTTCTCAAATCTTTGCTAGCTAGGAAATTCTATTTTAACATTTTATCGCTTTTATTGTAGATTTTGAGGATTGATTATAAATAAGGCCTATGGAATAAGATAAGTTGATTACTATTTTCTTGAGTAAATCTCATAATTTCTCTGCAATTGTTGTTGTTGTTTTGGGGGGGGGGGGGGGGGGGGGGGGGTGGGGGGGGTATCTCTAGTTCAAGACTAGAGGACTATTAAGATTGCTCATAATCTTGCATTCGCGAACTCTAGCATTCCGGGGGATCTCTACTTCAAGACTAGAGGACTATTAAGATTGCTCATAATCTTGCATTCGCGAACTCTAGCATTCGGCCGGAGGATTGTTGGATCCTTTCCCACAATCTCTTTCTTCTTTTCTTTGATCTATTTGCTTCCCCTTTCGGGGTTTGCACCAAATTGGTATCAGAGCAAGTTTTGCTCTTGGGATTTCTCTTTCACTTTTCTCTTCTTTCCTCCATCTTCTTCTTTTCCTCAATTTTTGTCTCCTTGACCATCTCACCTAAACCATCACCCTATCTATCCCAAATTCCACTAATAAACAACCTATACCCTATCCCACACCCAACCTTTCAAAAAACTTTCCCATTCACTACATCCAAAAAGGAAAGAGAAAAAGAAAGAAAGAAAGAAAAAATGAAAAAAGAAGAAGAAGAAGAAGAAGAAGAAAAACCTTCTCGCATGCTTTGTGAAGGCTTGTTGCTCTTGGGATTTTTCTTATCTTTTCTCTTTCACTTTTCTCTTCTTTTCTCCATCTTCTTCTTTTCCTCAATTTTTGTCTCCATATCCATCTCACCTAAACCATCACCCTATCTTTGTCCCAAATCCCACTAATAAACAACCTATACCCCATCCCACACCCAACCTTTCAAAAACCCTTCCCATTCACTACATACAAAGAAGAAGAAGATGATGAAGAAGAAGAAGAAAGAAAAAAAAAGACAAACAAAAAAAAGGAAGAAGAAAAACCTTCTTGCATGCTTTGCGAAAGCTTGTTGTCTTATGCGCACGAGAAGAGAGACGATTTACAATCCTGAGATGGCTACACAACCTCAAAATAGAACTGTCTCAAACTAGCAACAAGTGGTCGATTTGATCACAAAACAATTGGATAATTTAGAGACCCGTTCCATGGCCAGAATGAATGCTTTGGAAGGACGTATTATTGTCCTCAAAGACGCAAACAAGGGAATCAACCCAAACCGCCAAACCTCTAGGGATGGCCTTGAGGGAGAATTGGAGTCCGGGAATGTTGACTTAAAGGATCTTGGCCAGAACGGTGATATCCAAGAAGAAGAATATAAGCCTGGCTACGGGGCCCAACAACATCGCTATGCGCAACCAAGAGCCAGAGGAATGAACAATCTCCAACGGGATCATCCAATTTATCCCGAAGGAGGAAGGAACATTTGCACTTCGGATCCCGCTAAGCATGTCAAGATTGACATTCCAGATTACGATTGTAATTTGGATCCCAAGGTGTTCAATGACTAGCTAAAGTCAATGGAGCGATATTTTCGTTGGTGCGAAATGGAAGAAGCTGTCAAGTTACGTTTTGCTACCTTGAAACTTAAGGGCGCAACTCAAGACTGGTGGTACGCCATCAAAGAAGATTTGCAACGGTATGGCCTTCCTCTTGTAAGCAATTGGGAGGAAATGACGGCAATATTGAAGCGAAAGTTTATGCTGCTAGATTATGAGACTTCTTTCCAAGAGCTTCTTACGCTTCGGCAGGACAATCTGATCGTGGAGGAATACACATAGCGTTTTTATCCACACCGTTCATCCATTTTTCCACACCATTTTAGGGCATACGACCAAAACCGGGAAGATATAAGGCTCAAGTGGGCCACGCTATAGGAAACCGTGGGAATTGGGTGCCTACCGTTGGGAACATCTTGGGGCCACAGAAGGCTCTGATCAACCTGATATTTGTGTTTTCCTTCATCTATATATGTGTGACCTTATGAAGAGGTTGGATGGCAAATAAACCTCACAGTGGACCCTAGGAAGGTTTCAATGGTAGTCGTTCAATTCCTACTGCTTTCTGTGGTGTGGTCCACTTGAGCTCTAGATGTGCCTCATTTTTTGGGTTCATGCTCTAGAATAATCTGAAAAAGTTGATGGACGGTGTGGATCTATCACATAAATTTCGTAATAAGGCCAGAGAAGTTCCACATGTTAGAAGTTGGGTTGTGTATTACGCAATCTATTTGGGAGAAAGCAGCATGCACAGTGGCCATTCTGGAAGTAAAATTAAATTTTTTTAAGAAGAATTCGCAGAGCGCATTCCTTATTCACCACTAAGCCGGACCTCAATCACCGAAAAAAAAAATCAGAAAAAAAAAATTACGGAGCACTTTCCGTTTTCAGCGTTGACAAACAATGCTTAACTTCGAGAATTTTCTGAGTTCTGCATTCATTGTTTTTTTTTTTTTTCCAGCGTTAACGAACAGGCCCTAAGACCTCGAAATTCAGGCCCCACAATAAACAGGCAAGCCCAATCACAGCCTGGCCCCACGTCGGCCCCAATAACAAACATTCTCTCCATTGATTGTTAGCTCATAACCCATAGAAAATAATCAAAGGCCCGAATTTCTCTCACATTGCGCAAATCCAATACAAAACAAACCAACAAATAACAAGTAAGAGAGAAAGACGAGGGAAGAAACTAATCTTCTAAATAGAAAAAAGAAGAAGAATAAGAAGAAAACAGAGAGCCACCCGTTTTGATAGATACGCCCTTTTCTTTTTCAACTTTCACGAAAAAACGAAAAGAAAAGGCAGTGGCTGTGCGAAAGGTTGGGTGTGGAATGTCAACATATGGGAAAGGGTGGGAAACGAACCGCTGACGAAGAGCTTTGGGGTTGGCAAGGCAGTGGAACAGAACCTCCATTGCTGAAGAATCGAAGAAGAAGCTCTTGAAGACCCGCTCAGAGCATGCCGAAAAGCAGAATACAGCGCCATGAAAGATCCAGAGAGTAAGGGTTTTTGCCTTTCAGGAGGAGAGAGGGTAAAACCCTAAAACCTCTGGCGAGAGAGAGAGAGAGATGCGAGTTGAGGGTTCGAGTCCCGTCAGTGGCGACTTGCTCAGATAGCCCGATGATGGGACTTAACGGTCTATATTCGACTGCAACAATCGATGGCCAGGATCATCTTTTTAGAAAACTTTTAGGTCATGGCCCATCTACAGGGACGCAGATTGCCCCAAGCAAGTTGGGGCCCACCGTGATGTTTGTGAGAGCCCATCCATCTTGCCGGTTCATGTTAGGACCTGAGCCCAAAAATGAGGGAGATCCAAAGCTCAAGTGGGCCATGCGAGAGGAAAAAGTGGGGACGGAAATGTCTGCTGTTGAATATATGCCATCCAAACCGTTCAAAAGGCCATTCGACGGGAGCGGATTAGGTGCGACCCCGGGCTCACCCAACATGTTGCGGCTGTGGGGCCCACCTTCATGTATGTATTGTGCTGTATATCCACACCGTCTATCCGTTTTTCCAGCTCATTTTAGGGCATGAGGCCAAAAAATGATGGGAGCAGATTAGCTGTTACCCGGGTAAAAGCTTAGTGAGTGTTACCCCAACCGTGTGGGGCCCACCTTGATGTATTTGTTGTATATCCATGCCGTCCATCTGTTTTCACATCTCATTTTAGGATCCGATCCCAAACCTTAACAAGATCCAAATCTCAGGTGGACCATACCACTAGAAACAGTGATGAATAATCATTACTAACTTTTTGAATGCCACAAAAGTGTTGGATCAAGCTGATCTTTATATTTTCCCTTCATCCAGATTTTCCTGACATTATCAACGGGTTGGATGGAAAATCAACATTTTGAAAACTTTACTATGGGCCCTTTTGAATTTTTAATGGTGAGGCACTCAATCACCACTGTTTCTTGTGGTGTGATCCACGTGACATGTGAATCTGCTTAATTTCTTAGTTTCCCTCCTAAAATAAGCTGGCGAAACGGATGGACAGCGTGGAAATACAAAAGAATCATCAAGGTTGGCCCCATGGTAAGCATAACACCCACTAAGCTAGGGCTCTCAATGGATTGGAGGCTCTAAGCCCATATATCCATAGACGTATTCGGATCGTACTTTTTTTCTTTTTCTTTTTTTTTTTTTTAGTCATGCAACGCACCCACCCAGTTAATCGTGGTACACACTCACCCGGTCAGTCATACGTTGCACCCACTAGTGCGGTTAGCCGTGGGAGTTTCAACCTATGGGTTTCGATACCTAGACCTCCTGTTGAAACTCCTCAAAGTCTTCCAACGAGGTAAAGGCACGAACCGTCGGATCGTACGTGGATCCAACTCAGATCCAAAAGGTAATATCCATATACAATCCGTTTATAAATTGTTACATGCATTTCCAATCCAAAATCCATATAACCGTGGGGATCTAGGTCCGAATCCATCCTCATTACAAATTTAAAAATATATATAATATAATATAATATATTTAATTTAGTTGAAAAATGATGCAAATCCCACTATTTACTTTGGTATTGTCGACCTAAGAATGGCATGTCTCAATGGCCTAAAATAATCTGAAAAATGGAATGGCCAGCATGAATATAACATATACAGTAAGGTGACAATACAGTAAGGTGACAATGAGACAGATCGGACTCGGATATGTTCTTGTGAATCCAAATCCGGTCCATTTAAGTAATCGGACCTATTTTCATATCCAAATCCAGTCCATTTAACTAATGGGACCTATTTTAATATCCAAATCTGCATTATATGGATTCGGAATGAATCGGATCTCGAATTTGACCTGCTCCATTGAGAGCCCTACACTAAGCTATTATCAGGGTAACACTTAATCCACTCGAAAAAAAAAAAAAAATGACACATATCCAAATCTCAGATAGACCATGCCATAGGAAACAATGGTTATTGACAGTCTGCAAAAAGTTATCGATCAAACTGATGTGGGTTTTCGCTTCATCCATGTTCTTGTGACCTTATCAACGGGTTGGATGCCAGATAAACATGCACCGAAACATTACTGCAGGTCTTTGGAAGCTTTTAACGATGAGCACTCAATTACCACTGTTTCCTATGATAGGGTCCAAGATATGGTCCACCGGATCTACTTCAGTTTCGGTATCATGCCCTAAAATGAGCTTGTAAAGCCAACGGCGTGGATATCCAATATATACATTAATGTGGGCCACAGTCAGGGCACACTGTGGGTGAGGAGCGGGTAGGCCTAATCTGTTGCCCATGACTAGGATGAACTGACCACACGAAATGTTAGTCTGATCCAGAGCTTCTATGGCTCTATGAATGTTTCAACTATGGAAGTTCAATCCCCAGAGATTCCTGTTGCACTCGAGTGGAGCTAGCTTGGTTGGCTCATTCGACTTGGTTCGAAATAGCTCAGGTGGCTTGGTTTAGATGCTAGTTTGAGCCAGGTTAAGCCAATTTTTTTTCAAGCCAAGCTTGAGCTGGCCTTGGTTTGATTCGGCTCGATTCAAAGCTTGGTTCGTGTTAACTTGGATCGAATTTGACTCGGCTCAGCTAATGGAGGTTGTTTAGCCCCACATTAGAAGAGAGCAAAGGAATAAAAGAGAAAATTATATATAAAAGCAAATGAAATAGCAGTCAATAGTATTAATGGGCCTAGGTTTGCCTCCAATCTTGAATTTTAAACTATTTTAGGCGGGGTTTTTGGCTTGGGGTTATTCAATTTTTTTTTTTTTTTTTCCAAGCTTAGATTTAACTCAAGCTGGCTCAAATGCTCAACCGGACCAAGCAGGGTTGTCTGCTGGTTGGCCTGAGCTGAGCTAGCCCAAGCTCGATTTGGTTCGGCTTGGTGTGCAGCTCCACCAAAGGGTGGGGTTTTCACAAACATCATGGTGGGCCCACTAACTTCCTACTTCGGTGTCTCAGGCAAATTGTGTCTGTGTATGTCAGCGCTGAGCACGACTTAGCTGCAATCTCTGATCAGAGATGCCCGCAGGACCTTGACCATGGGTCCACCTCAATGTATGTGTTGTATGTTGACATGGTCTATTCAATTTTTCCTTTAGGGCATGGGCCCAAAAAAATGAAGCAATCCAATGTCAAGTGGACCACTCCACAACAACAGTATTCATTGACCATTAAAAACTTTTTTGTGGTCCACAAAAGATTTTGACAAGCTGATATTTGGGGAGTGGATTAGGTGAGACCCTCGATCCACTGAGGTGGGTGGGATCCCTAACTGTAGGGCTCACAGTGATGCATGTGCCTTAAATCCACACCGTCCAACCATCTTGATAGCTCATTTTAGGGCATGATCCAAAAAATGAAGCTAACTCAAATCTTAGGCGGACCACACCATAGGAAACAGTCATGATTGAATCCCCACCATTAAAAACTTCTTGAATTCCACCGGAATGTTTATTTTCCTTCCAACCTGCTGATGATGTCAAAAACACCTGCATGAAGTGACCACACAAATATCATCTTGATCCAAAGTTTTTGTGGCTCACAGGAAGTTTTTAATAGTCAATCACCCCTATTCCTGTGTGGTCCATCTGAAATTTGGATCTGCTTCTTTTTTGGGATCATGCCCTAAAATGAGGTGACCATATGGCACGTGACCCTAGAGGTCTTAGCCACACAATGATGTGGGCCATATGGCTTTTCTTATTAGCATGATTTTTTTTTGTATGTACGGTGATTATAAGGGGTCTCATCATGTAGACCGAATGGATTCCACATATACAATAGGTGGGCCCCATAGATCATGAGTATTGTTGGCATCGAACAAATCTAGCATTGATGAGATGTACAGACCGCATTCCTCACCAAGGCTTCGTGGGGCATCATCTCGTACCTGTATGATAAGTTCCGTACATCAGGTTCTCTCCTCCTACTGGACGCGGATTGCCTATTGAGTTGTTATTGGTCGGCGCTCTGTGGGCCCCACCATAATGTAGTTATTTTATCCACTTTGACCATCCATTTTTCCAAGATCACTTTACACTACTGTCCAAAAAACGAGGTATATCTAAATCTCAAGTGGACCACGCCACAAAATACAATGATGATTGAACACCCACCATTAAAAACTTCTTAGACGGAATAAAAAGTTTCGATCAAGCTGATATTTGATATTTGTGTTTTCTCTCTTTTTAATAGGGTGATTTAATATATAAGAGGCCCTAGGAAGTTTTTAATTGTGGGTGTTCAATCATCACTATTTCCCATGGTGTGGTCCATTGGAGATCTGGATGGGCATGTTTTTTTTTTTTTTTTTCTCATGCCCTAAAGTGAGTTGGAAAAATAGATGAACAACATCAGTAAAACACATACATCACAATGGGCCAACAAAGCACCAACCAATAGCCACCTAGTTGCTTTAATATTGAGCATGAAGCCAAAGGGCTAGGTTCACAACCTAGGTAGGCTATATCACATGTATAACGAGAATGAGATGCGAATGATACATTTGTATGTGAGGCCCACCCAAGTCCAAAAAATCAAGTTGATCCAACAATCATGTAGAGTCCTATCTTGATTGTCCCTATAGAATGGCCCGCCTAAGTTGAGGATCTGGCCTATTTTGTCAATGGGACGTTCAGAGCATCCCACCATCATAGTAGGCCTCTGGAAATTCATTGCACGAGTGGCACATACACAACATCACGAGGCAAACAAGCATGACGAAATGCATGTCTATGTGTATAATTAGGTATTGTTTGACATCACAGATTTTGAGAGATTCATGAAGATTTTTATTTTTATTATTATTATTTATTTATTTAAAGTTAGGTTTAGAGATTTTCAAAGATTTGGATTTGGATTCCTTTAAAATTTGTCTATTGGAATCTTAAATCCACACTATCAAACGACCTCTTGCCTAGGTAACTAGGCATTTAAAATAAATTATCTTTTAATAAGGATATTTTAATATTTAAATGTATTGAAAGAATAAATTATATTTTCTTTTATATAGTATTAGAAAATTGTGTAGGTGCCCACTTGAGTTTAGGGCTCACTTCTTAGGATGAGCAGGTACCATGGGGAGTGAACGTAGATGGGGGACACTGATGTTTGGAAGAAATCCACACCGTTCATCTGTTTTTCCACCTCATTTAGGTTACTACATAAAAAAATGACACAGATCCAAAACTCAAGTGGGCCAGATGACAGGAAACAGTGAAGATTGAAAGAGTACCATTGAAACATTTGTGGGCCACAGAAGTTTTGGATAATGATGATATGGATTTCAGTTTATAAAAATGGGAATGACCTTATGAACGGTTTGGATGGCATATAAACATCACGGTGGACTCCAGACAGGTTTCAACGGTAGGCATTTCCCTTCCCACTGTTTCCAGTCGCGTGGTCCACTCAAAGTTCTTGATCAGCTTAATTTCCTGGTTTCACATCTTAAGATGGCGTCGCAAAACGTATGGACGGTGTGGATTTCTCTAAAAAAAATAATAATAAAGGTGGGCCCCACCTAACTTCCGACGGGCGGGACTTGGGTGAGACCACCGGAACCAGCCATATGGGTCGGACCCTGGCCGTAGGAGCCCACCTCAATGAATGAATTATATATCCATGCCTTTCATCTGCTTTTCCAACTTACCTTGTGCCATGGAACCAAAAATGAAGCAGATGCAAATTTCTGGTGGACCACACCATAAGAAACACTGGTTAATGACCATTAAAAACCTTTTATGGGTCACAAAAGTTTTATATCGATCTAATATTTTTTTTTTCCTTTAATCCCTGTCTACGTGACCTTATCAGCGGATTGGATGGTCAATAAACATCATGGTGGACTCCAGGAAGTTTTCTATCACTTCCTGGTCAACACTGGTTTTCTATCACTTCCAACAGCAGGAACATAGGTCGGTCGCAGGCAATCCGCAACCGAAATGGGTAGGGATCTTAATCGGATCTGGGTCGACCCGACCAGACAGAACCCGAGAGAGTAGGATCAGGTTGAACAGTTCACTGGGTGGGGCCCACCTAAATATGAATGAGGTTCAATCATGATCAGACGAGAGTGAGCCCAGACCTTATCGGATCAGGAACCGGTACCTACGGTCTAGATCTATCTACAAATAAAAAAATGCAGACCCAAGTTAGATCGGGTCCGTTGGTTCAAACGGGTCTATCGGGCCAATTGGTCCAGCTGGGTAGATGGAGCAGGGTAGGAAGGCACGTTGATTGTGGAGTTACACCTAAAAAGGGGTGGGCCAAGAGTGGTGCATCTGACAAAGATAAGGTCCGGTCCCCCGCACGATCTCTACCCTCTTAAATGCTCTCACGTGAAGAGATTTTCACGTTGCATGATTTTTCACGCCTTCCTCTTTTTAGATCACACAATCCACACACTCACTTTTTCTTCTTCATTGGACGGAAATGCCCTTGAAGATATAACTGCATGGAGCTTTTTTTTAGGCATGGTACCCAAAACACCCTCGTCAGCATCTCATGGTATGGGAGCTGTAATCAGGGTGCGGATCCCCTGGCTGTGGCCCCACCGGGATGTATATGAATTAAATCCACGCCGTACATCCATTTTGAAAATATATTTTAGATCATGGTACAAAAAATGAAGCAATTCCACATCTCGGAAGGACCACACCATAGGAAACAGTGGTTATCGACCATTAAAAACTTTTTATGGGCCATAAAAGTTTTGGATCAAGCTGATATTTATTTGGTCCCTTCATCCAGGTCTTTGTATCAACAGGTTGGATAGAAAATAAACATTCTGGTGGCCCCCAGTAAGTTTTTAAGGGTGGGTAGTCAATCACTACTGGTTCCTGTGGTGTGATCCTCCTAAGACTAGGATCTATTTGATTTTTTAGACCATTTCCTAAAATGAGCTTTTAAAACGGACGGACGGTGTGGATGTTAGTAACATACATTAAGGTGGGCCCCACAGTCAGGGATCCATCCACCTCAGTGGATCCGGGGATCGAACAGATGGACCCGACACGACTTGAAAAGGTCCCAGTTCGATTTCTCAGATCCGTTTAAAAATCGGGCCGGGTTCGATCTGCCATTTTGGACCCGGTAAAAATATTAGTTTTAATAGAAACATTAGATATATTTAATTTATTATTAATTATTCTAGGAATAAATGAGAGCTCTGTCTACATCACATCACATGCATGTGAGAGAGCTCTGTCTACATCACATATTCATGTGTGATCTAATCCATCCATCAGGTGGACCCTAGCATGTCAATGCTTTAGTTGAAGTGCATGGCTTACATGTGGCTAAAACTAGGGGTGTAAATGGGCCGGGCCAGGCTAAAAGTGGGGCTAGCCAGACAGTTAAGACCCAAGGCCTAAGCCCACATGGACCTATCACAGTAATGAGCAACCCAAGCTGAAGCCTGTTCGTTGGGCCAAGCCCGACCGGCCCAGCCCAAAATTTTATCAAATCTCCATTTACCACTTGAATATTCCCAATCTAACTATTGATCAAGTGGGCCACAGATGCACTGAGAAATAAACGTTTTTGATGAATAAAACCAACGGTCTAGATTCAAGGTGGACGAGTTAGGATTGGAATGAAATAATTATAGGGTATAACACATGTACATATAAAGTTGGAACAGGCCAAGCTAAAATGACTTGAGCCGAAGGTTGAACTGGAAATTGACCTTGATATGTATATGTGAGACCTGAGCCTGACCCATGAGCCAAGCTAGTGGGTCCAAGTCAGTGTTTGTGGGATGATCTCAACCACCTATTGGAGGACTTTAGATGATTAGAAATGTAATAGAAAAGCTCATCCAATAGTTGGCATTCGATGGGCAGCAGATCTCTGATCTGTGGCTGGGATTATGCTTAGATGGACGGTTCAGGAAATTCTTGATGGAAACCACCCCGATCGACGGCTTGGATATCACGCCCATGTGCCACGCTGGCGTGTAGATTTAACAAAGCACCTGATTTTTTTTCCCTCCTAAGTGCTCCTAGTAATCTCCCAACTACACGAGGGTGTTTTTGTACTTTACCCTTAAAGACTTATATAAGGGTATTTTCGTCATTTCATATTTCTCATTAGGTATAGTTTACCCTAAAATCTCAACGGGCCGGGCCTTGGGTAGGTCTTGGCCCGGATTTTGAACTGTTTCGGGCCGAACCGAGGAGCTACGTGTATGTAAGCCCTCCCACACACTTACTTGCATTTGGACATTTTGACATACAGATCTTCTATCTGGACTGTCCATCAGATATAGTCCACTCTTATTCCCGTGCCTAGCAAAAACTACATCAATCAGATGTTCTTAACATAACAAAAATGATATTTTCCATGCTATTGACCAGGCGATTTGGATCATTCAGTCAATCAGAGTTTTGGAAGAAAACCTATGAACAGTATAATGGATCTAATTAACGGTCCAGATACGTGATTAAATGCTAAAATTTCCAAAATACAACTAGGTGTGCATGGTAAGCTTCCCATACAACCAGCCCATTATATCATTTCTATCCTCCCACCCTTTTCGGACTCGGATTGCGCGGTGACTCCTCCCGCGTGGGTGCTGAAAAAGTTGTGGGCCCACCATGATGCATTATGTTTTATACACGCCGTCCAACTATTTTTTTCAGCTCATTTAAGGAATTGGTCCAAAAAATAAGGCAGATATAATCAACTACAGACCGGGGTGAAAGGAAAACACAAATATCAGCTTCATCCAAAACTTTTGTGGCCTGGACGAATTTAATGGTGATAGTTCAATCACCACCGTTTCAATTGATGTGGTCCACCTCAGATTTTTATCTAACTCATTTTTGGGCCATCCCCAAATGATCTGGAAAAATCAATGGACGGCGTGGATATAACACATGCATTTTAGTAGGGCCCACCGAGTTTTTACAGAACCAGCGTCGGTACTGAAGGGGGTCACCACCGAATCCGAGTCCCCATTTTTCACCTATATATATGCATGATATCTTGCATAACTCTCTTCAACCTTCTCATCCAGTCTCTCACTCTCTCTCATATTTCATAAACGTCTGAAGATGTCTCAAAAGCCCAACCGTCACCAAAGAAGAGCATCCCAAACCATGTTCACATTACCTGAAGATCTCTCAAGTTTCGAATCTCCACCGTCTGATGGTGGCCAAAACAAGGTCCAGGCTTCGAAGGCGGGCCGTCCGCCGTTGGATGTTGATGTACCTCATCCTCCATTATCAACCCCACCCAATCAAGCTCTCAACGAAGGCGGCGATAAGAAACCAATCAGCATAGAATAAAGATTTTTCTTTCTTTCTTCTTTTGAACTCCATGAATGTGTGTGGAAATGGGTCAGTGACCTTTTTAAACTGTGTCTTTTGGTGATTTTCATCCTGATTGCAGAAATGCTTAGACTCAAATCTCTCTAGATATGGCCTACATTTACTTGATCTGACCGTTCATATGCTGAGCCATGCTGTGGATGGGATGTGTACCAAAAGCTACACCATCCCAGCTAGCCACTAGTCGACTGCTTTTGAGAAACTATAGTTGGGTAGTTGTAAAAATGGTTTAGTCACTAATCATGGCTTAGCGCATTCACAAACATGCATGTATGAGGCTGTCCATCTGCAAGTCACTGGTTGTGCCAGGACATAGTGTGGTGATGAGATCTAAACCGTCCATCATGTGGGTACCATTGTTTAAATGACCTGTCACAAAAGTCAGGATATTCCATGCACTAATCAGATCGCCACAATTCAAGAAACAAATGGGCGGTCAAGATATCTTTTCCGAGTTTTTGTAAGTTGCCTGGGTGTTTGTGATGTCACGCTCCACTTATTTTTGGGTCATGGCTTGTTAGTGGCCGGACTCACCTTATGGACGGCTTGGATCTCGCACCCATGTGCTACAATTGCAGATATGGTCTGTCTTGCACAGGCATGTGGGCTCAAGAAACCTGCAATGATCAAACATTCATTGGGCAAAAATCCTCAATTTGGCAGCTTGGATCATTTGACATGTCTGATTTTTGGAGTGTGGCCCATCTACTACAAGCCCCAACACATCAACGGTGCAAATTTCATATAGAGATGTGGCCAGACAACTAAGACATAGAACTCAATCCATTGACTATGATCACAAATCACATCCAATCTCAGCCCTAAAATAACAAGATGTGGCCCACAATGCATCCCATGGCTTACTAAGGTCTTTCACTCTTTCTGGCTGCTACTTAAAAATCAGTTCATCTTATTTTAGTTAATTATAATTATGTATAAGAGATCTTCAGGTTCCCTTGTAGCGTCATAAGTTACAGTTGTCCTAGCTGCATTGGCATACTTAATTCAATCCATTGATCTAGACCATTCATCAGGTTCGCCGCGCACATTTCATTGGCTAACATGAAAATATCACACTGATCCGACAAATATGAACACTTGATCAATGGTATTTATATGGACGGCTAAGATCACTTACACAAAATAGGTCCAATCAACTATTTGATCCATGGATTTGTTAGGGCCCACCGTTGATTGCTTATGTTCCTAAAGAATCACTTTTTTTAAGGCAATTATAATCATCCCATTAATGGCTTCAAAAATAGATGGCGGTTGAAAATAAGGGTAAATCAAATATGGATTAGATCATCTCATCTGTAAAATTTTTGTTTGATAGGCTATGAAATGTATCATGAACTTAATGGACAGTTTAGATCGATCGATCTATTGAAATATCCAACTGAACAAATGCAACTAAGGGTACTATAGTGCTATGAGAGCACTCAGAGCATTTCTCTTCATGTATTAGAAATAAAATATTGCTGGTTAGACATGATATCTAAGGGTGCGTTTGGTTGCACCAAATATCATGAAATTTCATGGTTAATCAGTTTAATTTGGTACAAGATTTCTTAATACTCAATGAAATTTGCTACAACCAAACACATCTTAAAATGACTTATTTTAAGTGGAACCCATTTGCAGCCTTTTAAAGTCCATCAAGGGCATGTTTAAAGTTAATAAAAAATCACTTAAATTCATTTTGTCTGATAGATATAACCCACTCTATTGTGGCCAAGATCATCACCATCATATTCTATGTGGCCAATGGATGGTTCAAATCTTGCACACGCGAATGCATCTGCACATAAATCACCACCTTCTATTTTTAAAACATTGCTGGTCCATTCAGGCCTAAGTGATAAAAAATGAAAATTAGGTGTCATCCAAACGCATCCAGATGACACATAATCAGACATTGAATTAGTACTTGTAATAAAACTACCCCACATTTGGGCATTCTTCAAAACAAAAAAAAAACCCACATTAGGTGGGATTCTGCTTTCTTTGTTTGTCCTTAAAATAGAGTGAAATAAGAAGTGGGTCCACTTGCTGATGATCCAATACCAATTTTGGTGGACCCCATCCCATCAGACCGTCGAAAACAGAACAACCCCACCTGCATTTTGTATACTGAGGAGAAACCTCCTAGAAAGTGAGATGGTATGGTGGGGCTGCACCTTTGTTTGACCAACTTATAATCTATGCATTGTTGGGTGGCAATGCATCATTAAATTCTATTATTTTTGGATCCAAACACCATCTTGGCAGTTTTAAAGGGTGCAATAAGCCAGTGGTACCGGTAGCTCCGTAAGCTATGGTGGTACCAGGCGGATGTGGAGCCCACATGATGCTTGAGTGAAATCCAACCCGTCCATTAGATGCTTCAGTGCATGTTACCTCCAGAGGTAAAAAATTAAGCTAATCCATGAATCAGGTGGGTCACACTATCAGCACAAATTGCAAGCAAACATCTACTCTTGATTAACACAGAGGGCCAATATGCTGCTCCTTCCCTTCATCTGGCTTGGATGAAGGGTCAGACCAAAACTATGGCTGTTTTGCAATTCATGAGGGCTTGTCTGCAAAGGCGGCCATCTTCTCTTGCTTTGTTCCCACTTCCCTGTGTTGTAGCCCATGTAAGTGTTATAATGGGCTGATTTTAGGCATAGGGAGAAATATGAGGTGACTTATCTAATGAAAAGCTAGGATGGTCTGCATACATTACATGGGCTCTACATCTGATATGTGCACATTAAGCTTAAGGTGGTAGCAGCATTATAGAAATTCGCCTCAAAGAAAGTGCTTTCCAACTTTGTCTCACTAATGGAGCAACTCATCTCTAAAAAAAACAAAAAACTAATTTCAACTTGCACTAAGTAATAGTTATCTATCTTTTATATTTAATAAATGGAGTCAGATCCAATGCTCCCTATTGATCACATGCAACCGGCAGTAGGTTAAATTCACCTACGACCTATTCTCATAGGTAGTTTCCAAGGCAAAGTAAAAACAATTAAATGCACAAAAATAGTTTGTACCATATTTTCAGTAGGGTTGTAAATGGACCATTCCGGTCCGTAGGGCTTTCAGTCCTGGCCCGTGTAAGGGCTGGGCTTATCGGGCTGGGCATGCGCTCCATTTACGAGCGCCCCAGCCCACATGGCTCCTTTAGGATTTCAATGACATTTTGGTCATATATCATGCATGATTTGGCACACTTGATGAACAATTTGGATCTTCCGCGGAAAAGGGTTGGTGGGGTTGGGCTCGAGCTCGGGCCTCTTTGTTGTGGCCCGTCATGGGCCTGGCTTAGGATAGGGTTTAAGTTTTACTTTGTGGGCTGGTCTTGTGCAGATTTCAAGCTGGTCCACGCGTTAATGGCTATAAATGCATGTAAACCATGGTTTAAATAAGTAATTCTGAATAGTGTTGGTTGTTTGGTTTAAAAATGTATTTCACCTCGAAAACACAAAGCAAAACTCAACCTTGTAATAAGTGGGTCTCACCATAGTCATTCATTTAAGGCAAGAGCTCAAAGAAGTGGTACCACACCACAGAAATTAGTGGGGATTGAATGCCTACAATTGAAAACTTCTTAGGGGCTATAAAAGTGTTGAATTTGCCTCATTTTTGGCTCATGCTTAAAATTGACCAGACAAAGTTTGTTAGAATGGAGGGCGTGGATGAAATACATACATCATGGTGGGCCCCATAGAAGATATTGACACAATCAAGTTTCTTTTCAAGAATTATATCCATCAACATCAGTGAATACTGGGTAAACAATCATTGTTTATTTACTTTTAATTTACATGCATTTACAACTAATCACACAGACCCTAAAGAGTGACAGAGGTTTGGACTGTTGGGTCTATATGTTGTTCGTCACCAGCCTTTCCAATAAGTATACCTCATTATGAAGATCGGATAAATAAAAAATCAAGGTGATCCAATCATTGGTGGGCCCAACTATAAAAAAAAAAATTGGATCCAACGGCCCTATCACTATTCAACCGTCTATTGGGCCGGGTGGCCCTGCTGAAGAGAGGGGTTGGCACATTCAAATATTACCGCTTCTCTCTCATTCTAGAAAACGAGAGGCGAGAGATCGGAATAGATGTGGTAGACTGTCTCTCAATTGATCAAGGAAAGGACCAAAAGCAATTGAGGGGAGAACTTCTTTATACAGCTTTATTCGTGTGAGGGCAGGTCATATCCCCAACGATTGGATGATTTTTAGTTGATCAGATCATCCTGAATCTATTATTAAGTATATCTGTTGAACACGTTGGATGTCACTCACAACCCACATGGGCTTTGAAAGGGTTGTCAACTAATTGGGCTTGGGACCGTCCTTTGTCAGATTGAGCCTGGCCCATTTTAAATTAGGGCGTGGAAATTTAGACTTGCAGGCCCAAAAGTTATGCCTAAGCATAGAATGCAATTGCCTGACTACATGTAGTCATAGAGGGGCGTGCCTACCGCTTCTATGGGGTGAATGACTACATATGCACGGGATCCACACCGTCCATAAAGTGCACCACCTGTTGTTTGGGCCTTGTCCCACGCATCACACTAATCCGAAACTCCGGTGGGCCTCAACATAGGAATCAATTTAAAATAATGCCTAAAACCTAATGCGGCCTTTCGAAGCTCCCGAACAATGTGAACTTTGGAAGGTCCTGATCATCATGGTGATTTGTATTAGATGGATGGATTGGATAGCATATATAAATCATAGTGGGCTCGACACTCAACTAACAGTGTGCATCCCATCCTAACTCTTTCCAATCTTGTAGCCTACCTGAGTTTTGGACTAGCCTCATTTTTCTGTTCTGTGATGAAGATGAGGCAATGTTCCTGATGGACGGGGTGGATCTCATTAAAGCTTGGCCCCATGTGCGGCTCGGAATTTGGTTAGACCTAGATAGCAATGTTATTGAACTCAAGCGTTCGCTCGGTCTATTTATTTTTGGACCAAAGTATAAACCTGAGCCTGGCTCACTCGCCCAACAGTTAAATTCAAGCCCAGGTCCATGCAAGGTTTCGCCTGTGAGTGTGGCGGGCCGACCCAGCCCATAGATGGCCCTTCGAGAATTGGATTATTTTGTACATGTGGGGTCATGGTCCCATAATCCAAGCCGTTCACACGGTGGGCCCACTTTGGATTGGGGATGCCATGATGGGTTTTTTCTTTGGTTAGTTGAGAAGTTGAGTTCAATCATCCAGGGAGCGGATCAGGTGCATCCTGACCTTACCCAACACAGTTTAGCCCTTACATATCTAATGGTAGCCCTTGCATATCTAATGGTCGGAGTAGATCCCACATACACATCACGGTTAGAAACAGTATTCAAAACAATGCTTACCCTCCCAATTATTTCCTTTGGTGTGGTCCACCTAAATCATAGATGAGCCTAATTTTTGGACCTTATGCCTAAATATTGGTGTGGTGTCTCATGGTTACAGTGAATTTTATATAATCATCATGTAGTCCTAGCATGAATCAAGGGTGGACTTTTTCTTCTTTTTTTTTTCTAGTAATTGTGTTCTTTTGGTGTTGGCCCACATGAGTCATAGACCGTCTTAATTTTTTCCCCCTTGGCCTAAAGTTGGATTACACATCTATTGGTAGGAGTAGATCTCACATAAACATCGTGGTTGGCCCCATGAAAAAAAATTAAGGGTATGATTTCTTGTAATTATTTTTTTATTTTTTTGGTAAAGCTTTGAGAAGTTGGGAGACTGGACGCCCACCTTGATTTTTTATGGGGCCCACCTACACAAGGTAGATAAAATCTACTCCGATCATTACATGTGTAATACTATGTTATTCCCATGTGCAAAAAATCATGCTAACTAGTGATTCAGGTGGGCCACACAAAGAAAAATAGCTGGGAGAGACGTCCACCTTTGATGTTTGCAAGGGTCACCAATCCATTCCCCTCGTTAGGTACCACACCAAAACTTAGATCTGAAACCTAAACATCAGGACCATATATTATTTAGGTGGGGCCAAATGAAGGGAAACAACTTCTCTCTCTCCCTTAATAGCAAGCCTACCAAATGCACCAATCAGATATAAGAAAGGAAAACGTTTTATAGATAATTGTGGGGCCCACCAAAACATTCATTTATTTTACAAAACTTCATTTGAACTCGGTAGTCGGTATAAATAGTCGGGCTGAGCTTGGCCTGGAGTTATTGGCCCGGCCCAAGCCCAATGCGGGCCAGGTTTGGACAGAGGTCGGCTGAGCCCTAACTGGGCCCGTGACACCCATATTGAAAAATAGGGCTGTATTTTGTGGTGTAGGACTAATACCAGGAGGAACATCTAACGAATGGCTTGGATTGAACTCACTTATCATGGTGGGCCCCACACAGCGCTAGCGTATCATAATTACCATGCGTGGAATATGTGACCATTCCCTACACGTCTCTCTCTGGAATTTAGATAACCTTATGTGGTCCTCATGAGAACGTGAATAGTTAATCCAGACCCATGATTTGTTAATCCAGACCATTGATCTTTAGGAAAAATACAGGTAGAAGGGAGATGACCTAAAACCATTAGGTTTATCTATACCATGGGTGGGCCAGATGCATGAGCCAATCAGTGCAACTCTTTTTCCTGCAATATTGCTGTAGGGAGGTTGTTCAACAAGAAAGCGGATTGCGTCCTGCCCCTGCCAACTCTAGCTGGGAACGTGCAGGAGCTCTAAGTGGCTACCGTGATGTATGTGTTTTATCCACACCGTCCATCCATTTCTCCATGTCGTTTTATGGATTAGGACCAAATTTAGGTAAATCCAAGTCTCAAGTGGACCACACCACAGGAAGCAGTGGTGGTAATGATCCTAACCATTGAAACTTTCCTAGCGCCCACCATGTTTATTTTCCATCCATCCAACCTATTCATAAAGTGACATAGACATAGAGGAAGGAAAAACACAAATATCAGCTTGATCAAAAACTTGTTACCTCCAAGAAGTTTTCAACGATAAAAGTTTAATCCCCATTGTGTCTTAGATCTGCTTCATTTTTTGACTTATTTCTAAAATGATGTGTAAAAAATGGATGGACGGTGTGGATGAAACGCATACATCAATGTGGCCACTGGGAGCTCCTACCCGTTCCCAGCTGGAGAAGCTGTGGGGCCAATGTGATTGTGTGTGTGACATCCACTCATTCTATCATTTGAGTTAGCTCACACGAGTCCAAAAATAAAGTCGATCCCGGACTCAAGTAGGTCATGCAAGGTGGAAGCGTGGGAATGCGGTCCACCTGCCATTGAAACCTTCTCAGGCCACAGTTTGCAAAACAAATTTACGGCTTGAATAGCTTGGCTGAAGTTTTCTTACCCATTCATCTGTTTCATATAATGTACCCCACATGCTGAGTGGACCAGATTTATTTTTGAAAATAGATGTATAGGTCAAACCAACCTGACGGCTGGATTGGATCTAGAATCCATGTGCCTTGCTGGCGCATGTGTGTCGTGTACCTGACCTTTATTGTACAGGCGCGTGCGCTTAGCAAAGAGACTTAGACCCGGCTTTGGTGGATTGGATCCGTGACTGTGAGCCCAACGTGGTGTATTTTTCTTATATCATGTCGTTCATCTGTTTTAACTTTTACCAACCCAGTTTAGGGCACGAACCTAAAAATGCACCAAATCCAAATCTCAGGTGGACCGCACCATAGGAAACAGTGCTGATTGACCATTAAAAACTTCTTATAGGCCGCAAAAGTTTTTAATCAAGATATCATTTGTATGATCCCTTTGTTAACACCAAAAAGTAATCAACAGATGATAGAGATCGTAGCACGGCTATTGGACTGTTGATCTCCTTACAAACGATGGGCTTCCTGATAGACAGTGTGGATTTGCGAAAAAAAGACAAGATGAGGAGGCACCGGTCGTGCCGGCTAAGGACCATCCGATGCTTCAGTAAATGATGGCCTAATAATAATCATAAGGCTGCCATGTGCTTAGCTGCATACCTTGAAACTTTATCGTAGTGTCTCTTTATAGAGCATAAACACTCATGGGTGTTCATAAGTTACAATGATGTGATATGTTTGTTGTATTTTGAATAATATTCCCTGAACAATCGCCAAATTGTTGGGAACACTTAGAAGAGTGTCTTGTATCTATATTATAGCGAAGACACGTTCTCAAAATATCTCGAGGTCAAGTCTTCAGCAGCTTCCTTGCCTTGTCAACCTGGGCGTTCTTTCAAAGGCTAAGTCAAGGCTTGGTAGTTTTCCTGTGGCATCATTTGCCGCTCAGAATTGACTGGCATAAGTGGGCCACAAATCAATGATCACAAATTCTCCACGTTAGCCTTTAAGGACATCTTTAAATTTTACCCATAACACCCTTAATTCAGGTCTTTGTTACCTTGTCAACAATTTAGATGGAAAATAAACATTACGGTGTTCCCAAGACTTTTTTCAAGGGTGGGTGCTCAATTACCATGATTTCCTATGGTGTTATCTACCTAAGATTTGGATCTGTTTTGTTTTTGGGATCATGACTAAAATCAGCTGTGGAAATGGTTGAAGGGTGTGGATATAAGATAAATACATCAAAGTGAGCCCCACCGGAATCCACGGAAGCCGCACCCCAATTCCTCTGCCCGGAAACAGTAAAGAAAAAACGTGTACGAAGAGTTCACTGTGCACACGTGCGAATTTGAACACAAATGAAACCCAGGGCAGTAATCATGTGACGCCCATGGAGAACATTCTCAAATAGGCTTGTCCACTCATCGAGTGGATGTATACCTCTATAAGAAAAATGAATGGCCAGAAAGAAACCACACATGTTATCTATTCAACAGGTGTGACCACCTTACAAATTGACCCTTGGAGGTAAGCCATCTCTCTACACCACACCTGGTAGGGCCACGCATCGATCAGAGCCGTTAATCTGGTGGGAACGACCGTAGATGGGCTTCGTTACCCCCCTCCCCCCAAACGATTCTGACCCTTGCTTAGTGGGTGTTACACCTACCGTTTGGCCCACCTTGATGATTTTTTTGTATATCCAAGCTTTCTACAGACAATTCTAGGATGGGATTCCAAAATTTATGCAGATCCGAATCTCAGGTGGACCACGCCACAGGAAACTAATATCCAACCTATTCATAATGCCAAGAATATCTTTTTGAAGGTAAATTAGAAAAATCAAATTGATCTAAAATTTTTGTGACCCACGAAACATTTGCAATAGTTATTCATTACTGTTTCTATTGGTATGGTCTACCTAAGATTTGGATCTTATTATGATTTGAGTAGCATAATAAGATGAACAACCCGGATATATATATATAAACTACATCAAGGTGGGCCCCACATGGTAGGGGTAACACCAAGCTGTTACCTGGGTAACAATTAATTCTCTTCCCCATGGTAGACTGACATGAACTTCCATACGAGGCCATGGGTATCAATACCCATTATGGTGCGGGTGTGTGTTTAAAAATAAAAACTAATGGCCCACCTTGACGTAGGTATTGTGTATCTACATGGCTGCGAGGCCTACCTTGATATATGTATTTTGTATCGATGCCGTCCATCCATTTTTTTCATATCATTTTATGCATTATTCCTAAGAAATGCTTACCCAGGATTTGTAATGCAATAGCCCTGAGGTGTGGCTAATTTTACTAGAAGTTCAATTTCTCGTTTGGGTCATCTTTTTTGGCCTTTTGACAAGAATTTGAAATTGCACTGTGGATTCCTGTTGAGTAGGGACATTATTTACCATAAAATGTTCAAATTCTCATCAAAAGGACAAAAAAGAAAAGCCAAACAAGAAGACTTTTACTAAAAATAGCCACAACTTAGGGCTATTGTATTAAAAATCTATGCTTACAAGCACACCTTCACACCATTTGAACCGTTCATGTGATGCAGCCCCCATAAAAACATGGGTCCAACTTTCAATATGATTAAAAACTATCCTAGGTCATAGCAAAAAAAGAGGCAAATTAAGGAAGAAAATTGTTTCCTTTTACTACGACCTACCAAAATTTTAGATTGAAATAAGAGTTAGGCCTTGGGTTTCATGAGGTGTTGCATCACCTGGACCGTTTTGATTTTGTGCTCATATCACATGAGATGAGGTCTCAAAAAGTTAGGCTGGCATTCAATCATCACATATCACTTCTTCCTAAGATGTGGTCCACAATTTTGATCTCCCTAGTGCCCAAACAATGTTGTTCGCCGCGATTGAAAGAATTGATGCGATGACTAATCACACGCTCATCTTGTGTAACGCTCCAAATCTCGAGACCTGATTATAACGTCAGGCCTCGGTATTTCGGGTATTACAGTTGCTTTGCGAAAACGTGGTGTCCATACTAACAATTCTTCGGCATCCGAGTACGAGTGTAAAACCAACCACGAGAATGAAAATGAACAAGTAAATAAATAAAGATGTCATCTAGTCTGAAAGACATAACCATCCCAAAATGTAAGGCACACGCACCACGGGTGGCCTCACCCAGCCAAAAGTGAAAATAAAATGTAAGACATTATCCTTTACAATTCAGAGCCACGGCTCTCAAAACATGATCTGTCAGCCAGCCCCGGTCACTAGATCTGATCATCGGCTAACTGAAAGTAAGAGGACCCGAAAAGTCCTCGAATTCACCCTGCAACCTCTCCTCTTCTATTTCACCTGCAACCATCATAACTTCATCTGGGGGTGTGTTGCGACACCATCCCAGGTGCGGGTGTGAGTGATCAATTCAGTGAGAACTATTTCGAAGTTTAACATGTTATCAAACGAAACAACTTAGGCATTGACCTCAAGCAAAACAGAGATTTCTATTCTAGTGGATTAGTGCATGAATGACATGAGTCCGCACACCATGAATGTTCCGAATGACACTGAGGAACACGAGATAGTCTGGCACCACATCAAGTAACTAGGCACCCCAGAACCTTTAATATGAGGATGAGTTTGGATCATCCTTCGGTATCCTGGCCTTTGACAGTAGGACAGTTACCTGGGTGATCCGTGACATGCATGCATGGTTTTAGTCTTGTACTATTATTAGTCCCATTTCAAACAGCATTTTGTAGAATTCAAGGTACCGGGTCCAATCACATGTCCAAACTTGAGCCACCTGGCTCCGACGATGCATCATCGATTATCGCCAGTGGCCCGCAAATCCCCTTTTCTTCTACATACATTTTATGGTTCCCTTCATACTCATTAGCCTGGAATCCTCCCAACCGTCTCAATCATACCAACACAGTGGGTGTCCTCCAGTTTTGCTCCAAGGACAATATGTGGAGGTGAACCACCCCAGCATAGGCCGACGACTCGGTCACGGTGTCCCATACCGCCATGACCGACCCAAGAGGCTTGTCGGGATCGTATTGCACATTTAGTTCTTGGTGGACTTAACACATTTGAGGACCCTGGGTACTCTGAATTCATAGGACTATGCTACACAACCATCGGTCATCCACATTGCCATCTTTAGGCATAAGCGATTGATACACGAGCTTCCGTTTGGTTTGACGTGGGCAGCTGAAACCCGTGTAGTAAAACTACCATCAACCATTCATTTTCCCTGTTCGATCGGGTACGCCTCAGGTGACCAATCAACTCGGGTTACCCGTCTCAAAAGGTGTGGCCAAAGCATTCACATCATATCTCACCTTACACTTGATTGAAACTCAACACAATGAAACTTAGGAAAATACTAATAATCTGAATATGCAGGCTTACTTTGAATCCAATCATATGAGAGCATGTTCCACAATAAGAAATCACAAAAGGGCAGTTATGAGATCATTTAATTTATTCAAGCATTTTATCAAACATATGAACTACACAATTTGATAAACAGTATATTATTGCAATAAATCCTATCTCAAGACGCTTAACGACGATCCATCCTAAATCTAACAGCCACATCAATCCTAAACTGACAACATTTGATAAACGCAAACCTATAAACATAATCCCACACCTTATGGTTTTGGGTTTTCGTATAACTTCGCAACACAAGGTTAGGGCCGACAGAACATGAACCTGTGAGCACGAATATGGCAAGGTTAGGGTTGATAGCCACCATTTACAATCATTGGGACATGAGATATGAAGATTGTTACTTACCAACCCTCAACCGCGGTTTAAAGTAATCGTTGGCGGCTCAACACAATAGTGAAGATGAGTAGCCGGTGGGATCTCGAGTCTCAAACCCTAGCTCATCTCAAGCACTCCGAATCTCAACTCCACTAAGTGACCTAATTCTCAAGACTTCTCTCCAAGCAAGGGGTGAGTGAGTGTTGAAGGCAAATGCCTCAACATTTCCTATTTATAGGCCCAGCAAGATTTGGATAGCCCTATGACTTGTAATATTTAGAATTTAGTCTTTTGGAGGGTTGTTTTGTTTAGCAGGGTCCATTGGGTCCCACACAATCCAACCCCAACCGGTTATAAGATTGGTCAAGTTGAGATCTACCATGGGCCGTCATATTTCGCAGATCAAATGTGGCGATCAACTGCCCCAGTGTGATACGTGATTAATGGTCGTCGTGCCACGATCGGATGAGCGGCCATAGGTAATAGCTTATGGATTTATTTGTGATAGGGGGCCTAAATCTCACGACGTTTCAACGGTTCGGATTCCATTATGTGGACAATGACCAAAAGAGCATACACAGAACTCCTAGTCTAGGTCACTTACACATTTCATGTGCACCACAGTCGGAACCTAAATCAAGGGATTTAGCCCCCCGTTTTGGCTTATCGTCCGCGTGGGTTGGCAAGCCCACTAAGACGAAGGGCCTCATGGATTCTTGAGTCCATCAGTGATTCATTAAGGATACTACGGACGATTGGAACCTTCAAGGTCCCACCATGGGACCGTGGAGTCTGCTAACAGACGGGTTCGAAACGAAGTACAACTATATGTACAACCCTTATGACGTCACCGCCAGTAGGTGAATTTCTAGGACGTTACAATCTACCCCCCTTAAAAGAAATTTCGTCCTCGAAATTTTACCTTCTCGTATTCGTCGATGATCTGTGGGTAGTTCTCGTGAACTTCTGCTTCTATTTCCCAAGACGCTTCCTCTTCCGTATGATGCGTCCATAAAACCTTGACTAAGGGAATCACCTTGTTCCTGAGCACTTGCTCCTTCCGGTCGAGGACCTTGGTCGGCCGTAAAACGTAGGTCGCACTCTCGTTGAGTTCCACATGTTCCCAGCTGATGATGTCCATTGGATCGGGCACATACTTCTTTAACATGGAGACGTGTAAAACATTATGCACACCCGACAAGGGAGTGGGTAGTGCTATGCGATAAGCAACGGCGCCTATTTGTGCTAAAATTTGGAATGGGCCTATTAATCAAGGCGCCAACTTTCCTTTATTCCCAAACCTTAGAAGTCCCTTCATAACGGACACCTTCAAGAACACATGGTCGCCCTCTGCGAACTCCAAGTCCCTCCTTCGCTTGTCGGCACAACTCTTCTGTTGACTTTGAGCTGTGAGGAGTCTCTTCCTAATAATATAAATTTTCTCCGACGTTTGTTGGACAAGATCTGGTCCAACGACCTGCCTCTCGCCAACCTCCACCCAACAATGGGGAGCGCGGCAGGGTCGCCCATCAAGCCTTTATAGGGCGCCATACCAATACTGGCTTGAAAACTATTGTTATAGGCGAATTTTGCATACTGGAGGCTCTCATCCCAACTATCCTTAAAGTCCAAAGCACAAGCTCGCAGCATATCTTTCAGAATCTAATTTATTCTCTCCGTTTGCCCGTCAGTCTGGGGGTGGAAGGCAGTACTGTATTTCAATTTGGCCCCCAAGGCTTGTTGTATTTTGGTCCAAAAAATTGATGTAAATTGAGTATCCTGATCCGACACTATCTCTCTCGGTATTCCATGCAGCCGCACGATTTTCTTAATGTACAACTTCGCTAGGTCTTCAGTTGGAGTAGTCACTTTAACGAGCAAGAAATGAGCGAATTTCGTCAACCTGTCCACTATTACCCATATTGAGTCGTGCCCCTTCTTGGTTCTGGGCAAACCGAAAATGAAGTCCCGTTTCCATTCGGCGATCGGCATAGGTTGGAGGAGTCCTGGTGGTCTCCGGTGCTCGGCCTTAACCTGTTGGCACGTAAGGCATTTCGAGACAAACTCCACAATCTCTCTCTTCATATTGTCCCACCAATACGTTCGCTTCATATCCTGGTACATCTTCGTACTTCTAGGGTGGATCGACAATTTAGACCGACGAGCATCGTCCAATATCTCTTGTTTCAGATTAGGCGAGTTGGGAATGCATAAACGTCCCTGGAACCTTAGACCATCATTGGCATCAACATACCAATTTTCATCCGTACCACCATTTGTTTTATCCCTCATTTCCATCAACGTTGCATCGTGTTTTTGGGCCTCTATTATCCGGCTTCTTTGTAACGCCCCGGATTTTCGCAACCCGAGTTCTAGACTCGTGTACCAAAAACCCGGGCGTTAACCTATGAAGAAAACTCGCATTTCCTTCCATTTCCAATTATCAATTCAAAAGGGGCTTTTACAGCGGAAAAAAAAATAAAACCAAACACATAGGAAAGATATAACATATACGACAATAAGTCTAAGTGGTGCCCATAAAGATTATACAAACCAAATGTCTTGACAACTATTCCGAGATATAGAAAGGAAACAATCTAAATATATCCAACGTAAATTATAATACAGTAATGAAATAATTCTCAATCATAAATCAATTTAAATAACTATTGTCAAAATGCAAAGACATTTAGCTCTTCTTTGGGCAAACGCAATGCATTGTCATCCCCAATCTCATCATCCTTCTCCTCACCAATAGTACCTGTATATTATTCAAATCATCTGCACCAACTATACAATTAAAATATAACAGCATGAGTGGCCAGCTCAGTGTGAGGTCCCCTCAAGATTACACACCAATATATTAATCAATAAAAAAATGTACAAAACATTCATGATACAGTCTTTCTTAAATGCATGAATGCATGCACATGTCCCTCAGCCTAGGGATGCACATCCAGCTGGAAAATGTAGTCTGGAAGTCACTAAAGACACACATCAGCCCCATAATGCAAATCCATCAATTGATGATCCGGAAGTCACTAAGGACACACATCGGCCTCACCCAGTGGTCTGAAAGTTACTAAGGACACACATCAGCCCCACAATATCACGAATGGTCATCACCAGCAAAAATACCAAAGGTACGTGCTCTCAGTGAATGACACACTCTATAGTGGTCTAGAGCCAGCGAAATACCTCGAGGATACGTGCTCTCAGCAACCAGACCACCCGACGGTAATATGGCTTGTCACCACACGTCTCGTCTGTGCCATGATATGCATGATTAAGCAAACCATTATTATTTTAATTTACAACCAAACCAATTATGACATTCCCTTACAACTAGTGGCCTTTCATCACAATAATTCTCCAAAATATTTCCACACGAGTCCAACTAGGGACATAATCAATAATTTATCTCATAGGATCATTGGTCCATCAAGTCCATTGAAAATTCCAACAACTCATCTCAATAGGATATTCAGCCCAACGAGTCCATATAAAGACATCATCAAAAATATTTCCATACTAGTCCAGCTAGGGGCACAATCAAGATCTCATCTCATTTAACATTTAGTCCAACAATTCCATCTAAGGATACCATCAGGAATCTTTCCAATAAATCGCTTCCAAAGGCCACTAGTTTAAGGTCCCATCAAATATAAGTGATCGCAACCATTTAAATTCATATTCCAAACATGAGGAATGAAAATGACAATTCCAAAATTCGTAAATAATTCACGGTTATAAAGAAATTCACATATAGCAAGATTAAACATATGATTTATGACAAAATCAAACAGTAGAGGTAATCATGAGACACAGTAAAATTTTTAGTTATATATGAATAAAACTATTACTTAATTAACATGAAGGCGAAAAGCTCAAGGGGAGGAATCATCACCTTAAGAATCGAAGCATCTTTCAATGTTGCTTGAAACATGTACACGCTCCTTAGAATTCGACCCTACCATGTTTTAGACCATTTATACGGTTAGATTTGTCATATCCATAATTTATACGATTAAAATCAACCCTATGGTGGTGGCTCTAAAATTTTAAGGAGTTAGCCTATACAATCTAGATTTAGGGTTTAAATGACTTATTTAATACTTTATGAAGGTGGTGGATCCCATGAATGTGGCTCCACGTAGATTTTTAATTAAACAGACTTTACATGCACAAATGGTTTTGGGCTAAGTTTGGGTCCAATTTGTAAATCACAAGGAGCCATCTTCTACAAAAATAAAATGACCACTTCACAGACCAATGTATGGTCTTCAAAACTCATAAGACGAATTCTTTTGTTTGCGTGTGTACAATTTTTAATAAAGGCTCAAACATGGGTACTTGGAGTTGTGCAGAAATGGTAGTGTAGAAATGATTTCGGCCCAACTTTGGGCACGTCCCACCATCAAACGGGATCACCTTTTGGTGTGTTGTCAAGTCTTCCTGGTAGACTCATGCATGGTCACCATATATGTATAAATACTTTTTGGTGCGGGGCCAACATAAGCACTTGGAATTTCTGCATAGAAATTCTTGCACAACTTTGGCCGACCCAATTTTGGAACTTAATTTCTCATCACGTAGGGTCCGCTTTGGCTCAGGTAAAATGTCATCGTTGTAGCCACACATACTGTATAAAAGGTCCAAATGGTGGTCTCGACATTGCTCGCACGTGGGGCCCATAGGGGACACACAAACATGGCCTAAAACACTAAAATATAACGTAGATTTTTGAAATAGAAATGGGGATGTGCATGAAACATAGATCAAAGGTGGGTCCCATCCAGTTGGGCTACATTATCAAGAACTATCAGCCCTACAATGAGGTGCCAAAATAGGTGAACCGCGTAGATAAACTATATACATCAAGGTGGACCCTACAAGCTGGGCCCTATGAATGTTTCAAAGGTGGACATCACTATCCCCACTGTTCTCTATGGTGTGGCCCACCTGAGACTTGGATATGCCTCATTCTTGGGCCCATGTCCTAAAATGATCTGGCAAAGCAGATGAACGGTTTGGAAAAAACCAATACATCATGGTGGGGTCCCCAAGTGGGGCCCGCTGGTAAACGCCCAAAGGGGCTTACGCCCTCACGCTGCTGGGCAACAGCGTCCACTGGACGCCGTCTGTCCAGTGGCTTTCTTTCTTTTCTTTTTTCTTTTTTTTTTCCCTACACGGTGGGATCCACATGGAAAATCCAATTTGTCCATCTGATTGGCCATATTAATGTGGACCTAACGAGCCCTGATTTGGGTATGTTTTGTTGTTCAGAAAGATAATAGTGAGCCCTAGAAAGGTTTCAACAGTTGCCATTATTTTCTTTAGTATGGCCCACTAGAGATCTGGATATTCTTCATTTTTCGGCCCCTTACCTAAAATGATATGGAGAGACAGATGGACGGCGTGGATATAACATAGTGGTTCCCACACGTGGGGCCATTTTCAAGCCCAAAAACTACTTTATGTCTTCAACCACGTTGGAAGCAAAGCTTCCTCTTTCCTTTCTTTCCTTGTTTTTCTTTTACTCTTTTCCTTATCTCTTTTCTCTTTCTTTTAATAGAAGTGGGTCCCATGCGTAGTCGATCCACTCCATCCATCAGGTCTTTCAGCTTATGCTTAGCTCAATGAGACCTAATTTGGGAAGATTATCTTTCATGAAAACATCACAGTGGCCAAGGAAGGTTTCTGCAGTGGACGTTCAATGTTCCCACTGTCCCTTACAGTGTGGCCCACTGCAGATCTAGATCAGCCTCATTTTTTGATATCCTGCCCTAAAATGATATGGGAAAACTGATGGTTGGCATGGATTTCGCAAAAACATCAAGGTGGGACCCACAAGTGGGGCCCCCAAACGGATAGTGTCCGTCCGAACGCTGTTTCCAGCGTCTCCTCTCTCACTCTCTTTCTCTTTCTTTTTCTCTTATTTATTTATTTATTTATTGTTATTATTATTATTATTATTTATTTTTAATATATATATATATATATATATATATATATATATATATATATTTAAATAGTGGGGCCACAATCTGGACCGTCCATAGATCTGCTTCATCCTTGGGTCCCCAACCTAAAATGATATGGCCCAAGGGTTGGACGGCTAATAAACATTATGGTGGGGCCCATAATTAGTGGGACCTACAGATAGTTTGGATCAAGCTGATTTTATATTATCCCTCCATCCAAACGTGTAACCCCTTTGTAGGGTTAGGATTTCATGCATGTACAAAGGTGGGGCCCACATCGGGGTGGCCCACCTCATCATCACCATCATCAACATAAAAATACAAAATGTTGAGTGAAGTGGGTGTACTCACCTTGATCTCCTTAATCGAAGGTCAATCTTGACGGTTGAAATGGATGGATGGTTGAGATGGAATGGGAGGTGTACTCACTTGATCTGACGGTCTTGATCAATGGCTTAGATGGAAGATGGGCCACCCAAATATCTCCTACAAGCACCCTCTCATGGATGGGGTAGGCATAGATGGAGTAGAAGAATGGAGGAAGTGAAGGGGGAGAGTGGGTGGACGTTTCCCCCTCCTATACATCTCTCTTATAATTTTCTTTTCTTTTTATTAAATGAAGGAATGGGCAGAGGACATGGGGTGTCATCATGGCACCTCTCTCTTTTTTATTATTTATTTAATTTTTATTAATTTATTCATTTTATTTATTTATTATTTTTTGTGTAATAACTAAGTGTAATAATTACAAAGGAGGGAAAATGATTGTCTAGGAGATCGTGTAGTGGGCCCCACATTGGGTGGCCCCACATGAGTGTGCACAACCACACATTTTTTTTAGTGTTTTCATTAAATACACATATCTTTACGCTCGGGTATTAGATCGATGCACTGTTTTCGCCATTGCTATCGCGAGGACGGCGCGGTCAATATGACAAAGGTTTCGGGATCTCAGGACTTCGGTCATTTGGGTACGAACTATGCACTACCAGTCCGGGGCACCAGGAGTCGCACACACATTGACGAAAGAGTCACGGAAGGGCATTACACATACGCATATACTTTGGATTCTTGTAGTAACACCCGAGTACAGAAAAGTACGGGGTATTACATTCTTACTCCCGGTTCTACTCGGACATGGAATACATTCCCATCTGCTTCAGAGAGGGTGAGTTGTCCATGGAAAGCGCTTACGAATTCTAACATGTTCCACTCTCTCAACATAAGGGGGGTAGCGTATACGTGGGCTCTCTTGCGGCTCAGCGCGTCCGTTACCAGGTTTGCCCGCCCTGGGTGGTATGACACTTCAAAACTAAAGTCTTTCATAGTCTCCATCCATCGTCGTTGTCGCATATTCAAATCCTTTTGGAAAAAGATGTACTTCAAACTTTTGTGGCCATAAAATAGTTTGAAATCTTCTCCATACACGTAGTGCTGCCACATCTTAAGCGCGAAGATCACTGCCGCCAACTCCAGATCGTGAGTGGGGTAGTTTTCTTCATGCTTCTTCAATTGTCTAAAGGCATGCGCGATCACCTTGCCTTCCTGCATCAACACACATCCCAACCCAACGTGGGACTCATCTGTATAGATGCCTTGCTCAGGCAGTACCAGTACAGGTGCTAAGGTCAACCTATCCTTCAGTTCTTTGAAGGCTAATTCGGCCTTGTCACTCCAAGCAAATTTGATATCCTTGAGAGTGAGCTAAGAGAGGGGCTTAGCAATTTTGGAGAAATCCTTAATGAATCGACGGTAATATCCCGCCAGTCCCAGGAAGCGTCTCACTTCCGTAACGGAGGCGGGTTGTTCCCAATCTCGCACGGTAGCCACCTTAGTGAGGTCCACAGCAATACCCTGTGCTGAGACAACATGCCCGAGGAATTTAACCTCTTCCTTCCAGAAGGCACACTTCTTAAACTGTCCGAACAACTGGTGTTCCGTCAGAGTTTCAAGCATGGCTCTCAAATGACCCTCGTGTTCTTCCCGGCTCTAGGAGTAAATCAGGATGTCATCAATGAATACCACCACAAACCGAAAGAGGAACAGTCTAAACACCCGGTTCATAAGATCCATGAACGCGGCCGGGGCATTCGTAAGCTCAAACGGCATGACGAGGAACTCAGAGTGCCCGAAGTGGGTTTTGAAGATCGTCTTTGGCACATCCACCTCCTTATTCGAAGTTGGTGATAACCCGACTGCAAATCTATCTTGGAGAAGAACTTTGCACCCTGGAGTTGATCAAATAGATCGTCAATCCTTGGCAAAGGATACTTGTTCCTAATCGTTAGTTTGTTCAGTCGCCGATAATCAATACAGAGGCGCCTCGACCCATCCTTCTTCATCACGAACAGGGTTCCGGCACCCCACTGCGACACACTTGGCCGAATAAGCCCACGGTCCAGGAGGTCATCTATTTGAGTTTTAAGTTCCTCCATTTCACATGGAGCCAAATGGTAGGCTAACAAGGCGATGGGAGATGCACCCGAAATCAGGTCAATCACAAATTCTATTTCTCGATGCAGGGGAGGCCCGATTTTTTCCCCAAAAACACCCTCGAACTCGTTCACCACTGGAGTGTTTATTAATGACGGTTCCTCAGAGACTTCTTCAGGCATGACAAAAGATATAACTCGATGCGGGTAACTAACCTTAATAGGAAAAGAGACAGACAACCCATCGGGTCCTTGAGCGGTCACCCTTCGGGTTCTGCAGTCTATTTGGGCCTTTGTTGCAGTCAACCAGTCCATGCCAAGAATGAGGTCGTAACAGTGAATTTTTTACACAATCAGGTCTATCAGGAATATATCCACCCCCCCTAAATACCACAGGGCATCCAGCGCAGCTCTAGAGGTGCTAGAGGAGTGCCCTAATGCAGAGGTGACGGTGAGTTCAGGTATGACGATCATAGTCAGTTCTTGACATTTCACCACAGAGGGATTTACAAGTGAGTGAATGGATCCGGTATCGATTAGAACGTACAATGGGACCCAGTTCACTACGGTCGTACCTTCAAATGCTTGTGGCATAGGATTGATTTCTTTAGGATCTGCGACGACCAACGTATGCAGACGGGTCTGCTGCTCCCGATTTGGTGGGGGAGGCGTCGATCGTTGACTCAACCGATTCTGTTGTTGAGGAGGATGGATAACCTGCAAAGGTGGTATCAAGATGGGCTGTTGTGGCCGACTGTAAGTCTGGCGAAGAGGCGTGATGCCGTTATCCTTCATACGGACAAAGCAATACTGTTCCGTATGGTTAGGCTTGCGACAGTAGGTGCAGTATCGGTCCATCCTGGGCGCAGGAGAAACTGGAGGGACCGACGGTACTGATCCAGTCTGGGATGACCCAATACGAGGCATTTTGGCTCCCAATTCCTACGGCGAAAAACTCGACGTTGATCCCTGTCCCATCTGTAGTCGGGCTTTAGCCACCTTTTATGCCATCTTGCTCCAACTCTAAGGCTTTTTCCACCATTTTTACATAGGTGGAGATGTCGGCACAACACATCTTGGTATGGATGTCTGCTCGGAGCCCCTGCTTAAAACGGCACATCTTAGTCTCCTCATCCTTCACAATAGTCGGTGCGTACTTCGAGAGTTCTGTAAATCGGCTCTCGTTGTAACGCCCCGAATTTTCACTAACTTGAAAATTGGAAGTCATTGGGCATTACCTTCGGTTTGTCGGTTATAGGCGTACCCGCACGTGTGTTCACATGTATTGGGGACTAAAACGAATGTTTTTACCAAAGAAATGATGGAATTATTTTAGGAGTTGGAAGATTACATGGTTCGGAAGAGTTTTTCAACGATTGGGTTGACTCGGGTATGTCGCTGTCTGTAGAGACTAAGTAAAGAACCCTGAATTATTAATTCACACGTAGATCGACGAGACCATCATGAATATTTTACCGGACCTTTGTGTTTTAGCCTATTTGAGGTATTTCAGATTTTTTGAACGGTTTAGATTTGGCAAAAACCCTCTCTTTTAAAAGGCGCTATGTTTTGGAAATGCCAAAAAGTTGCGATTTGTACTTGGAGGGAAAAATCAAAATCTTTATTATTGGCATTTCAATTTTCTAGTATTTTTTATTGAATCCCAATGGGGGGTACTTCCTTATTTACATAAATAACATAAAGTAAATGGAAACATAAATTAAACATGACATTTACTTAAATGTTATTTTGTAAATAAGGCTGACAAGTAGCCTGGACTGTGTGGGAACTCACTGTGTAGGGGAGAAGCCCTGAATTTTCAAAGAAAATGGACAATGGACGACCGGCTGACCCGTTAGGTAGTCGGCCGACCAGTTTGACAACCGGCCGACCGGATTGGCAACCGGCCGACCGGATTGGCAACCGGCCGACCGGATTGGCAATCGGCCGACCGGTTGCTGCTGCCCTTTTGGGAAGAAAAACGGATGGACAGTGGGATCCGGCCGACCGGATCTGGAACCGGCCGACCAGTCGTGGCTGGTCGGATTTAAAAGGGGGGTTTCCAACCCCATTCTCTCTCTCTCTTTCTCATTTCTTTCTCTCTTTCTCTCATTTCTCTCCTTCATCTTCTTTTCGCCTTCGCTCCTAAGCCTCCCTAGCTCTCTTCCTCCTTTCCCAAATCTCATTCCTCCCTCAAATCCTCCTCCAACTTTAGAAATCTCGGATTTCCAAGATCTCTCCGGCCTCCATGCCTGTTCTCGCGTCTTCTCCGGCCAAAATCCGGTGGCTTTGGGGTCGGATTCACCTCCCTATGCTAGGTAAGGTGTTTCTCTACTTCTTCTTTTCCTCTTCCTTCCATTTTCTTCATCTTTGGATCATTAGGGTTAGAAACCCTCGTTGGATTCGTCCAAACCCTAACTTAGGGTTTGCTCATGTTGGGGCTTGGGGTCCCGGTTGTTGTATTGGTGCTGCCTGTGCGTTATGGAAGCCGTGATCGGGCAAGGCCCCATGTGGATGCCGTCATGCTCCAACTCCGGCCTGATTCACCGAATTGATTTGGGATTTTTCCAAATCCGAGATACCAAAACCCTAAACCCTAATTAAAACTTAATTAGATTAAACCTTAATTGATTAACACTAGATTTGTGATTCATTGTAGGTAATTGAGGTCTTCCCCAATTTTCGGAGTTCGGACCGTATTTGGATCACTTCGGCCTCATCCGAATCGAGTAATTTCGATTCCAATGTGAAGATCTACCCTCAAGCTTATTCTCGACAAATCTTAATTAATGAATGGTTGAATTTATACTTTAATTGTTGATGTGTGCATAACATGTTCGATGAATGCCTCTATGGTTGTTTGATTGATAACATGCTCGATGAAATGCCTAAATGATATAAATTTACAATATTGTAATATATCTATGCTTGTGGATGTATGTGGCGCCCTGTGTCATCCGGGCTATGTCATCCGGGTCCTTTGGATCTGTCGGGCTAGTCGATCGGGCCAGGTGCTTAGATATGTTTATGATTAGGTATTTAATAACCTAAATTACTATTATAATAAGGTATCCGTTGCTTTGGATTAAGCTCTGAAAACCGTTGATATAGTATACTGCCTGCCACTGGGTTGGCAGTTAGGGACTTATTCGATTGACCAAGCGGGACACGGTCGACCGATAGTGGCCATTGTTGGTTTGTCGTCATCCACTTGGGTCCATCGAATAAGCCCAATTCAGAGTTAATCATTTTTGTATTTCATTCTTGAATCACATCCTATGGAATCTAGAATACCATCATTCCCACTGTGAATAGTCCACTTAAAACCATATTGCGACTCGATCCACCAAGTCTCATGAGCCAGGCATGGTGGTATGGGACACCGTGTTTGAGCTGTCGGCCTACGCTGGGGTGGTGCCTCCCCGTAGTGACCGGTGAGCATTGACAGGGGTGACCGATTGTTGTTCGAATGACCCTTGTGACAAATGTGATCTTGGCCGATGTTTGCGTGCCTGTGCACCATTCGAACGACCCGGGCATACATTGGGATAATTTTGAGTGAAACGCCCGTGCCTCTGAATAAATTAATCATATTTGATTTTGGGATATGAGACCTTCCGCTTTGATTTGATCGTGGCTGACGAGTCACGGTCGAACCAGGCTTTCATGGTAGGATAACTCAACTTTAGATCGAGGAGTTACTAGCGATGATTGGTTACACATCACAGGGAGCCAGATAGTCCCGGTTAGACTTTACGATACGATGTGGTATTCTGGCTTCACCAATTTGCTGGATGAATTAGACTAATAAATACTTTAATTAATCATGCATACATGACATTGCATTTGAGGGGGACTCGTGTAGCCTGGTTGCTTGATGTGGCGTCGGCACTATCTTGAGCACCTCATGTCATTTCTCTGTCTCATCCGGGCTGTGTACTCAGTTACGACTTACGACCTGCTAGACAGGTAGACTGTGGATTCTGATACCAGTTAGTTGGGCCAGGGCTTACCCGGGACATGCATTGTGTGCAGAATCATGACATCCATGCATTTAATCAACTAGCCTAGGATGATGTATGATTTGTATGTGGACATTACCTAAACTTAATTGATTTGACAACACGCTTAAGAATAATATACTTATATAAACCTGTTTATAATTTAAATATCCCGAGTCTAACCTTGGGGTTATTTCTTCACTATGTTGGCGTTTTGACGCCTTCTATTTGACATATGCAGATGTCTCAAGAATAGGACCTGGTGTGGCACGGGCGCCCTATAGTCTTTACCTTTGCTCCCTTTTCGGGTTTAGATGTATGTTCCCTTCCCTATTATTTATTGCGCTTCGTAAATTCTCATATGGGCTTACACTGCGATTTAATTCGTACATCTAGGGTGTTAGCCCTATATTTTTAATTTAGTTACTCCGCTTTGTTATGACTCGCTAATTGAATGCTTACTCTGATTATTTGTGAAAATGGAATGAAGTAAATCTGATTGAGGACACACGTGGGTGATTTCCACGTTGTGTGCAGTCCTAAAATAGCATTTCTTAAGTTAACACTCGGGAACTCGGGATCAGAGTCTCCGTAATCGGGTGCCAAAATTTCGGGTTGTTACACTCGTATTCCCCAACCGAAATGTTTCCCTGCTGAAGGCAAATGAACTGATTCTCGCGCTCGTGGCTATAAGTATGGGGGTAATACTTGTCATGGAATTTGGTCTCGAAGGCATCCCACGTCCATACAAAATTTTCTGCCACCGACTTCTGGACGCCATTCCACCATATGTCGGCCTCCTTCTCAAGCATGAAGGTGACCAAATTAACCTGCTCGGCCTCCATACAGTTCATTTGTTGGACCAGTTTATGCATTCGACTCAGCCAATAATCCGCCTCTGCCGGGTCGTGTGAACCCGCAAAAGTTGGGGGGGCGGAGTTTTTGGAATCTCTCAAATGGACCATCTCTCAATCCGGTAGTCGCCAGAAGTGGTCCTCGGGATGAGCTGGGAGCATTGGGCCTTTGGTTAATTGCCCCGACAATGGCGACAAGCGTTTCCTGATGCTGCATAGCAGCTTGCTGTTGCTGCATCACAGCTTAATGCATTTGTTGAGCCGATTGTTGTTGTTGTTGTTGCATTAGAAACAGAATATGGCCCAGTATATCCGTACCATGTATGGGCTGCAGGAAAGGCGAGGGCGGTGGCAGTGGTCCATTGCCCCCCGCAGTTAGTGGATTCATGTCATCCTCGCGGTTTAAACGCATTGTATGTGGCTCCGCCACTACCTTAGGTCCGGATTCCAGCTCAACTGGGTCGTAATCTGTGGTCAGGCTTGATGCCTCAATTAGCCTACCATGAGGAAGTAGGACATAACTAGCATTGCCCTTGGGCGACATGTCTTGGAACGTTAAACATGCCATTCGAGTTAAAGGTAGGTTTCAAACCTAATTTCAATATATAACACACATAAATGTTCATTCTTCCTACGCATGCCAAACATTCAACGCAATGCACAATCAAGCGATTGGTAAACAAAGACCCCAAAATGGGAACAATGCAGTCCAATACTCCTATCTCCCACCTGCATATTGTTTCCCACAACCAATCAACACACAAATCATCACAACCACAGTCGGCTACTTTATACAAACAAGCAACTATGCTAAACATAAGCATAATTAGGACCCTACTGGTCTAAAGAGACAGGAGAAGGAGGCGGTGCGTCCTTCTGGATGCAGCACAGGATTTCCTGCATCTTCTTGTAGAGCCGCTTGTTCCAGCGCTCTTGTCTTTCTGCTCTCTCAGACACCGCTCGTTCTAGCGCTGCAATGCCCTCCTCCAAGCCGGTGGCGGGCTGGTAGTCCTCGTCCTCAGCCTCATCCTCTGCCTCCTTGGCAATGTCTTCCCTATCTCTTGGCTCATCTTCCTCATCACTGTCCGACTCTCCTGCAAGTCGAACATTCGAAGGTCCCGCCCTTGATTTCTGTGGCTCTTTAAGCTTCAAACGTCCCACATTCTTCTTGTTAATCTCATTAAACACAATGAGACGTGTGGTGGCAGAGGCAAGCCCGAATTGTTTGGCCTATTGACACGCCAAACGCCCAAAAGGCAGATTCAAGGGTCATGAAGTGGAAATGGGTTTGAGCATCTGGGTAAGTACAATAGAAGGCAGTCACAACATGTCCTGCTTACCCACCCTATACAACACCTCGACCATGTAAGGTGTCATCTCAATGTGGTTTCTTGCTCGCGGATAGACGTTGTGGACAAAGATGTGGTGTACCTTGTGGTACACGGGCAATAGATTAGAAGTCCTCGGGCAATTTCCCTTGTCCCATTTGGCATAGTCTCCACATAGGAACTTGGTATGGGTGCCCCTCATACTTCTCCGGTCCGAATTTTCTTCTCTAACGACGACACGTCCCACTGACACCCCGATGGCCCTGGCTATCACATTCACGTCCACATGGCGCAAGACCCCATTGACGTCCACATCGAAACCTAACGGGTCAGAACGGGGATTCCGTGCAGCCGAATAAAATTCCTCCACAGTAATTTCATTGGCGACCGCTATGGGGTGAAAGATGGGGTCCCATCCTATGGTCGTGAGTAGCTCACCCACAGACGTGTCTTCGAAGATGCCGAGTATATCCACGCGAGCCTCATACGTGATTTTCCTACCCGAGTATTTCGTCCATCCTTTGGTCCCAGGGCCACGCTCGGATGTTGCCTCTTTACCTTAAGGCCCACGAGAGGAGGAGGCCCCAGCGGCGTCCTTTTTCTTCTTACTCACCGGGCAGCTAGGGTTGGCCCCACTCGTTAAGACCTTTCGCTTGCCCATCATGGCAACCAATAAGGGGAGGAAAATCAAGGAAGCAATGGAAGAAAGGAACCCTACCATTGGTATCCCTATAGGTATGGCAAACTCACCAAACCGAGGCAATGGAAGCACGACCGTCGATCCTCAAAGCCCAAGTCTAAGCAACCCCCAAGGCTGATGTCTCTTGAGCATGGTGGGGCGCCAATCCAAGGGAGGTATAGCTTGGAGGTGGTTTTTGGAAGCCTTAGGGAGCTAGGGATTTTAGAGGGGAAATGGGAAAGCTGAAATGGAATGGGGCGAATGGGTTTTAAAAACCCATTTAAAAAAAAAAACATAACCGTCTGGTTCGGTGGGCCGACGACCATGCTTCAGTGGACCGAAGCTGCAGGGTTTAATCCCCAACCGAGGCAGCGTACATCGGTTGGAGCCGAAAGTCTTCGGTTAGTAACCGAAGCACGCTGGACGAATTCTTCGGTGGGCCGAAGGAATTCTTCGGTGGACCGAAGAATCGATGAGGACCATCCCTTCGGCACGATCTCGTTTGGTCGGTTGGAGCCGAAGGGTCCCTTCGGTGGACTGAAGAGCTTCGGTTGGCAACCGAAGGCCCCTGGACAATTCCTTTGGTGAGAGGAGCCCCATCGATTTGAACCGAAGGTCCCTAGACAACCCGTCGGTGCACCGAAGGAAACACTTCGGTGGACCGAAGCCTGCTGATCATGTTTTCCAAGGGGAATGAGTTTCATTCCACTCCCATGTTAGGGAACCCCCCCCCCCCCCCCCCCGAAGTCCGACTCCACTTACTCGGACTACAAGCGTGACTTAATCCATCAGGGCGTCGCATCAGCGTTTACCGTATTAAAGGCATATGGCCTACCTACGTCGGCTAAAAGTTCACGATGGGTCCATAACACACACCCGGTTAGTTCTAAACTCGTGCTCTGATACCAAGTTTGTAACGCCCCAAATCTCAAGACCCGATTATGACGTCATCCCACGATATTTCGGGTATTACAGTTGCTTACGGAAATGTGGTGTTCATACTAACAGTTCTTCGGCATCCGAGTACAAGTGTAAAACCAACCACGAAAATGAAAATGAACAAGTAGATAAATAAAGATGTCATCTAGTCTTAAAGACATAACCATCCCAAAACGTGAGGCACACGCACCACGGGTGGCCTCACGCAGCCAAAAGTGAAAATAAAATGTAAGACATTATCCTTTACAATTCAGAGCCACGGCTTTCAAAACATGATCTGTCAGCCAGCCCCGGTCACTAGATCTGATCATCGGCTAACTGAAAGTAAGAGGACCCAACAAAGTCCTCGAACTCACCCTGCAACCTCTCCTCTTCTATTTCACCTGCAACCATCATAACTTCATCTGGTTGTGTGTTGCGACACCGTCCTAGGTGCGGGTGTGAGTGATCAATTCAGTGAGAACTATATTTCGAAGTTTAACATGTTATCAAACGAAGCAACTTAGGCATTGACCTTAAGCAAAACAGAGATTTCTATTCTAGTGGATTAGTGCATGAATGACATGAGTTCGCACACCATGAATGTTCCGGATGACACTGAGGAACACGAGATAGTCTGACGCCACATCAAGCAACCAGGCACCCTAGAACCTTTAATATAAGGATGAGTTTGGATCATCCTTCGGTATCCTGGCCTTTGACAATAGGATGGATACCTAGGTAATCCGTGACATGCATGCATAGTTTTGGTCTTGTACTATTATTAGTCCCCTTTCAAACAGCATTTTGTGGAATTCAAGGTACCAGGTCCAATCAAATGTCCAAACCCGAGCCACCTGGCTCCGACGGTGCATCATCGATCATCGCCAGTGGTTCGCAAATCCCCTTTTCTTCTACATACATTTATGGTTCCCTTCATACTGATTAGCCTAGAATCCTCCCAACTGTCTCGATCATACCGACACAGTGGGTGTTCTCTAGTTTTGCTCCAAGGACACTATGTGGAGGTGAACCACCCCAGTATAGGCCGACGACTCGGTCACGGTGTCCCATATTGCCATGACCGGCCCAAGAGGCTTGTCGGGATCGTATTGCACATTTAGTTCTCGATGGACTTAATACATTTGAGGACCCTGGGTACTCTGAATTCATAGGACTATGTTACACAACCATCAGTCATCCACATTGCCATCTTTAGGCATAACCGATTGATACACGAGCTTCCGTTTGGTTTGACATGGGCAGCTGAAACCCGTGTAGTAAAACTACCATCAACCATCCATTTTCCCTATCCTATCGGGTACGCCTCAGGTGACCAATCAACTAGGGTTACCCGTCTCAAAAGGTGTGGCCAAAGAATTCACATCATATCTCACCTTACACTTGATTGAAACTCCACACAATGAAACTTAGGAAAATACTAATAATCTGAATATGCAGACTTACTTTGAATCCAATCATATGTGAGCATGTTCCACAACAAGAAATCACAAAAGGGCAGTTATGAGATCATTTAATTCATTCAAGCATTTTATCAAACATATGAACTACGCAATTTGATAAACAGTATATTATTGCAATAAATCCTATCTCAAGACGTTCAACGACGATCCGTCCTAAATCTAGCAGCCACATCAATCCTAAACTGATAACATTTGATAAAAGCAAACCTAGAAACATAATCCCACACCTTAGGGTTTTGGGTTTTCATATGACTTCGCAAAACAAGGTTAGGGCCGACGGAACACGAACCTGTGAGCACGAATATGGCAAGCTTAGGGTTGATAGCCACCATTTACAATCATTGGGACATAAGAGACGAAGATTGTTACTTACTAACCCTTGACCGCGGTTTGAAGTAATCGTTGGCGGCTCAACACAATAGCGAAGATGAGTAACAGGTGGGATCTCGAGTCTCAAACCCTAGCTCATCCCAAGCACTCCGAATCTCAACTCCACTAAGTGACCTAATTCTCAAGACTTCTCTCCAAGCAAGGGGTGAGTGAGTGTTGAAGGCAAATGCCTCAACATTTCCTATTTATAGGCCCAGCAAGATCTGGGTAGCCCTATGACTTGTAATATTTAGAATTTAGTCTTTTGGAGGGTTGTTTTGTTTAGCAGGGTCCATTGGGTCCCACACAATCTAACCCCAATCGGTCATAAGATCGGTCAAGTTGAGATCTACCATGAGCTGTCATATCTCGCAGATCAGATGTGGCGATCAACTGCCCCAATGTGATACGCAATTAACGGTCGTCATGCCACGATCAGATGAGCGGCCATAGGTAATAGCTTATGGATTTATTTGTGATAGGGGACCTAAATCTCACGGTGTTTTAGCGGTTTGGATTCCATTATGTGGACAATGACCAAAGGAACATACACAAAATTCCTAGTTTATATCACTTGCACATCTCGTGTGCACCACAGTCGGAACCCAAATCGAGGGATTTAGCCCCTCAGTTTGGCTTATCGTCCATGTGGGTTGGCAAGCCCATTAAGACGAAGGGCCTCATGGATTCTTGAGTCCATCAGTGATTCATCAAGGATCCTACGGACGATTGGAACCTTCAGGGTCCCACCACGGGACCGTGGAGTCTGGTAACGGATGGGTTTGAAACGAAGTACAACTATATGTACAACCCTCATGACGTCATCGCCAGTAGGTGAATTTCTAGGACGTTACATCTTGACGTAAGGTAACGCGGATTAGCTACCGACACGTTGAGTAGCGATCTCCCTACCAAAGTGATGTCACCAACTTCTGTGAGCCCCACCACGATGTATGTGTTGTATCCACATTGTTTATCCATTTGGAGAGATCATTTTATGACATGAGCTAAAGAATAAGACAGATCCAAAGCTCAAGTGGACCCACCAAAGAAAATAGTGTGGGCAATGATGCTAAACGTTGAAACCTTCCTAGGGCCCACCATGATATTTATTTGAGATCCAATCTGTTCATTAAGTTCACACAAACATGGAAGAAGGGAAAACACAATATCACCTTGATTGAATTTTCCATGACCCAAAGAAGTTTTTAGAAGTAGCAGATCAATCCCCACAGTTTCCTTTGGTGAGGTCTCCCTGAGCTTTGGAATTGCCTTAATTCTTTGGATAGTGCCCTAAAACGATCTCTCCAAATGGATGGATAATGTGGATACAACACAACTAATAATGGACCCACAGAAGTTTGGCGACCTAACTTCACTACTGACCATGTCGGTAGCTAATCAGCGTCCGCTGTGGGGGATTGTACGCCGAAGCGGATTGCGTACTGAGTAAACTCTGCATGATCCACCGTGATTGATTTACGTGTTTTGTCCACTTGATCATCCATTTTAAAAGATAATTTTATGTCTAGAGGAAAAGAACAAAAGAAGCATGTAAAAATCTTGAGTAGACCATACCATAGAAAAAATGTGAATTGATCATGTACAGTTAAGACCACGAAAGTTTTGGTTCAAGATATTTGTCTTTTCCCTTCATCAATCTCGGTCGTATCTTATAAACAGGTTGGAAGACAGAGAAACATCACTGCGGGCCCTACAAAGGTTTCAACCGTGGAAATCATTATACCCACTGTTTCCCGTGGTATGGTCCACCTGAGATTTTGATATGCTTCGATATTGGTTTCAACCACTTAAATGAGTAATGAGCTGTAAAAACGGCTGGATGGTGTAGATAAACCATATACATTTATAGTGGGCCCAGCTGAGTTTACTCAATACAATAAGAGCGTCCTGAGCAATCCGATTCCATGATAAGCCTGTCGATTAACTAGGGTGATCAGAAACGTAGAGATTGGTGGTCTCCAAATGAAGGGTTTAAAATGGACAAGACTGGTCCACTAAGTAGGTGGGAGGTGGGCCACACTTGTATGCTGAATATATGCTGGCCGCACGCATGTATAGCACATAAACTCACAAACCTGTCCAAGCAACGAGTAAACGTGAATGATCATATGCACATGCTCACTGGGCCCCACCTGATGACCGGTAAGGATCCAGCGGATTGTCTGGTGTAACCTACACCAGCTAATTTGCTAGTGTGAGTAGGTGTCGACTCAGTGCCAGTCCTCGAGCTCCGTGTTCATACCGAGGGTTGAAAGAAAATCAAGATTATGTTGGCCCAAGATGATGTATTTAGAATATCTCTACTGTCCATCAAGTTTATAAGATCATTTTAGAGCATGATACAAAAAATGAGATATATCCAAATCTCAAGTGGGCCACACTAAAAAAGGCAGTGGAAACAATGATTTTCACCGTTGAAAACTTCCTAGGGCCCGCCATGATGTTTATTTGACATACAAACTGTTCATAAGGTCACACGGACCTGGATGAAAGGTAAAAACAAATATCAGATTGATCAAAAACTTCTGTGACCATCATGAAGGTTTCAATGGTAGACTTTCAATTTCCCACTGGATTCTGTAGTGTGGTCCACTTGATCATTGGATCTATCTTATTTCTTGATTGAACCCTTAAAATGAAGTCTCCAAATGGAAGGACGGTTTGGATATACCACGAACCTCATGATGGGGCCCACAGAAATTAGTGACGTCAATACACCAGGGATCTCGCTGGTGTGCGGTGCACCAGGCAGCATTCCAGGTAATCACATCCGCAGGGTAAAATCCAACCGACACCGTTTCTGGCCGTTTCCTCGACGAATATAAAATTCCAGTGGCAATTTCGTAATTACCGGAATAACCACAGATATTCCTTTAAAGAGGAATGCTGGTCCGCAGGTGGCTGAATAGAAGTTCCAATGCAGTTCCCTCTCACGGTTCTCGTGGTAATATTTCTCTTCATCTAAACCGTTGATTTCGTGGATCATCGTATGAATGGATTATAGAATAAAAATCAATGTGACTAATTAACTTATATGATCAGTTGCTAGTGTCTTTTATGATTGATGTTTAATATTTCTTTAGCCGTTCATTTTCAGAACACCGATCGGATGGTTACCATTGTTCAATTACTTTTTCTTTTCAGTTTTGTATTATTCAAGTACTTGATCACCATAAAAACAGTTGTGGTCAGGATATGTACCTGCCACGTGTACCACTAGGAGAGAAATTCACAGAACTCATGTGCAGCGACTTGTATACGACACGTTAGGGGTATACTACACGGTGGGACCCACCGTGTTGTATGTGTTTTATCCACACCGTCCATCCGTTTTTTCAGCTCATCTTATGACAAGATCCTAAATTTTAAGTATATACGAAGCTCTAATGGACCATACACCATAAACAAGTGGGGATAATGGCGTCCACTGTTGAGACGTTCCTAGGGCCCACAGTGATGTTTATTTGTCATCCAACCCGTTCATAAGGTCACGTAGAAACGGATGGAGGGTAAAACAAATATCATCTTGATTCCAAACTTCTTTGGCTCCAGTAAATTTTAAACGGTGGACATTCAATTTCCAATACGTTGTGTGGTATGGTCCACTATGCTTTAATTTTGTGGACGGGATTGCCTGCGAAAGGCTTTCGCCGGCATCTCCTGCACTCGAAATCTAGGTGGAGCCTACCGTGATGTTTGTGCCCACCAGTGATGTTCGTGAGAAATCTATGCCATCTAACTGTTTTGTGATATCAATTTAGGCGTTGAGACAAAAAATGAACGTGAGTCTTGCCAAGACTCAAGTGGGCCAAAAAGGTGAGGATTGAACTTCCAATGTTGAAATATTCATGGGGCCACTGAAGCTTCGAATCATGATAATATTTGTGTTTTCTGTTAGGAATGACATTATAAATGGTATGGATGGCATATAAACATCACTATGTACCTCATATAGTTTTCAACTGTAGAAATTCCCTAGCCACCTTTTGCTTTACTGTGGCCACTTAAGTATTGAATCCAGTTCAGTTTTTGCCGCAACGCCTAAAATGATCTCACAAAACAGTTGGACGGCATAGATTTATCACAAACATCACGGTGGCCCCACTTAGATCCGAAGTGGAGATGCTACCAAAGGCTTTCGCAGGCAATCCGCGTCCTTTAATTTTGTGCTGAGTCCGGATCCTATGTTGAAATTAAGTAGAGAAACTCGGGCACGGATGGGTGCGGATTAGGCACTTCCCTCGCCAGTCCCGAGCTCGAGACAGGCTCGGGCTCTGAGGGCCACCGTGATGTATGGATTTTATCCACACCGTACATTCAGTTTTCTATGTCATTTCAGGTCATGAGCCCAAAAGATGGGGCAGATCCAAGCTCAATTGGACCATTAAATAAGTATTAAAGGAAGACCGTTGAAAACTTCTTGGGTGCCACAGGAAGTTTTGGATCAAGCTGATATTTGTGTTTTACCTTCATCCAGATATCTATGATCTTATGAACAGATTGGATGGAAAATAAACATCACCATGGGCCTTAGGAACGTTTCAACGGTAACAATCATTAGCACCACTGCTTACTTTGGTGTGGCCCACTGAGGATTGCAATGTCTTTCGCAGGCATCTCCTGCTCAAGAAATTTGGGTGGGGCCCACCATGAGGTTTTTTAGAAATCTACACCGTCCAACCTTTTTGTGAGATTATTTTAGGCATTGCGACAAAAAATGAATGGGATCCAAAACTCAAGTGGGCCGCACTGAAGCAAAAGTTGTGTAGGGAAATTATTGCCGTTGAAACCTCTATGGGGTCCACAGTGATGTTTATATGCCATCCATACCGTTCATAATGTCATTCCTACTGAGATGAACTTTAAACACAAATATTATCCTGATTCGAAACTTCTGTGGCCCTACAAATATTTCAACTGTGAAAGTTCAATCTTCATGTTTTCGGCCCACTTAAGGCTTGGATCCTGTTCAATTTTGGTCACAACCCCTAAAATGATCTAAAAAACGGTTGGACGGCGTAGATTTCTCACAAAACTCATGGTGGGCTCCACCCATATTCCTTGCGCAGGAGATGCTGCAAAAGGCTTCCGCAGGCAATCCGCGCCCGGGAAACACTGCTCGTCACTTCTTTGATTGGTCTAGATCAGCCTGATTGTGTTAGGGTTGAGCAGCTTTGACACAATCAGGCTGATTTGGGCCAATCAAAGAAGTGACAAGGAGGATCCGGATTCTTTTGGGCTTATCTACGAAAATTATCTAGAAAAAATTAATGCACGGCATGGATATATCACATGCGGTGGCATCACTGGAATCCACTAGCGTGGTGAGCTTGGAAGCGGATTAGCTGGTGCACCGCACACCAGCGAGCTCGCTGGTGTATTGACGTCACCAATTTCTATGGGCCCCACCATGAGGTTCATGGTAAATCCAAACCATCCGTCCATTTGGCGACATGTTATAATGGTTTGACCCAAAAATAGGACAGATCCAACGATCAAGTAGACCATACTGCAGAATGCAGTGGGAGATTGAATGTCGACCATTGAAACCTTCTTGGTGGTCATAGACATTTTGGATCGATCTAATATTTGTTTTCACCCTTCATCCAGGTCTACGTGACCTTATGAACAGTTTGGATAGCAAATAAACATTGTGCTTGGGCCTAGGAATGTTTTAACAATGAAAATAATTGTCCTCACTGCCTTTTATAGTGTGGTCTACTTGAGATTTGGATATATCTAGTTGTTTGGAGCATGCCCTAAAATGATCTTGTAAACTAGATGGATAGTGTAGATATGTTAAATACATTATTTGGAGCCCACATGATCTTGATTTTCTTTGAACCGTTGGTATGAGCTCAAGGGCTGACGAAGTTGTCTGCAGGCGACACATGCTCACACTAGCAAATTAGTGATGTAGGTGACACCAGGCAATCCGCCTCCGGTGAGCTCCTCACTTCAGAATCCGCGTGCTTACCTAATCCTCCCTCCAGTCCGCTAATACCACAAGCATGATCGCCATTTCTAATTTTCCGTTCGGCGCGAAATTCCTAGAACAGTTGTAGGGAGCTAAAACAGAAAAATAACTTAGGGCCCACTTTTATGGTTATATGAAATCCACTCCGTCCATCAGATAGAAATTATTATACCAGGAGTTTGAAAAGAAAGATAAGTCAGATCGAAATCTCAAGTGGCCCACACTATAGTAAAATGTGTGGATGGGAATGCCAAACTTTGGAACCTTCCTAGGGCCCACCGTGATGTTTAAATGCCATCCAATCCGTTCATATGTTTATTTACACAAGGATGAAGGGAACACAAAAATATAAGTCGGATTCAAAGTTCAAGTGAGTGAGTCTCAGGAAGATGCCATAGTGGACGTCGTATGTCACTTTTTCCTGTGGAGTGGCCCAATCAAGTTTTTAAATTGAAAATTTTTGGGTTAATCTTAGAATCATGTAGTAAAAATGATGGACGGAGTGGATTTCCCACATACATCACCTTGGGCCCCACTGAACTTTTGCTCGGCTCCCTACATGTGTTGTTGACTAGCAGGAAATTCACGTCCATTCCATTTTCCAGTTCACGCGTGCTTGTGAGCTCACCATTGGCGTGCCGTACTTTCTCGCTGCTGTTGTATGACCACCACCCTCCTTATTCTCTTTGCAGCAGCGCACGAAGATTGACAAAACACATGCGCCCACCACGTGTGAATTTGGCAGAAGTAAGAAACATCCGCGACGTTCATTAGACTTGCCTATGGGTTTTACCTTCGGAGTCCGAAAGATAGTCCTGATCATTCATAAAGTGGGGCACATGCCTATGTTGAATATGGACCGTTGGTATATGGACACCTGTGCATTTCTTATAAGTTGACGGGCAATATTTTTAATTAAAAAACATTCATCTGGGACACACCTAAAGAAAGCTCCAGATCTCTCACACGTGTTACGCATCACCACGTGTGTGGAGCTATTACTCGACTATTTCAGATGAGCGATGCAGCTATCATTCCCCATTCTAATTGATTAATCTTGTGATGTGGATTCAATGTACTCGAGTTTTGAGTTTGTGCAACTGGGCCCATCTCACAGCAATCCAAACCATTGAAATGATGGACCCCACCATGGATGAACCATGCATCAAAATGCTAAAGCGATTGTAAGATCTCAGCACCAATCTCGGAGCTTTCTTCAGTTGAAGGTGGACCTCTTCCTGGCCGTTCATTTATATGGAAACAGACAAAAGGTAGCACCTTACTCGTCACCTTCGATATCAACGGCCTGGATCACTGAACCATGGGCCCCACCTGATACAAATAAAAACCGAGTAATATGGTTCATATCCTCGGTCGAGAATCGTACAATCCGTCTTATATTACTGGGCTCTCCCTCACGCCACCATCTCCATTCATTTCATTTCCCTTCCTTTTCTCATCAGATGCCTTTACCAAGCCCTTGAAATCGGACCGAGCTTTTCTCTCTCTCCTCCGTGCCCTAGATTTCCTCGAAAATCCCTCTTCTCGCTCTCCTTCCTCCACCTCCGATCATCAAATCCTCAAAAAATGGTAAGATTTTTCTATCTTTTTCCGTCTTTTTCACCGAGTTTGATTTTTCCCGAGCTTTTACGGATTTTTGGGCCCGATCTGTGCTTAGAGTTGCTCATTGGAGCTTATTTCAGTCGACTTCGCTCAAATCCGTGCGATCTCGATGAATTTCTATCTGATTATTGCAGACCATTAGATCTGATGATATTTCGGGTCGATTGTCGAGCTCTGATCGTTGATTTGTTTCAGCTGATCATGTATGGATTGAGGTTCTTGGAATTCCCGCGGGTGGTGGGTTTTTCGATTAACGTAGACGTAGATGCTGTACACCTCGGTATTTGTCTGGAAGATTCTTTGAATCGGATGAAATCTTGTAGATTCTCAGGAATATAAGCTGAACTGTAATTCTCGAGCGATCTGTGAAATGGAAGATTTGCATGTGGTTTTTTAGCTTTCTGTTTGTGTATCCACGGATCTGTTTACATTAGTTTTATTTGATTGTGTAATTTGAGGCGGTGATTAGATTCGAGACTTATAAGATCCTATGGTTTCTGAGATCGCATGGCTTGTATTGTATGGATTTTTAATTTATTTTATTTTATTGTAGGCAAATGCGGCGTCGGGAATGGCTGTGAATGATGACTGCAAGCTCAAATTCTTGGAATTGAAGGCGAAGCGGACCCACCGTTTCATAGTCTTCAAAATAGATGAGAAACTCAAGCAGGTCATTGTAGAAAAACTTGGGGAGCCTGGCCAGAGCTATGAGGATTTTGCTGCAAGCCTTCCTGCGAACGAGTGCCGATATGCCATCTACGACTATGACTTTGTAACAGAAGAGAATTGCCAGAAAAGCAAGATTTTCTTCATCGCATGGTAAGCTTTGAATTCTTTTTTTTTATTTATTCCAACGAAGAATCTTGCTGTTCTACTTTTGAAGAGTTAATCTTTACTGTTATGTTTTGTGAAGGTCTCCTGATACGGCGAGGGTGAGGAGTAAGATGCTTTATGCTAGCTCGAAGGATAGATTCAAGAGGGAGCTTGATGGTATTCAGGTCGAGCTGCAGGCTACTGATCCTACTGAAATGGGTCTTGATGTTATCAGAGGCCGTGCCACTTAGAGTACGTATTGTGGGCCCTGCATTGAAGATTTCCTCCGTACAGTCTGGTTGCTTAAGTGAAATGTCTATAGTTTCGTGCCATGGTGAATTTGGCTAGATATGATATTTGCTTGTTGGTCAGGTTTACAATACAGTCTTTCTTGTCTTGCTTTAAAACCAAATTGGTGATTTTCAAGTATATCATGTGATTTGTTACTTGTGGAACCTATGTGACGAGTGTCTCTACTTGTAGTACTCTGACGTCTACAAGCTAATGCCGTATAACAGTTTGTGGGGTAGGCAACACCTGTAGTATGTCTACAACTTTGGATGGATGCTTAACCATTTTGCCTTTATAATGATTGGGATTGTGGAGAAGGTGAGATTTAATGATTTTTTGATTGCTGATTGTTGCTTGTTTATCTGAGATATACCACCAATGATATATCAGATCTGATGCTAGTGGCTCTCAGTATTCAATGACTTCTCTTAGTTTTACTTGATGCATTTTGTATTGTGGATTATTATGGCAGTTTGCTTGACTCTTCTTGTCGATGCATGACTCGCAGGCCAATGCCAGCATTTGTATTTTAGGTGAATATTGTTAACCATTTCTCTACTTGATTTTAATGCTGCTGCATCTTGGGTGGTTGGAAATTGGAATCATTTGCTTGGCCAATGTTTTTGAGTCCTTTCCTAGTTCCTCCAAGTGCACGCAATGTGCTTTAAGGAGACTTGCTTTTGCTGAACTTTCAGTAGCCTGCCATCCTTCAACCCTCTCTCTCCTCTCTCTCTCTCCTCTCTCTCTCTCTCTCCTCACACACACACACACACACACACACACACACTTGGAGCATCAATTTGCATCGGCTTCTCTTTTTAAGATCATGATGAATCAGCGTATATTCTAAAATAATTTCACTCGAATAGTTCCAAGATTCCATAAGCTCTCATTGTGCTAATATTTTTAGTGCGTGGTTAAAAATGGAGCCCAATGCCAGTCATTTACAAGTGGAGGTCATGGACACAAGGTCTCACCTAATCTTAAAATTATTCCAAGTCTATAAAGTATCATGCAAGTATTGAGTTCAATATATGTTGTCATATTTGTATACTATAACCTGTTACAAGCAATTTGGATTACATAGTTTACATATAACTTAAGCTGAAATGTAGAATATAGATAAATATCTTTAGCCCAGGGTTCTAAGAAGTTAGCTTCTTACAACTGTCCTACCTTCAATGACATACTTTTTACTTCTGGAAAGTATGTCTTGTTTTGCTTGCACTATAACATGTGAAATCAGGATTTGTCACCTGTTAACTTCTTTTATATGTTGGTTACCATGTAACTTGCATGTAATAATTCAATTAACAACTTTTAAAGCATCATGCTTATCAATGCTGTCATGGATAGGTGCATGCCATGAATTCTTCATGGTTGGGGGTGGCTCCTGTATTGAGGCATTGGATTTGACATCCAAAATATGGCATATTGTTTGGGTTTGCATCCCATGAATCTCTTTCGCTTGCCTTCTAATTTGAGGCTGAGATGTGGTATATCCTTGGACCTTTGGGCAAAATATATTTCCTCATCTTTTCACTTATGGATTTTGTTTTCTACCAATGATGTGGTGTCTCCTTAAAAATCTTTTCCTTCTTCAAGATTGCTTCTGGAAGTTGTACCTGTGTTGACCTACTTATTAAAAAAAAAAGAAGAAAAGAAAAGAAGAAAAAAAAAGAAGAATACCTAGCTAGTTGAATTACGACATGCCTGGGAATCCAAAGTAACTTGCTGGGTTGTACGTCAAGTGAGATTAGTTTTGTTCAGGTTTCAATCCGAATTGGGGCTGGTTTGGGAGTTGACTAGGGGCTCCTTTGATTCATCTTTGTTGAAATGAGCCTTGTTTCTATGCATTGAGCCACTTTCTTGAAGAAAAGTTGCTAATGCCTTGAGTGCATTTCTGGTGTTACACATTTCATTAGCTTATCAGTCACCAGTTCATTTCATTAGTCATTTTCTAGTACATTTTATCAACTTACGTTGTATTTTAGATTGTTTTCAAACTTCTAGATATTGTGTTATACAGTGGCTCATCTTCGCAATGCTGGATGGTAGTAGTGATGTCCTTAGATCCGTTAAGTAATAAAGGAGTTGGTAGTCTCATATTCATCAATTCATCAATCAAGTAATTTCAAATTTTGAACTAAAAAATGTACTCGACCCAGTGGTTGACTCACTTAATGTGGGGGTTTCATTTGATATGGAGTGATTGATTGGCCCTGGGTCCTGTTTACAGTTTTGAAATGAATGCTTTAGGATATGTTTTTGGAGATGTGCTTTGATAGATATGTACAGATTTTAAGAGGTTCCTCTATGTGAATTTCAAGTTTGTTTTTATAATAAGTGACGTGGACTGACTAATTTATTGTCTGCATGTTACCTGTCTCAAACTCTCAATACTATTTTTTTCGGTCCATCCTGGACTGTAATTGTGGTTTGAAAGATGAAGATGGATTCTTAATGGATAAGCTCATCTGGACTGTAATGTGGTTTGAAAGATGAAGATGGATTCTTAATGGATAAAGCTCATCTGGACTGTAATTTTGGTTTGAAAGATGAAGATGGATTCTTAATGGATAAGCTCATCATGATAGTGAAGGGCAAGGAAGTGGAGGCAAGGTATATTGAGCTTCTTTATCGAAATGACAAGTTCTGTTTGTGCCAGATGTGTTAAGCATGTTTATGAGGTTCTCGGGGTTTTGCAATCAAGATCAGTGGAGCTACATTCTTGTTTTCAACAGATGCACACACACATATATTAGAAGAAGAAAAAATCGGTCTAGGTGTTAATTTGACCAAACCCATCATGACGGAGGATGTGCGTAACTTAGCCTAGGATGAATGAGGCGAGATCAAGTTCCACATTAATTCAAATAATCATCATGCAAACTCAAGCACATCCACATGGAAGATAAAGAAATTCAGATTCAATTATGAAGTGGCCTAGACTAATCACATGTGTTGTACATAAACTTATAAAGAAATCACAAAAGTGGCCCCTTGGAAGTAAGGACTTCCTAATCTAGCATAGGTGTAGGGAATTAGGGATTTAGGGTTGATGGGATGCTTGATGAAGGTGGCTAATGAAGGTGATTGATGGGGGCGAAAAAAATCAGAAACAGAATGTAGGATGAGAGGGCTTTGGTTTAGAGGAGTAGTGGATGAAGGAAAGATGAATACCTTGAAGGAAAAATGAAAAGAAGATCAAGAGGAACTCACCACCAAGCTTTGATATGCTATTCCACACTTTGATTGGAAGTGAGGGTTTCCACACAAACCCTAAAGGAGGAGGAGATTTCACTCTCTCACAAGAAGAGGAAACAAACCTTTTTCTATTCTTTTTTCTCTCAAAACTGGGCTAGGGCTCAGATTCCCCTCTTGTGCTTTTATAACTTGAATTTTCAATATTTACAAGATTGCCACTGCTCAAAAGTCTGGTGGCCCACATCCAAATAAGCAAACAGCCAGTCAAATAACTAATCTAAACTGTTCAATAAATCTAAAAAATAACAAAAACACACATATAAAAAAAAGGGTCCAAGGGGCCCATATCTAATGGCTCGATGGCTTGATCATCAAGATCCAATGGTCGGATTGACTTGAAACTGAAAACCTATGGCTAAAAACTCCTAACAAGCAACCCACATGCATCATCCCAGTGTGTGGTCTTCCTGATGCACGTCCAATGCATGTGGGGTCTTCAAATCGTCCCAACGGGCCCCACCTGGAAGTCTCCATCCATCCAAAGGGAAAGCTGCGAGGAAGATAATGGTTGTCTCCGTCTCTGGTAAACTCGTGTGAATCCTCTGATGTCCCCATTACATCACATTGAGTTGGCTACTCTAGTTTTGTATAACAAAGTGTAAAAGGTCATTACACGAAAGAAGAGCAGATTCACTTGGACCTTCTGGTGAAATCCTAAAATACAAGAATGCCGAAGTATGTGGTGAGTTGTAGATGTTATAGATATTACTGTGAAAATTTGTTGTCTATTACTAGAGAAAGATATTGTAAATTACCATGCATGAGACCTGTGGATGCTTTGTCAAACCATTACGTGACTAAATTATTAACTTCCATTCCAAGATTCACCATCCAAAATACCCCTATCCTACTGAGACAGACAATGAAAATTGTTGTGTAAGAATTTTTTGTTAGCATTCACTTGCAATTAGCAATATTATGACACAGAGCATAACAGATTCACCTGTGTGGATGAGTAATATAGTTCGATTTTATCATCATTTCTATATATATATATATATATATATATATATATATATATATATATATATATATAGTCATGCTCGCCTGCGCACCTTTGCACACGTGTCATGGGCCTACATTCTGAACGGTCCACATGAATATGCGGCACCCTGGGGGTTTCATGGGGTGCCGCATCATGTGGACTCTTCAGATTTTGGGCTCATAGCTCGAGAGACGAGTTCTCAAAAAGCTCTTACAGAAACTTACATTGGAAAAGCACTAAGAAGCAAAAACATCAGGGAAAAACAAAAGAAGTGAGAAGAACATTACAACTTATCCAACCACTTCTTACCCATGCACCCTCAACAACGTTGTCCTAAACATGAGAGAAAACCCCCTCGACACTTTGGCAATCATTGTGAAAGCATCGATCATTCCTCTCACCCCAAATCCCCTATAAGGCTGCAAGGAGACAAAGCCTCCACACTGCCCGAACCTTTTCGCAAAGAGCAGCCCCATGCCATTCCACAAAAAGATCACCAATATCAAAAGGCATTGCCTACACTGCATTAAATCTGATGAGGAAGGTAGTCCATACATGACCGGCAAAGGTGCAGTGAATAAAAATATGGTTAACTAATTCTGCGTGAGACAGGCATGAGAGACAAATACTCAGGATGGCCATAGACTGCTTTTGGAGAGTGTCAATTGTCAGCACTTTATTTCTACCCACAAGCCAGCCACAAGCTCTGATCTTGGGAGGGGCACCATAATGCCACATGTGAGATGTCTTCCCATTCTTTTAACCTCCTTTCTGAAGCATAGAGTAGAAAGAGCTAACTGAAATGTACAATAATATATAAGTGCAAATTACTTGTTAGTATTTATAGCCAAGTTGACATACTAATAGCTAAACAACCTAATAGACTCAAAACAATTTGACTTTGAACTTTTTAGCACTTAATTATTTATTCAATCGAGGCATAATGAAGAGTTTTTTTTTTTTTTTTTTCCCTTCTTTTCAAGTTAATAAGAACATCAAGAGATGGGGAAGTGTTCACATCAAGAAAGAGCCGAACGACTTCTTCTTTAGCCAATACATCCGCAACCTCATTCGCCTCCCTGCTGATAGAGGCACATGAAATGTTAATCTCAGAGGTGATATTCCTGAATCTCATCATTATCTATATGCAAAGGATGATTGATATATTCCTCAATCTATCATTATCTGCTCAATCACAAGGTAACACTGTTTGAACTTGGGTAAATTTACACCCCAAAAGTCTCAAATATAATTGAGTTTAGTTTAAGAAAACTGGGAGAATAGGTGATTTAGGTTTTTTCACTTGAGTGACTGATCTAGACTTTGATATATTGAAAGAGGTGTTCTTATTATGAAGTCTAGGTCTAGGATGTCAGAATGTGTAAGAATCATATCTAAAAAAGCTCAACTATTGTAAGAAAAATTGAAAGCAAGTGTGATATTGTTTTTTCATAGTAACCCAAGTTGCATGTGACTTGGTTGTTTCCTCGTGAATCAGGTCAAGTCATTGAGTCCCATTAACCTGAATTTGGAAATCAGAATGTCTGCCTAGAGTGATTGCATTTGGATGGGTTGTTGGTAATGATGACCATCTTTTTTGTGTATTGTATTTTTCATGCAGGCCCAAACCCACCATAGGCCCCAGCATGTGCTGAGTATTTGGACTGTTTGTTGCTAATTTTGGGGGCTAATTTTTTGCATTAATTTTAAAAGATCATTGTTGATTCTCTAGGATCGACATGCTATTTTTAGGCCATTACAATTTGGCTCAATTTGGCTGAATACTTCTAGATACAAAATATGTTGTTTTAGATAAAGATTATATCGATATTGAATCAATTTGAGGGCCTGTTTGGGTGCATTGAAAATTGTCTACTGCACATGTGTCCTTGTCATTCAATACAGACATTCTGTTCCCTGTTTTTCAAGCACTTGGGAAAGGGAGTGGTGGAAGATGTGGGGCGCTTAAGATGGTTGGCCATACATGTAACATGGTGGCATATGTGCACACTGATTGACACATGTGGCACATGTGGGGCTGTTTAAGATTGACAATGGCACATGTGGCTCATGTGGGTGCTTAAACATGGATGTTCGCACATGTAGAACGTTTGGCTCAGGCGATGCATGTGCATCATGCATATAAGCCTTTTCAGCATGCATAGTCTGCCCAACCTTTTGAGCAAGGGCTCCTTTAAAAAAAGAAAAAGGAAAAAAGAAAATCTTTTGAGCAAGTATAGACTACTGGCTGTATACCTCGTAGTCATTTTTATTTTTTATTTTTGGTGCAAAAGAGTACTTGACAAATCATGTACGTCAATGCAGGATAGAATGTGCAGTATGCGACTTTGAGTGCATCCAAATGGACCTCAAGTGGTGGAAAATCTTGATTAAAGATTTCATAAGTATTCTAGGATGTCTTTTAAGGTAATATGAAAAGGGTTGTTCTAGGAGGCACAGAACATTATTAACCTTTTCTTGAGTTTTATGAAGTGTGTGTTTATAACTAGTGGAAGATTTTGATAGTAAGAAGTTGTTTAACTTCTCTCTATTTGAATACTCTGTGTGGTGCGTTGACTTTATTTGTTTTAATTGTTCAAGTATTGAATTCGATAACTAGATCTAAAAGTTCAGAACACAGCGGCCAAGGGCATGTGCTGTGTAGGTTGTCCAATGGCATTTGGCCTATTTGGATGGAATGTAAGAACAGGACATTACAAAATAAATTGGCTTCACGTAATCAGGTTATCTGGAATGTTAGGGGAAGATATCTTGGGCTTTTGTCATCAAGACTCTTGAGGGTTCTCAGAGGTTAGACTTTCAGTGGCTGACAATGTGTCTAATGTCTCATCTGTTCTTTTCTAGGTGTTTCTGTTACTTCTTCTCTTTCTTTGCCTTTTTTGGTGGGGGGCTTTCCTAGCAAAATGCAGTTATTGTTGCAAAATAAAATTCAAGGAAACAGAACCATTGGTTTTTTTACTCGGTGACCCAAGTAATCAAGTCGAGTCAGGTTGTAGCACTTGCTTACCTGAGTTCTTATCCTGAGATTTCATGGTTTGGTTTTACTTGGGAGTTTGAAGTGGTTATGATTGCTGAGTTGGGTGCTTAGTTGCCATTGTTTAGGAGTGATTTATTTCTGGGAGCAGGGAAGCTAGTGTTTACAAAAATTCAAGAACTAACATGTGTGAATTGTCTATATCATAACCTTTCAAAAAAGAAATTGTCCAGATTATACAACTGAAGTATATAAATTAATGTATTTAGAGATTTATTTTTATTTTTATTTTATAGAAACTTTGAATGTCTACTTAAAAAACAATAGAAGCTACAACAACAGGTGGTTGGGTTAAGATGGTCTTTATGGAATTATATACTACAGCGTTAGTTGGCAGCAGAAGCACAATGAAGATCAGAAGCGGGCCAGAAATTAAAGTGGGAACAGTAACAGAGGTAGAACTCCAAAAGGTTGCAGTGGCTAAGGGTGTTTGCCGGTAATGCTTTGTTTGCAGGGTCCTTAAAGAAGAGGTGCGTGTGAAGTGCAGTTGCAAGGGTCCATTAAGGGGAAGGTTTGAGGGAGGTCCTAGGTGTGGCAACTGGCAAGGGTCCTTGAGAAAGAGGGTTCAGTGAAGTTGTTGTTGGTAAGGTAACAAATCTAGGAGCTACTGCACTTATAGGTAGGTACTTGGTGTAATGAAGACAAGGGCTCACCTGCCATTTTTAGCTGGTTTGACAGATTGACTATTGTTATGAAGAAAATGGTTCGCTTACCATTTTGAGCTGCTTTGACTGACATACCTCATCCCACATAATGCAATATAGAGTTCTTGCACTTCCAATGCAAAGGCCCTGTTTTTTACAATGACAGGGCACTGTTTGACAAGGTTCAATAATTGCTGTGTTGTGGCTTTTATCGAAACGGCAAAATTTTGTTTTCCAGAGAGACACCTTGGGGTTTACACAATGGTGTCATGCAAAACCTCTGTAATTCCTAGATCAAACAGTTCGGTAAAAGGGACTTCTCTTTCAATTATTTTGTAGAGCAACCGACAAATGTGGGTCATTGTAGATCAGGGGAAAGATTGAATTGTCGGATGATTTTGGTTGTCCTTGACGTAGATGGCCATATTATTGTAATGTTTAGTTAAGAGTTTTTTCTTCGTTTGGACTTAAAATAGTAGTTAGACTTGTCGTTTCCTACAAGGTATAGACTTCTAAATAATTTGGATGTGGAGTTCAGTCTGCCTCGGGAGATGAATTTTTTGTCGTCCCAATTTCTACACCTTATAGGGATCGCAGATGGTCAAGCGCTTGCTGTAGACCAGTTGTTGGCCTATTTGAAGAATATTATTTATGCATACCATGTGTGGAATAGAACAAGGGAGGTGGATTGGATCTTCTTTCAATTTGTATTATATATTTATTTTACCCTTGTGTAGGCTTCTCGACGTTGTTGCGTTCCTTCCATCAATTCTACTTACTTTGGCTTAATAAATTTGCCTTTTTTCTGAAAATAAAAAATAAAATCATTGCCTTCTATCATACAGATTATTATTTAATTATTTATTTGTGTTGAAAGATACTAAATTTATTCGAGGCCAAAAAACCAAAAGGAAGAAACAAAAAGCAAAGTAAAAGAAAAATGATTAAAATAAAATAACAAAACCAAAACAGATAACACACAAACAACCTCTTAAGATTACCCAATCCATGATACAGTGATCAGCCCTACTAATAACCCTGATGGATGAGCTGCTTTCCCTTCTCGGAAAGCAGTGTCCATTTCTCTCCTCTCACCCCGTAAAGACTACAGGATGGCAAGCAGTGATAATCTCTCCATCTCATTCTCTTCTTGTCCTCCCACCCTTCCACATGCTAGGATTGAAGCAGCCCTTTAATATAGATAGGCATCACCCAGGAATTGTTAGAAGCCATGAGTGCACTATTTCAGATTTCTTTTGCAAACAGGTGGTGAATAAATAAATCATCCATCGATTCCACATCTTTGAGGTAAAGAAGAAGAATGTTTGGAAGCACCATTACCCTTTTGCGCAGGTGGTCAAGGTCACGATCCAATATTTGCCAGCAAGTCAAGCAAAAGTAGTCACTTATTGAGGAACACCAAAGATCCAAATCAGGCCAGTATGACAAATGAGCACCTGGACTGATGATTGGGAGAATAGATAGAGACTAAGATCTCACCAAAAAGACTCCCGAGTTAGCGATGACCATTGCTGATTAGTTATTGATGGTTTAGAAATCTTTTCCTTCTCTGTACACGTGTATCTTTGAATGTTTGTGTTTGTGTACTAAATGATTATGCGTGGTACACGCATGTGAGAGAGAAATGCTTAGGCTCTCCAAAGCTGATTGGCCCTTGCCCCCAACCACATGATGATCCAGATCCTCCAGGTCACACCAGATGGGCCGGAAGCGAAAAGATCCACTCATCAGAGATCTCGTCTGTATGAAGGTTGGTTAGAATAAAAAAAAATATGGTGAGATTGTCCTCCAGTAGTTTTTACCTTGAACAAAATGTCATCTGATCAGTGAGATTGTCATCCGTGGACCGTGCCCAATATATGGTGAGACCTGGATCACATCAGGGCAGATGTGGACTGAGCCTCCTGGGTGTGAACGTCATTAGCATTCTAAAACATGTGCACAAGCCTCTGGAATGGTTTGTGTGTGTGTGATATAATCCTTGGCAGTAGAATCTTGACCACACCCCACTCTTAGTCACCTCTGGGATGGTTTGTGTTTGTGTGAAAAAACAAAAACTTATCTTGATACTAAACTTTTGTGGCCATATGAATGTTTCAATGGTGGTCACTCAATCCCCACTGTTTCCTCTCGCCTGGCCCACTAGATGGACGGGGTGGATTGATCACAAACATCACGGGCCCTTGTAACTTCCCAGTGCAACAAGAACTTCCTGCAAAAGGCTTTCGCTGGAAATCCACGGTACCAAGACTTCAGGGTTGAAATGAAGTTACCTACACTCAAGTCTACCACTCGAGCTATGGATTGAGGTGTCGGAGAAATTTCTTGAGTTATCCTCCATCCATTTCTATGGGCAAGTGATACGGGAGTACGGAGCCAATGGCCCCACGCGTATCATGCCAATCCTCTTTAACACAATCACTTCCCAATTTGGGTGGTGGCGATTTGATCATCCTGATGTGCCTGATTAATTCGCCAACCTTTGAGCTCAACAAACGATTTTTTTTTTATTTTAACACAATCGGGTCCACGATGGTTTAGACCTCAAGCCTGAATGTGGACCAAATTGGAGTTCCGACGGGACTATCTTGTTAGCCTATTTCAAAACTCTGGTTCAGGCCATTGTGATGGTTCACCGCATTTCCTATGTGTGACGTCTCATTCACAAATCACAATACATGTATGTAAAAGTCGATCCATATCGTCCAGAATGCAGGGCCCAGAATAGTGGAACTATCATAACAATTTTGATTTTTCTAGTTGAATTTGGGATGTTGATCAGTTACCTTAAATCGTCCATTAGACAGCCACCAAATGGATGGTTGAGATATTGTGGTTAGTGATATTTGGTTTATCTCTACCTAACACAAAGGTTAGGGCAATTGGATGGTCTTGATTGACCTGTCTGTTGGCCATGTGCTCCGCAAGTGTACAGGACACCGGACACCTGAATGGTTTGGGTGAGGCGCGACTTGGGTGAGACCCCGGAACCAGCGATGTGGGTGGGACCCTGAACCTAGGGCCCACCTGGATGTATTCCTTGAAGATCCATGCCGTTAATCTGCTTTTCCAGATTATTTTGTACTATGGTACCAAAAATGAAGAAGATGAAAATATTGGGTGAGATTATTTTGTACTATGGTACCAAAAATGCAGAAGATGAAAATATTGGGTGGACTACAACATAAGAAACACTGGTTAAAGACCATTAAAAACCTTTTGTGAGCCACAAAAGTTTTCTATCAACCTGATATTTGTTTTTTCCTTTCATCCCTGTCTACGTGACCTTATCAACAGATTGGATGGTAAGTAAACATTACGGTGGACTCCAGGAAGTTTTTAATGGTCACAGTTGAATGATAACTGTTTCCTGGGGTGTGGTCCACCTAAAGTTTTCGTATATTTCATTTTTGGGACTGCCTACTAAAATAATATGAAGAAACAGATGGACGGCATGGATCTACAAGGAATACATCCAGGTGGGCCCTAGGTTCAGGGTCCCACCCACATCGCTGGTCCGGGGTCTCACCCAAGTCGCGCCCGATTTATAAACGGTCTCACACAAGAACGTGGATTGTGTACTACCCCCAACGTCCCCAGATTGGCACAGGCAGGGGCTCTGAGGGTCCACCGTAATGTATCGGTTTTATCCACACCGTCCATCCACTTTGCCAAATCATTTTAGGGTATAAGCCCTAAAACGAGTAGGATCCAAATCTCAAGTGGACCACACTATAGGAAGCAACGGTGATAGTGACACCCACCGTTGAAAGCTTCCTAGGGCCCACAGAGATGTTTATTTATCATCCAACCAGTTCACCGGCCCCTTGACAGCCCCTACTCTCTGTGATCTAGTTTCTGTGGACTGCACGAGCATCTAATCACATGCACCAGCAAGCCTGCACTTATCATAGAGCCTGCTTGGATACCACCCATCTTCATTTCAGCAGAATTCAACAGTCAAGAATCAACTCCCCCCCTCGCACGTGCAAATGCGTCCAGCTGAAATTGGGCCCATCATGTTTTGGGCCAAATGTTGAGGCCCCTTGGCGGGTCCCGAAAAAGGCCCACCTTTGATTTTAATGGGCTAATGGGGCTTGAAATAGGAGAAAATTATTATTAAATGGGTAAAAATATGCAGTTGTCCAAAAAGAAAGTCCAAGGAATGGACGGCTAGGATCTTTTACCTATTTTTTATTCGGCCTACTATATCAATGGTCTGATTAATGAGCCATATATGTAACTAGCCTGGACTGGGCCCATTATGATTCTATTCAAGTGTACATCTATTGGGGCCTGATCACTCCCCTACCATTATAGGGCTGTCAAGGAGCTGGGCCTATCTTGGGCTTGATTATCTTCTATGGGCCTATTCAATATTTGGATCAGGCCCGACCGTTGATCAGGTCGGTGTACATCATCAGGACATAAGCGTCTGGCCCAGTGTGTGTATCGCATTCCCGGGAACCTTCCTTACATGTGGGCCATTGTTCTCGACGGTTAAGATGATGGGACTCGGAGGGATTAGTACCAAAATAGTTCATGTGTTGGCTTATAGAGACTGTTGAATGGCTAGGATCATCGAACAGATGGCCAAACTATATTGAATGGCTAGGATCATCCAACAGATGGCCAAACTATATTGAATGGCTAGGATCATCCAGTTTGGGAGAAATTTTGCATCGTTCCCGTCCATCGCCGGACCCATCTTCGACAAAGGTTTGGATTGCCAAAACATATCGTATGGTTAGTTTCTACAAGTAGGCACATGGGGCAATCAGAACGGTCCGATTGGTGGCATGCAAGCAAACGGTTGAGAAAGAAACAATCGACGGTCCACAATCTAACTCATAGAACGGTCAAACATCAGGTTGCTAGGTTCTTCTGATCTGATATTTTTTTAGGGATCTTCACCCGTTCAACGGTCTAGATAACAGAAACATGGGTCCCACTTGTTAAAACCATCAACCCGAGGATATCCTCGGGTTGAGGATGGGTTAATTCCTCAGAATTATCCGTTCGTAGTTTCAGAGCTCTTCATTTATCTCCACTGAAACACTCTCTCTCTCTCTCTCTCTCTCTCTCTCTATTTCTCATTTCTTCTTGTTGGGTTTCTTTCTTTTATTCTGCGAGCACCTCTCTCTATGTTTATTCCTCTTTCTTCCATAGTTTTTTTCTTTAACCATTTCAATTGAAATCTCTTTCATTCTTTTTTTTCTTTTTTTCGGGCTTTTATTCTGAGCAGCATTTCTTCTATTTCACCATGGATAAGACCCATTTCCTGTTTCTTTTTTCTCATGTTGAATTCCTGTAATTCTACTCTAGAAATGAAGTAAAAATGCCCCATTTTCTATGTTTTTTCTCTGCTCTTGTTTGAATCTCTTCTTCTATTTCACCGTGGAATTCAACATCTTTCTCTGCAAATCCTACTTGATTTTGTTTCTATTCCATCATAGTTTTATGGGTATTTCTTCGATTTCTCGTTGAAGCACCATTTGAGCACTTTCGGACATTCCTTTCCGGCTTCTCTTTCGTCTTCTTTGTGTTTGTTTGATTGCCCAAATGGCCATTTCTTCTCCTTTAAAATTCGATCATTTCGTTTATGCTCGAAATCATCAAAACCCACCTTCATATATCTCTTACAAACCTTCCAACTTCATCTCCCTGGCATCGCTCCAACCCCATGAAGAGCTTTCTGCACCTTCAATCTCCAATTCTAATCCTCTCTCAACCCTTTCCGCCTCTCTTGTCCCCCAAATTCCACCGAATTTCACCCCAAAAGATCTCCTTGGCATCCTCCGTCGCCAAAAGCATGCAGAATCTGCGGTTGAAATCTTCAATTGGGCCTTAAATCAGCCGCATTTCAGGCCCACTTCATCCGTATATGAAGAAATACTTCAACAGCTCGGTAAGGTGGGAAATTTCGACCAAATGAATCATCTTTTAAGAGAGATGAAGCTCTCTGGCTGTGAAATAAAAGCAGGTACTTTCCTTATCTTCATTGAAAGCTATTCAAGATTCGGATTGTTCGATGAAGCAGTGAATGTTCTGACACTGATGGAAGAATTTGCATTCAAACCAGACACGTTTACGCATAACTTTCTGTTGAATCTTCTTGTGGATGAAAACAAGCTAAAACTGGTTGAGTCTGTGTATTCCGATATGAATAATAGAGGAATTAGACCTGATGTTTCTACATTCAATATCTTGATCAAGGCATTGTGTAAGGCCCACCAAATCCAGTCTGCCATTTCGATGATGGAGGAGATGTCAAGCTATGGTTTTTCACCTGATGAGAAAACTTTCACGACCATTATGCAGGGTTTTATTGAGGTAGGAAATATGGAAGGAGCAATGAAAATCAAAGAAAGAATGATCGAATCCGGGTGCTCGCCAAGCAATATAACAGCTAATGTTTTGATTCATGGGTTTTGTAAAGAAGGCAGAGTAGAGGAAGCATTGAATCTTGTGCAAGAAATGTTGACCATTGGATTCCATCCCGATCAATTCACTTTCAACATATTGATTAATGGTTTGTGCAAAGCAGGCCATGCAAAACATGCAGTTGAAATCTTGGAAGCGATGCTGCAAGAGGGTTTCGATCCAGATATATTTACCTACAATACATTGATTTCTGGACTGTGTAAATCGGGGGAGATCGAAGAGGCCATGGAGGTTCTTGATCAGATGGTATCGAGGGGTTGTTTTCCAAACATGGTCACTTACAATACTCTCATCAGTGCAATGTGCAATGAGAACCGGATCGAAGAAGCTACAGGAACTCGCTCGTGGTATGTCAGTTAAAGGCCTTTTGCCGGACGTCTGTACATTCAATTCTCTGATAAGTGGCCTCTTCAAGGCCGGAGATCATAAGATCGCGATGGAACTGTTTGAAGAGATGAAGAGCAACGGAGTTTTGCCAGATGAGTTTACATACAATATGCTGATCGAAAATCTATGTTCTCAAGGAAGGATTGGACGGGCCTTGGGGTTACTGAAGGAAATGGAATCGAGCGGCTGCCCGCGTAGCGTTGTGACGTATAATACCCTGATTGACGGTCTGTGCAAGAACAGGAGAGTCGAAGAAGCAGAAGAGATCTTTGGTGAAATGGAATTGCAAGGTATTTCGAGGAATTTGGTGACATATAATACTCTTATAGATGGTCTTTGTAAGAGTAAACGAGCAGATGAAGCTGCTGAGCTTATGGACCAGATGATCATGGAGGATTTGAAACCTGACAAGTTCACATACAATTCCCTGCTTTCATACTATTGCCGAGCAGGAAACATAAAGAAGGCGGCTGATGTAATCCAATCCATGACGTCGAATGGATTGTGAACCAGATACAGTCACGTATGGGACTCTTATCGGCGGTCTGTGCAGGGCAGGTAGAGTTGAGCTTGCAAATAAGCTCCTAAGAACCATACAATCCAAAGGGATGGTTCCAACTCCACAAGCTTATAACCCTGTAATTCAGGCATTGTATAAACAGCAAAGGACAAAGGAAGCCATGAGGCTCTTCCGAGAGATGATAGAGAAAGGCAACCCACCGGATGCTATCACGTACAAGATTGTTTTCCGAGGCTTATGTTCTGGGGGAGGACCGATTGGAGAAGCGGTGGATTTCCTGGTTGAGATGACTGAAAAAGGATTCTTGCCAGAATTTTCAACATTCTCTATGCTTGCAGAGGGTTTGTGTGCCCTGGCCATGGATGACACGTTGATCAGGCTTGTTGAGTTGGTCATGAAGAAGGGGAACTTCTCGGCCAGCGAGATGTCCATGGTGATGGGCTTTCTTAAGATCCGTAAATTTCAAGATGGATTGGCCACGTTTGGCCGTCTCCTTAATAGCCGAAAGCCCAAAAAGGTGTATGACTGAAAATGTGGGTTGCTTAAAGAGCATTGCAGAAAAAGAATTTACCTCTCAGATGGGCCATGCTCCTTGCTCCTTGAATATTATGGCTTTGAGAATAGAAGGATATGTAAGATAAATCAGCTAGAAGGTGATCAAGATTTCATGGCATTGAAGAGAAGCAATACAGAGGGTAACTTGTTTCAATCTGTGACATATGTTCAACTGCATTGTGTCTAGAAAAGGTTATTTTCTGAAGGGTTATTGGCTCACTGAGTTTGTGGTATTTGCACTTTTGATGGAGAGCCATACAAACATTCATGATGTTGAATTTTCATGGTGGCATGATTTCTTACATGAAGATGTACAATTGCTGCCACCAGTTGCATTAGAGAGGTTGGAATGTTCCAAAGTACAAGTTATAAATTTCTGATTACTTTCAATGACATGAAATTCTAATCTTTTTCATCATTTTCATTGATATTTAGTTTAGGGTGTATTTGGATGCAGTGTCCAATCGAATTCCAATAATTTAGTTCAATAAAGAGGAAAGGGCCAAACTGTAGTTTACCTTCTTGAGTACTTATTAAGGGCCCTTTCAACAGACTCTCAAAAGGGTAATTTGACACCTAAACGCCATTTTGAGTCAAACCCCTTTTCCGTGTTGTGTGTTTGGATGCACTTTTACAAACCCTGTTTGCTCCCCCACTCGAAACAGGCACTAAAAGTCCCACTTGCTGAAAAGCAATCCAATTGGTATCCAGAACATCAACCTTTGGAGGAACCCTTGTTCTTAAAACCACCATTTTGACGGTGTGTCCAAACTGGGCCCTAAGGGACTTGACTCCAAATTGCGATCACAGTCCTTCAAGTTGGACTTGAGAGGAACAGGAACTGCAACTACCAAAAAAGTAAGGAACAGAACTCCAGTTTAGAGCTACTTCCACATTGTGAATGCTAGGATGCCAATGCATCATTACAATCTGGTCATTTTCTCTTTTCTGAACTGAATTTTCACAATTCATTTCAATTTTGCATCCAACTGTGAACTCTGATTTGTTGTGTCATTAGAATTCTTAATAGAAAGTTTCACACTACAAGCATCTTTTGGGGTTAGACTTGTATGTTATTTTTGACAACTTAAAAATTGGAGTCTCTTCAACTGTACACATGGCATAGGTTGTACTGCAATCCAGACTGTCCATGATCTCTGACCCAATTTTGGATGGTGTATAACCTAAAAATTTGCACTTTTTTTCCTTTGAAGTCCAGATCTCTGACCCAACTCACCATTTTACTTTTAACCATCCATTCAATTGCCATTAATTTGATGGTTAGGATGCTTGATCTGCATGATTTTTAGGGATATGCTCTATCAATAATGGGACCCACAATTTTGATGATCTGGATAGCTATATATTAGTGCCACGTGGAAGAGGATAAGTTGCTGCCATTTTTAATTGTGCTGAATAACATAGCAGTCTGCCTCGCCTATTCAAATCTACAAATGTCTAAGAGAGATGGTATATCATATATGGCACGCAATTTGAGGAGGTTCCATGAAGTGTGTCTGGTGGGAAACCATGTTGATGGGCCCCAACTGGAGAGTAATTGGATGCCCCTAACCATTAGATTATTATGAGTTTTGCTCATTCATTGTTGAGTGTTGTACATTTTTGTATCAACTTAAGTCAACCATCGATTTTGCAGGTCTGTGATAGAATGGGTAGCATAGTGTAGTCATCTTGAGTTTTGGGCTATATCTCATCCACCTGATGACCCACCCACCTTGGAGGCAGGGTGTCTGACAAAAGTTAGGAAGAAGTTGAACTGATGCCTGACTTGAGCATCCAACATGGGGAGAATCAAGCTCAATCAGAGGCTTAGAGTTGACCTCTGATTGCTGGTGCTCCCATTGTTTTTCCCACAATTATAGTGGCTGCTGACACAAGTACCATAGGTATCTGGTTTTCTAATTGATTTGGTGTGCACTTCACAAAACTCCATGGAGCACACAAAACATGGCTGCATAACTGATTTTACAGGAGTCATTTTTCTTGACCATGTACGAGTATGTCGTGAAAGATTTACAAGCATATGAAGGTTCAAGTTTTGCATTTGTGATTACTGATTCCTAAAAATACTCAAATAAATTGTTTAAAACCAGTCATTTGTAACAACGGCATATCTGGCCTTTGAATAGAAATCATTTGATCCTTAACCTTTATACTTCCAATCTGCAACTTACAGTCAGCAACAGAAATCGCAAACCCTGGTAATCTGTCTTGAAAATAATGCATATGTTAAATTGATATAATTAATTTCCTATTTGGCATATCTAATTCTTTCTTGAGCTGCTAGTTTTCTTCTTGTATTTTCTGGCTTCAACAATCTCCAATGTCTGTCTTTTTTCTTTTCTTTTTTTCATGGAACTCTCTAAAAACTGATTGATTTGGTGACTGGAGATTCTAAAGAATCGTGATTATGGATCAACTTCCATCACTGCTATGCACATCTAGCATGCCTCATGGAAACCACCAAGAGAGGAATTATACGAACCAAGGACCAAGGATATGCACATTATGCTAGGGTTTTCTTTTCAGTACAGGTTAGACCCATAGTTCAAGGATCCAGGCTGTTGGTCTTATGTGAACCAATATGGATGGTCATGACCCAAAAATCTCCCAGATTGTCAGGTAATCGCCACCAATCCTGGGCCTTTCCTCAGTTGAATCTTTGGGTGTTCCTCAACTGTATATATGCAGTAACAACAAAAAAAATGTCTATCTTCAGTCAAAAAATTGAAATGTTAGGAGGAGATTTCTGAGGTTTGGTGCTCATGTTGGAGCCCAGCAAATCAATGGTCTTGATCACTAAACCATGGAACATGGTTAGCAAAACACCATAAGGCAAAAATAAAAATAAAAATAAAAAGAAGAAGAAAAGGAAAGAAAGATTAAAATGCAAAACATCAATTAAAGTGGACAGATTTTTATATGCATGAGTTATAATGCATGTATAGGTGTGTTGGAATTTATTTGAGAATAGTAATAATGTACATAGGTACTCTAATGGTTGGCTAATAGCGTTCTTTACCTCTCTCACATCATTCATTGTAAAGTAATCCTTAAATAAACGATCTGCCTCCACTAGAAATTTTCACCTTCTTCCTAATTCCATCAATGGATGGCAGCCACCAATCTCTGTTATTTAAATCACCCTAAAAAAAATTTAAGAAAACATCTTCTTTTCAAAAAAAAAATTCAGGTTTGTCCAAATGTGTTTTCTTACAACATATGGAGTTTAAAACGAAGTTTTGCTAACTATGCCATGGAAACTACACCCCAACCAAACAATAGAAGTGCTATTAGATTCTGAAGTCTTCCATTTCCTGAGGATTCCATAGAGGTTTACCATGTCCACGTTTTGGATTCTCCCTATCCAAAGAGACCCTGAGGTACCAATACTTAGCTATCGAAAGAGACCCTGAGATACCAATACTTAGCAGAAACCTACAATCATCTTTAGCATTAGTGCTCGAGTTATAGAATCCCAATCCTTAGCAAATTTGTAGTTTGTTTGTTGAGGCTCCCAATTCCATGCATGTGGACCCATGGTTCAGTCATCCAATGGATGGGAAATGCCCCAAAAATCTCCCCAACAGTGGAAGAACTGAACCCTTTGATTTTTTGACTCTTTTTGTTTCCTGTTGAATGGGCAACACTGGTGTACCTTTCTCTTAACTCTTTATTTGCAAGCTGGAGACTTCTTCATTAACCAAGGATAGAGCCCTAGGAATTTTTGACAAAATAGGATTCGTAAAGCCAACCACAAACAGCTGTGAGAAGGATATTATGATGATGATGTTTATCTGCCGGCTACAAATCAAAATTTTGGGAACGACTAATTGAGGACATTTGTGGCAGGCTCCATCCATAGTGGTGCCCATTGGATTAACAATCTAGATCACCGAACCATGGGTCCTGCATGTATGGACTGAGAGACCCCGGCACCTGTAACTCCTCTCTTTGCCTTAAGAATTATCTGTCCTTTGATTCTGTAATAACATTTCTTTGCAAGACCAATCATCATTCTCATATTTCCTGCTCATTTCCCTTGTTGTAATGTGAAGGAAGCAATTATACAAGTTTTTTTTCTTCAAAAATATAGTTTAAATTGAATTTTCTAACTATGGTCCTAAAACCTATGTTCAGCCCATTTATGAGAGAAATTCATTACATCAATTTCATATTGTAGATTTGAGGGTTTCAAAAGAAACGAAGTGTTTGTGAGGGTGTGGTGTGCTCTCTTCCCACAAGTTTTTATAATCTACCAAGAGTCGCCTCTTTTCAATAGTCATTTATTTTGGTTCATGTCCCTTAACTTTGTCCAGGACCCTTGATTTCGTATGATCTTATTAATTATAGTGATTTTTCACTGAAAGAGGAGTGCCTGTTGATTCTCTATATAAACCCTACATGGGTATCCTCCAAAATATAGAATTTATGGCCCCTAACAGAGTGGAATGGTGGAAAAGGATTCATGTGGCCCACCCCAATTAGATGGGATAAGACTTGGATGATGGCGGGGATCCTCCAAAATATAGAATTTCGCATTTCTTCTTTCTATTGTCTGCATCTCTACTTTTTCTACTTTTCTTGATTAAGCAACCAATGTCCATCGGTGTCCAATGGTTCAATCTGGCAGTGGGCCAGAGTTGGAAATCACACAAGAGGTGGGCCAATTGATCCTGAGGACTATCTGTTGTGAACCATGGCACCATTGTGGAGCAGAACTAGTACTAAAGATAGCGACTTGGTTGTGGTTGGTCCATGCTCAGCATCACGGCGGCTTATCAACTGCCACACAAAGGTGATTATCTACCTTCCCAGGTTCGTCGGTTAGGAAATTCTGTCTCCTTTCTATTCCTTACCATACATGTTATCAACACTTTCGAATGCATTACCGCCCACATTCAACCATTCATTTAGTTACTAGTAGACATTCTTAAGGAAACCTTCCTATACAATGTAAAGCACCATTTACCAGTTTGTTTAGATGACTTCATAGAATTTAAATCTTGCTCATGTAGAGTACCAAGCTCAAAAAGCAATGGTTGTTGCTTGAGTTGACTTGTTACGTGGTGGTTCTATGATAGATTTCTACAGAGTTGTAGCTGAATTTATTTCATGTCTTCAGATGAGATAAACTGAAGTGAGTTTTCATTCAGTTGTTTGGGCAGTTAGAAGGCTGGTCACAGGGTGCAATCCATAGTCATCCCATTTGTTTGAACCATCGTTCAAAAACCCAAAGACCTGACCTCGATTTAATATTCATCTGGGTTGGGTTGGCCCAAAGACCTGCCTCCCAACCCAAAGACCCGCCTCAACTCTACTCAAGTCAATATTTAATAATTAAATTAGGAGTTGTTTATGTTACTTAATAGATGTTTGAGATAGCATGAGTATAGAAAAATGGCATAATCTATCACAGGTGTAGTGCACAGTAAGATGGTACGGCTTGCATCTTGATTTCAATTTGTTTTAGGTCCATTTAACACTTTTAGGAGTCCAATTTACAGGTCTAGGCCTTCAAACACTGGCAATTAATACGTACACCCTGGACAATGCTCAGCTCCATCTGAGCTTGTTTAAGATCATTTTCTCCATTAACGATATTTGATTTTCACCACACGACATCTCCGATATGCTGACCAAGTCGTTGATCTATAGAACTCCATAACCCAGATTCCAATTTTACTCTATCATTGACTTGACTATATACAATGTTGGATCAAACATGTGCATTGCCCCTGCAATCTGAACATGAAGGGCCATTTTTTTATCCAAACCATTCATTTGGTAGGGCCCACCTCTTTTCTTAACCGTCTGTATGGCCTCCAAAAGTTGATAAGAGAGCCATTTAAGAATGACTTCTATCAGTTGATTTCGAAATGCTTTGAAGGAGAATTTTATTTATTCATCTATTGGTAAAGTCTTATGTTCTTTTTATCTTTTCAGAATCCTTTCCATTCTGTTGGTGGGGATTTATTTATCCAAAGTCACTACGAAAGGGTCGGTCAATAGCACAGCTCTTTCTTTTCGCCTTTCGAAGGAAAGGCCTATGCATTCCTATCTATATATGTTATTCAGGAAAGGATGGCTCTAGTTTCATCTTATATGGGCCCTGATGGAGAGGCCTTTGCATTCCTATCTATATATGCTACTCAGGAAAGGATGACTCCAGTTTCATCTTATATGGGGCCCCAATTAATGTCCATTTCCATTGGTTTGATACGATTGTTCTGATGGGGTACTCATCTCTCTCTCTGAGAGAGAGCCACCGAAGAGAGCTTGAAAACCGGAGCGGATTAGGCGTGCCCCCAGCCTCACCCTAGATGGTGCAGCCCTTACCATGGGGTTCACCTTGATGTATGCCTTTTAGGGCATGAGCCCAAAAATGACGAAGATCCAATTCTCAAGTGGACCATATCATAGGAAACCCGGGTGATTGACCATTAATGGTCCACAAAAGTTTTGAATCAAGCTGATTTTTTTTTTTTTTTCAGGTTTTATGTGACCTTATCAACAAGTTGGATAGCGAATAAACATTACAGCAAGCCCTAGGAAGTTTTGAATGTTAGGGCATTCAATCACCACTATTTCCTATAGTATGGTCCACCTGAGATTTGGATGTTCTTCATTCATGCCCTAAAATCATTGGAAAAAGGATAGACGGCGTGGATACAGAATACATACATCGAGGTGGGCCCCACAGTAATAGCAGCACCATCTTGGGTGAGGCTGGGACCATGCCTATTCCGCTCCCTCGAAAACCAATCAAGGATAATACCGTCTAATTGTCGATCTGTCTCGTCACCAACCATCATCATCATCATCATCATCATCATCATCAAAACTTTGTCCCAATGAATTTGGGTTAACTACATGAATCATGTTCCATCGTTCTACTCTATTAAGGACTACAACCTCAATTAAACCATAGGCTCCAAATCCTTTTGGTTCTTTGCCTTGCAATTTCAAAGCCTTCAACTTATACCAACTCAAGCCTTCTAACTGGCGCAGTTCTTGATTTCCATCGTAGCACATGAATAAATCATAAGTTTATTATCCCTTATCTTATTATTTATTGGTGTTACTTCTGACTTCCTTCGAATGCATTTATCTTTAATTTTAAATTCTATCATTTTGCTTATCTTACTACTTATCCATCTTAATATCCCTCATTTTAAAAATAAATAATAAAAATAAATCCAAAAGACCCTAAAAATTATTAATGCTTAGGTTGCCGGATTTCTAACTCCAAATCCAAGCTGTGGACACAAATTGCCTCTGCCAGTGCCAATGGGAAGTTTTTGTAGGTGGAAGTTATCCCACTGCTATGTCCATGAGAAATCCACCCCGTCCATCAGTTTCACAAGCTCACAGTAGGACATAAGTCCAAAAATGAGGCATATCCAAAACTTAGGTGGGCCACACGACAGGAAGCAGCAAGAATGGAAACACCCACCATGGAAATCTTTCGAGACTCCACCATGATGTTTATGCGCCATACAAAACTATTAATATAAGGTTATTCCCAATGGGATGAGCTGAAAACACAAATCCTGATCTAAAACTTCCGTGGCCCCCATGGAATTTCCAATCGTGGACGTTTAATCCCCACTTTTCCGTGTGGGGTGGCTCAGTTGAGTTTTGGATCTGACTCATTTTTGGGTTACTGTGCTATTGTGAGTTTGTGGATCTGATGGACGGAATGGATTTCTCATGGACATCGAGATAGGTCCCACGGTTGAACTGAAAGTGCAACGACCTTTTTTTTTCACATGGGATGCGGTCTGCCTGGTGAGTGGTGACTCCAACACCCATCGGGTAGCTAACGGTGTCATGGCTCTGTGGGGCCCACTAAGATGTATGTATTTTATCCATGCCGCTCATCTATATTTACAGCTTATTTTAGGGAATGAGCCCAAAATTGAAGGGTATCCAATGCTCAAGTGGACCACACCACAGGAAATAGTGGGGATTGAACACCTACCCATGAAAACTTCTGGAGGCCAACGCAAGTTTTGTATCAAGCTGATATTTGTGTTTGATTCTGGATCCTCTGTTGAAACCGAGCAGAGAACCTCTGCTGCTGCTCTGATTGGTCCAGCTAATCCTGACCGTGTCAGAGCAGCTCAGCTCTAACGGCGACGATTTCCTGCGAAAGCCTTGCCGCATGAAGTTCCTGCACTGGGAACCAAGGTGGGGCCCATAGTGATTTTTTTTTTTGATAAATCCACCCCGTCCATCCGTTTTGGGAGCTCATTTTAGGACATGAGAACAAAAATGAACTGGATCCGAGACTCAAGTGGGCCGAAAATGTGAGGATTGAACGTCCACAGTTGAAATATTTGTGGAGCCACAGGAGTTTGGAATCAGGATAATATTTGTGTTTCCAGTTCATCCCAGTAGTAGTGATGTTATGAATGGTATGGATGTCATATAAACATCACTGTGGACCCCAGGGAGGTTTCAACGGTAGTAATTTGCCTACCCACCTTTTCCTTTAGTGAGACTCACTTTAGTCTTGGATCTGGTTCATTTTTGTTCTCTTGGACTAAAATGAGCTCCCAAAATGGATGGACGGAGTGGATTTATCAAAAAAATTACTTTGGGCCCACCTTTGTTTCAGGAAATCCGCCCCAGCTCTAACACAGTCAAGCTAGGCTGTACGAATCAGAAAAGTGACGAGCAGGATTTCTCTGCTCGGTTTCAACAGAGGATCTAGACTCTTGTGTTTTCCCTTGAACGAGGGGTCTGTTTAATAAGTTCGATGACAAATAAACATCACTGTGGGCCTGAGGAAGGTTTCAATGGTGGACGTCATTATCCCTGCTCTTTCCTGTGGTGTGGTCCACCTGAGCTTTGGATATGCTTCAATTTTGGCTCTATGCTCTAAAATGAGCTAGCAAAACGGAATGGACGGCATGGATAAAACACATACATCGGGGTGAGCTCCACAGAGTCCTGACACCACGTAGCTAGGATGTTGGGGTCGCCCCTTAAATCGGACGCTGATGAAGTGGTGTTGCCCACAACACCCCCAGCTGTGGTGGGGTGATGTGTTGGGCGCTGTGGGCCCACCGTGATGTATATGCTTTATATCCACACGATCTATCCATTTTTCCAGCTTATTTTAGGCTCGGATGCAAAACAAGGAACTAAATCCAAACCTCAAGTAGACTGTAGACCACACGGCAGCAAACAGTGGAGATGATGACAACCACCGTTGAAACCTTCCTAGGGCCCACCGTAATGTTTACTTTCCATCCAACCTGTTGATAAGGTGACAAAGAGCTGGATGAAGGGAAAACCCAACTATCAGCTTCATCCAAAACTTTTGTGGCCACCACGAAGTTTTTAATGGTGGCTGTTCAATCTCTAGTATTTCTTATGGTGTGGTCCGCTTGAGCTTCAGATCTGCTACTTCATTTTTTGTTCATATCCTAAAATGAGCTGGCAAAAGGGATGGACGGAATGGATATAAAACGCATACATCAAGGTGGGCCCCACAAAACCATCAACTACCGATATCTGTTTTTTTCTATACTTATTGCGTCATGGGAAATGACAAGATCATCTTCACCGTTGAAAATCCTAATTTTACAAAGAGAATTGTTGTAAGACCATTTAAGGAGCTAAAGAACGGTACAAATAGATTCCGTACAACCTTAGGTCGGCAAGTAGGTGGCCCACTGCACAACATCATTTGGAAAAATCACAACCCTCCCTCTTTGTGTAGCATTGCTCTTATTTTTCATTATGTATATCTATACATGAATGACTCATACCATTGATGCCGTGGGCCCCACGTCATGGGTTGTGGACCCAAAAAATGCCATATATGAGACACATCACTCCAACATTTGAAGGAACGGATTCCTAACCGTGGGACCCACCTTGATGTATGCTCCTTGTATCCACGCCATCCATCCATTTTGAAAAATCATTTTAGGGCATGATCCCCAAAAAGAAGTAGATCCAAATCTCAGGTGGACCATAATACAGGAAATGGTGGTAATGGACCATTAAAAACTTCTCATGAGCCACAAAAGTTTTGGATCAAGCTGATATTTGTGTGGTCTCTTTATCCAGGTCTTTGTGACCTTATCAACAGATTGGATGGAAAATAATCATTCTGGTGCCCCCCTGGAAGTTTTTAATGGTGGGGATTCAATCACAAATGTTTCCACTGGTATAGTCCACCTAAGATTTGGATCTGCTTCATCTTAGGGATTATGCACTGAAATGAGCGGACAAAATAGATGGATGGTATGGATGTAATGCACATACATCGTAGTGGCCCCAACAGTCAGGGAACCACCGACCTCGGTGGATCCGAACCAGCAAAAGTAATACATGGCTTTCTTCTTAATTTGCCTTAAAATGAAGTAGCATTTATTTTCCACTGTTAGTAATAAGATGACACTGAAACGATCAGATCTCCCAGTGCAAAAGTACGATTACACTTAAACTTTTTTATATGATCCTCGATCAAAGGACTACCCTAGGACCGGTTCAAATGCCAAATGAATTGCTGAAAAACCTATAAATTGAGGAACAACATCACTCTAATACTGTATGTTTGATTTGAGCTTTAAAAATGCAGCGAAGATAAAGGGTTTTTCAAAAATTCTAATTAGTTAATTTTAGTCCTAAAAGCTCATGATAATGATCTCAATTTTTTACAATCATAAACCTAAATGACTAAAATGCAATTAAAAACATCGTAATACTTTTTTCACAAAAATATTACCAATGTCAATCTTTTAATGGAAGAAGTCTCTCCCTAATTTAATGTAGATAAAGAAGTTGAGAAAAGTTTCCATCTATGCCTTTTATAAGGGCTAAGAAAGATGTGTACCATTTAATGGGTAGACCATACACACCGCACATGTAAAGGAGAAGAGTTTTAACACAAGGTCATGGGTTTGAGTACCGATTGTAGTATAAAAAAAAAAAAAGCTATTATGGTGTGAGTGCATGTAAAAAAAAAAAAAAAAAGATGAAAAAAAAGAGCTAAGGAAGATGGGAGATGCGGGAACAACACATACTCTCTCTTTTCTCTCTCCAATCAACACCCGAGGGACGTCCAAGGCTTCTCTCTATCCTCTTTACTCCTCTTTGCAATAGGAACTCAATATAAGAAGGGATAGGGTTTCGAGGGTACACACTGTAATAGTGCTCCATAATCCTATGGACTTCAGTGTACTCTACTGTAAAGAAAGTCCGTTAAACTATCTTATCTCAAATATTATGATTTCTAATATGTTAACAAGTGGGAATCAAAGTAATCTAATACACTATCTATAAAGTCATATTTCATTTTTAACTAAAATCAAAACTAGCTTAATGCTCTTAAAGAACTAATAATAGAGGCTTACACACCCGAAAAACTCCAACTCAGCACTTGAAATGGATAATTAAATAGGGCGAGCCCAATGGCTTAGTAGGATAATGTCCCTTCAATTCTTAGAAATTCCAGATTAGCAGATAAATAATATAGATACTAATAAATTTAAAATAAACACATACCTCATGCATGTAGTGCTCAACATCAAAACGTAAAAATCGTGTATTGTGCTTATAAGGAATCCATGGTAGAACACTATGTTCATTTTTTATCCCAGAGTAGTACGACCTGTGCAATCTTTTCATGTGCTATGAATGCATCAATTCAACCCATATAATTTTACTTTAATTCCATCACAGCTTAAACATAATTACAACTTATGATCATATCAAAACTTTAACATAAAATAAATATAAACATCTAAAAATTTAAAACAATGTCAAGTTAAATGGTATAACCAAAACTAAATTACAACATAAAACAATTTAACTTCATATCATACTAAATTAAATTCATAATAATGATATAAACAAAAAAATTACAAACAATGGGAGGATCACCTACTTGAATATGTGTGAGATTGTTTAAACTACTCTTGAAAATTATGTGCACTCAATTCAGATTTGATTGCACTTAGACTTGGTCCTTCTCAGTCAAACTTGATGCGACTAGGTGCAACTCAGTTAGATTTTTGACACGAATCAGTAGTCTTTGAAAGAAAACATGCACCTTGGTTATACATATTTTATACTAGGGTTTCCAGTCTCCTGAGCCAAAATTCAACTGTTCGACCCTTTTACTCATTGAGTCGACTCAGTGAGCCACGTGACTTAAGTTATAGATAATGTTTTACTTTAAATCAAGATAATCAGAAATAAGTTACTTGATGAATGGCATGCACAAACCTCAACTTAGCTTTAGTTTTTAGGAATCCAGTGAGTCGACTTGCCATGTCGACTCAACTGGTGAATCTCTCTCTCTCTCTCTCTCTGATCTCTCTCTCATTTCTTGTCTTCCTCATTTCTTCTTCTTTTCCCATTTGCTTTCCTCTAAATATCCAACAATTGGATGCTGAGACATTATGGGTCTCTTACCCTTTTCATAATTTCTCTCTTTCTCAAAACGTTCTCTTTTTTTATTTCTTTTCTTATTGTGGCGAGGCTTCTCTTGTTGTTGAGAGAAAGTTTTATAACTTTTCTTAGGTTTTAGAATCATTGTTAAATGAAGAGTTTGCACCAAACTCTTTTATTTCTTTTGATTTCTTCTTTTATTGCAGCGAGGCTTCTCTCGTTATTGAGAGAAAGTTTTATAACTTTTCTTAAGTTCCAGAATTGTTGTTAAATAAGGAGTTTGCACAAAGCTCTTTTGTTTGAAAAGTTGCAACGAAGGGTTCTCTACGTAACTTACTAGGTTTGTGTAGGTATTGACGGCTCGGATCCATTCCTAATGGATGTTTGATGATCTCACATGGATCATGTGCCCACACAATGGCTGGAGTAGATTTATATTAACAAATAATCATGTTCCCATGGTAGGTTCCTTAGTGAGGAAAATGAGCACTATAATGGCAGAATCACATCCGTCAAATTTTTCTTTGCTCTGATTGTTTTGGACAGTCCAAATGGGCCACATGATTATGTGGATGAGCTTTTTGGAAGCTTGATGGACATTTGGCTGGTAGGTTCAAGGTTCGAAGCTTGCGGTTGTCACACATTTGTGAAGTTGAAAATGCAGAGAAGAAGATAAGAAACATAACTTTCTAATTAGTTAGTGCTGGTGTGATGGGCATAATCAGATGATGCGAGAAATTTAAAGTTTGAACGGCCTGGATCAATGCTTGATGCAACTTTGTTATTGCGAGAAAACAGGGAGGAATCCTGTTTCAAACGGGATCTTCGGTCACTGGTGAGGCTTGGTAGGGTCCACTATGATATTTGAGAGAAATCAAATTCGTCGATTGATCATTTAGATCATGGTGTGGCATGTGTCAAAATAGGAGGCATGTCTGAAAGGTAGGTCACACAACAAAGAATAGTGGGGAAGAGACGACAACTGTTAAAGGCCTTCTTGGTTGATGATGAGTGGTTTGGATCACGATGGTGGGTCACGGAGGGATGGATGGTGAAGAAAGCAGAGAGTTAGAAAGGGAGAGGGGGTTAGATTCCTCCATTAGCGTCTTCAACGCAACATGCCAATGCATATTCTATAATTTCTTTTTTTTTAATACAAAAATGTCAATAAGCCTCACTCAAGATGTTTGTAAGAAATATATTTTGTTCATTCGTTTCGTCAAATCATGATGAGACATGTGCTAAAAAAATGAGGTAAATTCAAAGCTTAAGTGTACCCTAAAATAGTAAACAGTGGAGAAGGAAAAGCCTTTCATTGAAACCTCCTTAAGGTCTAATGTGATGAATGATTTGAATCAGCTGGGGCCCACTAAGATGGTGGGATGGGGCAGATGAGAACTTTGGGCGAAGAAATGGACAACTTGGATGAAAGGGTTGGATTTGGACAAGTGGATGGACGGTTTAGATAGATGAGGGGTGGCTGGGTAACTTAGAATGAATGGTCCAGATTCGACAATGGGTTAAGGTGTTGATGACTAATGTTCTGAAAGATCAAAATGTTAAATGGTCTATATTGAGATATTGGATGAAAGTTAGGATTGATAATCACAATATATCTAATGGATGGTTAGGACTGACAAAGAAAAATTCTAATTGGTTAATCTTGATTAAAAGATATTGGTTTGAAATGAATAATTGAATGACTTTTAAAATCACAAATTGAGTGCATACGGGATTCACGGGGTGTTAAGACATAGATGAATATTTCATCTTTTAGATTAACAATTGGATCGTGATTTTATTGAGTAGGGGTAAGGATGAGAGGTTCATAATCAATAATGATTGGGTATAAATAGCTCGGATTAGATTTTTGTTGATTTTATGATTACGCAGTGATCCAAATTATAATCGAATGGTTGGATAGCTTAATTGGTTCATGAAGAGTAATCCCAATAGTTTAAATTGATAATAGATCATGTGTAAAGTGACACATAGATATGTAGATGAGCGTATATATGTACTTGAGAGTAGGGTTATTAGATAGTAATTTTGACGGTTAGATAAGCTTATAAAAGGGTGATAGGTAAGATGAACGGGTTAGAATTAGGGATGGATATGTACATGAAGTTAGTTTATCATGATCGAGAGGTTCAGAAGTGAAGTCAACAATCAAATAATTTTTTTTCTAGTAACGAGTAATTATTTCAACGGTTGATTTGACGAACAATTAAGTGTATAAAGATATATGACGATTGAACGATCATTAAAGGATGTGTGTAAAGTGTGTGTATGTGTGTGTGCATCTACATACATTAACTATTAACATAGCGTCTTCTTAAGTGGTTACGCACCCACTCGAAGTTCAGTGAAAGCGTTCGGCTTGCCACCGAAGGGCTGCTGTGTAAGTCGTAGTGGATCAATGCCATTTTAGGGGTACGGTATGCGTCAATGTTTTTCAGTATTTAGTTAGGATGCTTCCGTAGTCTCGATACCATGATGCATCTTCTTCCTAATTGATTACGCACCCACTCGTACTTCAGTAAAAGCATTCAAGATGCGACCGCATGTGCTGCAGTACAAGTCAGAGGGAACCGTTACTATTTTGGAGGTTCGGTGTGTATCCGTGTTCGTCGGTGTGTGTCAAACTGATTCTTGAGTCTCGGTACCCTAACGTAGCATCTTATTGAGTGGTTATGCACCCACTCGAAGTTTGGTGAAAGCGTTCAGCGTGCCACCGAATGGCTATTATGTAAGTCGGAGTAGATCGATGCTATTTTAGGGGTACGGTATGTGTAAATGTTTTTCGGTATGTGCTTAGAGTGCTTCCGTAGTCTCGGTACCATGATGCATCTTCTTCCTAGTTGTTTACTCGCTCACTCGTACTTCGGTAATAACAGAAGCGGATTAGTTGGTGTACGTGGATCACACCAGAAAACGCAAACCTGACAATGATTCTCATCGTTAAAACATACCCATGGCCCACCATGATGATTATTTGTCGTCTAACTGTTCATAAGGTCACACGGACCTGGATGAAGGGTAAAAACAAATATCGGACTGAACTAAAACTTCTAGGACCCCAAGAAGGTTTCAATGGTATATGTTCAATCTCACACTGCTTTCTACAATGTGGTCCACTGAAAATTTGGATCTTTCTTATTTTTTGGATTAGGCCTTACAAAAAATCTCAAAAAATGGACGGACGGATTGGATATAACACATGGCTCATGGTGGTACCCACAAAACGTCATGACGTTCACCTTGGTGTACGGTACCACTGCATTCAACGTCACTTCTCTCTCTCTCTCTCTCTCTCTCTCTCTCTCAACTCTCTCTCACGACGTCAGTACACCTTAGTGTACAGTACCACTCTCTTTCCTTTTACATATATAATGTGGTGTGCTTTATGCACCTACACCCCACTCGTCCATAATACTTGAACTCATACAGAAATATGTCACTAAACTATCGTGGACATCAATAACCCAACCAACATCCACTTCCCGGCGACTCCTACCGTATGTGCATAAAAATAGTTGAGTGGGATCGTCAAATACGTAAAGGAGAACAATGGGCATCCAAATTTAGGAAATACAGCCTTCCAATACCCAAACAACATTTATTGAATATGAGACGTGGTACGTTAGAAGAAATGAATATTGCATTGGCAAGACTGAAAATGGAGATTAGTAGGATGGTAAGCCATGTAGCGAATGTGTGGGTTGAAGGAGAGATGATTGATCTGACGTATGCATCTGAATCAGAAATGTCAAATGAGAGTCAGGGGAGTTCCTTGAATTTTGAATGATAGTTGATTGTGGTTATTCAACTCAATGGTATATTCTTATGATTATACATACTTGAATGCAATCTATATAATCTTTTCATGTGGCTAAGAGTAATCATTTCATACTAGGTAGCCACCTTAATACTCGTAGCATCAATACGCAGTACGATACTTGGATTTCCTGTTAAAGGCTTTTGGATAGGATGTTAGGTAGGGCAGCCATGATGTTGGTGTGAAAAATTCACCCCGTCCATCCGTATTGCAAGCTTATTTTAAGGTATGAGACCAAAATTAAGAATAATGTAAACTTAGGTGATCCAGACAATATGAGAAAGTGGGGATTCAATGACCACTTCGAAACATTTGTATGACCGCAAAAGTTTTTTGTTTGCTTAAGTTTTTTGTGTCTTCACTTCATCTCAGTGGCAATGACCTTATAAACAGTTTGGAAAACATATAAATATTAACATGGACCGCTTTAAATTTTTATTAAGTGATTTTTTTGTGTTTTAACTGCCTTTCTTTTTCCATATTTTCCTTTCGTATGGCCTACTTTAGTTTTGGATGCACTTCGTTTTTTTTTTTTTTGTGTGTCCTAAAATGATCTCAAAATGAATGAATGGGGTGGATTTCTCATGAGCATCACATTGGGCCCCACTTAACATCCCAGCGTAGGCACTAGGTTAGATGGTACGCCGAATTGACAGTAGTGGGTGGGACCCCTAGCTAGGAGGCCCACTAGGAAGTATGTCCATGTCATCCATCCGTAATGAAAGCTAGCTTTAGGGCTTAGGTCATGATCTAAAAAATTAATTAGATCCAAATGAAAAATGGATTATAGTAAAAGAAACAATGGTGATTAACCTTACAGGCATTTCCACAGGTTGGGTGGAATTAATGAAGTTTCTAATGGTGAGGATCAACTCCAATGGTTTGTGGGTCCACCTTCATATTTGTGAGAAATCTACAATGTCCATCGATTTTTTTCAGATTATTTAAGACATGGGACAAAAAATTACACCGAACTAATGCTTTGAGTGAGCCGCACGACTGGAACAATGGGTAGGGAAATGACTACCGTTAAACCTCCCTAAGATCCTTGTGATGTTTACATGGAATCCATACCATTCATAAGGTCACTATTACTAAGATGAGCGAAAAACAAAAATATATTAGCCTGATCCAACTATTTTTTGCCCTACCAATGTTTCAATAGTGGACGTTCAATCTCACTATTACCAGTTGTGTGGCCCGTTTAAGTTTTGGATCTACCTCATTCATCTATTTTTCAATAATGGATGTTTGATCTCACTATTTCTTGTTGTGTAACCCATTTAAATTTTGGATCGACCTTATTTTTCTTCCAATGTCCTATATTGATCTGGAAAAACCCATGGACGGAGAGGATTTCGAACAAGCATCACGGTAGGTTCCACATAGCTTCCTCTGGCAGGAAACGGATTGCATACTGAGTAACTCAGTACTTTAAGTGTACTGGGTAAACTCCACGGGGTCCACCATCATTTATGTATTTCATCCACTCCATTCATCCATTTTAAAATAAAATTTTATGGGTTTATACAAAAAATGAATGGAAGGCTATAAAAAGCTGAAGTGGACCACACCACAGGAGAATTGAACCTGTATTGTTGAAAAATTCTTGGGGCTGCATAAATTTTGGATCAAGCTGATATTTTTTTTTTTCCTTCATCAATGGTTGTTTGATCTTGTAAACAGGTTGGATGACAAATAAACATCACTGTGGGCCCTAAGAAAGTTTTTAACCGTGGAAATCATTATACCCACTATTTCTTATGGTATGGTCTACCTGAGTTTTGGATATGCTTCAATTTTGGTTTCAACCCCTTACATGATTTGAAAAAGTGGATGGACGGTGTATATAAACTACATACATTTACAGTGGGCCCAACAGTGGCCCACCTTGTATATGCTTTTTAAAAGAAAACCTTCAGCCCGGAATAGTTTTGGATATGCTTCAATTTTGGTTTCAACCCCTCAAATGATCTGGAAAAGTGGATGGACGGTGTAGATGAACAACATACATTTACAGTGGCCCCAACAGTGGCCCACCGTCTATATGCTTTCTAAAAGAAAACCTTCAGCCCGGAATATTTCCCGGCAAAAAAGATTCAGTTGGGCGGGAAACAGATGCGTGTATGAAAGGCTGGTATACGTGTTGGCAACAAACTTTTCGAAATGACAAAAATGCCCCTTAAAAGGTAGAAGGGTGGTCAAGATGTTCTTCCCCGTTGAGTGGCCCACCCGAGTTTTGAATTGAAATGAATATTGGTCACAAAGGAAAGCATCATTAGATGTATGTGATGGACGGAGTGGATTGCATACAAGCAACAGTATGGGCCTCATAAATTGCATTGTATGTTTACGTTAACCTACAAGTGCTTGTAGTAGATTCGGCCTCTTCTATGTGATCCTCGTTCAAAGGACTGCCATAGGACCAGTTCAAACGCCAAATGAATTGCTAAAAAACCTATAAATCGAGGAACAAGATCGCTCTGATACTATTGTTTGATTTGAGCTTTGAAAATGCAGCGAAGATGAAAGGTTTTCCAAAAATTTTAATTAGTTAATTTTAATCCTAGAAGCCTATGAAAATGACCTCAATTTTTTACAATCATAAACCTAAATGACTAAAATGCGATTAAAAACAGAGTAATGATTTTTTTCACGAAAATATTACTAATGCAAATCTTTTAGTGGAAGAAGTCTCTCCCTGATCTAATGTAGATAAAGAAGTTGAGAAAAGTCATCGTCTATGTCTTTTATAGGGGCTAAGAAAGATGCATACCATTTAATGGTTGGACCACACACACCGCACATGTAAAGGAGAAGAGTTTTAACACAAGGTCATGGGTTTGAGTACCCATTGTAGTATAAAAAAAAGCTATTGTGGCGTGAGTGCATGTAAAAAAAGGAAAAAGAAAAAAAAGAGCTAAGGAAGATGGGAGATGCGGGAACAACGCATACTCTCTCTTCTCTCTCTCCAATCAACACCCGAGGGACGTCCAAGGCTTCTCTCTATCCTCTTTACTCCTCTTTGCAATAGGAACTCAATATAAGAAGGGGTAGGGTTTCGAGGGTACGCACTGTAATAGTGCTCCATAATCCTATGGACTTCGGTGTACTCTACTGTAAAGAAAGTCTGTTAAACTATCTTATCTCATATGTCCAATTTACTCATGGTCATCAAGGTCAATGGCTGAGATCAATCTTATATATCCACATGGTCTAAGGATTGAGGTGCATACTGATTTTTTAGGGCACAACTCCAACACATGGGGCCCACCTTTGATTGATCATCTCTCTTATATCATTTAGATTGGACGAGCCTAATCATCAAATTAGTAGTTTGGGGAATGGATGGTTCATCAGATCAAAGTGATTTAAGAGGGATAAATAATAAAATACGAGTCCCATGTGATGGACAGTCTATCACACCCCAAAATCCAAGTACCTGAGTGGGTTGTTCAAAACCCAAATCCTAGGCCCGTGAACTATACATTTATTCAGATTTTTAATTCAACATACACCATCATCCAACTCCAAATATAAGCAAGAATAAAATAATTACAAATTCTACTAAATTAAATTTCAATCCCAAAACGTTCATTAATCAAGTATCATGATTTCTAATATGTTAACAATTGGGAATCAAAGTAATCTAATACACTATCTATAAAGTCATATTACATTAATAACTAAAATCAAAACTAGCCTAATGCTATTAAAGAACTAATAATAGAGGCTTACACACCCGAAAGACTCCAACTCAGCACCTGAAATAGATAATTAAATAGGACGAGCCCAATGGCTCAGTGGGATAATGTCCCTTTAATTCTTAGAAATTCCAGATTGGTGAATAAATAATATAGATAATAAGAAATTTAAAATAAACACATACATCATGCATGTAGTGCTCAACATCAAAACGTAAAAATCGTGTATTATGGCTTATAGGGAATTCATAGTAGAACACTATGTTCATTTTTTATCCCAAAGCAGTACGACCCGTGCAATCTTTTCATATGCTATGAATGCATCAATTCAAGTTATATAATTTTACTTTAATTCCATCACAGCTTAAACATAATTACAATTTATGATCATATTAAAACTTTAACCTAAAATAAATATGAACATTTAAAAATTTAAAACAATATTAAATTTAAATGGTATAACTAAAACTAAATTGGAACATAAAACAATTTAACTTCATATCATACTAAATTAAATTCATAATAATAATATAAACAAATGTAAATTACAAACATCGGGAGAATCACCTACCTAAATAGGTGTGAGATGGTTTAAACTACTGTTAGAAATTGTGTACACTCAATTCAAATTTGATTGCACTTAGACTCGGTTATTCTCAGTTAAAGTTGATGCGACTCAGTGCAACTCAGTTAGTTTTTTGACACGAATCAGTAATCTCTGAGAGAAAACACGCCCTCTGGTTATACATATTTTATACTAGGTTTTCAATCTCCTAAATCAAAATTCAACTGTTCGACCCTTTAACTCACTGAGTTGACTTAGTGAGTCACGTGACTTAAGTTATAGATAACGATTTACTTTAAATCAAGATAATTAGAAATAACTTACTTGATGAATGACATGCACAAAACTTGACTTAGCTTTAGTTTTCAGGAATCCAGTGAGTCGACTTGCCAAGTCGACTCAACTGGTGAATCTCTCTCTCTCTCTGATCTCTCTCTTATTTCTTGTCTTCCTCTTTTCTTCTTCTTTTCTCCTTTGCTTTCCTTTAAATATCCAACAACCGGATGCTGAGACATTGTGGGTCTCTTACCCTTTTCACAATTTCTCTCTTTCTCAAAACATTCTCTTTTTTTATTTTTTTTTCTTATTGTGGTGAGGCTTCTCTTGTTGTTGAGAGAGTTTTATAACTTTTTTTAGATTCCAGAATCGTTATTAAATGAAGAGTTTGCACCAAGCTCTTTTATCTCTTTTAATTTCTTTTCTTATTGCAGCGAGGCTTCTCTCGTTGTTGAGATAAACTTTTATAACTTTTCTTAGGTTCCAGGATCATTGTTAAATGAGGAGTTTGCACCAAGTTCTTTTGTCTGAAAAGTTACAACAATATGTTCTCTACGTAACTTACTAGGTTTGTGTAGGTATTAATGGCTCAGATCCATTCCTAATGGATGTTTGATGATCTCACATGGATCATGTGGCCCATACAATGACTGGAGTGGATCTATATTGGCAAATAACCACGTTCCTATAGTAGGTTCCTTAGTGAGGATAACGAGCATTGTAATGGCAGAATCACATCCGTTAAAATTTTCTTTATTCTGATTGTTTTGGATAGTCCAAATGGGCCACATGATTATGTGGATGAGCTTTTTGGAAGCTTGATGAAAGTTTGGCGGATGGGTTCAAGGTTCGAAGCTTACGACTATCACACGTTTGCGAAGTTGAAAATGCGGAGAAGAAGGTAAGAAACATTAGTTAGTGCTATCAGAATAGTGCTGGTGTGATGGGCGTGGTCAGATGATGTGAGAAATTTAAAGTTCGAACGGCCTAGATCAATGCTTGGTGCAACTTTGTTATTGCGAGAAAACAAAGAGGAATCCTGTTTCAAACGGGATCTTTGGTCACTGTTAAGGCTTGGTAGGGTTCACTATGATATTTAAGAGAAATCTAATTCGTCCATTGATCATTTAGATCATGGTGTGGCATGTGTCAAAATAAGAGGCATGTCCGAAAGGTAGGTCACACGACAGAAAAAAGTGGGGAAGGGACGACAGTTGTTAAAGGCCCTCTTGGTTGATGATGGGTGGTTTGGATCATGATGTTGGCTCATGGAGGGATGGATGGTTTAGATAGATGAGGGGTGACTGGGTAACTTAGAATGAACGGTCCAGATTCGACAATGGGTTGAGGTGTTGATGACTGGTGTTCTGAAAGATCAAATTGTTAAATAGTCTGTATTGAGATATTGGATGGAAGTTAGGATTGATAATCACAATATATCTAATGGATGGTTCAGACTGACAAAGAACAATTCTAATTGGTTAATCTTGATTAAAAGATATTGAGTTTGAAAGGAATGACTAAATGACTTTTAAAATCATAAATTGAGTGCATACGGGATTCACGGGGTGTGAAGACATAGATGAATATTTCATCTTTTAGATTAACAATCGGATCGTGATTTTATTGAGTATGGGTAAATATGGGAGGTTCATAATCATTAATGATCGAGTATAAATAGCTTGGATTAGATTTTTGTTGATTTTATGATTATGCAGTGATCCAAATCATAATCGAATGGTTAGATAGCTTAATTGGTTCATGAAGAGTGATCCCAATAATTTGAATTGATAATAGATCGTGTGTAAATTGATACATAGATGTGAGATGAGCGTATATATGTACTTAAGAGTGAGGTTATTAGATAGTAATTTTGACGGTTAAATAAGCTTATACAAAGGGTGGTAGGAAAGATGAACATGTTAGAATTAGGGATGGATATGTACATGAAGTTAGTTTATCATGATCGAGAGATTCAGAAGTGAAGTCAACAATTAGATAACTTTTTCTAATAACGAGTAGTTATTTCAATGGTTGATTTGATGAATAATTAAGTGTATAAAGATATATGCGGGTTGGACGATCATTAAAGGATATGTGTAAATTGTGTGTATGTGTGTGTGCATCTACATACATTTTTTCTAATTGGAACAAAAAATAGTAGAATTTACATGTGATGGGCACTCACATACCTATTCGTGCAAGGAAATTTTCAAGTTATTACACGGTCCACATTTGATTGGACCTCTACAGTATACTTAATATGAACCGTTCATTTCCCAAGCCACTAAAACCATTGGTCGTAGTCACTAATTTTAATGGTCAAGCTCTTCTATCAAGGTGATTTGATAGGAAAACAAGTATTCACATATCCAATTTACATATCTGAATGGCGTGCAAACAAGCATCCCTTAGGTGTGGACTGCATGACTGTTTGGCAGCGTCATGTACCAAAATAAGGGACATATCATGTGAGTAACATTAGGCAAGGTATGGTAGATGGAATGTTAAGATCAACTTGCATGTTGTATGATTTATCATCCAATGATTAGAAAAATTAAAGAGAAGACTATGTGGGTGCTAGTTCATTAGGGAAAAGGGTTAGCATCCAATGATTAGAAAAATTAAAGAGAAGACTATGTGGGTGCTAGTTCATTAGGGAAAAGGGTTAGCTACCTGAATTGGTTTGAGCGGTTGTTTTTAATCGTTCATCAGAACTATTATATATATATGGTTATCACATGGACGAGCTAAAAAAATGTTAGGCAAACAGACAACCATAGCCAAAACTCATGGGTTACATTAAGAAACGTCGATTGTCGAAACCTTCCTATAGCCAACCATAATGTTTATTTGCGATCCAAATCATTTATAGGGTTGTTACACTCAGATAAACAGTAGGCACGAATATCATCGTAATATAAAACTTTCGTGGCCCTCATAAAGTTTATAATGACAGGCATTCAATCTAGGCTGTTTCATGTGGTATGCCTCACTGTTTTGGATCTAATTGATTTTTGGATTTGTGTCCTATTGTAGTCTTGAGAAACTGATGGATGGAGTAGATTTGCCATGGTCATCTTTGTGGGCCCCACAACTTATGAACACATGAACTTCCTATGGCGGGGGGCATGGGCATTTCACATTGAGTGCGGTTTGGTGATCCCCGGATCCACCGACCTCGATACATCCCTAACTATGGGGCCCATTGTGATACATGTGCCTTACATCCACACCATCCATCCATTTTTACAGCTCATTTTAGGGGCATGATCCCTAAAAATGAAGCATATCCAAATCTTAGGTGGACCATCCTCGCCATTAAAAACTTCATGGGGGCTACCAGGATGTTTATTTGCCATCCAACCTGTTGATGAGATTCACCTGAGATTTGGATCTGCTTCATTTTTTGGGATTTGTGGATGCTGGATCTTAAGTGGATTTCGCTCATGTGTGCCTTTTTAGAGGCGTGTGTGATCTGTTGATGGCGTGGGGAGTATTATGCTTGACTGGAGTTACCACTAGCAAGTTATTCTGCATCCACAGTCGGTTAAACCCTGTAGAAACATTAAGAATGAGAATCCAAATGTTCTTTGTCCTGAAATGACTTATTGATTTCCGACTGAAGATTTGAGGTAAGGGACCACGATTATAGATAGGGAAGGTGTTAGGCATCCACTATGCTTGCACAATCGTGCGGTCTCTACTTCATAGGATTATACAAGCTATTAGAGATTTGGATTAGTTATCGCACATGGGTGATGCGAACTTGTGTGTAATGCTGTGTCAATGCACCCACACTAACAAGCGGTAGCTTAGATTAGATAAATCTATCTCGACTCACCTACTTGCTGAAGCAGTAGAATAATCGGTCAACATGAGTTTTTGATGGGCATGATCCGATAACTTGGCGAGCCATAGAGCATACACTTAAGTTGACTGGGTGAAGATGCTATTTATGGATTTCTAACGATGCAATGGAGTGCTAATGCACCATCACCGCCAAGTGGTAGCTCGAATTAGATAAATCTACCCTAACTCACCTACTTGTCGAAGTGGTAAAATAATCAGTCAACCTTAGCTTTTGATTGACAGGATCTGATAACTCAACAAGCCACAAAGTATACACTCGAGTTGATTGGGCACAGATGCTATGTATAAGATGTAATGTTGATGAATGTTATAAGTAAGGGGGTTGAGAAGGGAGTGGATATTGCTTAATGCTGATGTGGTTTGGATGAAGCTAATTGAGACATAGGTGAAAAGGTGAACGATTTTGTCACAAGGGTCGAATTCGAGTGGCTTGAGTCAAAATCTTGAATACTCAAGTGGCTAAGAGATGTGTTGGACTCCTCTCTTTTTACTCTTTCTTCTCCTTGGCACAAGGGGGGGAGGAGATAAGAATCTTAAGGGAATTCTAAAGGCTTGGAAGCGAAGAGGAGACAACCATTTAAATAGCCATTGAGACCGAATTTTTTGTAATTGTTGAGAACTTTAGAGTTGAAAAGGGGTTAAAGGGCTAAGATTTGAGGCACGATATCGACGGTTGAATTGATTAATAGGATTATAATTTTGGCCAAAAGGGAGGATAGTGGAGTCATTTCTTATTTTCAAATGCTTATAGCTAGATTCAGAGCAATCCCAAATGATTTACACCCTCTCATGTGAAGGCATAAAAGCTGTCACATGGCAGGCGGTGCCCAAGGTGTTGTCCACCACATAGGGTGCTCCCTACCTTTGCAAGGAGGGCTTTCAGAATGATGTACAATTTCTTAGTCCTCCTATATTTTCTTTGCAGTGGTTCTAATTGTTGATGAGCTAGAGTTTGGGTTCATTTTGGACTTGGTTTTAGGCTAAAATGGGGGCTAGTTTGATTGGGTTAATTCGCTAAGTTTAAGTCAATTGCATTAATGGGTTGACTAGCTTTAGGTCAACTAGTTAAATTGATTTAGTTTGATTGGGTGAGTTGACCGTTCGATCAACTTCTTGGCCTTGGATATGGTGTCCACGTGATCATGCCCTAAAATGAGTTCTCAAAACAGATGGATGGGCATGCATAAAAGGTACATGCATCAAGGTGGGCCCACGGTCAGGGATCCCGCCCACCTCGGTGGATCCGGGAGCAGTTTAGGTGGATCCCCCGATCCACTGAGGTTGGTGGATCCCTAACTGTGGGGCTTGTTAGTGCACTTTTCTGTGGCATACTAGTGCACCTTGATTGTCAATCACTTAGGTCAGTGAGTCTAGTGTCGGTTGAGCTTAATGAAGACGAATACAGAAGACTCTAGTGGCCCTGCTGCATCAAGGAAGAAGAAACAGGTAAAAGTGATGCCTTGGTGTGCCTTAACCTTGACCAAAACCATATCACTTAACCTCTTGATAACCTTGACCGTATTAGGAAAACCTTTAGTCATCATAGATTGGCCTTAGATGTCCCAAAAGATCACCAAAAGATTGGCCTTTGAGGTTGCATGTGTTGTGAAATCCATGGCCAAACCTATCAACACTGTGCATAGCCTGACCGACCGGTCACGACCGGTCGGCTTATAACACCCCGTACTTTTCTGTACTCGGGTGTTACCACGAGAATTCAAAGTATATGTGTATGTGTAATGCCCTTCCGTGACTCTTTCGTCAATTTGTGCGTGACTCCTGGTGCCTCGGACTGGCAGTGTGTAGTTCGCACCCAAATGACTAAAGTCCTGAGATCCAGAAACCTCTGTCATATTGACCGCATCGTCGCTGCGATCGCAATGGCGAAAACGATGCGTCAATCTGAGACCCGTGCGTGAAAATATGCCCGTTTGATCGAAATTTTAGAAACTATGTCGTTTGCACGTGGTCCATCTACGTGGGCCCACCCATGTGGGACCCACTCCACGGTCTCCTAGGCAATCATCTCCCTCTCCTTGACATAATTGTAATCATTACTATAAAAAAATAATATATATAATATATAATAATGAGGAAAAGAAAGAAAGAAATAAAATAAATAACATAAAATAAATAACATAAAAAAAAAGAGGTAATGATGACCATCATCTCACCCCATGCCTCCCCACTCCTCTCACGTCAACCCCCTTGCTTCATTAATTAGAGAGAGAGAGAGAGAGAGGTTATAAAGAGAGGGAAGGGAGAGAAACGATCCACACACTCTCTCACCTCCATCCTTCACTTCATCCATTCTTCTACTCCATCCATGCCTACCCCATTTATGTGAGAATGCTTGTATGAGATATCTAAGTGGGCCATTTTTGATCTGGGCCCTTGATCAAGGAGATCAAGGTGAGTACACCCTCTTCACTCCACCTTTTGTATTTTTTTATGTTGATGATTGTGATGGTGATGATGAAGTGGGCCACCTCGATGTGGGCATCACCTTTGTACATGCATGAAATCCTAACCCTACAAAGGGGTTACACGTTTGGATGGAGGAATAATATAAAATCAGCTTGATCCAAACCATCTGTGTGTCCCACTGATCATGGGCCCCACCATGATGTGTATATTTCATCCACGCCGCCCGTCCACTTTGCCATATCATTTTAGGACATGGGCCTAAGAATGAGGCATATCCAGATCTCAGGTGGACCACACCATAGAAAACAGTGGAGATAACGATGTCTACTATTGAAACTTCCGTGGCCCACCGTGATGTTTGTAAACATTTTTACCTATCCAATATTGGACTTTATGGGGTCCTCGTGATCTGGGGAACCTGATAAATGGCGTGGATCTTTCCCAAGTGGGCCCCACTTGATAAATATATAAAAAAAAGAAGAAAAAACGACCAGACGCTGGACGTTCGCAGCGTCGGGGACGCTGGAACTGTCCAGCGTCCAACGTCACCTGGAACGTGGGAGTGGGGTCCCCACTCGTGGGACCCACCTTGATGATTATGCTGGATCCACACCGTCTATCTGCTTTCCCAAATCATTTTAGGGCCAGGGGCCCCAGTATGAGCCAGATCCGAATCTTAAGTGGATCGCACGACATGAAAACAGTGAAAATAAGGATGTGCACAGCTGAAACTTCTTTGGCCCACCTTGAGGTTTCTAGACTGAATAAAATACCCAATATAGGGCTCTTCGGGTCCCCCATGAGCTGGGAAATCTGATGAACGGAGTGGATCACCCTTATGTGGGCCCCACTCGATGAAAATCAGAGGAAAACAAGAAAACAAAAGAAGAAATTTTTTTTTTTATGATAGGGCTCCCAACGTCAGAGACGTTAGGAGCACTGTCAGGTTGAGTAGCTATCTCGCTACTGACGTGCCGTCACCAACTCCCATGGGGCCCACCGTGTTGTACGTGTTATATCCACACCGTCCATCCATTTGGGGAGATCATTTTAGGGTATGATCTGAAGAATGAGACAGATCCAAATCTCAAGAGGGCCCCACTTGTGAGAAAACAGTGAGGACAGTGACCCTACCGTGGAAACCTTCCTACGGCCCACCATGATGTTTATTTGAGATCCAACCTGTTCATGAGTTCACACGTGTGCACAGGAAGGGAAAACAAAAATATCAGCTTGATCGAAAGCTTCTGTGGGCCCCACTATAGTGATGTTTATTTGTCATCCAACAGAAGGGGGGGGGCGCTGGCTAGGTTGGCTGGGCTGCCCAACAGGTGGCCCACTAATGGGACCCACCTAGAATGTATGTGCTTTATCTATTCCGTCCATATGTTGTTCCAGTTCATTTTAGTGGCTCAGCCAAAAATTTAAGCATATCCAAATGTCAAGTGGGTCCATGCCGAAAGAAACAATAAAGACCGTTGAATTTTAGTGTTTTGGGCTGTGTTTGGCTGTCCTTGGTGGGCCCCACGTGGGAGCAATGTAGAAACCACCATTTGGACCTTGAATACTGTATGTGTGGCTACAACAATGACATTTTACCTGGGCCAAAGCGGACCCCACATGATCAGAAATTAAGTTCCAAAATGGGGTCGGGCAAAGTTGTGCAGGAATTCCAAGTGCTCATGTTTGGCCCCGCACCAAAAAATATTTATACATATCCAGCAAGCCCTACCTTATGGGTTTTAGAGACCATACATTGGTCTGTGAAGTAGTCATTTTATTTCTCTAAAAGATGGCCCATTGTGATCACAAATTGGACCCAAACTTAGCCCAAAACTATCTATGCATGTAAAGTATGTTTAATTAGAAATCTACGTGGGGTCACATCCATGGAATCCACCACCTTCCTAAAGTATTAAATAAGTCATTTAAACCCTAAAACTTGAATTTAGAGCCACCACCATAGGGTTGATCTTAACCGTATAAATTATGGATATGACAATCTAACCGCATAAATGGTCTAAAACATGGTAGGGTCGAATTCTAGCGAGCGTGTACATGCTTCAAGCAACATTGAAAGATGCTTCAATTCTTAAGGTGATGATTCCTCCCCTTGAGCTTTTCGCCTTCATGTTAATTAAGTAATAGTTTTATTTATATATGACTGAAAATTTTACTCTGTCTCATGATTACCTCTGCTGTTTGATTTTACCATAAATCATATGTTTAACCTTGCTATACGTGAATTTCTTTATAACTGTCAATTATTTACGAATTTTGGAATTGTCATTCTCATTCCTTATGTTTGGAATATGAAATTGGAATGTGAATTTGAATGGTTGCGATCACCTATATTTGATAGGACCTTAAACTGGTGGCCTTTGGAAGCGATTTATTGGAAAGATTCCTAATGGTGTCCTTAGATGAAATTGTTGGACTAAATGTTAAATGAGATAAGATCTTGAGTATGCCCCTAGCTGAACTAGTATGGAAATATTTTTGAGGATGTCCTTATATGGACTTGTTGGGCTGAATGTCCTATTGAGATGAGTTGTTGGGATTCCCGATGGACTTGATGGACCAATGGTCCTGTGAGATAAATGATTGATTCTGTCCCTAGTTGGACTCGTGTGGAAATATTTTGGAGAATTATTGTGATGAAAGGCCACTAGTTGTAAGGGAATGTCATAATTGGTTTGGATTGTAAATTGGAATAATAATGGTTGGTTTAATCATGCATATCATGGCACAGACGTGACGTGTGGTGACGAGCCATATTACCGTCGGGTGGTCTGGTTGCTGAGAGCACGTACCCTCGAGGTATTTTCGCTGGCTCTAGACCACCATGGAGTGCGTCATTCACTGAGAGCACGTACCTTTGATATTTTCGCTGGTGATGACCACTCGTGATATTGTGGGGCTAATGTGTGTCCTTAGTGACTTCCAGACCACTGGGTGAGGCCGATGTGTGTTCTTAGTGACTTCCGGATCACCAATTGATGAATTTGCATTGTGAGGCTGATGTGCGTCCTTAGTGACTTCCAAACCACATTTTCCAGCTGGATGTGCATCCCCAGGCTGAGGGACATGTGCATGCATTCATACATTTAAGAAAGACTGCATCATAGATGTTTTGTACATTTTTTTATTCTTCTTGATTAATGTGTTGGTGTGTAATCTCGAGGGGACCTCACACTGAGCTGGCCACTTATACTGTTAAATTTCAACCGTACAGTTGGTGCAGGTGATTTAAATAATGTACAGGTTATACTGGAATGGAGCAGGATGCTCAGGTTTTGCTGGTGTCATGGATCAAAGAGCCGTGTTTAATGGTTGCTGTTTTAAATTTTGTATATAATTGTAATTATTTATTAGTGTATTCTGAATAAAATTCGAGATATTCGGTTTGTATAAGCCTTACGGGCACCACTCTGCGATATTTGTTGTATCTTTCCTATACGCATGGTTTGTTTTCTTCGCAGTGAATACCCTTCTTGGAATGACAGTTGAAAATGGACTGAAATGTGGGTTTTCTTCATAGGCTAATGCCCGGGTCTTCAAAACACGGGTCTAGAACTCGAGTTGTGAAAATTCGAGGCGTTACACAGCTGGACTAGACAGACCGGTCAAGACCGGTCGGACTGACCCCAGTCCAGCCAACATTGCTGTTCGTGTGCAGGCCATTGGGCCGATCGGTCTTGACCGGACAGGCAGACCCCCCCTCGAGATAGTGAACACTCTGTCTTGTTTTGGCCTATGGCTGACCGGTCGGGGACCCCTGGCCGACCGATCGGGACAGGTCGACAACTAGCCGTTTTTGCACATTTTCTTTAAATATGGAGCTCGATTTTTGGGCATTATGAGAGGGTTTTGAGAGCCTATTACCCATACCTTTTGTACATCATATAGGGCCTCAAAGAGGAGGAGATTCAAGTCATATCTCTTGTGTTTAATCACAAGTGAGGGCATTCAAATGCAAACATAGAGATGACTTGATTCTTCTCTCAATTCTAGAGGTGAGACACTATACCACATACTTATATCTCTTGTTCAAGACCTCTAGAAAACCCTCTAGGTAAATCTCCTAGTTAGAATAAGCTACATATCCCATGTAGGAGATTCAACCATCCTCCTATCACCTTGGGCATCTCAAAGGTATCACAAGCAAGGTGATTGATCGAGTGTAGCTGAGGCATTGGCGACGCAACGGCAACACGATCGAGGGAGCAATGGAAAATGATTGAAGTATGGGAGAGCGGAGATCAAGCAACTCGAACCGACGCTGAACAAGAGGCTCATCCGACAAGTAAGGTTGTCTTTGTTGAGAGTCCATCGACTCAATTTCCTGTGGAAGTTGAGTGTAGAGTTTGTTTGTCAAACTTGAACTAGGGACGTTGGCCGTTCCTTGGCTTGTTTGTCGACCTAAAGACTAGGGATTGTTTGGCACTCCTTGGCTCATTTGTCGGGACTAAACAAAGTTTTCAAGGGGGAGCCTCCGACACGGGAGTGGACGTGCGTCGGGTTGAGAGTTAGCTTATGTCTAAAACTCCGTTTGGGTTGAGAGTTAGCCCTTTGTCCAAAACTCCGGTTATGTTTGAGAGGTGAACCGGTAAAACCTCCATATAAAGGTTGAGAGGTGAACCTCATTTAAAACCTCCGATAATGAATGTCGATGTGCTCAAATAAGTTGAGTACTTGAATTGGGAGTGGAGTAGACCAAAGTCGAACCACTATACATGCTTGTGTTTGTGATTGATTAAGCACATTATTATTTTACTATTGAATGTTTAATTGTTAATTATGTATGCTTGATAAGAATATATGCTAGACACTAGATAGGCACATCCACACACAAGATGTACTTTCATGTAACGTCCCGAGATTTTCAACTTTCGTGTATAACACAACAGTCGAATTCCCAAGTAACTTATGGAATAACTAATTTGTCAAATAATAAAATATAGCATTCAAGCACAATGGCGGAAATAATTATCATCTTATTCTATCAAACTTACTACGTCATCATCAATGTTTAAATAAGGGAACCAACCAATATCCATACTGATTAATTAAAATACAAAATCATGTCTTATATTGAAGACTTATTACAATTCCATAAATGTATCAACTACTCAAAATAAATATTTAATAAATTTCTCTAACATCGTCGTCCGCCATGTGATTATATGAACCATGGAACTCTTCTCCTTAAAAATCGGGTTCAATACCTGGATCTTCACCTGCATCACCTAAATTGTGTTTGGGATAGCGTTAAACGCTATCATAGTGGGGAATATTCCCTACAAGACTATCAAGAATAACAATGTACAAAACTCAGAGTAAAGCAACACAATAATATCTTTATTCGAACAAAACAATCAAGTAAAAATCTTTGTTAATGCGATGCATGGAATGCATGCTCTGGCTAAGGTACCCTGGCTAGAAATTATAATACATGAAGTGGGAGACTCCCTGTTACGACTTCACGCTAGCCACTAGTCACCAGAGGCTCCTGGGACGCACAAGCCCATAGTTTTGCCCGACCACGTGAGAAACGGGACGCTCATAGCCCAAATCTACACGTGACAGTGTACGGGAGAAGTAGGACGCTCTAGCCTATTCTCAATTCCGTACACCCACATGGAGCCAAGTGAATGCATGACTTTAGTTTCACCTTTATTTAAGTGTTTTCGCATACAACCAATTTAAATAAAACTCAATGGTCACTATGGGGAGTCGCAAGCAACCCAGCATAGGCCGACAGCACAGGATTAGTGTCCATAGCACCAACCCCGGCTCATGAGAATTTGTATACCATTAGTGTCCACTCATTGTTCCGTTTTATGATTTCATCATGTCCCAAAAAGCCAATGTTGTACATCATGACCAAATTCATTAAAATACCCATGTACTGGAAATGGATCAAATCAAGCATCATGTACATGTAAGGATCCATTAACAAACAATCACTTCATTCTCTCAGTTAAGTCAAGATATATTCTTCCATCATGGACACCTCTCACGGGTTCCATCTCTCTACATCGAATAATTTTACCAACTTAGAGACAAAGAGTATACAATAATGGGATGTCCATATGATGATCTTATACACATATTTCATATCACAATATGAAAACCAATATTACTTGTAATATATGGACTAAGAAAATAAGGGCATAGATTTCACAAAAATAAATAACACAAATACACATTCTTCTTAGCCAAAATCTAAAAAAAAGGAATCACATCACCATATAATGATATTCATTACAAATCTCACATCAAACTTCATGTTATATGGATAAGTAATTCAAAACAAAACAACTTCACATGCCACAAAAGAAACTTATGATAATCATGATATTATTAATGAAAGGCTTGAAGGAAAATCCTCACCTTAGGATGGACTTAGAAGAAGAGGGTTGTAGAAGATCTTAGCCGCTGAAAAAATATGAGAAAGAACTCTCTCTCTCTCTCTCTCTCTCTCTCTCTCTTTCTGTCTCTCTCTTTCTCTAGGGCATGGAGGCTAGGGTTAGGAGAAGTATTTGGAGGTGCGTAGTAGAAATATGGAGAGGGATGTGCACGCGAGGTCTTGTGTAATAACTTCTTGAGGTGGGTTTCTTAAATCTTAATATTCGGATGATCTATGATCAATTCTAATATATTCATCTTATTAAGCTCGGAGAGTAGAGTCAGAATACGTAAATTTCTTGATGATCCACATTCTAGATTGGCCGATCCTTGAAAATGGCCTAACGGGTGCTAAAATGGGCTAGATCTCAATTAACGGTCTACGCTTGATGATCAGGGCCCAAATTTTGAGAAAATATGTAGTCATGATAGGCAAACAATTGTATAAATTTTAGTGGTTGATTGATGGTGAGAAAGGCCTAGATCTGAAATTTCAACTTTTCGCGGAAAAGGAAGGGGCTGGCTTTGTGATTCAACGGTGTAGGATTATAGATCGGGGTCCAAACTTTGTATAAACTTGTAGTCATATGAGTATAATAAGTGGTCCAAATTTGAGAAGCGATTGATGGTGAGAAGTGGGTAAATTGAAAGGTTCAGATTTAAAAAGAGTTGGTAACTCATTAATTTCTAAAATGGGATAACTTCGCGCATAAGAAAGATGCTTATCAAGGTGGGGCACTCAAATCACACTATTGGTCCATGATAAAGACGATTCAAGTCACTCATATGAAGAGAAATATTCGACTACGACTAACCATCTACTTTCCTCACTCGATGGAGATGAAAATCAAGCGTTAAGGGGCTGATTTGACAATCGGACCACTTCTACTATGATTTAAGGGCTGAAATTTGATGTGTATGGTTAATATGTGCCCAAAAGCTTAAATCCAGGGTTTTAAGTGAAAGTGATCTTCGAAAACTATAATACTTAAAAATGACATCTTAACTTAAGTTTAACTAATGGCATTTTCGTAATTATCTGAAAAGTGCGTGATTTTTTAAATCTGATCTTTCTACGATGTTTATGAGATCATTCTAAGCAACTTTTGTAAAGGGTCCCCTATCGGATCTCCTACGGATGTCCCGCTATTCGCAAATCAACAGTAAATGTGCGATAATTAATAAAAAATAAATTAAAAATGAATTTTCAAAAAGTTTCAAATAAATCTCGAAAATCTGGGGCGTTACAAACCACCCCCCTTAAAAACAAACTTCGTCCCCGAAGTTTCCTAAGCATCGTCGATAAAAGATTGAGGGCAATCTCAATTTATGACTTCTCGTCTAACTTTCTAAACTATTCCAGGTCAGACGCGATCACAATCCACCCCCCTTAAAAATAAATCCGTACTCGACATCTATTTTTACATGCTCCCCCAAATTTCTTTCCTATCATGTTTCCACTGCGAACTCTGATTCCTAGATGGCTCTGAATATATTGATTGGTCTCTTAGATCATTCAATCATCTAGCGCCCTAATATTTCTCAGGTTTGGGTAGGTGCTCTTATAGTCAAGGATCTAAGACGATTAGGGTTAGATAATTATCAAGGATGTCTGATCGCTAACGAAATGACTGATCAAGAGTTTAAAAGATAGATCTGGGTTTGATTAGGTTGGCATGATCGGATGGTCACTTGAATGAGTGGATAAACAAGCGGATAACAAAGTGAATGAGATATCATCAACAGTTCTTTAATAGCTGAAAGTGCGACAGAAAGGTGAGGTTAGGGATACCGTATTCTAACTCTTTATAGGGTCTAAGTGGCTAAGCTTCTACGTCCTAGGGTCGTCTATACATCTATCTTATTTTAGTTATCCAAAGAAAAACAATCACAGACATTCCAAGAGAATGCACAAAAGTCGTCCAGTTAGAACAAGGATGCGATTTGTATAGTGTCGACATCACGAGTGAACAGTTCAAGTAGATTCGAATCCAATACTTAGATCTTCTACTCACATTTGAGCATTGAGTTCATTAGTATCCATTCGAAATTCCGAGTGTCGACCCTCGGGATTTAAACGAAGATTCAATCCTTTACACAATATATTAGGTACGGTTCTGCCCTCCCGTGCGGCCGATTTAGTCTAACATTGTGGGGACTTTCATGTATTCTCCAACAAAAAAAAATCAACGAAGATCACGTAAATTAAAATCCAACAATACAAAACATTAAAACTTTACGATATCCTATTTACTTTCATTGTTAGACATGGTTGAAGATTTATGTGAGGGATTGGTAAATGACATTTTATGGTTATGATAATCTACTTTAAGTAAGACGGTTGGGCCTAAATTTCATAGGGATGTATGAGAATATGCTAGGAAGTATTTCTAAGGGTGCCATCTCACAATAATTAAGCCTAAACAAGGGGTTTAGAGGTTTTCAAAGCTAAGGAACTAGGATAGTGTCGAATCTGGAACACAGGACTTATAAGCGCTCTTAGAATTTTATCTCTTAAAATGAACGTGGTTTTTGCCTAAAATTTGGAGGGTAATCTAAAGGTTAGGTGAGAAATCACCCTAATTTTCTCAGAATGAAATTCCTATGGTAAGATATGATTCTGACCTCTAAAATTCTGAAAAATGTAACAGTCCAGCAGTTTCCAGCGCAAGATTTTCTCTACTAACAGAATTTTCACGATTTATCTAAATGTCGGATTCATCTGAAATTTTATGAAAGTGTTAGGTAATGAGTTAGAAATATGTATAAAAATTTTCAAAAATTTATTAATTCTGAAAATATAATTATTAGTGGTGACATTGCCAAATGGTCAAGAAATTTGTCCTAACAAAAACAATTCAAAATAAAATAGTTATCCTTAAAATTTGAGGGAGATAAATCCCATGACTCAGCGTAACGCTGATCTAAATATGAGAAAATAATGAGAGCTCCAAAACTTCTAGAAAAAGTGAGAATCCACTTTCCAAAAATCCTAAAATTTCGTATTTTTACGTTCATCGGCTATCCTAATGATTTCAAGGGGCCTAAGCTTTGGTTTCTAGATTCATAACATCTCATGCATCCAATAGGGGATGAACCTAGGTGTTTTTGTTTCTATTTCATGGGAACCTAAGCCCTAAGGGATATTTGTTATGAAAATGGTCGGGTTTCTAACCCAGAGGTCCCGATTGTGCTCTGATACCAACTGTAACGTCCCGAGATTTTCAACTTTCGTGTATAACACAACAGTCGAATTCCCAAGTAACTTATGGAATAACTAATTTGTCAAATAATAAAATATAGCATTCAAGCACAATGGCGGAAATAATTATCATCTTATTCTATCAAACTTACTACGTCATCATCAATGTTTAAATAAGGAAACCAACCAATATCTATACTGATTAATTAAAATACAAAATCATGTCTTATATTGAAGACTTATTACAATTCCATAAATGTATCAACTACTCAAAATAAATATTTAATAAATTTCTCTAACATCGTCGTCCGCCATGTGATTATATGAACCATGGAACTCTTCTCCTTAAAAATCGGGTTCAATACCTGGATCTTCACCTGCATCACCTAAATTGTGTTTGGGATAGCGTTAAACGCTATCATAGTGGGGAATATTCCCTACAAGACTATCAAGAATAACAATGTACAAAACTCAGAGTAAAGCAACACAATAATATCTTTATTCGAATAAAACAATCAAGTAAAAATCTTTGTTAATGCGATGCATGGAATGCATGCTCTGGCTAAGGTACCCTGGCTAGAAATTATAATACATGAAGTGGGAGACTCCCTGTTACGACTTCACGCTAGCCACTAGTCACCAGAGGCTCCTGGGACGCACAAGCCCATAGTTTTGCCCGACCACGTGAGAAACGGGACGCTCATAGCCCAAATCTACACGTGACAGTGTACGGGAGAAGTAGGACGCTCTAGCCTATTCTCAATTCCGTACACCCACATGGAGCCAAGTGAATGCATGACTTTAGTTTCACCTTTATTTAAGTGTTTTCGCATACAACCAATTTAAATAAAACTCAATGGTCACTATGGGGAGTCGCAAGCAACCCAGCATAGGCCGACAGCACAGGATTAGTGTCCATAGCACCAACCCCGGCTCATGAGAATTTGTATACCATTAGTGTCCACTCATTGTTCCGTTTTATGATTTCATCATGTCCCAAAAAGCCAATGTTGTACATCATGACCAAATTCATTAAAATACCCATGTACTGGAAATGGATCAAATCAAGCATCATGTACATGTAAGGATCCATTAACAAACAATCACTTCATTCTCTCAGTTAAGTCAAGATATATTCTTCCATCATGGACACCTCTCACGGGTTCCATCTCTCTACATCGAATAATTTTACCAACTTAGAGACAAAGAGTATACAATAATGGGATGTCCATATGATGATCTTATACACATATTTCATATCACAATATGAAAACCAATATTACTTGTAATATATGGACTAAGAAAATAAGGGCATAGATTTCACAAAAATAAATAACACAAATACACATTCTTCTTAGCCAAAATCTAAAAAAAAGGAATCACATCACCATATAATGATATTCATTACAAATCTCACATCAAACTTCATGTTATATGGATAAGTAATTCAAAACAAAACAACTTCACATGCCACAAAAGAAACTTATGATAATCATGATATTATTAATGAAAGGCTTGAAGGAAAATCCTCACCTTAGGATGGACTTAGAAGAAGAGGGTTGTAGAAGATCTTAGCCGCTGAAAAAATATGAGAAAGAACTCTCTCTCTCTCTCTCTCTCTCTCTCTCTTTCTGTCTCTCTCTTTCTCTAGGGCATGGAGGCTAGGGTTAGGAGAAGGATTTAGAGGTGCGTAGTAGAAATATGGAGAGGGATGTGCACGCGAGGTCTTGTGTAATAACTTCTTGAGGTGGGTTTCTTAAATCTTAATATTCGGATGATCTATGATCAATTCTAATATATTCATCTTATTAAGCTCGGAGAGTAGAGTCAGAATACGTAAATTTCTTGATGATCCACATTCTAGATTGGCCGATCCTTGAAAATGGCCTAACGGGTGCTAAAATGGGCTAGATCTCAATTAACGGTCTACGCTTGATGATCAGGGCCCAAATTTTGAGAAAATATGTAGTCATGATAGGAAAACAATTGTATAAATTTTAGTGGTTGATTGATGGTGAGAAAGGCCTAGATCTGAAATTTCAACTTTTCGCGGAAAAGGAAGGGGCTGGCTTTGTGATTCAACGGTGTAGGATTATAGATCGGGGTCCAAACTTTGTATAAACTTGTAGTCATATGAGTATAATAAGTGGTCCAAATTTGAGAAGCGATTGATGGTGAGAAGTGGGTAAATTGAAAGGTTCAGATTTAAAAAGAGTTGGTAACTCATTAATTTCTAAAATGGGATAACTTCGCGCATAAGAAAGATGCTTATCAAGGTGGGGCACTCAAATCACACTATTGGTCCATGATAAAGACGATTCAAGTCACTCATATGAAGAGAAATATTCGACTACGACTAACCATCTACTTTCCTCACTCGATGGAGATGAAAATCAAGCGTTAAGGGGCTGATTTGACAATCGGACCACTTCTACTATGATTTAAGGGTTGAAATTTGATGTGTATGGTTAATATGTGCCCAAAAGCTTAAATCCAGGGGTTTAAGTGAAAGTGATCTTCGAAAACTATAATACTTAAAAATGACATCTTAACTTAAGTTTAACTAATGGCATTTTCGTAATTATCTGAAAAGTGCGTGATTTTTTAAATCTGATCTTTCTACGATGTTTATGAGATCATTCTAAGCAACTTTTGTAAAGGGTCCCCTATCGGATCTCCTACGGATGTCCCGCTATTCGCAAATCAACAGTAAATGTGCGATAATTAATAAAAAATAAATTAAAAATGAATTTTCAAAAAGTTTCAAATAAATCTCGAAAATCTGGGGCGTTACATTTCACTAGTTGTGTAGACTAGAGCTCATTGATCCATTTTCATAAGTCTACATAGGTTGCATAGATTATAAGCTTGATTAGTTAAATCATTTGATTATCTATCCATGCTTAGACTATGTTTTTTATTGCTTAAACCATATGCTAGTCTTATGATTGGACCCACTTAAGCTTGGAAGCCGAAGTGTTCTTGCTTACTTAGTTTAATGTGTTAAATTGTGTAAGTAGGTGAAATTTTTTTCAAAATGTCCTAATCACCCCCCTATAAGTCTTAGCTATAATTCTAGTTGCTCTTTAAGCTTCTGCACATACGAAAGTGTCATGTTAGATTACCGACGTAATTTCAGGGCTCACTGTGATGTATGTTCTTTACATCCACACCATCCATCCATTTTGACAGCTCATTTTAGGGGAAATCGGTCCGCACGCTCTTATCATACGGAGTAAACTCTGTTGGGCCCACCTAAAATGTATGTGCTTTATCTATTCTGTCCATATGTTTTTCCGACACATTTTAGGGGTTAAGCCCAAAGTTTAAGCATATCCTAATCTCAAGTGGACCATGCGAAATAATGATTTCGACCATTGAAGTCTTAACTTTAGGGCATGACCCAAAAAAATAAGCAGTTCCAAAACTTAGGAGACCATACCACATAAAACAGTCTTGATTGAATCTTCACCATTAAAAACTTCATGTGGGCTATCGGAATGTTTATTGTTCACCCAACCCGTTGATAATGTCACAAAGACCTGGATGAAGAGATCACACAAATATCAGGTTGATCCAAAGCTTTTGGGTCCGACCAGAAGTTTTTAATGTTGGATTACCACTATTTCCTATATTATGGTCCACCTGAGATTTGGATCTGCTTCGTTTTTGGTATAATGCCCTAAAATGATTTTTCAAAACAGATGCATGGTCTGGATATAAGTAACGTACATCATGGTGGATCCCACGTTCAGAGATGAACCCATCACGGTGGATCCGGGGATCCACCGAAGCCGCGCCCTAAAGAGGGTCATTTCACTCATCAAGAGATAAAAGAAGAAAGAGATCAAAGGCCCCAGTTCAACGGGCAAACGAAGTACAATCTCATGGCTGCGATTGTCCAGGGCATACAAAGCTCTGGATTGTGAATCATCCACGCGGTATCAACGGTCAAGATCTGTACATCTTTGCCAAACGGTGTCATAATAACCGGATCCAAACTTCGGATATGAACCATCCATATGTTGGCCCATTTAATCAATGGTCAAGCACCACCGTTTACCACGTGCATGTCATGGTAATGGGAAGTCAATCTACCCCTCAATCAGATGGGTCCACTAATCAAGTGGACACCTTAGATTATAACTGATCTAATTTTCAATCCAAGTAAGTCAACTATCTGTGAGCCGCCCATTAAATGGACCAGATCTCGTACACGTGCATTACGCCATCAAACGTCCCACGAAGAACGCCTCCGTCTCACGTGAGCGATTTTCCGCTACGAAATTTCAAAGTTGAGTCCACGTCAGCGATCCCAGCACAACAAAATGCGCCCAATCAATACTCCCCACGCGGCAAGGCTCAAAAGTCTTTCCAAGCCGTCGATTGTCGCTAAAACCAACGCTCTAGATTCACGACACATCACCAATCCGCGCCCTCTCCCTATCCTCCAATAAAAACCCAATATCCTCCTTTATATAAACAAAATCGAACCACATTCGTACTCATCCTCAACCACAACGCAACAAGAGAAAAAAATCTCAACCCCTCTTTTGCCCTTCCCTCTCCCTCGTATTTACGAACGTACCCTTGTCAATGGCGCCCAAGGCCGAGAAGAAGCCCGCGGAGAAGAAGCCCGCCGCAGAGAAACCGACGGAAGAGAAGAAGGCGGAGAAAGCTCCTGCGGAAAAGAAGCCAAAAGCAGAGAAGAGGCTTCCAAAGGAAGGAGGATCGGCCGGAGACAAGAAGAAGAAGAAGAGATCGAAGAAGAATGTTGAAACTTACAAGATCTACATCTTCAAGGTCTTGAAGCAGGTTCATCCTGACATCGGAATCTCCGGCAAGGCCATGGGGATCATGAACAGCTTCATCAACGACATCTTCGAGAAGCTGGCTCAGGAATCGTCGAGGTTGGCCCGCTACAACAAGAAGCCCACCATCACGTCGAGGGAGATCCAGACATCCGTTCGTCTCGTCCTCCCTGGTGAGCTTGCTAAGCATGCTGTCTCTGAAGGGACCAAGGCTGTCACGAAATTCACTAGCTCTTGAATCTTGGTGATCGATTTGGGAAATTAGGGTTATATTCAAGAAGATTTAGGGTTTTTTGTTCTCTTTTATGCCTTCTCAGTTTTTACCCTTTTTCTGCTGTAGATGTATATGTGTTTCTGATATTAAATGGATATGCTTCTTTCCATCCAGATTAATTCCGCCCTTTTACTCAATGAAATGTGGGTCAGATTCCGAACGTTGTGTCAGATTGGATTGAGTGCGCTTGGGGATGGAAACGGGATTGATTCCTTCTGGTATATCCATTTTTTTTCTTGCTAACGTGCGCTGCTGGGTTTGCTTGTCTTTAAGTCTTTTCTTTGAGCGGGGGATGTTACGTAGATTCTTGCGTGCAGGGCTCTCAATGGGTCCGATCTTTTTAAGTGTGGACGGATTCGGATCCAAAAGGTGATATCCATATCCGGTCCATTTATTAATTCCGATCCAAATTCCATTTAACCATCCGATTCGGGTCGGATCTAGGTCTGAATCCACCCCATTACCAATCTAAAAAAAATATGATATAAAATATATAATATAATATATTTAATTTAGTAGAAAAATGATGCAAATCCCACTTTTTTATTATGGTACGGTTGACATGTCCTAAAATAATTTGTAAAACGGATGGCCAGTATGATTATAACATATACAATAAGGTTAATTGTTGGCCTTACACGCAATTTTTGGATATGTTAGAACGTGTACTAAAAAATGGATATGTTATATTCATGAATCGGATTAAGATCCGATTCATTGTCACATAAACATCGCAGTTGGCCCCACGGGCTCCTTGTAACAGGTGGCGCAGCATTCCATGGAAGTTATGCACTGCAGTTGTTCACATTCTTCCGTGCGTTGAGTTTTTTTAGTGTGGACAACAGCCTGTAGCGGGGGCTGCTTTAGCGGATTGCATACTGAGTAATTTTACCGATTGATCCAAGAAATGAAGTATATCCAAAGCTCAAGTGGACCACACCACAGGAAACATTGTGAATTGAACGTTGGATCAAGCTGATATTTGTGTTGTACCTTCATCCATGCCTGTGTGATCTTATGAACAGGTTGAGTGACAAATAAACGGGAGCGGATTAGGTGAGACCCCTGATCCACTGAGGTGGGTTGGAACCCTGACTGTGGGGCCACTGTTACGTATGTGACTGCATGAACCCACCTAGTTAGAGCTGTACACAAGTCGAGTTGAATATAGCATCACCTTGCTTGTCGCTCGATTCGAACCCACCTACCCTGCTTGTTATTTGGCTCTATTCGACCGAGTTGAGTAGGTCCCTGATCGGTCAGATCGAGCGAGTTTGAGTTGATTTCGAGTTCGATTATTTCGAGCTAAGTTTGAGCTTATGTTTTCAAGCAAGGTTTGTTAATTTCGTCCGATCACCCGAAATTAATGAAAAATAATGGAGGGAGGAGACGGGGATTATTGGTGTCAACGAGTGGGCAGGGTTGAGAACAGGGGGTGGTTGGCGATGAGTGGGTAGGGTGACTGAGAACAGTGGGTGACCGACATTGATGAGTGGGCAAGGTTGAGAACATGGGATGGCTTGCGACGAGCAGGCTGGGTGACTGAGAATAGTGGTGGTCAGCGTCGAGCGGGTAGAATGCGAACAAGGAGTGGCTGGCAATGAGCGGGCAGGGCAGACTGAGATCAAAGTTGCTGGTGTAGAGTTGACAGCCGGCCATCTAGCTCAGAGAGGGGGAGGGTGGGTTAGGGTTTGAAAGGGAGGCACTCGGGTGGATAAAAAGTAAAAATGATTAAGGTAAAAAAAAAAACCCTTATATATAGAACGGCTTCGAGCCGAGTCGAATCAAATCGAGCCAAGTTCAAGTTTATAAACGAGTCGAGCCGAATCGAGCATGACCCTGCTCAAAGCTCGCTCGAACACATTCGAGCACCAAAAAATTGACTCGGCTCGGCTCAAACTCACTTTCGATATAAGCTGAGTCGAGCATTTTTCAAATGAGTTGAGTGAGTTTTTCGAGCTTACTCGACTCATGTACAGCTCTAGCCATAGTATTGGAAACAATGGTGATTGACCATTAAAAACTTCCTATGATCCACAAAATATTTGGATCAAGATGATGTTTATGTGGTCTCTTCATCTAGGTGTTTATGACCTTATCAACAACTTGGATGGAAAATAAACATTCCAGTTGAATCCTTGAAGTTTTCAATGGTAGATATTCAATCACGACTGTTTCTATGGTGTGGTCCACCTGAAATTTGAGTTAGTTTCATTTTTGGGACCATACCCTAAAATGAGCTTTCAAAATGGTTGGACGGTGTGGATTTAAGATGAATACATCACTGTGAGCCCCACAGTCAGGGGTTTCACCCACCTCGGTGGATCCAGGGTCTCACCTAATCCGCTCTCCAAATAAACATCTCTGTGGCCCTAGAAAGGTTTCAACTGTGGAAATCATTATTCCTACCGTCCCCTGTAGTATGAGATTTGGATATGCTTCAATTTTGGGCGCAACCTCTACAATGGGCTGAAGAGACGTATGTACCGTGTGGATAAACTACATACAGTCGTGGTGGGCCCAACTGAGTTTACTCAGTACATTAAAAGCTTACTAACTCAGTAGGCAATCCGATTTCATCCACCGGTGGGTGCGCCCCTGACCGTGGTTCCCAAATCAATGTATGTGTTTTATATAGTTGTCCATCGGCTGTGGATATAAATTTCAGGTAAACCACATCATAGGAAGCATTGGCAATTGAACACCTACCATTAAAAAAAAAGTAACTTCCAAGTCTCTGCTATTACGCTTATTTGCCATCTAACTTGTTGATAAGGTCACACATGTCACATTGGAAACTTTTATGGCTCCCAAGAATTTTTAAAGGTGAGAAATCAATATCTACATGTGGTCCTCCTGAGATTAACTTGTTGATAAGGTCACACATGTCACATGGGAAACTTTTATGGCTCCCAAGAATTTTTAAAGGTGAGAAATCAATATCTACATGTGGTCCACCTGAGATTTGTAATTACTTTGTTTTTGGGATCATATCCTAAAGTGAGCTGGCAAAATAGATGAATGGTGTGGATATACAACACATATCGAGGTGGGCCCCACAGTCAGCGTAGCCCCCACTTGGCTAAACATGGGGTCGCAGCTAATATGCCACCAGGATCACAAAGGCAGGTGGATTGGATCCCAACATGTGGACATTAACTACTAATTGAATGGCACACCGTTGGATGATTCTATCCATCACCATTTGAAGGCCACACTGTTCATGTCAATAGATAGACGGTCTCAATTCATCTCACAACTGGCCCGCTATTACATGATAAGTACTGGGTGAGTCACATACCTTGATGATCCAGCAAACTTTAGTCAAAAGATCCAAATTCAAATGAGCCACTTCCAAATCCATGTACCATCTAGAACACCTATTTTTAAATAGCACATATAAGGGCCAAAAACAGCCACTTCCACAACTCAAATGGGCAACTCTACTAGGAATCAGGAGTAGGGCCGCCGGGTTTGGGGCAGGTTTAGCCAAAATCAGACCTGGTCATTTGCTAAATAGATTTGGGTCCAAAATTTAGACTCAAAACCCTTTTGCTAAATGCTAAATGGGTGGGTCTGGATCGGGTCTATGTCAACCCATGACTCATTTATAAATGAGCCTGGGTTTGGGTCTGGGTCTGGTAGAGGTAGATCCACCTAGACCCATATCTAGATCTAGGATGCAAGCATTTTTGTCAGATTTAAAGTTGGGTCTGGATGGGTTCTAGCCCGAATGGGTCCCTTGCAACATAGGCTAAACCCATCTATTTACTAAATGTGTTCGGGTCAGGTCAGGTCCAGCCTAATATAAAGGAAACCAAATCCAGACCTATTTAGAAACTGTTTTTGGATAGACTTGTACCATTTAACAAATTGGTCAGCTCTAGGTATCCCACCGGGTTTGCTGACCCATTTACAACCCTAATCACAAGGGGTTGCCAACCATATGTTTGTATGTAAGATCACTATGGTGTGTATCTTTCATCAAACCCATTTATTAGGTGCAACACACTACAATGAGGGGAACACACAAAAATAAGCCCAATCCAAAACTCAAGTGAGCCACACTGCATGAAATTAAGAGGCTCTGGGATCAATTTTACACTGTTTCCATTGGTGTAGCCCATTTGATTTTTTTATTGGTCTGATCGTTTCCAGGGTACGGTGAAAATAAGGGTTCCACCTGATGGACGGCGTGGAATTTTACATATACATGGTGGATCAGCAGAGATTGGGAGTTTTATGTCCAGGTTAAAGGTGGGGTTGTAGATGATTTCGGTCGGATCTCCATCTAGATTGTTTATCTGGTAGGCCCATCGATCCATTAATGCAATTGCATGTTCCTGATAATCTGATTGGTCAATTAAAACTGTTAAACAAGGCATAACTGCATGATATTGAAAATCTGATTTGTTACACAAAACTGTTATCCCTATCAAATGGGTGGTCAGGATTATCTGAGTTGTGGGATATCGGCCCATGATCTATTTTAATTAATGGCCATCCGCATGAATGGTTCAGATGAATGTTGTCCGTCCAGTCAGGATGCGGATTACATACATCCGTTTTATCATCAGCTCATTTTAGGGCATGAGTACAAAATCAAAGTATATCCCAATCTCAAGTGGGCCACAACAATGAAAAAAGTGGAGATAATTACATCCACAGTTGAAACCTTCCTAAGGCCGACGGTGATGTTTATTTGTCACCTAATTTGCTCATAAGGTCACAAAGACATAGATAAAGGGAAAAACAAATATCAGAGTGATCAAAACTTCTGTGGCCCCAAGGGGTTTTCAACGGCCGGCGTTCAATTTCCAGTGTTTTCTGCAGTGTGGTCCTAGGAAGTCAGAACGCAATCCGTGTCCGTCCTGTCAATAGTGCATGGATAAGGCTTAGATGATGACGAGGCATGTCCGGTCATTAGGCGGGCTGGGCCGTCCATCTCTTCCTCCTCTTTGGCCATCCCAACCGCCCTGATTTTCAGGCCAAGGAATATGCAGGGTCGGACCCATCAGATGGACGGTCTGGATCTCACACATTCTTACCACGTTGGCACGTGTGGGAATAGTAGGATGAGCGTGCTGTTTTGCCTTACTATGGGCGGGGAGTAGGTGAGGCAGGGGCAACATGGATGAGGCCCTGACTCTGGGTCCCACCTCGATGCGTCGTATATCCACGTGGTCCGTCTATTTTTTCAGATCATTTCAGGGTATGGTCCCAAAAATGAGCAAGATCTAAATATCAGGTGGACCACACAGTAGGGGTTGATTTCCCACCATTAAAAATTTCTCGCCGCCCACAAAAGTTTTGGATCAAAGCTGCTATTTATGTCTGCCCTTCGTTCGGGTCGGTGTGACCTTATCAACAGGTTGGATGGTAAATAAACATTGCAGTAGGCCCTAGGAATATTTTAATGGTGAGCATTCAATCATAACTGTTTTCCTGTGGTGTGGTCCACCTGAGATTTGGATCTGCCTTATTTTTCGAAAATTTCACCAAATAGATCTGGAAAAACAGATGAACGGCGTGGATATAAAAAAAATACATCAAGGTGGGTCCCACGGTCAGTCGTCACTCACTAAGCTGTTAGTCCTGCCTTACCTAATCCGCGCCCCACTGCCGTTGACGCAGGAGAGATGATCCGATGGAGCCGGGAGAACTGGAATATTGTAGTGTCATCTTTACACCGTACACGTGGCAAGTTCATGTATCGATCAGGTCTGTCCATCCAGTCGATTTATCATGGATTGAGTCATATATCAAGTATCATAGTTCTATCTATCAATTTTCTCTGACCGAACAGTTGACCATTAATCCTTTTGTTTTCGACCGTTGATTTTTAAGCTACTGATCAGATGTCTAGAATAATCCTACCCATCTATTTTTTCAATAACTATACATAGAAATTAAACCTAACTCTATGAACGGTTTATAAATATAGATCATCTTTCCCTGTGCACCGTTGAGAGATGGCCCTACCATATTCTGAGTTTTCCCGCGGATCTTCTCCCCCAAAATTCACTTCGTTTTGCCTCTGTCGCGACTCACAATACAGCATCTATCGCTACCCACACGGTCCCTACATGATGAGTGATTCGATGATCATAACTGTTCATATTTTGGAATATATGATATGAGATCTAAAATTAGGAACTTAGATTGAACGGATGGTTGTGATCATCAATACCTCTAGATGAATTTAGAACAAGAGAAGAAAATTTTCAATCGGGTTGAATTCAATTGAAGAAAGCAAACATCCGGATCATCACATAAGATATAAATTATTTATTTCAATAAAGATAATATGGACGGTTTAAATAATCGGATTATGTCATAATGTGGGCCCCAGTGGGTGGCGACACACAGTAGATTCTAAGTCGCGACTGAGACAAAACGAAGTTCTTACCTGCTGTTTATCCTGTACGCGGGAATAAAACAAAAAAAGAAAATAAAAAGAGGGAAAAAACTCTTAAAATCTCAATTTCCAATTTGAAAATATCGCAATATTTTAATCTACCAAACACGCATTTTCAAATATCTTGTATCTTCCATCTCTTCGATGATTTCAAGCTCTAAACCCATTAAAAAACCCCATTTGAGAATCAAAACAATCTCATATCCGTTTGCTTTCGTATGTCTTCTACCTCTCATGAATCTTGCCGGCTACAATCCCTCCCATTTTTGTCTATTTGATTCAACCGACTGAAGAAATCGAATTGCAATTGAGATAGATTCCTTTTCCATGGCTATGGATTCCGTTGATTCCCGTGAAGAGGAAGCGCCGCTCGTCGCTGCCGGCGAGCCGCTGATAAACCATGCAAGAGATGCTCATATCTTGAGCTTTGCATTCCTGTTCATATTCAGTGCCTATGGCGCGGCGCAGAATTTGGAGAGTACGGTGAATACGGTGAGTGGTGGTTTTCAGGAATTTGTGTTTTTTGGGGTTTTTGGTTTGATGGGTTTTGCTGGATTGCATTTTTGTGTATTGGTTGGTGTTTTTTTTTTTTTTTTTTGGGGGGGGGGGGGGGGGGGGGGAATGGGAACGTAATTCTGGTATCTTGATTGATGGGTTTTGTGATTTGGTGATTAGGAATTATGTCATCCAGGCCATTGGTTTTTTGGGCCACTCTGTGGATGGACCATACGAGAAGAGCCTCATTGATAGGTCAATTGTAGCCTTTCAATTTATGACCTGCAAATAGATGGTTTAGAAGATAAATACAACAGTGGTAATTGTTCAACTGAGTTCCAACATTGGTGGAAAGATTATCCAATCTGGGAGATTATTGGGCACCTGTCGATCCATGGTTGGGGTCCAGCAAATGGATAGTTTGGATTACTAAACCATCAGCTGCACTTGTGCACTGTTTCCTTGATATTGTTTCTAGCAGATTCTGTCTATTTTGGTATGATTTTGGAAAATGGGGAACTTCCCTTCTCTTTTACAAGTTTCTATTTTTAGTGATTTGTTTTCCTCTTTTTTTTTTTTTTTTTTAACCCTTTCTGCAAATTGGTGATTTGGGTTTTCACACACACACACACACACACACACACACACACACACACACGATGGGCTGTTGCTGTAGATTGGATGTTGTTATCTTTCTAGGATTTGAAATTGATAGTTTAGATAGTATTTTGTGATGAAGTATCGAATTGAATAGAAATGTAGTAATTTAGTGCAGCTAAGAGAAAATAACCGAGTTTTAGTTTCCATAGCATTCATGCTGAGGGACCTTAGGTTCTAAATTGCAATTTCACTGCTTTCTAGTTGATTTCAAAGGAACGAAGCTGCAATTGAGGGCTACTTCACATTGTGAGTACCAAGAAGTATCATTACTAGTTGGTTATTTTTGCTTTTCACTAAACTGCAGTTTTAGGGGTTGTTTGGATGCGGTAAGAATTAGTTGTAATTTGTAAGTTACTTACAGCTGCTGTTTTTTTTTGTTTTTGTTTTTTGTTTTGGGTGGAGGGGAGGTAACAACCTGCAAGTCAATTATAGGCAAAACGTCTAGACAAGTTAGGAGGGGTGGGATTTCACTTACCTATAGGTAAGTCATAGGCAAACAGTAAAAAAATACGAATTTTTGGTGGAGGTGGAGATGCATAGCAGCTAGTGGTCATCTCTCTCTCTCTCTCTCTCTCTCTCTCTCTCTCTCTCTCCAGTTACACTGGTCTGGCTGGTTCACCACTTGTCTGTCGGAATCGTCGATATCTCCAACTGCCTTCTCCTTTCTTCCCAGCCTGTTCTCTCTCTCTCTCTCTCTCTCTCTCTCTCTCAGGTTGCGAAAGGGGGGAGCAAAGGTACTGTTGCATCGAGAAAAGGTAGATGGGATTCGTAGCCCCAAGCTCTGTGGGGCCCAATACCGTGATGTATGTCTTATATCCACTCCTCTATTCATTGGTTTTGCCAACTCATGTTAGGGCATGAGCTTAAACGTGAGGCATATCCAAATCTCAAGTGGACCACGCCATAGGAAGCAGGATTGAACGCCCAAATTTAAAAACTTTTTGGGGCCACATAAGTTTTGGATTAAGCTGATATTTGTGTTTTATCTTCATCTAGGTCGGTGTGTAACCTTATGAACGGGTTGGATGGAAGATAAAAATCATGATGGGCCCTGGGAAAGTTTCAACGGTGGGCACCTTTTTCCCCAATGTTTCCTGTGGTGTGGTCCATTTGAGATTTGGATCTGCCTCATTTTTGGGTTCATCTCCTAAAATGAGCTGGCAAAGGAAATGGATGGCGTATATATAACATGTACATCATGGCGAGGCCTACTGCCCGTCCTAAAAATCATTCCATCCCATTAATCATGTGGGCATGTGTACCTCGAATGTAGACTGTTGGTCTTCATTTTCTTAATTGTTTATTTTTTCTTGAACATGTGGCCCACTTGATGAATGGACCAATGTCTCGCTTGATGAATGATTTTCCATCCGTCCTCTATCCATGACAGATAAAAGCTCTAATGACTATCACATTTTTTTTTGAGATGTATAACATGATAATTCTTGTAAAAGAATCAAAATAAAGAAAAAGCTATAGTTGTTTGACCGCTAAAGGTGTCACCCACCTATTGCTGGTAATCAGAATTTTCATTAGGTGGGCTCATCATGGAATGGTCCAAATTTAAAGTAAATAGTTGGATGGCAAGGATCATTCAATGGTATATTTTTAGCATCTCTCACCCATGACATGGCCCAATAAACTCAAATTGTGGGCCCCAAATGTACGACACATTGGGTTGAGCAAATCTCTTCACCATAGATTGTATTTCTTCATGGGCCCCATTGCCATGTGTATGGTGGATTTATTGTTATTATTAATTTGCTAATTGTTTATATTAAGTTGGTGCTCTACATTACAAGTATTTTGAATTTATGGATCCACTTTTGTGGCCCACCTGATGATTAGTTTAGTTTAAGAATCGACTCAAAGATTTACCTAAATGTCTCAACCCAGTGATGTATCTTACGCCAAACTTTTTTGTGTGATTTGAGGACTCTGGAGCGATTCTCTACTCTTAAGCTCTGTTTGGTGTAAATACACACCTACTAACCTGTGACTGGCTTATAGGTTACCTAGGCACAAAAAACTATTTACCTATAAGTGACTTATAGCTTACATTCAAACAAGCAGCGTGTAAGTGACTTTTAGGTGAAAGTCACTTGCAACTTGAAAACTTATAGGCATCCAAATGACCCCTTACAATTTGTTTTAGTTTTGGATCAGAACACAACCTTAGTTTCTTGATTGATTTGCAACTACATAAGGAAATATAGTTAGTTTGATGGGTTTTAGAACTGGTGATTTGGGTTGTTTTGTCTTATTTATTTTGTTTTTATAGGCAATTTAGGTTGTTTTATTTTTTAGATGTGTTTTTGGCAAGTTGGTGATTTGGGTGTTTTTACAGATTGGGATTGCAGTTGGCTGTTTGTCTTATTGACAGGTTTTACAATTGCAGATTGGAATTCAGCACTTGATGATTTTGAAATGAGTGATTCATGATTATTTTAGTTTTTATTCTTGATGACTATTTTCTGGTAATTTCTTTGTGATGTACCCCCCGTCCCCCCCCCCCCCCCCCCCCCCTTTGCAAATCGGCAATTTGGGTTGTTTTATTTCTTGGTGCCTGATGGTTATTTAAAATAAAAATAAAAATTGTGGTATGACATTTGTTATCCCTGGTGGTTTATGAAGTTAGTGCTTTGGTTTTATTTTCTTGTGGCTTTCTTTTGTGGTTGGGTTTGCTATTTTGGCAATTTGATTCTTCTCCTTTTCCTTTATACAATTATATTCCTGATGACTTCTTGCACTGTGCTTTTATTGTGATGTGTTTTGTATCAAAATGATTTTTGATTTATGAAATTTTACTCCTTTTGTTTATTAGCTGGTTTTGCATTTGCTGATTTTTTTTTTTTTTTTTGTCCCTTCATGGGTTTCCAAATATAGGTTTGGGCTTCTTCTTTTCTCATTGTGCCCCATGTATCTTAACTGGTTTTGCAATTGATGTTTGTCTTCTCAGGAGCAAGACTTGGGTACTACTTCATTGGGAATATTGTATCTTTCCTTCACTTTCTTTTCATTAGTGGCTTCTCCCATGGTTAGGATGCTGGGTTCAAAGAACGCTTTGGTTCTCGGCACTACTGGTTATTTGTTGTTCATCGCATCGAATTTGAAACCATCCTGGTACACTTCATACCACTGTTCTCTCATCTTATTCTCAACTATGTAACTATTGGGATATAAATTGATACCATGCATGGACTTGAAAATTTTCACTTTCATTTGTGTGTGGGCACCTAATTCTAATTGCCCAATTCATGACTGAAATCTAGTAGTTCGTTTGGTGGGGGAAAGAGAAGATTTCTATTGGAACTGATTTTTTTCTTTTTCCCTTCGTCCTTGCGCAGGTATACAATGGTGCCTGCTTCTGTATACCTTGGTTTTTCGGCAGTCTTTAATTTGGGTTGGGCAGGTGGGCAGGCAGATGATTAGATCATAAGTTATAATATTCTTGTTCTGTTCTCTTCAAAACATTTTCTATTTTTCTTCAAGAATTGATGGAAAGACTAATCTCGTGGCTGCCCTTATTCTGGCACATCAGGGAACACATCTCACTTCTGCTGCGCGAAGCCATGCAAAAGATTGCCATTTACATGAAGGAACAGTCATTGGTAACTTCAATGGGGAATTTTGGGGGATGTTTGCAAGTACACAGGTGATTGATTATTCTACTTCTATGAGGCTTGTAATTATTCCATTACCAGAACAATATATTCTCAGAGAGGTATCCTCAGCCTGAGGATACATGCATTATCCTCAATCCTTTTATTCGTGCAAAGTGGGGCCAATATTTTTGTGGTCCAGACCATTGATATGATGTAAGGAAAAGATTACATTGAGACAGTCATGAATTCTATTGAGTTTCCGTTACTTGACTGAACAACCCAAAATTCAGTTATTTCAACTACATCGAATGATCTTTCGAATTGGTCAAGACTCTCAAGTTTATGGCCGCTTCTCTATGGTACCAGTTGTTGCTTCATTAAGCTGGTGTTAAAGAGGACAAATTGACTTATTATACTCCTGAATATGAAACCAAAGATACTGATATCTTGGCAACATTCCGAGTAACTCCTCGCCTCACCCTAGAATGTTGAATGACCTCGTCAGAGAAATTCCCATATTGGCAGATTGTAGCTATCCAATCCCATTTAATTCCAATTGTTGCTGTTGTTCTTCTTTTACCTGCTTTTTTCAGGCCATTAATCAGTGGCTTTGGATTATCTTGTTAGAAATATTTGTGGCATCTTTCACCTCACTATGGGGCCAACCACATCAACAGTTTGGATTGCCTAACCATCAGCTACTCATGGTTATATGTGTTAGAGTCCCTTGATATACATTGATACGCCATCCTCTAATAGCTCGAGCTTTTAGAGAAAGTGGTTGTTTGACATGGTATCAGAGTGGAAGGTCTTGTGTTCAAATCCCGGAAGTAGCAAATATGCCACCGGTAATATATTCTCCCACGGGGGGCCGTTTATGGTGTGAGTTGTGATTATCCCTCCACCTGGGTGTGAGCTATGAGTGTCCCTCCACCCTTGCCCAATATGTTTCCGTGCGGAGTTCCACCCTGCACGTGCGGGGGAGTGTTAGAGTCCCTTGATATACATTGATACGCCATCCTCTAACAGCTCGAGCTTTTAGAGAAAGTGGTTGTTTGACAATATGCATATCCTGAGGCCAAGGATCATATAATTCCTCATGTTCTCAATGAATTCCCTTTTCTTTGTTCTTGTTTGCTTGCATCTACTTTGAACATAATGCTTACTTTTCAAATATCAGGTCATCGGCAACTTATTCACTTTAGTGCTGTTGAAAAATGGGAAGGTATGTTATTTTGCATTATAAGATCTTTTAGATAGTTTTAGTTAACCTGATTTGTTATCCTTTGTTGGTGATTGTCGGGTGTTTCTATTTGGGTTTGATGTTTCTTATGGAAACAACACCTTAGTGTGTCGTATGACGTTTTATGCATTTTATCGGCTGTGTTTGAATTCTCTATGATAGCTGTGCTTGTCAAATTGTAGAGAAACACTGGTTATTTCTCCTGTGAGAAAATTCCTTAGATATTCTTAATGGGATTCTATGTATGTTTTCTGACCAAGGTGTTCCAATTCCTTAGATATTCTTAATGGTATTCAATGTATGTTTTCTGACCAAGGTGTTCCATAACGGTAACAGTGGCCATAACGGCCACTGCCGTTACCATTACAAAATGGGCCGTAATGGCCCCCCTCTTTTTTTTTTCTTTGAAAAAACTATTTCTAGACCGTTACAGGTCTGTTACGGGCCATTACAAGACTGTTATGGGGCCGTTATGGCTCGTTTTTTCTATGACGGCCATTTTGTCCTTGTAATGCATAACGGTTATGATCGTTACTGTTATGTAATGGCCATTACGGCTCCGTAATGTGTAATGGTGACGACCGTTATCGTTATGTAACGGCTGTTACGGTTATATAACGTAACCAAGTTTGTATACCATGTTTCTGACCTTAATATACATTAAATGTTGTAAAAATGGTGGTGGTTTTATTATATTGTCAGTGCTGTCATGTTGATAAACACTGCTGAAAACCTGAATTAAAATAACTTACGCCAAGACAGTAACTATTTCATTTTCCTCTTTAGTAATGATAGCTAAACCAAGAGTCATAATCCACATAACTATGTTGTCCTCAATTCACCCACATCCTCAGAGCCCAAAACTACATTGCAACATCAACCCACCACAAACTTGCCCTCCAGCAATTGCTCCTCAGGATCTCCTGCCCAAACTGTAATGCTTTTTACTTTGTTACTTCTAAAATTTCATACCTTCCTCATACGTCCTAATTTTTACATTTTCTTTTGCATATTTTCTGATTTTTATCTCTTTTCTTAGTTTAGAAGTCAGTAATGGAATGCATCATATGATTCACGGTTTTAAATCGACTAAGCAAATTGAGTACTTCAGTGACTTTGGAGTGATATTTGATATTTCATTTCCATAGTGTTATTATACGATCCTCAACCTTAGGATATATGCACAGCGTGCTTGAGTTTTACAATGGGTCCCATGGTTCATCGATCTGTTGGTTCTCATGGTGGACAGACCATGCCATAAAGTATGCTTGATAGGGAAATCCTAGCCTTTCAATATGTGGAATGCAAATGGATGGTTAAGCAGAGAAACACAGCAAACAGTCCACGTTCAACTGAAAGGGCCTGAGATTGGCAGCTAGGATCTTCCAATCTGAGAGATTTTTGGCCATGGTCCACCCATAGTGGGGCCAAAGAGACTGATGGTCTACATTATTGAACAATGGACCCTGGGAGGGTTGGGTGTGTGTGTGGTTCAGGTACATTGTTCAGGCCACATAACTGATAATTGGAGTTTTCACATTTTATTTGGCAGGAAGGTGAAAGCATCAGTGGCACAACTTTGTTATTCACTGTCTTCCTTGGGAGTGTGATATTGGGTACCATATTAATGTGCTTCTTACATAAAAGGGATGGACAAGAAGATCTTCAAAAACAGTCTGCCAGTTTCAGCTCTTCTGTTGGATCACTATTGATGTTGGTTATTTCGCCTTTGTGCGACAAAAAAATGCTGTTGATTATCCCTCTTCTTGCCTATTCAGGATTACAACAAGCATTTGTGTGGTAAATGCTGCCTTGCATACATATTTCTTGCTGATATTCGTAGTTATTTAAGTAAAGAGGAATTATTTTGTCCCGAGCATCAGCAAATGTCTTATTTTCTGCAGCTTTCAGTTCTATACATTGGTGCCCATGGTTCCGTGATCTAGATTGTTGACATGGTTGGCCCCACTGTGGAAGGGATGCTTCAAACATTTCCCAGATGGGAAGATTCTGATTCTTTGATCTTTGGTCATTTATTCATTGAAAGTCGACAATTGTTGCTCGATTAAGTATAGGCAACCAGTCAAAGTGATGATATTTCTATCTGAGGAACTTTTTAGGCATCACCCATGGATGTTAGGTCCCATCAGACCAATGGTTGGATCAGTGAATGATGGGCCCCACATTGAATATTAGCGGCTTCAGGACCCCTAGTTAGTCATGTATTACCTATTCTTCCACTTCTCTCTCTCTCTCTCTCTCTCTCTCTCTCTCTCTCTCTCTCTCTCTCTAATTTATCATTGTCCTTCTGACATCAGGGCTGAATTCACCTAAACATATTATAAAACCAGCACTTGGAGTGTCAGGCGTGGGTGGTGCAATGGCAGTATATGGGGCTGCTGATGCAATAGTAAGTATGAAAATGCATTGGGCGAATGGCTTCCCCTATCAACTCATGCAATTAATCTTTACATCGTGGAGTCTATTACAAAGCCATTGTTTCTGATAACCTATCTCCTTATTAGGTCTTTGTTATTATCGAATTGCATTTTTCTTCATAGATTTGCATCACTTGCAACTATTGGTGCTTATGAGGTTAGAGGATTCAGTGAGAGGTTGTAACACCTTGGTTACCGAAACCCGAGTTCTAGACAAGTTCTAGACCCGTGTTCTGAAAACCCAGGTGTTAGTCTCTATGAAGATAGCTCACATTTCACCATGTTTATTTTATTTTATTTTATTTATAAGTCAGCATTGGAGTGGAAGTAAACCAAGACATGAATAAAGGCAATGTCTCACATATATCCAAAATATCCAAGTGGGCCCATAGGGCTTATACAAACCAAATATCTCAAAATTAAATTAATCGAAAGAAATACAAACGCACATAAACCTATATCTAGTCTTGAGCCTGCATGGTCCATCCAGCTTCGTATCTATACCAGCAAGTACCTGTTTAACATATACAACACCTTCACTAACTGGTATGATTTTACAGCGTCAATCGCTATCATAGTGAAGTAAAAACCTTCCAAGATTATCATGCATTAAAATAGTAAGTAAAGATTAACCAAAGATAACATATCACACAATATACAAGTTATAGAATTTCAGGAGAGATGACATTCAACGCAATCAAATGTGGTATTTCACCTACGTTGCAAACAAACACAAGTTACAATATTCAATCCTTAAAGGCAGCTCCTGGCTATGTTTTCTTCTTTTTGTCTTCGGGTTTTGTATTCTTTTCTTGCTTTGCGAGTTTTTTCAATAAATTTCTATTATCTCTCTAAAAAAAAAAAAAATTCAATCCTCACATAATAACATTAATCTTGTTTGAATGCATGAGTGCATCCACATGTTTATCGATTGAGGATGCACATTCAGTCGGATCGAGGAATGAGCCTTTCAAACAGTCGACTCATTCCAAATGCAAGAAAGGTCATTCGAATAGTACTCTGGACTTTCAAATAGTCAACTAGGCACCTTATAACGCCTGTTTGTAAATGGGTCGTTCGAACAATACTCTGGTCCTTCAAACTAGTCGACCAGGCACCTGATAACGTCCGCATGCCATGTATGCATGATTAGCCAATCTTTATTAGTCTGATTCACAAACAATTATATTAGAACTCACGGTCACTTACGAGGAGTGCGTGCAACCCAACATAGGTCGGCAACTCGAGCATAAGTGTCCCATACCACCATCCCCGGCTCATGAGACATTAACAAAAAGGATTCTAATAGATACAAGTAAAGAGTATCATATAATAAAGTTAAGGTATTTCGATTACATAAACCTCTACACTAGTGGCCAATCATGGTTCTACAAACTAGACCTTATCATCTCATATTCATATAAAATTCCAACAAAAGGGTTCCTCCTAACAAAAGCCACTTGGGAACCAAATCCATTCAAGGACAACACAAAAAAGGGGTTCAACCTACAAGCCACAAGGGCACAAATGTACTATACATCAATAGTAAGTCTATAATCAATTTTCATTTAACCCAATACACAAAAGGCCACTAGCATGAGGTACAACACCAATATACATAATCCACAACTATATTACAATAGCTTCCCTAGAGGCTACAACAAAGTGGCAACTTCATAATTCCAACACAATTCTCCAATTTGGCAACTAAAGCCAAACATCAATTCAATTCTTCGAGTACAAACAAACATCACTTCCATCAAGTTACAAGTGTATCAACATCATACAAATAAGATATTCTGCCTTCCTACTTAAAGAGAGAATTTCACGATATAAATTCATAATGATTCAATTCACATTAAAAGACAAGTATAGATTTAAGTGCAACTAGATCATACGTGTAAACTAAACATAAGCAATAAATCAAGCATAAAAGTTTGAAGGAAGTAAATGTTGGAGTTTGTCTTCAACTTGGACACCAGGGGGTGTCGGGCGCTCGACAAGCTTGGCTCGGGTGCTCGAAATCGCCTTAAGGTACGGCTTCTGGATCAATGCAAGAGGTGGTCGGTCGCCCGATATTCCTCTGAATTTTTGTTGGAACTCTCTGGATAGATTTTAGTTTTGTTGGGCGCCCGACAGTGCGCGAACTGCAAAGTTGGTTGCGCAAGTTTTTTGCGGGAGCGGGATTAGGGTAACATAAGGAGTCCTAGACGTGTTTGTGTGGGTTGAGAGAGTTCTAGGGTGAGAGAATAAGCTTGAGGAAGATCTCCGTTGGTCGTTCTCTGGGTTAGCTTGGGTTTCTCTTTGTGGGGCTTTGGGATTCGAGTAAGTTTTCTTCTGTAATCTCTTGTAACTTCTGATTCATAGTGGATTGTTCACTTTGTGCCATGGTTTTTTACCCGTGCGGGATTTTTCCATTAAATTCGGATTGCCTTCTCTTGCTTTGTCGATTTGCTTGATTGTTTCCATTGTGGTTTGCCTTGTGTGATTTGCTTCCGCTGCCGGTTCTTCTCAACAAGTGGTATCAGAGAGAACGTTGGGAGGCAGAAAGAATCTGAGTTGAGTCATCAATGGGGTCTAGCATGAGATTCAATGTAGAAAAGTATTCTGGAAAAAACAACTTTGAATTTGAAAGGTCAGGATGAAGGGCCTCCTGGTTTAGCAAGGATTAGAAGAAACACTCATTGGAGAGCGACCGGAATCTATGAAAGAAGTAGAGAGGAAGAAGATGGATCAGAAAGCCATGATCTTAATCCAGTTGTGCCTAACGGATGAGGTCCTGTATAACGTCATGAGGGAGAAGATTACGGCTGATACTTGGGCAAAGTTAGAGAATATCTATGTGAAGAAGTTTCTTGAAAATCGTTTGTATTTGATGATGCAGTTGTTCAATCTGAGGATGGTGGAGGAGACTGATGTTGAGAGCCACATTATCAACTGTCAATAGGCTCGTTTACAAGTTGTTGGATGTAGATGAACAAATAAAGGACGGATATCAAGCATGCATCTTGTTGAATTCTCTTTCGGATTCATATGAGTCGTTCAAGGACTCGTTGTGTGCAGATAGGGAGTCCATTAGCTTGGAGACCGTTATCTCGGCCCTCTAGGCGAAGGCGATGAGAAGGAAAAGCAGTGGTGTGGGTTATTCTACGGAGGATGTGCTGATTATGAGGGGAAGAAATTCTGAGTGGGATGAGGGATCGTTGAAATTTAGATCTAAATCTAAAGGCAAATGAAAGAGCAAAGTGAGGTGCTGGAATTGTGGGGAAGAAGGGCATGTGAAGATGGATTGTCCGAATCTAAAAAAAGGCGAGAGAAATCTGAAGATTCTTTTAGGAGGGCTAATACCGTGAAATCCACAGAGGATGAGTGTGATGTTTGTGATGTATTGATTGTGTCCGATAAGGGATCTCTCGATGGATAGTGGCTCTTAGATTCAGGTGCATCATGTCACATATGTTTTGACCAGAGTTCATTCATGACACATAGAGCATATGATGATGAATCAGTGTTTTTGGGCGATAGCTATGCTTGCATAAGGTGGTGGGTATTGAATCTATTGATACACTGCGCATTAGGATGTTTGATGGGATCAAACGAGTCCTGAAAGGTGTGAGGCATGTTCCTAGGATGAAGAAGAATGTGATCTCTCTTAGTGCACTTGAAGCTATAGGGTGCAAGTTCATTGGCCGCGATTGGTACTGTAAAGTGATAAAGGGGGCACTCGTGATGATAAAGGCACGGAGGTGTGGCTATCTTTACAAGTTGATTGGGAGCACTTCTTACGGTGGAGCTGCGGGATTGGCAACGGGATCCACAACTGCTCGTGTGTGGCGTACGCGCAAGGGCCATATGAGCGAGCAGTATGTAAAGGTGCGAGGATAGAGTTGGTGGAGGCACGAGAAGCGATGGAACTATGAAGGAGACGAAGTAGAGATGAAGAATGGAGCAGTGGAGTGATTGAAGATTGAAGCCACGGTGGAGATTGTTGGAAGTTTGTCTTCAATCTTGGACACCAGGGGGTGTCGGGCACTTATAATTGCCCCAAGATACGGGTTCTGGATCTAGATGCTACTGGATCGATGTAGGAGGTGGTTGGTTGCCCGATGGGGTCGTGTCAGGGCGGCCTGATATTCCTCTGAATTTATGCTGGAACTCTCTGGACAGATTTTAGTTCTGTCGGGCGTCCGATGAAGTCGGGTCGGGCGCTTGACCGTGCGCGAATTGCAAAGTCGGTTGCACAAGTTTTGCAGTGGGATTTGTTTTTAATTCTGGTCGTTTCCTATTTAAAAGGGGTGTAATATGGGATTAGGGTGACACAAGGAGTCCTAGACGTGTTCGTGTGAGTTGAGAGGGTTCTAGCTAAGTTTGAGGAAAAGCTATGTTGGTCTTTCTCTGGGTAAGCTTGGGTTTCTCTCTATGGGGCTTTGGGATTTAGGTAAGTTTTATTCTGTAATCTCTTGTAACTTCTGATTCATAGTGGATTGTTCGCTTTTTGCCGTGGTTTTTTACCCGTGAGGGGTTCTTCCACGTTAAATTCGGATTGCCTTCTCTTGCTTTTTCGATTTGCTTGATTGTTTTTATTGTGGTTTGTCCTTGTGTGATTCACTTCGGCTGCCGGTTCTTCCCAACAGTAAACTAATTATCTAACTATCACAATTTGGAAAGCTTGGAGGGTGAAACCTCACCTTGGGTGTGGATTCTCTTCTTGCTTGACTAGAGATTACTAAAGAACTCAAAACACCTGATCTAACCTAAAATACCACATATGGATGATTAGGTTAGAAAAGATATTGATGCACCCAAATGAGTATAGATCCAAATGTGGGAAAAATTTAGAAAAACCCATTTCCTATACACAAATTAGCCAGTCAACCTTACTCAACTCATGATAAGAAATGGATGGGTTAATAAGTCAATTAACTTACTAATTTGAGTAGCCTAATTGTGCTCTTGATCTAGATCCGATTTGAACACAACTAGTTAGACTTGAGTGAGTGTCTCGCCTACTAGCCCAATTGGAAGATGCCTAGGCGTTTCAACAGCAGGTCTCAGGTTCGAATGCTAAGGAGACACTAATTGCACTGGTGGGTGCATCGTGTGACTAATAGTGTGGGTGCGTTGCGCTGCTAAGAGGTGGGTGTGTTGCATGACTAACAAAAAAAAAAAAGCTAGACTTTGAGTGAAGCTCTAAAGGAAAAGATCCAACTCAATCAAACATGCAATCCAATAACTCTAGATTAACTATTAATTAACTATGCTTACTATTCCAAATCGAGATTTAGAGGCTAATTTATTTCAAATCCGATCTAACTCAATTGCAATCGGATCCCCAAGTTTAGACTCGAAATCATTTCCAAACAAAGGTTGGAACTCAACTCGAGGCAGAATTCAAGTCTCTCTTGAGATTGTAGGAAATACAACTCCCCCACACAATCCTTCCTAGTCAATAGAGATAAAATAGACTAGATTGGGCCCACATTTGGATGACAACTCTGAGTTAACTCGACCAATATTCGACAAAGATTCTAACTCAATTTGAAAGAAAATCACTGAAACTATCTGCAGGCTGGGTTCAATGCACTTACCAAGCTGATTATGACATCTACATGGTGGTTTGATAGTGACTCGGTGATTCGAACTGAGTTCACCAACAGTTGAATGGACGAAAACTGACCAACTCGGAATGTGTTGCACCACGCACGCCCACCTTGGACTCACTTCTAAACTCGAGTGAGGGCTAAGATAGTGAACTCCAGCACATCAGTAACTTCTAGAAGATGAGATTCAGAGCTTGACTCGGCTACAAATATTACAATGACTCGATGGCAGTCGGCTGAATCGATTTGGCTGAGACGCGATGCAATTGGAAGAGTCGAACCAACAACCTCACCCTACTCTCTTCTTCTTACTTCATCTTCTTCCTTCCTTCTTCCTTTTTGTTTTTCTTTGAAAGTCCAGTTGTTCTGGACCAAACCAGAGCCCACTCGACCCGCTGCTGGATCTAGAGAAACAATTCGCTCTAGCGAGTCGACCCGGCAATGCTCGGATGATCTCCACAAGAACACTCTTTCCTTTCAATCTTCCTTCTCCTTTATCTTTCCTTCTTCTTCTCTCACTTCCTCTTTGTTTCGATTTGTAGAGACGGCTGGATCCGCTCGAACAGCAAACTGACGTTTTTGGTCGGGGAAGATGACAGAGCTCCCATGGTAGATCTGACATTGGTGGATATCTCTGCACTCCGAAGCTGCTGGATGATATGGATTCATCCCAAAGAGCTTGGAGAAGAAATCGAAGCTCGGAAGGGTCTCTCTTGGTGGGTTCGGTTTTCCAAGCTTTTTGTTAGAGACGAGCAGAAATCTGGTTATTGCCCAAATCTTTTGATTTATAGAAATGTCCTGATCTCCTAGGACTGTCCGATGAAGAATGAAGGGTTTGGATTCAATCTAGGGCTTCCAGCTTGCCCACACTCTCTACTAACAAATACGATTTTTCGGTTTCGAACAGTTGGCGATCTGCGAGAGATGGAACGAAGGGTTGGGATGCTCTGAAATGAATGGTCGGGATAGAAGTAGATGGAGGCACATTGATCGTGGTTGTTTTGGGTTCTGTTAGAGGGAAAAGAACGGGACATGATGTTCGTTTTTAGACATTCTACCATCATAACACTACTTGCGTGAGAAACTGTGGTTACACACACGTGCCTCCACACATGGTGTTGGGTAGGTTCTGATCAAAATTGACGCCTGCATCTGATAGACGGCTCAAATTGTGTCATGATGGACTATATTGATCACAACAGATTAGATTTGAGGAGATTGGAAACACACGCTCACTCGCCTGGTGGTCCATTTGGGTTCGATATTGTGCATAAGTACAAGTATAGAAATACGTGAAAAGAACTAGGGTTTGGTCGAAAATTCCCTCTCAACAGGATGGACGGTTCATATCGTGCGTATGATTGAAGATGGTGGGCCACAGCCGATCAAACGGCGTTCGTTCATTTAAAATGCCACTAGTGGGAAAAATTGGGAAAGAGAGAAATCTCTCTTTTTCAGGGAATTACGGGTCGACGCCCGTTTGACCTGGCGCTGATAGCCCGGTGCACACCCACTGGTGTACATGTATATCGGTAGTGTGGGGCCCACAGTGGTCCTTTATGAAATTTGGTCCGTTCATTAGGTTCTACTGACCTGATAGGGGCAGCAGTCCAATGGTCTAGCTAAATCATATTGCATAGCACGCCAACAACGTCGGTGAGCCGAGATCAGATCAACGGTCTCACCCACAAACGATAAATAAGAAGAAATAATAACTAGAAGAGGAATCGAAACAAACAAACTACAAGACAGATTTTACGTGGAAAAACCCCAAACAAGGGTAAAAAACCACAGGTGCAAAACTCCACTATAAAGAAGACAAAGTTGTCCATTGAAAGCGCTTATGAATTCTAACATGTCCCATTCTCTCAGCATAAGGGGGGTGGCGAATACGTGCGCTCTCTTGCGGCTCAGTGCATCCGCTACTAGGTTTGCCTTCCCTGGGTGGTATGAAACATCAAAATTGAAATCTTTCATAGTCTCCATCCATCATTGTTGTCTCATATTTAAATCCTTTTGGGAAAAGATGTACTTTAAACTTTTGTAGTCGCAAAATAGCTCGAAATCTTCTCCATATAAATAGTGCCTACCACAACTTAAGCGCGAAGATCACCGCCTGCTAACTCCAGATCGCGAGTGGGGTAGTTTTCTTTATGTTTCTTTAATTGTCTAGAGGCATACACGATCACCTTGCCTTCCTGCATCAACACACATCCTAACCCAACGTGGGACGCATCTGTATAGATTGTGTACTTGACGCCTTGTTCAGGCAGTCACCAGAATAGGTGCTGATGTCAACTTATCCTTCAGTTCTTGGAAGGCTACTTCGGCCTTGTCACTCCAAGCAAATTTGATATCTTTGCGAGTGAGCTGAGAGAGGGAGATGACCCTTTTTGCTAATCTCTTCCCTCTTTCTCGGCTTGGACGTATAGAAACCCTAATCCCATGGCCTAATCCCTAATTACAACCCTTTTTATAGTAAAACACGGAAATAGAACCCAAAATAGGAAAGCCCGTGAAACACTTTACGTCCGGTCGGGCGCTCGGTCAGGCTTGGTCAGGCGCTCGCCCAATGTGGAGTATGTCCAGCGAGATTCAAGAGGAACTGCCCGAATTTCGGGGCGTCCGACCAAACTTGGTCGGGCGCCCGGTCCACTAACCGTCGGGTGCCCGACCACTTCCTTGTGGGATTGGCTCCATACCTTAACAATCTCCCACTTGGAGACACATCACCGTAGTCCTTCGTCTTTTATATCCGAAGTGCACCACCTCCCCGTCTTCAAGCCTGAAGACCAATCAAAGCTGAACGGAGCTTTAGCTTCTCCCGTGTGACCCACCTTGGTCAACATATCTGCAGGGTTCTTACTTGTATGGATCTTCTCCAAAGCAATCGATCCATCTTTTAGTAACGAACGTATGGAGTGATATCTGATGTCAATATGTTTGGTCCTTGAATGAAAGGCTGAATTCTTAACCAAGTGTATTGCACTCTGACTGTCACTGTACAGCTTGCAATCTGCTTGCTTCTTCCTCAACTCTTTCATAAAACCTTCCACACCATCTCCTTGCACGCTTCTATAGCTGCAACATACTCTGCTTCCGTTGTACTGATGGACACTATCTTCTGTAATTGAGAGACCCAACTGACTGCAGCACTACCCAGAGTAAAAACATACCTTATAGTGCTCCTTCTGCTGTCAATATTCCCTGCTAAATTTGAATCGACGTAGCCTTGTAACTTGATTTTCGATCCTCCAAAACAGCCCTACATCCACAGTACCTACCAGGTATCTAAGGATCCACTTCACAGCTTCCCAATGTTCATTCCCAGGGTTGTTCATGAACTTGTTAACAACTCCCACTGCTTGAGCAATATCTGGCCTTGTGCTAACCATAACTGCATACATGAGGCTCCCTATGGCTGACTCGTACGAGACTTTAGCCATGTAGTCCCGTTCCTCCTGCGTCTTAGCTCCTTGCTCCTTAGAAATATTGAAGTGGTTGGCTAATGGAGTGCTAATTGGCTTAGTACCTCCCATACTGAATCGATCAAGTACCTTGGTTATGTACTCTACCTATGACAAAACTAGCTTCTTATCTTTCCTGTCACGCTTTATCCTCAATCATAGGATTTGGTTTGCAGCTCCCAAATCCTTCATAGTAAATTCTCTAGACAACTGTCTTTTGAGATCTAAGATGTCCTTCATGCTTGATCCGGCTACAAGCATATCATCAACGTACAGAAGAAGGATGATGTACGACGTATTAAACTTCTTCAAGTAGCAACAATGGTTTGCATGACATTTCCTGTACCCGTTTCCTGTCATGAAACTGTCAAACTTCTTGTACCACTGCCTTGGGGCCTGATTCAGGCCATATAAACTCTTTTTCAGTCTATGCATCTTGTTCTCCTTTCCTGGTGCCACATATCCTGTCGGCTAATGCATATATCTTTTCTTAAGATCTCCATGAAGAAAGACCTGTCTTAATATCTAGCTGCTCTAGATATAAGTCCTCTGTAGCTACTATACTCAAGACCATGCGAATCGTAGACATCTTCACCATTGGTGAAAATATTTCAGTGAAGTCGATACCTACCTTTTGTTGGAAACCTTTCACAACCAGTCTGGCCTTGTATCGCTTCGAACCATTGTGCTCCTCCTTCAGTCTGTAAACCCACCTGTTTTGAAGAGCTTTCTTACCCTTAGGTACAGTGACGAGCTCCCACGTACGATTGGACTCAAGAGAGTCCATCTCATCATCCATGACTTGCTCCCACTTAAGCCGTGTATTCTACCGTAATGCTTCTTCAAAACACTCTGGTTCACCATTGTCTGTCAGCAGTAGATAATATAAGGAGGGTGAGTATCGAACGTTGGGTCTTCTCTCCTGAGTAGACCTCCTCACAACCGGTGTCTGCGGCTCTACCTCATCATGCTTTTGTGCATGCTCATCTTGTGGCACTGTAACACCTATGTTCGGTAACTCTTCCAACTCTACGAATTCTTTCTCATCGGCCTTATTCTGCTTTTGCTGCAAGTTGTCCTTATGCATCACTTTTTCATTGAACACTACGTTCTTATTTTTGATGATTTTCCGATTCTCTGTATCCCAAAACCGGTAGCCAAAATCATGCTGCTCGTAGCCTATAAATGTGCACCTCCTGGACTTCGCATCCAGGTTGTTTCCGTGCTCTGCATCAATGTGACCACATGAAGTGCAACCGAACACTTTTAGATGTGTAAGGTTTACTTCTTTCACAGTCCATGTTTCTTCTGGTAACCCACCATCCAATGGTGCCGAGGGACTTCTATTGATGAGATATACGACAGTATTCACAGCATCTACCCAAAAGGTCTTGGGCAACCCTGCATGTAGCCTCATGCTCTCGGCGCGCTCAAGGATAGTCCTGTTAATGCGCTCAGCCACACTGTCCTGCTGCGGTGTCCCTGGAATCGTTTTCTGATGTTTGCTCCCATTTGATGCACAATATTCCTTAAACCTCTTATCACAATACTCTCCCCCATTATCAGATCTGAGACATTTACAGTTTTACTTGTCTCATTTTCTACCAGTACTTTCCACTTTTTAAATACATCAAACACCTCAGATTTATGTTTTAAGAAATAGACCTATGGTTTTCTATTAGCATCATCAATAAAGGAAACAAAATAACGTGATCCACCAAGAGATGATACCTGTGCCGGTCCCCACACATCAGTGTGTACAACTCTAACAGATGTGTATTTGGAATTCGTGCTGTTTTCGTGAAGCTTACTCTCTTCTGCTTGCCATATACGCAGTCCTCGCAGAATTCCAAGTCGATAGACTTTAGCCCTGGTAGCTTCCCTTTTGACAATAGCATTTTCATCCCTTTCTCACTCATATGTTCCAACCTTTGATGCCATAACTGCCCGTTCACTCTAGTTGATGCGACTGCAAGTGAACTATATGATCCAGAAGTCATGTATAAGGTACCTTCCTTCTTGCCTCGAGATATCACCAAGGCACCTTTTGTGACCTTCTATGTATCGCTCGTGAATGTCGTCACATATCCAGTATCGGCTAACTGCCCCACTAAGATCAAGTTCCATCTCAAACTCGGTACATGTCTGACATCCTTCAATTTTAAAACCGTTCCGTCTTTCTGACTTATATGAACGTCTCCCTTGCCAACAATACTGCACGGCTCATCATCACTTAGGTAAACTCTTCCGAAGTCACCTGACACATAATCACGAAGAACTTTTAACGAAGTAGCATGAAACGAAGCACTTGAGTCTACAACCCAAGACTCATTACGCGCATCAAGAGACAAGATCTACGCCTCTGTGTCACTCTTCTCAGATAGACTCATTGAATCCTTCCCACCTTTAGAGCTTCCTTCTTGTTTCGTAAGTGCCTTGCAATCACGCTTTATGTGCCCCTTCTTCCCGCAATGCCAACACCCGTCCTTGTCTTTCTATCCCTTGGACTTATTCCTCGACTTAGAACGCCCGTGTTTATTGCCACATTTGTTCGAAGATCTTTCTCTTCCTTCAACGTTTAGAGAATTTCCGAAATCCCTTAAAATTCCTGATGTCTTCCTTCTAAATTCTTCGCTAAGAATTAGACTGGCCATATTATCGAATTTCAACTTCGTTGTTCCTGAGGAATTGCTCACGGCAATCACCAAACCATCCCAATTGTCTGGCAAACTGGACAAGATCAATAGCGCCCTGACCTCATCATCAAAAGTGATGCCAACGGATTTCAATTGGCTCGTGACTGTATTGAACTCATTTAGATGTTCAGCCACGCCCCCACCATCTGATATCTTCATGTTGAATAGTCGTTTCATAAGATGAACCTTGTTGGATGCCGATGGTTTCTCATACATCGTAGCCAAAGCTTGCATTAATTCTTTTGTGGTCTTTACTTTGGATATATTGAAGGCGACACTCTTAGATAAAGAGAATCGGATCGTGAAATCGGATCGTTCCTAAATCCTTCCGATCCACCAAAGCCCATTCATCATCTGTCATCTTCTCTGGTTTCTTCTCTTTTCCTTCTAAAGGAATATGGAGGTCCTTCTGATACAGATAATCCTCCATCTGCATCTTCCAGAAGGCAAAGTTTGAATAATCAAACTTTTCAATTCTAGTTTTCTCTTCTTCCGTCATCGCTCCCACTTGAACTAAACCAATAGCTTTGATACCAGTTGTTGCACAGTACGCCAACAACGCCGGTGAACCGAGATCCAATCTCCGGTCTCACCTACAAACGATAAATAGGAAGAAATATTAACTAGAAGAGGAATCAAAACAAACCAACAAACCACAAGACAGATTTTACATAGAAAAATCCCAAACAAGGGTAAAAAACCACGGTGCAAAACTCCACTATAAAGAAGACAAAGTTACAAGCATAATACTCACCTTCTCCGATGCTCCCATGCACAGAGATGGCCCTTTTTGCTAACCTCTTCCCTCTTTCTCAGCTTGGATGTATAGAAACTCTAATCCCATGGCCTAATCTCGAATTATAACCATTTTTATAGTAAAACATGGAAATAGAACCCAAAATAGGAAAGCCCATGAAACACTTCACGTCCGATCGGGCGCCTGGTTAGGCTTGGTCGGGCGCCCGCCTAATGTAGAATATGTCCAGCGAAATTCAAGAGGAACTACCACTGGGCGCTCGGTCCACTGACCGTCGGGCGCCCGACCACTTCCGGGTGGGATTGGCTTCCTACCTCAACAGATCCAAAGCTCAAGTGGCCTATATTGAGTGGAATTCGTACTCATCTAACAATTTCTATTGCTTCGACGGTCGAATTGACTCTGAATCTGAACATCAACGCTCCAATTGATACTAGGGCCTGTTTAAGTGAAAATCAAGAGTACATTTATTGACGGGGGGATCTAATAGTGATGATCAAGTAGAGGATGGTGAACTTGAATGTTGTAGGCCCGATCAATGGTGGATCTTGAACTTTAGGTTTCAAAATCTAAGATGGACGGTTAAATTTATCCATCAAGTAGTTTGAAATCCTACACTAGGTTTATCTAATGTTGTGATTGGTCCATTTTGAAAAATCAAAGGATGGATGACTTGATCTATGAATGAAGTGGTCAAATTTAGGCTAGAATGAAGGCGAACGTTCAAATAAGCCAGATTTATGTTTATACTAAGTTAGGTCTTCATAGTAACACCCAAGTACTGAAAAGTATGGGGTGTTACGGAGGCATTCAGTGAGAGATCCCTACCAAAGAATTGAATCTGCTATTGCAAGTTCCTTTTACCAAAAATTCTTTTGATGAAAGTTCATCAACTAGAAGTCTAGAAAGCTTTTAGGCCATGTTTACGACTTTAAATTAGTTTCTTGTATTTTCATAAATTACATGATTGTAAACCATGCAAAAATATTTTCATACAAACCTAGAGGTTGCTGCAGATGTTCATGAGGAATACCATTGCCATAATAACCTAGGCTATTAGCCTATTACCATGATAATAGTGAAGATTTCATTTTTTGGGAGAGACCATATTCTGCTTTGTTTGAGCCATCCAACTACCAATTATCAACTATTCCAGAAATTCCTTTGTAAGACGAGACAAATCTTGAAAAAATGAAGCAAGTATTGGTTCATTGGAATAATATGAATCATGACAATTAAAGTAGATATTTTATTTGTTAATTTATTTTATTAGAAGTTGGAACCTTATTACTATAATAGTTTGTTATGTGGGGTCCAGCCGCAATTCAAATCTAGGGACCTGCACCTAATGACTTGCACATAGAGTAACACTGTCAGCACACACTACTATGATTATGATCTCACGAGCAATCATCACCACTACAAAAAAACATGTCATCTGCAAACAGCATATGCTACAAGACCTCTACCTGTAAATGCTAAGTTAGCTCTTCCATAACCATGTCAAAAATATGTGGATTCAAAGCTCATCCTTGGTGTAGACTACTGTAACTGGAAACTCACTTCTCTCCACTAGCGGTCCTTACATTAATTACCGCTCTCCTGTAGATGTCCTTAACCATGTTGATATATCCACTTGTGACTCCTTCCCCAAACACCCACCGGATTTTCTTCTATCAATGGTTTTTCTAAGTCAATCAAGACCAGTTGGAGATCATTTCTCCTGTCCCTGAACTTCTACACAACTGGTCAAGAAAATGGTCTCGATGGTTGACATCCTTGTCTTAAATCAGAATCCATTTTCTGATACATTTCTCTCATGCCTTAATCTTTGCTCAATCGCTCTCTTGAAGTTTTATGTTTCCTATGCTAATCCAAGTCTAAACTGATGTTACTCATAACAAGTCTCCCAGACAAGAGTACTCTCCTATAGTTAATTAAGTTCCAAACATGTCTAAACTGAGAAATAGTCTTACTCATAGGGTGCGTTTGGGTGCAGTATTGCATTGTGTTGCAATTATTAGTCTAATGGAGTGGAAAGGACCAAGACGTTATTTCCTTACCGATCATTTGAGTGACCACTCTCCAAAATCCAAATTGCAATTGAGTTGGACTTGAAATAATGTGCTTGCAATTATTAGTCCAATGGAGTGGAAAGGACCAAGATGTAATTTCCTTACCATTCATTTGAGTGACCACTCTCCAAAATCCAAATTGCAATTGCATTTTCTTCAAGTTTGATGCAGGGGCATGCGATGACCTAACCCTAGATGCATGCATATTCAGTTGGAAGGTATTCAAATAATAAAATTACGAAACTAACTACTTTCAATCAGAGGAAACTAACAAATCTCAACACAAGATGAGATCCGTTCGTCCGGATCATGCCCCTTAGCATAAAACCACGTAAAATCGTAAAACAGGGAGAATCTAGGGATATGAGGATATCCCAGATCTAGCATAGACCAGTCCACAGTCAAGTTTGGATCTGGTTTTCATGGCTAGGCATCCCTCTTTTTTATCGTACCAAGGGGGGGGGTTCAGAAAAGGACGAAGGATGTCGAAAAACAATGGGTTCCCATGAAGTACGAATAAGGAATCAAAAGAAGCTTACCTTTCCTCGCACCTTGAAGAAATAGAGAAGAGAAAATGGGAACTCCGAGATGGAATCCTCAACACCTGAGGGCCAATCCTGAAACCCTAATTTCTCATATAAAAAGGAAGAAGCATATGAATTTTCTATTCATTCAATGGTTTCGAAATAAGGTTTCTCACTGTATATATAAGCTACGAAAATAAAAAGTGCACTAAAGTGCTTAAAAACAAAAAAAACAACATAAAAACGCTAAAGTAAATAATAACACTAAAACGCCAAGAAACAAGGAAATAAACAGAAAAGCGCCTAAACGTAAATCCCCTCCATGGTCCAGCAGTCATGATGCTCCTGCGCAATCTTGCAGCTAGCGTACTCATCAAGGTATCCCAAAACGGTTACGTATCGGCCGTATCGGCCGATACATAACGGAAATGGTCATGACCGTTACACGTTATGGGGTTAAAACGGCCGTAACGGCCGTTACAGAAAAAACGGGCCGTAACAGCCCGTATCGGACCGTAACGGCCCGGTAACGGTCCTATAACAGATTTTTTTTAAAAATAAAAAAGGGCCGTATTGGCCGATACGGGGTCCGTAACGGCCGTTACGGCCCGTATCGTAACGGTAACGGTGGTGGCCGTTACAGCCACCGTTACCGTTATGGGACACCTTGGTACTCATAACGCGTCAGAAAATGGGCCCAGCGTCCATTCACATCAACTCGTCTGCTCCAACACTCGATCTGCAACGTCGCCTCCTCTGGTACACTCTAAAGGGTGCACCACTGATGTATGCATCAAAGTTGGACTTGAAATTATGTGTTGCAATTTTGAGGGCTGCATCCTCATTTCAACTACTACTACATGTTCTCATTTTCACTACCACTAAATGTCAGTTTCTTTTTGTCATTTCCTCTTTGATCAAACTGAATGTTTGCAATCCATTTGACATGTGCATGCAAATTCAGCCTTGGCGTCCTTTGTCAAATCTTTCTTTCTTTTTCCTCTACAAGTTCTGTGTAATTTTAGTTTGATCAAGATGCATGTCATGACTTCTGATAGGCTGGTAAAACTGTTTGTGCCAGTGTTCATTGGTTGCTGGGCGATTTACATCTGGTCTATCTTCAATCACTCTGATCGTTTCTGGTGGAGCTTTTCTTCAGATGCTTGTACTCTTATGGCTTTTGCTGAAATACAGGTAAGATGTTCGCCAGTCAACTCTTCTTTCTGAAAGTTCCTATATGAGTGATGCTCATATATGTTTTTTGAGTGCATCTAAAGCCCAGGACTACATCACCTGCAACTTGTAAGCAGTTGAATTCATTTTTGTCTTGTTATCAAGGTATTTGGTAACAGTAATGGTTGGCATAATCACCTCCTGTATGGCTGTTATGGTACGTGCCATTGCAACTGTTACTGGGGCTGTAATGGCTTTACGGCTCTGTAATGGGCAATTTTTTTTTAAAGTAAAAAAATGTTTCAGTCCTATATTTGTCCATTATGGGCTCGTAACAGCTGTTACATGCGTTTTTAAAATTTATTTTTATTTTAGATTGGGCATTACCACCCTGTATCGGATAACAGGTCCCACCGATACCTTTACGTAACGGCTGTTAGGTAACCTGTTTTTTAATACCTTGCTTGTGATCATTCCTGGTAATATTAATACAAGGGTTTCTAATCCCAGGTGTGTGTATACAGAAACCATCCTTAGTTCAAAACCCAAAAACTTATCTATGGCTTGATTTTTTTGAGGGGCTTGACTCATTATTTAATAACTAAATAACTTGAATAAAATAACATTTAAAATAGTTAATGAAAGTTAAATTTGCAACTCTCATCTGCCTCCCTTTTTTTTTTTTTTTTTTAAAATTTCTTGACAAAACCCTTTGACCAATTTTACAGTAAACTGATTGAATTGGGCTGTAATCTATGTTTTTCCATATTGGTATCAACGGATGTGTCACACCCTTGGGATACGGAAACATATTGATTTTCCTTTGTATAGGGTCTTAAATTATGTGCTGTCAGACAAAAGTGATGCAACTATATTCAAAATCACTTCATATCATTTATAAATTTAAGAATACATGTTGAAAAAACAAGTAATTTCCCCCAAATACCCAAATCAGTGGTTGAAATTCATGATTGAGTGTGCAAAACATGCAAAATTATGATTTTCAATCTTATTTATACTGATTCAAAGGGAATTTACAAAAAAAAAAAAAAGAATAAAAAAAGAAATCATGGTTTCCTAATTGGGCCCACCTGCTGTTCGATCTTGATTCCCACAAAAAAATCTGGTTTCTCCTCCAAATAATCAAAGGGTCTTGGTGAGATTCACAAGTCAGAAGAATTGAGAAAAAATGTGAATTTATATATATGTTTTTTTTTATAGATTTTTTTTTTGAGAAAAGGGGGAAAAAGGTTGATATCGCTGTCGGTATCCATAATATCTATGATACAATTGAATGTATCGTTGATACAACCTTGTATATGCCGACAATATTATGAAAATATCGGATTGTATATAGACGGTATCGTCGATACAATGCGATATATCGTGTTACTATCGTCGATACGCTGAAATGGATGTATTTCAGTGGTGTTTTGTATCGCTGTGGTGCGATACTGATAATATCAGCCAGTGTTATCAATACCTCAAACACTGGTTGTAATTTTTACGAGTCCTTTTACCCACATGGGGTTTGGGTGAATGGCTAGCGTCGTGGGTGTGCTCCTCACAGATGCGAGTTCAATTCCCCTCCCCGGGATTACCCGATGCACGTGGTTTGCGGGTGTTGCATGCATCCGCAGGGACTAGTCTTGCCTCAAAATGGGGCAGGGACACCCTGACGTTATAAAAAAAAGGAAATTAATCTTTATGAGTTCTTTTGAGTCACTGAGTCGACTTGACAAGCCTCATCGAGTCTCGGTCAAGCATACTTACAAGTGAGCTTCGAGTGGAATTGCCCAGTTTTAGAACCATGATCCATCCACACACCACCACATGTGCCAACTTAGCACACAGGTGTGAGATTTAAGACATCGATCAGAAGGGTCCCACTGTTTAGATGCCATTGCCCAAAAGATCATGCTGGTCCAATCATCTTGTGTTGTACAAACAAATGGTCACCTTAGGAAAAGTTGACCAAGTTTTTAGCAGTCTATTTGTTTAATAAACTGTGGCCCATCCGATCAGTGGACTGGTTTGATAGTTGGGCAATGGCATCTACGCAGTGGGACCCACCTGATGGTTAGCTTGGATTCACCATGTTGGCTCATGTCATGGTGTGTGGATGGGCTGCTTTATAGATGCTTGTGGCATTAGTGGAAGAGGATAACGTAGCTTTTATCCTCGATGAAATTCGGGACATTGCTTCTAGATTAAACATTTTATTTGCCCATGCGGGAAGATGCTAAATTACTTGACCCATTACCGTTGTCTTGATGTTTGTTTCTCTTTAATAAATAGAAGTGGAATGTCTAAGAAATTGGCAGACATCTATTGATTACTTACATTCTGTTTTATTGCCATGAAGTGTAACCACTGGCATACTCGGGTATGTGTATCCACTGCTCATGAGCGTCATATGGGGTGTGGGCGATGGGGTATTCAATACGCAGATCAACGCAATTCTCGGAATGCTCTTCAGGCGTGACACGGTAATGCCTAAAAGCCATTAATGCATGCATTTGATTAGCATTCTTTGAATGGTCCTTTCAAAGTCATTCCATATGTTTTATTCCTATGAAGTGTTAGAAGCTGAGTGTCTCAATCAAAGTTGACATTAGTCCATATCACGGCATCAGCTTCCCTTTTGTCCGAAACCGGTATGTATCGCCTAATGTGTATTGGTATCGCCCATGAATGATGCAGATGTATAGGCCCGAAACAGCCTGAAACAGGGCCGACATGGGGTGATGAATGTTGCAGAGATTTTGAAGGTCTCACAAAGTCACAATAATATCATGAAAAATACAATAAACAATATTTGACGTAGGACAATGGCCTAATATAAAGTAAACATGTGAAACATGTAAAATTCAATGGAATAAAGTAAACATCAACCTAACATCATCATAATTCAGAAAAACACATGGGAAACACGCAATAGACGGGCCATCATCACAAAACACGCTGTACAAGGTTCAAATCACGTGTGGATTGGATTCGGCGAGGAATAAGACTTCCCGATCTTGCATGGTAATGTCCATTCAAACAATAAGATTCACTAGTCTAGGAAATCAAAGGATTTCTGGGTTAGGGAATCATGAAAATCTGAGAAACGGGTGTGAATTCGAATTTCCAGATTATAAGGATGATGGATAATGTGAAAAAAAGGATTAGAAGAAAGAGAGAAGATAAAAAAATACCTTAGGATAGAAGAGAATCTGAGAAAGAAAGAAGAAAGATGAGAAGTAAGATGAAAAGAGATCCACAAGAGAGAGGAAGAGAGTAGCCGCCAAAGTGCTTTCTTAATTGTAAAAGTAATATCATTATCAGAAAGGTTTAGCGCAACACTCTTATAAAATTTGGAATTTTCATAATTACCAAAATACCCCTACTAACAAAATTAAAAAAAAAAGACATTCGTACGAAAAAATGAGCACACACTGACTCAAAACTCAAATAAGTAAAAGTGCATAAAATAAACTCAAATCTAAGATGCCCGATGGGCTCCGATGATGGTGCGATGAAAGTGGGCCACGACGAACCAATGGTCCAATCACACCATCCTCATGATCCAACAGTCCAACCATCTCCTCCAAGCAACTGACACATGTGTAAGGTCTTCACCACGATCTAGGAACTTGGACTCGATCTAGGCCCATCATCAAACCATATGGACACAGGCATGACTCGTCTCCTACGCTAGTACACTCTAAAGGGCTTGATGTCCGCATCAATATTACTGTGAGATTTTCAAAATCTCGGCAGATTTTAGAATATTACGTTTGTATCATGATCTTGACATGAAAATAGTAAAAATTTTAAGGAATTTGTTATATAAATATATGTTTAAAATTCAAAATCATTTATTAATTTAGAAAAAGTACTTTTAATATTTGTTATTTTTGGTGAGATTTTCTTGATAATAGCACAAGAAGAACCTCAAAATTTGAAAGTCTCACGAAACATTGCGGAGTACGAGATTTGTCACTATGGATACAACCCTGTATTGATGGTGACTGTATGGTACACTAAAACTGCTTGGCAAACCTTAGTGCTAATTGGTTTCTCTATATTATTTTATTTGGTTACTTCAATATTGAACAATCAAAGTGCGGTTCACTTTTCTTTTTTGGGCTTTCGGCACCTCTTCAAAGCCCTGTAATACTGTTATTTGAGAGAAGATCCTGGAATATCCGACCTTTCATCTGTTGAGACCTATTGTGGGTAGAATGTATACCAAAACTAAAACCAATCTGGGGATCCAAGCCATTGATGGGAGGACTATCAAGGATTACAAATGGGTGATTAATGAAAAGTCCAACCAATGTTCGGGGTCTTAGGTTCGAACCTAGCTTCATGATGATGATGACCATGAAGCTTGATTTGAACCTGAGACCTCAAATGTCGAAACACATGCAATCTACCTTTGAACAACGGGCTCCCAACCTAAATAGGCCGAATCATACTTGTGATGAATTTGGACAAATTTTATGAGTTCGAACAATTTCGCTTTTTTCATACTCCTGAATAGTGAATACTGATTTGTTCACAAATTACATATCACAAATTACAAATCACAAGGTTTAAAGTTTTTAACTAACTGAACATAGATAGTTAACATGCCCACTGTTTCCCATGGTGTGGTCCACTCAAGCCTTCGATTCACTTCATTTTTTGGATAATGTCATAAATGATCTTTAAAAAATGGACGGACGGCTTGGATAAGCAAATATATTACTGTGGGCCCAACAAAGCATTGATAGGACTGTCTATCTCTAGATAGGTCGTGGTAGGGATAGACTAGGTAGTACCCAATCTGCGAACGTGAGTTGGCTGGTGACGTGAACACCAACCAACAAGCTGGTGTCAAAGCTTCGTGGGTCCCATCATGATGTATTTGTTTTATCCACTCCGTCTATCCATTTGTACAACTCATTTTGAGGCATAAAACAAAAAATGAGGCAGATACAAAGCTCAAGTGGACCACACCACAAGAAACAGTGAGGAGAATGATGTCCACCATTGAAGCCTTCCTAGGGCCATAGTGGTCAATATTCGAGTCAAGTTTGAGTTCGAGTCGAGTCGAGTCGAACAGGGCTGTGATTGAAACCAACTCGAATTCTTTTTCGAACAAGTCCTTTGTGTTCGAACTAAGTTCGAACACGAAGACTTTCTATTCGAACGAAGTTTTACCGAGTCAATTTGAACGATCAAACTCGGTTTGTGTCCAGCTCTATGTCTGGATCACATTTGCATGTATTAGAGAATGCCACAGGATACAAAACCATCGCATTGTGCTATTTTGTAAATCATCTCTCTCTCTTCACATGGGGCTGGCATTGGAGATTTCTTCGGTCGATTTTGAAGTAGTTGGGCTAGGTTGGCCCACCATCCAAATACTCAGCCTACGAATGTTATATAATTCTGGGGTCAGGTTCAGCCGAGGTCCATACCCAATGCATAAGCCTTTCTTACATGCCTGGCTCTTACCTCTTTCAGACCATGACCCAAAACCTGATGGGCCTTCACAGTCTTTTGCCACCCCTAAGAAAGAATGTGGTCAGCTTTAGGCTGATGCAAGCTCTGGTCTGGTCCAATCGATCATTGGGTCTAAAAGACTAAAAATCACGTCCGGATTCAATCCACAGGCCTTGAGACTCAACCCATACTCGGTCCAAAGTAGGCTGGATGTCGACCGGCCAGGCCAGCTCAGCCCATTTGCAACCTTTTTTTTTAATTTTTTATTTTTTGGCCACCTAGATGTAATGCTAATACCAACTAAATATTGGACAGGAGGCGGCATTCGCGCAATTGAAGGTCTGGCAAAGTGCTACAACGGCGGTCGTGTTCTTCATCAGCCCACACATCACATTGCATGCAATGCTGTTGGTGATGGTGGTTGGACTCTGTATTTCAGTCGCCGGGTTTCTAATCCTAACGCTCCGCGTAGAAAAAGCCTTCTCTTCTGGATCTTGACGTGGGCCGCCCGTTTATTTGTCCCGTGAAATTATGCTGATTTGTAATGTCGACCTGATCACTGTGATCGATGGTCGAGATTGGATGTTTTTCTTTTTCCCATATATGTGGTCTTAAGATGGTGTAAATTTGAGGAGGCTTGTGTTAAGGGGTTCGTCCCTAAAGGCCATGGCATCCAAATGCGGGCGCATTTGGTGAGCATCCAAGCATCCAAGCCGTCCATCAGGTGGGTCCCACTGGGCGTTTTCCCTGGCCCAGAATCAGGCTGGTCCACTCATTGATGGGCTGCGGTTTATGAAGTCAGATGGACGAATAAAGGAACTAGATGTCCATTTGTTTTGCTTAGGGCTCTCAATGGGTCCGATCTGGATCGGATCCAGTTGGATCCGGCTCCAAGTCCGTATATCTGTAGATGGATTCGGATCGGAATCAGATCCCACTTGGATCCAAAAGGTGACATCCATATCCTATCCATTTATACATTGTTAGATCCATTTCCGATCCAAAATCCATATAACCATCAGATTCGGGTCGGATCTAGGTCCGAATCCACCCCCGTTACAAATCTAAAAAAATATATGATATAAAATATATAATATAATATATTTAATTTAGTAGAAAAATGATGCAAATCCCACTATTTACTATGGTTTGGTCAACATGGCCTAAAATAATTTGTAAAACGGATGGCCAACGTGGATATAACATACACAGTAAGGTGACAATGAGACGGATCTTAATCGGATTTGGATCGAATTCGGATATGTTCATGTGAATCCATATCTGCTCCATTTAAGTAATCGGACCTATTTTAAGATCCAAATCCGGTCCATTTAACTAATCGGACCTATTTTAATATCCAAATCTGCATTATAGGGATTCGGAGCGAATTGGAACTCGGATCTGACCTGCTCCATTGAGAGCCCTAGTTTTGCTGCTCTGGCCCACTTAGATAAGTGGGCTGCCCTGATGACATGGTGGGCTCACCTCATTGTGTAGCCAAATCCTCACGTGCGTAAAGGTGTGGGCCCACCTTTGGCACCCACTAGCACGTGAGAACCTGTAGTTTTAATCGAGCATTGGGGAAAGGTGTGGGCCCACCTGAAATGCAACAGGCTGCTCAATATATGGGCCTCTTATCAGAGCAGCCTATGGCGACTATCATCATGTGGTGCACCCACAATATATTAAGGGTTAGGATCACACGAACAAGGGCCCTGCACGTGGAGATTTAAGCGTCTCAGATTACAAGTTAGTGAGATTCTGATGTGCAATCCCAACCTTTGGATCACCTTCAAGTTGCAATCGGACGGTGATTACCCACGTGGGTACCCACACATGTTCTGGTGCTTAGAAGTGGTTCGGTGTAAACACCAAAATGGAATTTATTAGGTGTTACCTGGGTAACACGGTAATGGGTGTTTCCCTGACCCTAGGGCCCACCTTGATGCATATGTTGTATATCCACACCGTCCATCAGTTTTTCCAGTTCATTTTAGGTGATGGTCCCAAAAATCAAGGAGATCCAAATCTCAAGTGGACCACACGGCAGGGATTGAATCCCCACTGTTAAAAACTTCTTGGGGGGCACAAAAGTTTTGGATCAAGCTGGTATTTGTGTTTTCCCTTCATCAAGGTCGGTGTGATCTTATCAACAGGTTGGATGGTAAATAAACATTACGATGAGTCCTAGGAAGTTTATAACGGTGGGTGTTCAATGACCATTGTGTTGGATCAAGCATAGTCATGAGTGTCCAACTAATCAAAACTCCAATACTCATCTTTCTTTATTGGAAATTCTTGTTGATTTTCCCATCTAGACATCATATGAGGTCCAGCCAACCTGATCTTTTAGGTAGTTGATCAAGTGGGGCCCACTTCCCATTACAATCTGATGATACGATTTGCCAATTGTGATATTTGGAGATAGGGGTATGATCCAGCGCAAAGCGTTTTAACGGTTGGATGTTTGTGATTACAGGATCTGGTCAATGATCTTCATCATATTGAAAGTGGGCCCCTTCTTTTATGTCTCAACGATTGGGATCTAGTGGGGTCCACTAACCATTGGCAAATGATCATTGCAAACTATAGATGATTTACTTTGAGCTGTGTGGAGCTCAACTATGCTGTCCATGTAGAATCCAAACCATTCATTTGGTGGGACTCCTCAAGGGGACCGTACATCCTAAGAATCATACCAATAAAAAAATCAGGTGGGACACCACAAGGGGCAATGTGCAATCATGTCTACAGCCTATACATTCACCTAAAGTTTGGGCTGTTTTGAGTTTGTGTCCCTTAATCCCGGTGGGTGGACCTGATGAGCGGCTTGGATGACATATGCATAATAAGGGGGATCTGATTTTCCATCAGGAAGTTCCCTTGGCCTGCTTGTGCCCTAAAATGATCTGGAAAAACGGATGGACGGCGTGGATGTAGAATACATACATCAAGGTGGGCCCCACGGTGAGGCCAGGGCCGCACCTAATCCGCTCCCCCATTCCAAAGGGTGGCCCGTTTGACAGCGTATAATAGTGCGGGTCACAAAACTGGTCAAGTAGTTCAGTTAGTCGTTCTCCTACCACACGCCAAAGTGGTTCGTGCGAGGAGAACTCGAATAGAGAATCGCGTCATACGTGTCACACTAGAACACGTGTATGATATCGTGGCCATTTAATGTTGTGTGAACATTCCCTACCCAAGAGTCAAGCTAGTTAAATCGTCAGGTGGGCTAGAAGTATAGGATGAATGTGGACCGTCTATATTTTCCACATTGGATTATTTCTCACAAACTACGTAGATTATCCTGATTTCGGGGAAAGGTCAGGTTCGTGGTTGGTTCCAGATAATGGTTGGTCCAGATCATTCACATGTGTGATTTTTTGGCATGTGGGTATCCATTCACCTCTTCAACCTCTCCTCGCGCGAATCTCCACAGAACGCCAGGATCCCAAAAGTGGTTGAGATTAGGTACTCCCTCCTCCTCAAAAACACCCACCGCGCACAATAGCGAAAAGCAACAGAACGGACCATGACCCTCTCTTTCCTACGCGAGATGATGCAACGGCGCCCGCTGCTACTGTACGCCGCGTCGTGGACTGCCCTCCTAACGGTGACGGTGGCCGTGGCGTCCTTCTCTCCGGAGATGGCCTTCGTGTACGCGATATCCCCGTCCTCGGGTTTCTCTCGGGCGTGCCGTCAAGACGGTTCCGTTAGGATCCCTTTAGATGGGCCAGGGGATGTGCTGTGCATACCATCTCAGTTCATCCGACGGTCCAGGATGGATCTCTTCGTCCCGCCAGCCTTCGCGGCGGCCGTCGTGGCTGCGTCCGCTTGCTTGGTTCGAGCCATTGGGCTGTGGGAAGACGATAGAGACGACGAGACGTTCTAATCTGCGCACTCGGGTGTAACAGGCGTAAGCTGCGCACCAGGACGATTTTTTTTTTTTTTCTTGAGGTTGAATCCTATGCAAACGTTTCTACTTCGAACTTAATGTACAAAGCGACGTCTGAGATCCACTGTGATGTTTTAATGAAATCCAATCCGTCCATCATTTACTACACATCCTATTCTCCTTTTCTAACAAAATTTAGGTCGATCCAAAACTGAGGTGGGCCACACCATGTACGATCAACCATGAAACTCCAAAATTACGTGCTGTGGCCCACCTGAGTTTGGAAATAGCCTAATTTGTTCGGTGGCCATTCATCCTGGTAGGATGCATATTCTTAATAAATTAGATGGATGGCCCCACGTACTATTTGGAAGCTTTTTAATGGTGGGTATCCCCATCCCAACTGCTCCCTTTGGTGTGGCCCATCTCATTTTTCAATCGGTCTGATTTTATGGCAGGAAGGAGAAAAATAGGGTGAAAATGATGGACGGCTTGGATTTCATTCAAACATCACGGTGGGCCCCACACGTCGTCGATTTGTAAGCTATGCTTAAAGTAGAAACGTTTGCATTGGATCAGGCCTTTTTTTTTCTTTTTCTTTTTCTTTTCCCTCTCGAGTTTTGTTTTGTATTCCCTTTCAGTTGTGATGATATGTGATATGGACGCTGATGTCAAATACGGGTATTCCCGTCCATTTGGATGGCTGCTATCTCCCAATCTAGAAGACTGTGTGGTCCATCATGTCAACGGTCTAGATCAACTGATCATGTGTTCCTTTTCATGTCAACGGTCTGGATCACTTACAACCAGTCCCACGTTAACTCCACATGCAGAAACATCTGAGCCATGCAGTGGTGTGACAGACTCAATGAATGGGTAGCCGATGGCCTGACTCAATGTGAAGGCTCGGCCCATCTAATGAGTGGATTGGGCTGATTCTCGAGGGGAGAGGATTAGGTGGGCCCCACCCTCACCTAAGACGGTGCGGCCCTTACCGTGGGGCCCACCTTGATGTATGTATTGTATATCCACTCCGTCCATCCTTTTTCTAGATCGAAGCAGATCCAAATCCTTGGTGGAATATACTAGAAGAAACCGTGATGATTGAATGCCCCACCATTAAAAACTTCCAGGGGCCCACCATAAAGTTTCCGTAATGATGAAGGGAAAAAAATCAGCTCGATCCAAAACTTTTGTGGCCCACAAGAAGTTTGGATAACCACTCTTTCTTACGGTGTGGTCCACCTGAGATTTGGATCTGCTTCATTTTTGGGTTCATACTCTAAAATGATCTGGCAAAGTGGATGGACGGTGTAGATACACAATACGTACATCAAAGTGGGCTCCTCTCCCAATCTTGAGAGTGGCAATCTTCGAGGGAATGGCTTAGATATGTACCACACAAGCGAGAGTTTGGTGGGAAAGATTGAGCTCGCGTGGGACTGAAATTCTAGGGCTCTCAATAGGTCGGATCTGGATCGATCAGATCCAACTGGATCCAGCTCCAAGCCTGAATATCTGTAGACGGATTCGGATGCAACTCGGATCCAAAAGGTGATATCCATATCAGATCCATTTATAAATGGTTAGATTCATTTCCGATCCAAAATCCATATAACCAGGGTCGGATTTAGGTCCCAATCCATCCCATTACAAATTTTAAAAAATATATAATATAATATATTTAATTTACTAGTAAAATGATGCAAATCCCACTATTTACTTTGATATGGTCGACCTGAGAGTGGCATGTCTCAATTTTGAGACATAGCCTAAAATAACCTGGAAAACGGATGGCCAGCATGAATATAACATGTACAGTAAGGTGACATTGAGTCTGGATCGGATTTGGATATGTTTATGTGAATCCAAATTTGGTCCATTTAAGTAATCATACCTATTTTAAGATTCAAATCCGGCCCATTTAAATAATTGGACCTATTTTAAAGAGTCGGATTGCGTCCTTCGTTAGTATGGACGCAAAGTGTCCATACCGAGCTGTGGAGGGGCCCACCATGATGTATCTGTTTATCCACTCCGTCCATCCATTTTATAAGATTATGTTAGCATATGGTCCAAGGAAATATGCAGATCCAACGCTCAAGTGGGCCACACCAAATAGCAAGCTGAACCTGGTGACATCATCACTACAGTAGCAGGTTCAGCTCGCTATTTGGTGTGGCCCACTTGAGCATTGGATCTTCCTCCTTTTTAGATTTATTCCTTAAAATGATCTTATAAAATGAATTGACGGAGTGGATAAACAGATACATCATGTTGGGACCCTCCAAAGCTCGGAAAGCGTCCATACTGAAGAAGGACACAATCCGACTCTCCATTTTAAGATCCAAATCTGTATTATACAGATTCAGAGCGAATGGGATCTCGGATCTGACCTGCTCTCCATTGAGAGCCCTATGAAATTCTGGCCAAAGATCAATATTCAGTCTTAAATGGACCAATGTATGGTTACTTTTATTGAATTAGCCCACCAAATGCAATTAGCTCTGGGCGGGTCCCCAAATGAGCACTGTTTGATGGCAGAGAGATAAATTGCTGAATGATCTAATAGAAAATCTATAGTCGCGGTTTGGGCGAACAGCCTTGGTTGTGGATTTGCTCCCCACAGACACTGAGTTCAACTTCCCTCCCCATGGATTACCTGATGCACATGGTTGGTGGGTGATTGCGTGCATTCACAGGGAATAGTCTCGCCTTAAAAGGAGTGAGGACACCCGTCCCCATCATCATAATAATAACAATGATAAAAAAAAACTATCAAATCCTTCCGATCTCCAAACCCGTCAATCATGGTCGAGAATGGAAGGAGCCCAACACTGCAAGCGGTCTAGAGCGTAGTTAAGCAAAATTTCGTTTTAAACTTTTGTACATTTGAACTAAAAAAAAAAAAAAAAAAAAAAATTCTTGTATGATTGATTAAAATGTTTATAACTTAGTATATTTCTGAAAAGAGGAAAAGAACTCATGCTTTTGGATGAACTAAATTAAACATTTTTTTTCTTAAAAAATAAATGTGTTTTATTAAAAAAAAATTGGTAGTGACTTAAAAAATAGAGATAGGCGGTTGCCACCCATTGATAGAATGTGAAAAGTTTAGTAGAGATGGGTCTATCTATACAAGGATTACTTGAAAAGGAATGATTGAAGGGAGGCAGAACCTACATATATCATCGCTCATCCATGTTGAAATTCTAATATTTTAATTGAAGTTTTCTATTTATTTGACAATTATATATGATACACACGTGCACACACCTAGCTATTTTATTTTTCACTCAGTTTTTTTTTTTTTTTTTTTTTAAATTACTCCAAAACCTCATTAAATCCAAGCTTTTCATTCTCTGAAGAGTTGCTGTTTCGTTGTCTGCATCTTGGCCTGTCTTTTTAACAACCAAGACTGAATTAAACACGACCATTTCCCATATTATTTTTGCCTCTTGTTAGTAGTGTGAGCGTGCAAGAGAGATGCTCTTATGCTGTGAAAATTAAAGGATAATTGAGGTCAGTGTTTTGGGCCCTCCCGCTGTTCTCAACTTATTACCAAACAATGTATGGTGTCATTTCGCGAACCGCAATCGCAAAGGCACAGCTTTATACGACAAGGGCTTAGATGACTTGGTCGCCCAACAATGATAAAACTCCAGAAGTTGAGGCTGTGTTTGGATGTTGAATCGCAACCAAATTACAATAACTCAATTCAATAAAGAGTTGATGACCAAAGTGGGTCGACCTCAAATCCGCCCAAAAGCAACTGACTATCCCACAAATTGCACCCCCCACTTCTGTCATCTCATGTAGAATGATGGATTGGATGAATTGCAATTCAGTTAAATCGAGAATCCAAAAACACCTTAATCCTATGATTGGATTCAGTTTACGATTGAATTGCAAACCTGGTTCGATATGAATCCCAAGCTAACTACAATTTCGCAATTTCAATCTATTTAACTACTCATTGCAATTCAATCTAACAGTACATCCAAACAGACCCTAAAATATTAACAACCCCGTGAAAAATGTATGACCTTGTTCAAATAGGATTCAATGAAAATCATTCAGATTCAAATCATAAATTATATAATTTTAATGATATTGGCAACAAAAACATAATTACTTCGACAATAGGAGTGCAACATCCTCCATATAAAACATGCACACAGTAGTAGCACACTTCTATCATGATAATCACACTGCTATTATCAGATATGATGAAACATATGGCCTACCCATCAGTACTACTATCATGCTAATTAAGGGGGTATGCTTAGCTTTTTCAGATTCGGTACTGGATCGTCTCTTCAGTGTTGCTCTGCTGAGTTAATCAACTTGTTGCTGAAGTCCCAGAGTCTTTTTGCCATCCCTTCGTCTCTGGCTAATGGGCTCGCTTTAAACTCATTGCAGTCGAGGAAGTACTTCCCTGTTTGGCCCTTGAGACTTGGGTGCAGAGCCGCGTAGCACGTTGTTGCCGCTCCCTGAAAATAGCAAGCATCGTATGGGTGTTATTCCACTATGAAATCCTCAATGTGTGGCTCTTTCTCACGCCCCTTCATGTGGCCACATGTGCTAACCTGGTACATGTGTGGGAACAGTGTTCCTGATGTGAGTCCCTCTGTGTTCATGGTCTCACCCTAATGGGCTGGTCCACCCGCTAGGTAGGGCACATTGTATGGTGACTGTGGACTTTTGGCTCTTTCATAGGTGGTTACCAAATTAGTCGATCCTTTTAGGGCAGCTACGTACCGGGGCCCACTTAATGCGTGTTTTGGATGTCCCAGATGCATGTCAGGTTGGTATGTGCAGCCACATGCAGAGGTGTGTGTTCTCAGCAAAGTTGCATTGCCCGAATAACATATTTATACTTGAATTTAAGCTTTGGAAATGGGTACGGCACCCATTTCAGAGTATGTGTAACACATCAAAAAAAAAAAAAAAAAACCCAGAAATGGCCAATTTCCACTGTGTGAAAAGGTTACCAAATTAGCAAAACCAGCCACAAGACCTATAACTTCAACTCAAATTTGCAACTTGGAAGTTACTCTCAAGCCAATCCAATGCAGATACAACACAAGTTGATACAGGAATAGATATCCCCCGGATGCTTCTTTAACTGTATTGATGTAGATTTCCTAGGGCTATACACAAATGCAGCTCCTCATATCTTAGCTTGGTTTCTTCAAATACCAATGCTTCGGAGAATATCAAGGGTTAAAATTGGTGTACCAGTTATCCTATCTTCCACGAATGATACTCTAATATGCATCGGACGATATGCCTATTTTTTGCCAAAAAAGGAGAGTCCAAAACACCCCATGAAATCCAAGGAAACATGTTCATAAACATTTCCAATATATGCTGTTTTAATTGGAATTGGGAAGTTGTTGGTGCAACTCATCCGTATCGTTGGGCAACGATATAGATATGTATTGGGTGATACATATATTGGTTTCCAAAGATACTTTAAACCTTGGGTAGGGTTCCAATGATTCTGTCCAATTGTGTTGTAATTTTTTTTATTTAACCTTCTCTTTTTGGTGGTGAGCTTGAGTTTGGCAGTCTGGTATAGGGCTTGCTAGTAAATGGGTCTGTTGTGGAGAGATTCTGAGTTGGACCACACACAGGAAAAAGCCCATAGGCCCAAGGGTCCAAAGTATGAGTGGGCTCAAAGTATGAGTCCTCGACTCGGAACGGGTCAAGGCACCTGCGAACGGCAGAGTTAGTCCATGTCCTTGGTTAAGGCCGAGGATTGAGGATCTATCTGCAACGCTCCGACCAAGGAGCATGGATGGATGAGCTTGGGCACTGGACCCAAGTGGGGACTCAGGAGTGGAGTTCCCCGAGTAGGATCGACCGACCACCTCCGGAGTCGGTATGAGACATTCGGGCAGACCCGAAGATCCTGGGATCTACTTCTATTCTTGGCAAAGGCCTCTCCGACATGATAGGAAGGGAAATCTTGCCCAATCGGGACTCTCTACCGACGTATCCAAGAAGGATTCGACTCTCTAGAAAGTTCCCCCAAACCCTATAAAAAGGGTTTGGGTCTCCACCCTTAAGGTACGAAAAATCTTAGCCTTAAACTCCTCACTCTGATAGCCCTGTGAGCTTGACTTAAGCATCGGAGAATTCCCAGCTGCCTAGCAGCACCTCCCCCCTGCCTACTCTGCCCTTCTCTTGCAGGTCCAGTGAATCCAAGATGGTTTCAAGTGTCCTCCATCCAGGAAGGACAAGAAGGGGAAAGGCTACAGTAGTCCAGATTCCGGCGACAACAGGCTCAGTGTTCGCATTATCGGCTTGTAGTTTGCACTTGTATATATTGTAGAAGAGGGTGCTTGCTAGTAAATGGGCTCATAGCAGTATAAAAATAACACGGACTTCCATCTTTTAATCTGTACTTATTTGCTCCTTTTTCCTAACTTAATAGATTGTATAATCTGTGCATTGCACATAATTTTGTTTTCCATGGAATCTGATGTATCTCGTTTAGCATTTCATCTGCATTTATAGCAACCGCTTCAAACCATGCATTACCCAACTCTAAGATCAGCTCAAGTCCCTAAAGTCAGCCATCAACTCAACCAAGTAAATGAGGTTGTTAGCTACTCTCTCCATGAAAACACAGATGTTCTAGACAGCTCCATTGGTACTCAATCCATCCTTCATCAGGGTTTTTGACCATGCACAGCCATTTCTTCTAATAATTCCGGTTTTATTGGACGATCCCAGTTCCCCAAAATGTGCCTAGAATGCATCATTACTATTTTACTCCAATCTATATGGACCGAATGATTTTGAACATGTTGAAGAATTTTCATGAGCACCCTTGATTTATTCTCATGACAACGGCCTGTATGTATAGGAAGAATTCCAAAAAGTGGACATGGAAAACCGCTATGTAATCCTCAGCAAATGCAAAACTGCAGAATCCAACAGTTATTCTGTTGTTTGATTTGAATTGTTGTTTTCCATAGAAGTTCAACGGCCAAACAACAAGAGCTCTCTTGTAACTGTGAAAATCTAGGTTTAACAGTTTTTTTTTTTTTTGGTGAAAAACTACGTAAGGGAAATCGGTTTCCTCCTCTTTTTTAGTTTCTCAAATAGAGGAACTGTCACATCATGGGAGTTCATATTCTTTTCCATGGTTTTCCACTTTCCCAAACAGGTTGCACTCATCTGAAAAATGTACAGATCACTTCACTAAATGCTGACTTCCAAACTATGTAGCTTGCATCTTCAATGAAAAGTAGGCCTCTACTTCTTCTTCTTTCAAATTTGAACCTGGAAACTGCAGATTTCCATGACGTTGAAAAAAGGACGAGAAAAAAGGTCCACATTTTTCCTGTGATCCCAACAGAGGAGAAGTTTAGAATCCGAGAATGTGATGTGATCAACTACAAATTTTAGGATTGTCACCTTGGAACCATATCAGGGTTTTTATTTTTTTATAAATTTTTCGAGCAGATATTTATCCTTAAGTTCCGTCCAGATTTATGTCACTTCTTAGTTCAGGAGAGAGCTCAATTAGCACACTGATATACCAATTTGCATCTGAAAAATCACAGTATATCTTGTCCCAATGTCTATTATATGGTGTGGATCAGTGGATCAGATAGCCTTTTCAATTACTGCATCCATAGCTTGTAGTCAACATCTATCATACATGCATAATAGGTTCTGCTAGCTAACTATTCTGGAAAGAGAACTAAAATATATGTTTGGCAGAACTCGCAAAGTTGTGGCAACTCATCCACCATATATGTCATCTGCATGCATGTCGATTCAGACTGTCGAAGTCATGGGCCCTGTAGTGGATGGAGAACACTCCATAAGGTCACATTGACCTTATCATCCTAGCCATCCAATTGGTGGCCATCAAATTTTGGACAAAAAGGAAATGGTAGGCGTGGAATCAGATGGTTTGGGCTATGCACCATTTACCAAAGCAGGTCAATTGGAACTGTGTTGGCTTTTTGCAAAAGGGGATGATTTTCAAACTGTGGCCAAGAAATCCTAGAAGTGGATCATGAAGAGCAGCATACTGCCAATCAAATTTAAGAACCATGTCCTTTTTTTTTATACTAATTTTGGATAATCAAGGTCGTCTACATAGTTTCATGGAAATAGCCACATGCTTTTGTAGTTAGCCTAATCAGTAATCACTAATGTTATCAAGCATAAGGTCACATACCTGCGGTACATTTTTCCAGAACATATACGTGAAAACCTTCAGCACCTCTGCGAGAAGTAGAAAGTCTTAGATAGTTGAAGCTGTCCATATGCTTTCATAGGTAATAGAAGCTGTTTGGATTGGTGGAAACCAAAACGTGAATATGGAAAACCCAACGTTATATATGAGCAAGGGGAACTGTGTGGAAAAGAATCCACGTTAACCTATTTGTTTAAACATGTGATTTCCATGGAAATATTCATACTTCAATAGCCAATAGGCGAGAAACATCACTAGTTATTGTGTAAATCTAGTTTTAACAGGTTTTTCTGGAAATGGTTTTACCTGTTTTTTTAGGAAAACAGTGGAAATGGAAATCGATTTCATGCCTGATTCTGTTTTCGCAAATGGGAAAAAACATCACATCTCTGGAAATTGATTTCAATTACACAGTTTTCAAATTTTTTCCCACCAATCCAACCACCCACAAGCAAATATGAATAAGAGAAGCTAGAGATAGGAATTCTAAGTCACATCTAGGAAAATCTCACCCAGTCCAAACGATTATTGGTCAAACACCCACTTGGGGATCGTTCTGACTTTCCCATATGACCAAAGTGCCCCTGCAGGATGGTGTTCTTGACCAATTCTCACGAGAATAGGTAAGGTTTACCTGGTTGCCAGACTTGGCTTAAATATTCCTCAGCTGGAAAACATACTCATTAGAAGGAAAGAGTGTCTCATCAGGTTTGTCATTATTAGCCCCGGGTGAACAGAATTTGCTGTAATGTTCACACCTTCCTCCTGGTTTTCAATAAAGGGAAAGTATGCTTAGTAGATTCTACAAAATTGCATATGAAAGTAGTATTCTCTCAAGATTCAACAATCATAAGTAATGAGAATATATGGATGAATGAAAAACCGAAGGGTGGATTTGGATGCACCAAATATAATGAAATTTCATGATATTTGGTGCAACTGAACACATCCATAAAGCGAGGTCGTCCACAGGTTCCAATTGCTTGTAGCCCTGGACCCAACAATGTCTTGCGTCGGTCCCCAACTGAAAATTGTAAGAAGCATAGTTCTCAGGGACAACCAAACCAGTTCTGTGAACTAAAGGAAGCATCAGTCACCTTTAAACGTCGAGACAGCTCATTGGCATGCAGTATGTTTGCTAATTTGGATTGCCCATATGCCTTCTTGTCAGAATATCTGATAAAAGATAAAAAAGTTCAGACTTTCAGTTTCCGAGTCCCACCATTTACTTCAAGAAATGTAATGCAGAAATCTATTCGTATTCTGATACAGCGCACCAGAATAATTTATTTCAGAAGGGGAAACTCTTCAGAACAGACATACCCGGACTGATCGTTGATCCCATCGAACCGTATCCCTTCTTCGTAAGTATGAAGATGTGCTATGGATGAAAGATTCACAATCCTTCCCTCAGTCCCAGTGACTCCAGCCGTTTGTTTCATTTTCTCAAGTAGAAGGTTCGTCAGGTGGAAATGACCTGACATGAAGAGGAGGAACAGATTGATTTTGCAATGGAATGTCCATCTCTTTTTTCTTGAACTGATGCATCTTTGTAAGTTTTGATTCGGTGAAGAAGAATATGATCATTGACCTGAGGCTATGCATAGCATGCCCAGATCCTCAATTTATACAAGTGGAGGCCCCCTGGTTCAGTGATCCAGAGTGTTGATCTGATGGGCCCCACCATGGGTGGACCACTCCAAAAATTTATCTCATGCTGAATGTGGACTAGTGCTTCATTTCTTTTATTAAATGTCTACTCATAGGCCATGAATCAAAGGATCACATTTGTTCCATGGATGAGACTTTTTGGGCATGGGAATTGTCGAGCCATTGTGGAGCCCAACTGATCATCAGTCTAGATTACTGTACAATGGGCTCCACTAATACAACTAGAGCTGTACACAAACCGAGCTAGCTCGAAAAGCTCGCTTGGCTTGGCTCGAAAAAGCTCGGTTTGGCTCGATTGGGAGGGTGGTTCAAGCCAAGCCAAGCCGAATATGAGGGCTCGTTGGAAATTCGAGCCAAGCCCGAGCTTGACCTGAGCTCTGCTCTGCTTGGCTCGGCTCGAAATCAGGCTCAACTCGGCTCGTAGAGGCTTGGTATATTTTTAAGTTAAAAATAATATATATATATATATATATATATATATATATATATATATATATATATATATATATAACTTAAACGCCCGCTCGCCCTAGCCCCCTTTCCTTTTCTTTTCTTTTCTTCCAGCGCCCACTCGCCCATCCCTAACCCTAAAAACCCGATCGCCCGCCCCTCCTTGCAGCCCCGGCCTGACCAGCGGCAGTGAACCCCTCCGGCCGTCCGCATTATCTCCTCCCTCTCCGGCTCGAAAGCTCGGATCGAATTCAGGCTCGAAAGCTTGAAGCTCGGACAGGCTTGAATTCAGCTCGAAAGCTCGTCCAAACCAAGCTGAGCCCACCACCTGGGCTCGAGGACCAAGCCAAGACAAGCTCGAGCCCAGGTCGCCCGCTGACCAAACCGAGCCGAACTGGGCAAAGCTTGGTTCGGCTCGGCTCGTGTACAACTCTAAATACAACTTGATGACACAAGGATAAATATGTATCCTCAGGTCACATATCATATAATTCCTGTTAATTTCATCTAAAACACCTGCGTGACTATGCGTAGTCATGTGGAAGCATGACCATTTGCTTCCTTGGATGAAGGACTTCATTTGGATGAGATCCACCCCATCCATTAGGGGTGCCACCCTGTGTTTGGAGTGGGGCCCAAAAATCAGGATGACTCAAAACTCAGGTGGGTGGGTGGGTTACACCATGGGGAACAATTGAGATGGGAAGTCCCACCATTAAAATTGTCTAAATTGAGTGTGGGGTCCACTGTGGTGTGCATATGCCATTCAATTCACTCTGACGCCGCGTGACAACAGGATGAATGGATTCCCTGAAAGTCAGGTCATTCCATGACTCAAGGGCCACAACATGTCCATTATGAGTTTTTAGGAATGATTTTACACCTTTCCCTACAGTGTGGCCCACTTAAGTCCTGCATTGGACTGATTTTCAGGATTCATGGCGAAAATGTGGCCACACACCTGATGGACAGGTGGATATGATGCAAATTCTCCCCCACGAGGTGCTCGGTTAGTTGTAGGCGCACCACCATGTGACTATGCGTAGTCAGGCTAGCACACTCCTTATTTTATACCCTTAAAGATCTTAATCTGATTAATTTTTTCATTTCATTAATACCTGGAATGACATTCAAAAGACCAGAGTTAGACCATATACACTTACCGAGATGATTTGTTGCAAATTGCATCTCTATCCCATTCTCTGAGAGTTGATAAGGGCAAAACATGACACCAGCGTTGTTTCTGAAAAGTAGGGAAATAGGCTTTTGTTTAGAAACAAAAGAACACATTCCACCCAAACAAGATAAAGTCTGGGTCCGTGTAAAGAACAACATTGATAAAATACACATTGCAACAACCGCATTTTACACCACGCGAAGCAAACATGATAAAACCTTCCATAGGCTGCATTTGGCTGCACTATTGAATTGAATTCCAATAGTATAATGAAATTTAGATCACCAAATTGTAATTACCTTAGTATTCATAGTGAATGACTAGTCCCAAAAATGCAATAATGTTACTTTCCACGTTCAAGCTGAAAAAAAATAAATCTTAGCTATGATTTTGAGGTCTGCGTCAAACTAAGGTAACCACAAGTTGGTCATTTCCTCTCAATGGAAATCATTATTCAACTCAATAAATCATCCAAATGCAGTCCTGCGAACAGAAGACCCGAATGAAGTTCGGCGCATTCTGATGAGAAAGAGAGGAGAAGAGAGATTACATTAAGATGTTGAGAGGGAGATCCATCGCATTGAAATTATCTACAAATGTCTTGACAGACTTCAATGAGGAAAGATCAAGCTTCAAGATATCCACACGTGCAGCTGCATTGTCCTTGAGAATGAGCTGCTTTGCATCATTTGCAGCATCGAGGTTCCTTGCAGCAATAATGACATGAGCCCCACGGAGTGCCAAGACTCTCACTGTCTCTGTGCCAATTCCACTTGCTCCTCCTGGACCACATTATCATTTTGATTTGAAAATGGTTTGGTTGTATTTAAATGAAGTAGAAATGGCATTTTTGAGATTTTATTGCATGCATAATATACTAAGACACTGGCACTTTTCCTTCTGTTAAAAACATCACTGGGTACAAAAAACCAATAGACCGGTATCATATGAGCCTCGACAAACATATCGTTTGCTGATGCTTTCATTCCATGTGCATTAAGCCCATGATTTATTGATCTAGATCAGCGATTTGATGGGACCACCTTGTAAGGAGATGCCCCAAAATTGTCCACACTGGAAGATCGTAATCCATTGATCAGTAGCCTACAAAGAGGCAAAAGGGAGAATAAGCCAGGTCCATATCGAATAGAGAAAAGGCCAAAGATTGAAGGCTTGGATATTCCAATATGGGGACATCCCCTGTCCATGGCGGGGGTCTATCCGATCAAGTCTGGACCACTGAACCGTGTGCCCACATGCACAGAATAAAAATATCAGCAAATTGTATGTTTGCTTGGGCACTATTCAATTATCCAGTCATAGATATGGCATGATAAAACATCCAAATGATTAAGGGTGTGTTTGGTTTCACCAAATTTCACTGAAATATCATAAAAATTTACACCAAATTATACTGATTAATCATGAAATATCATGATATTTGGTGCGACCGAATGCACCCTAAACAAACCCTAGACTGCCCTAATAACATAAATACTTTGATTTGTAGCCTTACATCTTACAAAGGTTTGGAAGATTTGAAATACCTGCTTCATAATCATAAGAAGCTGTTATTTTCAATAATGGCATTTCCTCTTAATGCAAATATGCCATTTAGGGCCGATTGGTAGCTTGGATTTCATGAGATTTTGATTCAAAATCTTGGATTTTCTTTTAGGTGTTTTTGGTAGCTTGGAGTTCAAATCTTGTGAAATCCAAAAATTGCATTTGGCAGCTTGGATTTTAATTTAGAGATTATAGTGTATATTCACATGAAAATGAACTTGATGATGTAAATTGTCTCCAAATTTCCAACATAACCAATATGGTCTTGAGACTGTAGGCTAGAAACAAAGGTGTCAACACTTCAGTTGGTTTGTAATGAGCTAACCAATGCCAGGTGTAAAATTTTTAGTGCATGCATTCCAAGTGCCATGCGTAGGTGGAGTATAAAAAGGAGGATTTCAATCCTTGAATTTTGCTCAACAACAATTTGGGAGGATTCCAAAATGGCCCTTCAAACGTCCTTAATAAAGGGTGATTTGGATTTTGAATCCATTTCCCCCAAAATCCTTGCAAACAAACGACCCCTTAGCGGGAAAAAGAGTATTTGGGAGCCAAATCCGAATACTGATATTGGAAAGCATTCAATGATTCTCCTGAATAAAGGATTTGTTCGAGAATATCCACCTGATTAAAACTAGAAACAACATTGTCTATGTTGTTGGCATTGCTAACTACTTCAGGCAGAAGCCTCCCTTTGATATAAAATAATTGAAAAAGAAAAAGGCATCGCCAGCTATTCCAATGAAGATCACGACATGTGGCCACTTATCAATGGTCATTAAACTGTTACAACCGGATACTACCATAAACATTAGAAGGACATCAATGGCATAGAAAAGCTAGAAACAGGACATCACATCAGGATGTTGCATCTCAAAGTAAAATGATATCCACAAATGGATGAATTTGAAGAACAAAACAATAAAAGAGCAGATAGGTAAAAGAATAACAGTAAGATGCCACCAAAACCCAGGTTCCTTCTCTACACCAAAGGGTCGACTAGCGACCATGTGCTAAAACTGACCACCAGCCAAATATGGGTAAATGATCAAGGTATTCTGAATCGGTAATGGTGGCTGTAACGGTCACTACCATTACCGATACAGGTATCGGCCGTACAGCCAATACGACCCTTCTAACGGTTGAAAATTTTCTTTTGCCCGAAATTTTTTGATAAAATATCTAGAAAATCCAGAATAATGTAAATGTTCCAAATATGTATTCATTTTTTGTTTTGAACATGTTTATGGTAGTGTAACGGTGCACTCTTTGGCGAGAGTGTTGTATCAGGCTGTCTAGTGAATTTGTGAACATGATTATATCTATCTAATGTTTACACATTACAATCAAGCATTAGAACTAGAAATCAGAAAAAGGCATAAATACTACCTTTTCAATTTTTTGAAAAAAGACCCTTAGAGCTTCTATTCACTCAAATCACTTCAATCTCCGGTTTTTATCTTAAAAACTATAATAAGAGTGGTTGAAATCTGTTGTAAAATGATCTAGGAGAGTTTTTGGAATGAGAAAAGCGAAAAAAAAAATGAGGAGAAAATGGATTTAAATAGAAAAAAGTAGTCGTTTTTTTACCGTTACAAGAGTAACGGTCGTTATACCTTGTAACGGCCTTTACGGCCACCGTAACGGCCGATACGGTCTAAAAAACCAACTGCCCCATTTCACCCCCCTAGGCCCTATCGTGTAACAGTTATAGCCATTACTTATACGCATCGGCCTTTACAGGCGTATAGTAATGGATACGGAACACCTTGGAAATGATACATTAGAGCTGGTTGAACTATAATAAATTAGAGCACCAATCAGTGTATGCCATGTGGCACCTAAAAGCACTTTAAAAAAAATCAGATTTTGTTTTTTTGTTTTTTTTTTGTTTTGGAAAAGTGCTTTTAGATTCCAGTTGCCCCTTACTGATTGGTCATGCTCTACCTTATTATGGTTCAGCAGGCTCTAGTGTAACATTTCCATCATAAGTATAGCTGAATGAATATTCCATTTTCGGGTGCTTTTTCTAATTGGCACTCAGGTTGCTGTTTGCCTTTGATATCTTGCTATTTCTAGGCTCTTCAAATAATAAAATAGCTAGTTTTCTACCTTTTGCAGCTGCTCTTGCTTCCTGCTGCTTTTGATGACTAAGGCTGTGTTTGGGTGCACATGTGAAATGCATTGCAAAAATTCAGTTTAAGCGAGAGGAATGATGAAAGAGGATGACCTTCCCTAGTATTCATAATGAGAAAGTAGCCCTTGAATTGTAGATGCATTTGGTTCAAGTCCAACTTGAAGAAAACACATTATAATCTGGAGCACGGTCCCTCGATAGTCGATATGAATGGTTAGAAGGAAATAGCAGTTTGGTCTTAGATTAGTAACGGCATTTCTTTCTTTTGTTTTTTTTTTTTTTTTCCTTTTTCTTTTCTTCTTCTTCTTCTTCTTCTTCTTCTTCTTCTTGTTTTTTTTTTTTTTGAAAGGCTTAGTAATGGCAATTCAATTCAAATATAAATCCGAATGCACCCTAAAAGTAGCAAAGTTAGTGGAGTTTATATAAATACTTTTAAGCCTACCTCTAGCGAAAGGTCTCATGCAAAGAACAAAAGTAACTCAACCATTCAAAACCATTAATCTAATCTAACTATGGCATGAACTCAATGGATACTGAATTTTCAAATTGGGCATGCGAGTTTCTTGAATCTATTGAATTCTCATCGTCTTTGTCATACAAATGGTTGTAAAATATGTAAGAAAAAGGAAATGCTTCCTGCTAGGGGTGATTTGGACCATTGATTTGGTTGGTAGCCATAGCCCAAAAACCACAGTGGTTGTATGATCATAGCTGTCATATTTTTACTACAATGGCCCACCTTTTTGGTTAGCTTTTTTTTTTTCCTTGTCAATTTCTATACTGATGCAATGATTAAGTCCAATAATCATGGGATTTTGGACTATGGCCTGTCCACATAGTAGCCACTAGATTAACGGTCTGGATCACAATGGACATGATCCATGCTTAAAAGGTAGAGAGGATTGCTAAGAAAAACTCATGAAATAACAAAACAAATAAATGTCCAAAACTGAGTTGGGAATGGAATTCCGTCAGTTCAAAACTGTTGAGAAATATTCCTAAAGAAAATCCCAAACTGGTAGAAGGAAACAAACGCAAAACAAAAACCACCAACAAAATACCAGCAATCAAATGCCAATTAAAATGAGTGTGTCTCATTAAAATGAAAGACCTCCCATGAAACTGAAATGACAACCCAAATGAACCAAGGAACCAATAGGAATTGTAAATCCAAATGCACACCAAGGTGACACATGTGCCCAGGACTGGGGACATTTATAGGGTGGTCCCCATGGTTCTTGTGTCCCATCTTAAAAAAATCAGAGCGGCCCACTCATCACGAAAGCAACATATGCTCATTGCATGTAGACTGTTGGTTATCATTTTTCCAACTGTCCACTTCATAAATGTGTGGTCCACCTGATAAAAGGACCATCTTATGAACATACTGGCTCCTGAACACATGTAACATGTGCGGTGTGTTTGTGTTTGGAGCTTGAAGATGGGCCTCTGGAATTAGGATACATCAGGAACAAAATAAAGAAGAGAATGGTAGGCGTAAATGGAAAAATTCAAAAATAAGTAAATAAAGTCAATACAGATAACAAAAGGACTGACACCAGCAACAAAGATAATAATTCATTAGTAAATCAAACCAAAACACTGAAAAAAAGGACATGCATAAAAAATGGAGAAAAACTATAAGTTCTATGAAGTGCTATCCCCGCCATGCACATGGCAAATGTGCATGGTGATCAAGATGATTGATCTGGTGGATGGGCCATACATAATAAAAAAAAAAATTGCTGGTGGAAATGATCCAACCATCTGGTCTTTACGAGTTTTTCCTATCCTATCGAATGTGGACTGTTGATCATTCTTTGAATTTTAATGGTCCATTTGCAGCCCATGTACAATATGGAAGCCAATCTCCCAATTTTCCAATATGGTCCATTAACAAGATTGTCGTGATCACTGTTCACAAGTGTCAACTACATGTTCGAGATGTTTCAGCACGCACTTCATGGGGATGCAAATCATTGTAGGATTCCACCACTGCTCGAAACAGACTAAAGAACCAAACACCATCAATAGAAAAAGGAGAAAATTGAGAAGCGTGATTGAAGGGGAGATTTGCAGCACACGTGCAAACGTGGCACACATGTGTGAGATCAAAAACATTCATTGGGTGGGGCCTCTGACGCATGCATCATGGATCAAAATTCAGGGTAGTCCATCCACAAGGAGGACCACACAACATGTGCAGAGAAAAATGGATGATTAGAGAAAAAAGACATGTCTACTCAAAATACAATTGAGGCCCACATTGAGAGTGGAACAACGTCATTTTTTAGCCAGGGCAAGGGCAAGTTCAACCCAGCCTGATAAATGGCCCGGATTTGGAATACATGCGTGTGCCATGGCGAACATGTGCTGAGAATTGTATGGATCTCATGAATAACCAAAAAGACCAGTAAAGCAAACCCAAATCAGAATCAAGAACAGAATCTCAGAAATGCACAAATGCAAAGCTAAGAATACAAAAATCCCAAAACATAAGCAGATCAACGACAGAAAAATAAAATAGAAAAAGTCAACAGAATAAAAAATCAGTTACATTTCACTATCAATGGAAAACCCCCATTTAACGAAAAACTCCAAAACAGAACCAAGAACAGAATTCCAACAACCAAAAAGCTATGCAAGATACTGAAAAACCCAGATCAGTAACCATGAAAAGAGAACAAAACCCAAATACAGGCTAGAGTCCCAACAAGTGGGGTCCACTGTTAGTTCTCCTTATGGCCTGTATGAATGGTTGGACCATGCCCGAAGGCCTAGATTAGAAGATCTTATTGGCCATCCAATACAGCCTTTCTTGTGTTGAGTGTGGACCATTGCTATCAGATCCAACGGGTAGGATTGTCCTGTTGGGTAGATTTTAGGGGCATGGCCCATCCACTGTGGGCCCCATCAGACAAACAATCTGGATCACCAAACATGGGACCCATTTGCTTGGAACTCACTGCTAGAATACACCATACATATAGAACAAGGAAAACACAACTCCAATTACAAGCAAGGACAATCCCATCAATCAAGCATTAGAAAAAAACATCAATAGAAAAAAAAAAAAAAAAAAAAAAAAGAGCACTCTAAATCTCAAGCAAAAGCATAATCAAAACCATATAAATTAAAAAAAAAAAATCAGAAATTATAAAAAAAAGGACAGATGATAGTAACAACAACAACAATAATAACAAAAAAAGAGCACTCCAAATCTCAAGCAAAGCATAATCAAAACCATACAAAAATTTTTTATATAAAAAATCAGAAATTATAAAAAAGGCTCAGATAACAAAAAAAAAGAAGAAGATCAAAATTCAAAACCATGAAAAATACGTAAAACCCAAATCAGAAAAATAAAAATACCCAATTCAAAAAAAGAAAAAACAAAAAAAAACAGAAAAATAAAAAACAAAATGAGCGAAGAAAGGAAGAAAGCAAGAAAGAAAGAAAAGAATACTAACCTGTAACAATAGCAGTGAGATTGGTTGCATCAATACCCTCAGTAACCTGCTCAGCAGTTGAAGCAGATCCAAAACCACTTGCACCAGGCATTCCAGTCACCAATGAAATTATCCCCATCACTACCAAAACCCCCCTCTAAAACCTAATCTCCCAATCAATCTCTCTGTAACAGCAAACAAACCAAATGCATTAAAGAAAGAAGGAGAGAGAGAGAGAAAGCAGAAGAAGAAGAGATAAGACAGAGGGAGAGCTTGAAAACAAAAGAGTGTGTGTGTGTGTGTGAGAGAGAGAGAGAGAGAGAGAGAGAGAGCTTGAAAATAAAAGCAAATTCAACATGAGATGGAGAATTTACAGTTGGGGAGTAGTTAGTAAATTGGTTGTGGTGATGAGATGGTGGGGAATTGAATGCAGGTGGGCCCCACACAGTGAAGGTTTCAACAACCAGTGATATCTATCTATCTATCTGTCTGTCTTTCTTCAGACTTTTACAACCATTGAATTGAATGGAAAGCAGGCTTGCTTTTGTGGACGTGTGCATGCACTCCGAAGCTGAGTTTTTGCACTGAAATTATGAATTTTCAGGACTCAAATACCAGACGATGGACGGAAGGAGTTTGAAAGTGGAGGAATTTTATAAGGTCCTGAATCCTGATGGGCCTGTTTTTACAGATGGGAACAGTATTTTGGAGATCCGTTCCGTTGATTGGAAGTAGCCTAGAATGGATAGGTAGGAGCTAAAAGTTATCCAATATCAAATGATCCTAGCCCTTGGATTAGTAGCTTGAAAATAAACGGTTGGGGAGAAAACCCAATGACGGCGAGTACCAACAGATTGGGAAGCGGATCGCGTATTAAGTATAGCGTACTGAGCAAACTCTATGGGGCCCACCATGATGTATTTATCTTATCCACGCCGTTCATATGTTTTGAAAGCTCATTTTAGGGTGTTAGACCAAAATTGAAGCATATCCAAAGCTCAAGTGGACCACACCACATGAACCAATGCCTATCGTTGAAAAATTCTTAGGGGCCACACATGTTTTGGATGAAGCTGATTTTTGTGTTTTCCTTTCATCCTTGTCTGTACGACATTACAAGCACGTTGGATGACAAATAAACATCATCGTTGGCCCATAGAAGGTTTCAACGGTAAATATCATTATACTCACTGTTTCTTTTGATGTGGTTCCCTTGAGCTATGGATGTGATTCAATGTTGGTCTCATGCTCTAAAATAATCTTGAAAAACAGAATGGACGGTGTAGATAAGGCACTTACATTCACAGTGGGCTCCACAAGTGTCGATCCCAACTAGGTGGTGTTGGCACGCGGATTTCCTGCGGAAAGTTCGTACCTGGGAACATACGTGGGGTCCACCGTGATCTTTGTGAGAAATCCACCCCGTCCATCCATTTTATGAGCTCATTTTGGGAGTTGCAAACAAAAATGAACCGGATGCAAGACTCAAGTGGGCCGCACTAAAAGAAAAGGTGGGTAGGGAAATTCCCACCGTTGAAACTTCCCTGGGTCCACAGTGACGTTTATATACCATCCATACCGTTCATAACGTCATTCCTACTCGGATTAACTGAAAAAACAAATATTAGCTCATTCAAAACTTCTGTGGCCCTATGAATATTTCAACTGTGGATGTTAATCCTCACGTTTTTGGCCCACTTCACTCTTGGATCCAGCTAAGTTTTTGTCTCTTGTCCTTAAATGTGGATTTCTCACAAACATCACTGTGGGCCCCAGCGCAGGAATTTCTTGTGAAGGCTTTCTGATTAGGTGAAACCCCGGATCCGGGGGGGTGGGGGCGGACCCCTGACTGTGGGGCTGACAGTGATATATGTGTCATAAATCCACACTGTCCAACCATTTTGAAAGCTCATTTTAGGTCATGAACCCAAAACCGAAGCTGGCTCAAATCTCTGGTGGACCACACCACAGAAACAGTGTAATTGAATCTCTACCATTGAAAACTTCATGGAATCCACTGGAATGTTTATTTGCCATCCAGACTGTTGATAAGGTCACAAACACCTAGATGAAGAGACCACATAAATATCATCTTGATGTAAAGATCTTGTAGCCCATGGTGAGTTTTTAATGGTCAATCACCACTGTTTCCTGTACAATGGCCCATCTAGGATTTGGAACTGCTTATTTTTTGGGTCATTCCTTAAAATAAAATTTCAATACGGATGGACGGCATGGATGTAGTCACGTAACAACTGGTTGGATGGCAAATAAACATTGTGGTGGGCCGAGAAAGGTTTCACCCCGTGGATGTCATTATCCCCACGGTTTCTATGATGGGCATTTGAGCTAACGGATCTACTTTATTTTTGGGCTTATTACCCTGATTGGAAAAAAATGAATGGCCGAAAGAGCGGATTAGATGAGACCCCGGCCTCACCCAAGATGGTGCAACACTTACTGTGGGGCTTACCTTGATGTATGTATTATGTATCCACACCGTCCATCCGTTTTTCCGGATCATTTTATGGCAATTATCCAAAAAATAAAGCAGATCCAATTATCAGGTGGACCATATCATAGAAAACAGTGGTGATTGACCATTAATGGGCCACACATTTTTTGGATCAAGCTGATATTTGTTTTCTCCTTTCATCCAGCCTTATGTGACCTTATCAACAGATTGGACGGTAAACAAACATTACGGAAACATTAAAGTGCACCATAAGAAGTTTTTAATGGTAGTATGATCAATCACCACTGTTTGTCATGGTATGGTCCACTTGATAATTGAATTTGCGTCGTTTATGGGATAATTCCATAAGATGATATGAAAATATAGATGAACGGTGTGGATACATAATACATACATCTAGGTAGGCCCTACAGTAACCCCATGATAAGGGCCTCACCAACGGCCTCACCTAATCAGCTCTCCACATACATCAAGTGGGCCCCACAACGCAGGGTCACTGCCCAGTCCGCTTCCCCGATGGGACAAAGAAGATAATCGACGGGGAGTAGGGCTGTAAATGGGTCAGCGGAAATGATGGGTACCCAAACCTGGCCCATTTAGACCCAACCTAACCTGACCTATTTGTTAAATGGACATGTTTGGGTCTAAGAACAGACCAGATGCTAAATGGATTTGGATCTGGTTTCCTTTATATTAGGCCTGATCTGGCTTCCTTTATATTGGGCCTGATCCGACCAGGCTTGAACCCATTTAGTAAATGGACGGGTTTGGTTTATGTTGCAGGGGACCATCTAGGCCCTGACCCATCTAGACCTGATCTTAAACCCGGTAAAAATGCTTGCATATCAGATTTAGACCTAAATCTATTAGACCCGACCCATTTTTAAATGGGTCTGGGTGGATCTTCCTCTACCCGACTTATATCCCTTTATAAATAGGTTTGATGGGTGACTTAGACCCAACCAGGACCCACACATTTATTGAAAGGGACCAGATCCATTAGTAAAAGTGGGAGTCTGGTTTAGGTTAAATCCACCCCAAAGCCGACCATTTCCAGCCCTAACGGAGAACGGATTAGGTGCAATCCAGCCTTACCCAAGACAGTGCGGCCCTTACTGAGGTACCCACCTTAATGAAGAAGATCTAAATCTCAAATGGACCGTACCATTGGAAACAATGTTGATCTAATTCTCTACCATTAAAAGTTACTAAGGCCCACTGTAATGTTTACTCAACGTTTATTAGCCATCCAACCTGTTGATAAGGTCACACATACTTAGATGAAGGAGAAAAAAAACATATCAGCTTGATCCAATAATTGCGTAGCCCATTAACAATCAATAACTACCTTTCCCTATGGTATGGTCCACCTAAGAATTGGATCTGCTTCATTTTTGGGCTCACATCCTACAATGATATGGAAAAACAGATGAACGGCGTAGATATGGAATACATATATCAAGTTGGCCCCCACATTAAGGGCCGCACCGTCTTGGGTGCGGCCGGACGGCACCTAATCCGGTCCCCATCGACGGTCCACATCCCGAAAGGTGGTCCCCCTGGGGCGCGGATTTCCTGCGAAAGCCTTGCACAGGAAGTTCCTGCACTGGGAACCAAGGTGGGGCCCACAGTGATTTTTTTGATGAATCCACTCCGTTCATCTGTTTTGGGAGCTCATTTTTGGACGTGAAAACAGAAATGAACCGGATCCAAGACTCAAGTGAGCCGAAAACGTGAGGATTAAACGTCCACAGTTGAAATATTTGTGTAGCCAAAGGAGTTTCGAATCAGAATAATATTTGTGTTTCCAGTTCATCCCAGTAGTAGTGACGTTATGAACCGTATTGATGTCATATAAACATCACTGTGGACCCCAGGGAGGTTTCAACGGTAGTAATTTACCTACCCACCTTTTCCTTTAGTGAGGCCCACTTGAGTCTTGGATCCGGTTCATTTTTGTTCCCAAGTCCTGACATGAGCTCCCAAAACGGATGCACCGGATGGATTCATCAAAAAACATCACTGTAGGCCCCAACTTGGTTACCAGTGCAGGAACTTCCTACGCAAGGCTTTCGCAGGAAATAAATCACTGTGGGCCCCACCTTGGTTCCCAGGAACTTCCTGCGCAAGGCTTTCGCAGGAAATCCGCGCCGCCCCACTTGTGCAGAACTCCGCAAACACATTTGTGGACGACTCATCACCTAGGGGTAAAGTACCGTGTCATCTTTCCCGCTAACATGTTACTTGATTTCAGAAATCAGTACCATTAAAGAGGTGGGCCTCACAATGAAGATCACAAGGAAAAAAATCAGGTCCATCCGCTCATCTATTGGGATAAACTGTTGTAATCAATTGAAAACCGACGGTTTGATTTCACATATAGGCTTAGGCCATGTAGTTAGCATATTATCTTGATTTTTTCAAGCAAGGTGATATTCAAGGTGGGGCCTATCATTTTAATGGAAATGATTTCCTAAATAGGTAGCATGCTAGTGGGAAAGATGACAAGGTACCACAAGTTGTGGTACAGCCATGAAGTCATGATTCCTCCAAAGCGGATTGCCTGTGACAGGCTGTGTATGGCCAACAGTGATATCCGTGACAAATCCACTCCGTCCATCTGCTATGAGAGACAACAATAGGAATTTAAAAATCAATCAGATCCAAAACTCGTGTGAGCCATACCACACGAAACAGTGGGGAGTGAACGCCTGAGGTGACAGACGTTTTGTATCAGAATGATATTTGTGACTACAGTTTATCTGGGTGGTCATAAACGTATGAATGGTTTAGATGGCGTATTGGTCAGCTCCAGCAAGGTTTGAATGGACGTTTCCGTTCCCATTGTTTCGTTTGGTGTGACCCACCTGAGTTTTAGATATTGCTGCTTTTTATAATTCTATCCTATTGTGGTCTTTCAAAACAAATGGATGGAGTGGATTTGTCACTTACATCTCTTTGGGGCCCACACAGCTGTGCCTAGAGGTGGACAACCATCCAGGCCAAATGAGCTGAAAATTTTGATGGACAGCCGAATAAAACACATATATCACAATAGGGCCCACAGAGCTTTGACACCCGCTACCCCGCAGGTCTTGAGGTCATTAGCCAATTCAAATCCTGATTTAGCGTGCTGAGTAAACTTTGTGGGCCCACCAACATGTATATGTATTATCCACAACATATATATGTATTATCCACACCGTCCATCCACTTTTACATATCATTTTAGGACATGATCCAAAATTGAATCCAAAGCTCAAGTGGACCAAACCACAGGAAACAACATGCATTCATGTACATGTATTATATATTATCTATGTCGTCATGTATATGTATTATTTACGCCATCCATCCATTTTTTTTATATCATTTTAGGACATGATCCCAAAATTGAATCATATCCAAAGCTCAAATGAATCACACAATAGGAAACAATGTGCATACAATCTACCAGCCGTTTGAGTTTGGTTTTTATTTTTTTCAAACAAGCTTGGCTCGAAAGGCTTGGTTTGGTTTGAACTTTTATTGGAACCAATCGAAGCCTAGCCTTTTCAAACCAATTTGAACTGACCCTTCAAGCCCGCTTGTGCCGGGGTCACAGGCAATCTCTTCATGATTCCTCTTAGATTTTGGAGCCAATGGCCCCATACTTTGACATGTTCATGTCATTGGCTCGTTTTTTTCTCAAGTCAGATTTTTTAGTTCTGAAATCACTTTTCCACTTTTTAGTGGATGAAAATGACCCTCTGTCATAGCTACCCCTCGTATGGCTGGCTCTGGTTTCAGGAGGAGAAACATTTTTTTTCGAAAAAGGGCATGGGCCTTACTAAAAACAGGAATTCGACCCACTCATTGACCGATATGATCTGTTCAATTTAATTGGACAACCATGAGCTCGCAAAAGGGTTTTTATGATTTTCTGCTTGAAGCTCTCTGTGGCCTACAACTACACTAATATTGTGTGTTAATTCTAAACTATTTCCTCCGGTGTCATCCATCTATGATGAGTTTTGACATCAAACTTAGACCAATGACACTAAATTAAAATCCCTTACATATGGACGTGATGTATTTGCTTTAAGATAACCCAGTGTTCCCCATAAAAGATGTGAATGGATTTAAAATGTGGGGCCCTTACTGCACGAGCGCCATTTAACTGTTTCCTTCTTTCTTTCTTGGTTTTTTCTATGGGAGGGGAGGAGAGTGTGAAAAGGAGAATGATATTTTTTTGTTCCATTCCTTCTTCCTTCTTTCTTTATCCCTTAGTTCCCTTTATAGTTGTTTTTCATTTTTTTTAGTATGACTGGTGAGAATTTGTGAAAGAGATGAGGGTGTGGTGGTTTCCTTTATAGTTGTTTTCTGATTTTTTTGTGTTAGGTATGAATGGTGGGAGTTTGTGAAGTGGAGGAGGGTGTGGAAGAATGTTGTAATGGATGAATAATGTTGTAGAGTGGATCACCGATATTTACTGTAGATGGCCAATATTAAGGGTGGACCGCTGATATTAATAACGAACCACTGATATTCACTATAGACCACTGATATTAACAGAAGACCGTTGATATTCACTGTGGACCGTTGATATTAAGAGTGGATTGCTGATATTTTCACTATAGATCGCAAATATTCATTATAAGTGACCAATCCCATAAAAATGGTCATAACTCCCTTGTTAGATGTTTGATTTGGGTGATTTTGTACTCGTTGGGAAGATAATTTGATGATCTTTTAAATGGATTTAGAATCATCTCATTTGAAAATCATTGTATTTCCTAAAAGTGGGCCTAAATTTCATCGAGGACTGTGGACTGCAAATATTCACTATAGGTGACTGATCCTACGAAAATGGCCATAACTCCCTTGTTACATGTTTGATTTGTATGATCTTATACTTATTGGAAAGATAATTTGATAAAAATTCAAATGGCTTTGAAATCATCTCATTATACACTTTGATTATTCAAAAGTGGGCCCAAAGTTCATCAATGACTATAGACCATATGTATTCACTATGAGTGATCGATCTCACGAAAATAGCCATAACTCCCTCGTTACATGTCCGATGTCGGTGATCTTATATTCATTGAAAAATAATTTGATAAAATTTTAAATGGCTTTGAAATAATCTCATTTAGATACCATTTTATTGCCCAAAACTAGTCCCAAATGAGATTATTACTTTTTCCATTGGAGGGGCTACACTAATGGAAAAGTGGTAAATTTTGAGCCATTTTTAGATAATAAAATGGTCTCCAAATGAGATTATTCTAAAAGCTTTTAAAATTTTATCAAATTATTTTTTCAACGAGTATAAGATCACAAAAATCAGACATGTAACGAGAGAGTTATAGCCGTTTTCGTAGGATCAATTACTCATAGTGAATATTCGCGGTCCATAATCCTTGATGAACTTTGGACTTACTTTTAAGAAATCAAATGATGTTCAAATAAGATTATTTCAAATCTAACTGAAATTTCATCAAATTATATTTCCAACGAGTATAAGATCACCGAAATCGGATATATAATGAGGGAGTTATGAGCGTTTTCATGGGATCCGTCACCCATAATGAATATCTACGATCCACATTGAAAACATTAGCGATCCACTCTTAATATCAGTGGTCCATAATGAATATCAGCGGTCTACTCCACAGTAAATATCAACAGTTCATTGTTAATATCAACGGTCCATAATGAATATCATCGGTCCACAATAAATATCGGTGATCCACCATACACCATTCATCTATTACAACATACTTTCATCTCAACATCCCATTACAAAAATTTATCCATTACAACATTCATCCATTACGATAGTCATTCATTACAACATTAAAGTATTTCAACATTCATTACATTCATCCATTATAGTATTTTTTCACACCCTCCTCAATTTCATAAACTCACACCATTCATACCTAATAATAAAAACAACTATAAAGGGAATCACCACACCTTCCTCTCTTTCATAAATTCCCACCATTTATGCCTAAAAATAATAAATCGAAAAATAACTATAAGGGGAACCAAGTGATGAAGAACAAAGGGAGAAAAAAAAAAACAACATTCTCCCTTTCACACTCTCCTCTCCTCCCGTAGAAAAAACTAAGTAAGAAAGAAGGAAACAACCAAATGGCCTTATGCGACAGGCCCCCCATGTTTTGAACCTATTCACATTTTTTGTGGGGCCCACTGCATTGTCTTAAACCAAATCCATCGCCTCCACATGTAAGAAATTTTAATTTCATGTCATCGGCCCAAGTTTGAGAGCAAAACTTATCACAAATGAACCACAATGGAAGAAACGGTTCAAAATTAATGTATACTATTAGAATAGTTATGGGTTATAAAAAGCTTTAAACAAAAAATCGCAAAAACACGTTTATAGGTTCACGGCTGTTCGATTAAAATGAATGGATCAGATCCACTAATAGGCAGGTTGAATCCTTATTTTTTGTGGGGGACTACACTTAAAAAAAAAAAAAAAGATTTTTCCTATCGAGACAAGAGTTTGCCATTCAAGGGGCAATTGTAGCATAGGGACATTTTTATCTAATAAAAAGTAAAAAAAAAAAAAAAAGTAGTTTTAAGACTAAAAAACTTGAATTTACAAAGGACAGGCCACTATCACATTCTCATTAGAGTACAAAGCCATTGGCCCAAAAATCTGATTCCTCATCCTTGGTCCTCTTTCTCAGTTGCATGCGACTTGGGACACAGAGATGTACCTATGCGGCGCTGTGTGGGCCCACAGGATAAATACACTCCATCCATCTGTTTTAAAAGGCCACAATAGTATAACATTCTAAAAATCAGACAGATCCAAAACGCAGGCATGCCATACCATACGAAATAGTAGGGATAGAATGCCTTTGGGGTAACAAAAGTTTTGTATCAGGATGATATTTGTGCCTATAATTTATCTGAGTTATATAACCCTATGAACCGTGTGGATGTTATAGTAGACAGCTCCAGGGAGCTTTCAATGGTGTAGGTTTTCTTTCCCACTGTTTCATTTGGGATAGCCCACTTGATTTTTGGATAAGCCTGATTTTTAGATTTCTGTCCAATTGTGGTCTTTTTAAAACAGAGGAAGGAGTACATTTGTAACGAAAATCTCTGTGGGCCCCACACGCCCCGGGTACCTGTGCCCGGGGTCAAGGTAATCCGCTATTGTTTGTTTGAGTTCGCAGGTTGGGTACTGAGCTGGTCCCCACTTAGGTACAGCCAGGCGGGCGCGACTTAAGTGAGACCCTGGAACCAGCGAAGTGGGTGGGACCCTGACATGTCTCACCCCAATTTGTCAAGTTGGGCGGGCGCCTGCGAGAGAGCCAGCACGTGAGAGATGGCATCGTCAAACGGCCGTTATCTCTCTCCCTACGCATGCCGTCTCAGCGTCTCCTCCTCTCCCTCGTACGGAAGCGGATTGCATACGAACTCAATACGCTTAGCAGTAAAGTCTGTGGGTCCATCATGATTTATGTATTTTATCTAATCCGATCATCCACTTTAACAGATAATTTTATGGCTGGAGACAAAAAAAATGAAGCATATAAAATTCTATAGTGGACCACACCACAGGAAAAAGTGTGAATTGAACGTGTACCATTGAAAAATTAAAAATTCTTAGGGGCCACAGAAGTTTTGGATCAAGTTGATATTTGTTTTTTCCCTTCATCATGTCCGCGTGATCTTGTGAACAGATTGGATGACAAATAAACATCATTACGGGCCCTTTAAAGGTTTCAACTGTGGGAATTATTATACCCACTGTTTTCTGTGATATGGTCCACCTGAAATTTGGATGTGGTTGAATTTTGGTTTCAACCCCTTATATGAGCTGGAAAAACGCATGGACGGTGTAGATAAATCCACATGCATTTACAGTGGGCCTAACTGAGTAAACTCAGTACAATGAGAAAGTAACTTAATACGGATTTCCTTGGTGCCCCCGATGAGAAAAGAGAGATCCTGTTCTCTCTCTTTCCAACAGTGGCAGCGGGAGCAAGCCTACTACAAGTTTTTTTTTTTTCGTATTAACTTTTTTTTTCATATTAATTTTAATTATACATAATTTTTTAACAAAAAAAAGACTCTCGAATGAAAAACCTTGACTAACTTTAGGATTTTTTTCATATAGTTTTTTTTTTCCCCTTTTAGATTGGTTTATCAAAATATTTAAGAACGGTAAAAAAGGAGGAAAATCTTTTTTTATTTCTTATACATGTATTTTATAGAATTTTTTTTTTCACACATGTATTTTATAGAAAATATTATTGAATTTATATAGGAGGAGAGTCCTCAATTAGCAGAGATTACAATTAATCACCGAGAGAGGGAGAAGTAGAGAGAGATGAGGGAAATGGAGAGAGAGGGAGAGACATATGAGAGCAGGGGCTTGGACTCGACGCTAGCCATTAGCGCCGTTAAACACTAACAGAGAGTGCTTTCTCTCACGTGTGATTCTCTCACATGAACGCCCAGCTGTACCAATCCTGACAGCGCCACGTCAGGGTCCCATCCACTTCGCTGGTTTCGTGGTCTCACCTAAGTCGCACCCCAGCCAGGCGCGGAGGAAGTGGATTGGCTGGTGCACCCTACACTCGTTGGTGGTGGGACACGGAGGACGCAGAGCGAGTGCACAGTCCTCGAGCATCGTGTTTGCAAAGACGGTTCAAAGAAGATTAAGGCTATGTGAACCCCACAATGATGTATTTAGTATATCCAAAACCATCCATTTAAGTGCATAATACCTAAAATGAGTCATATCCAAAACTCAAGTGGACCACACCTACTAAAGGCAGTAGGGACAATGATTCTCACCGTTAAAATATACACAGAGTCCACCATGATGTTTATTTGTCATCCAAACTGTTCATAAGGTCACACGGACCTGGATGAAGGGTAAAAATAAATATCACACTGATCCAAAACTTCTGGCACCTCCAAAAGGCTTCAATGGTACACGCTCAATGTCCCACTACGTTCTGCAGTGTGGTCCACTGGATTCTTGGATCTGTTTTAGTTTTTGGGTCAACCTTAGAGCGATCCCAAAACATGGACGGACAGTTTACGGACGGTTTGGATATAACAAATACCTCATGGTGGGACCCACAGAACTTGATGACGTCACTACACCAGCAACCTCGCTGGTGTAGGGTGCACCAGCCTTCCGGGAGGAGGGGGGGGATTGCGTCAAAGCGTCCAAGTCAAGCTGAAGAGGGGCCCACCCTGATGTATCTGTTTATCTACTCCGTACATTTCTTTTATAAGATCATTTTAAGGCATGAAATCAAGAATGAGGCATATCCAAACGCTCAGATCGGCCACACCAGAGATGACCCTTCCATTTACTGTTTGGTGCATTTAATGCAGTGGAGCTCAGTATTTTGATGCCTGCTCATTCTTGGTCTGATATGGTCGTCCTGATCTTAGACGGGGAATGAACGGAGTGGATAAACAGATACACTACGGTGGGCCCCTCCACAGCTCGGTTTGGACGCAATCCGCGTAGGGTGCAGGCAGAGCCTCCGAGAGGCCACCGTGATATATGGGTTCTATCCACACCGTCCATCCATTTTTTCACGCCATTTTAGATTATAAGCCCGAAAGTGAGGCAGATGCAGACCTCAAATGGACCACACAGTAGGGATTAAAATCCTACCGTTGAAAACTTCTTAGGGATCACAGAAGTTTTGGATCAAGCTGATATTTGTGTTTTACCTTCATACATGTACACACATGACCTTATGAACAAGTCCACTAGGTAGGTTTCAACAGTGGGTTTACTAATCACTACTTCCTTTGGTGTGGTCCACTTGAGACTTGGATCTACATCATTTTTGAATTGTATCCTAAAATGACATGGCAAAATTGATAGACGGTGTAGATAGAACCCACACATCACGGTGGCCTCTCAGAGTCCTTTGTTTCAATAATTACATTTGCTGTATTTGACATGTGTGCAGGAAGATCTAAACAGTGTATCTCATGTGATGGAAGGCTCGGATCACACGCTCACGTGTTCGAATGTGGATGTGTACGGATCCTACACGTTTGGAATTAGCAAAGCTCTTGGTTCGTTCGTATTTTGGGGTTTTACAAGTGGGGCCCATCGTCTTGTGATCCAAAATGTATATATCCATAAAAAATTACCACAGATTAGAAGATCGTAGCCGTCCAATATTTGACTTTTATTGATTGGACGGAACCCAACGGTGATATTTTTGGTGATTGGACCATCCAAAGTGGGCCCATCTGAAAAAACGGAAAGATAATGCAACGCGAGGTATTATAAATTGATTGGGTCCAATCGCATAGCATGTTCACGCTTCCATATTTTACAAGTGGGAATATATTCCAGTGATCTAAACCGTTGATATGATCAGGATCACTTTCGATGGGCCAGACACCAAAATTCAACCAGATCAGGGAATCCAAGATATATGATACTCTGACTTTATTCCGTTGAAGATATTTACAGTGGACGATTATTTACAATGAGGTGTGTAATATCAACGGTTTAGATCATCGACCAATGGATCCCACTTGTACTCTGTGGAGGTTTTGAAATAGGGACGCGGTTGGACGCGGTTTGGGTGGATCGGAATCATCGGATCCCCGGATCCACTGAGGTCGGTGGATCCCTAACTATGGGGCCAATGTGATGTATGTACATTACATCTACACCGTCCATGCATTTTGAAAGCTCATTTTAGGAAATTATCCAAAAAAATGAAGCAGATCCAAATGTGGACCATACCACATGAAATAGCAGTGATTGAATCCACACCATTAAAAACTTCATGGGGCCACTGAAATGTTTATTTTCCATCCAACCTGTTGAAAATGTCACAAACCCCTGGATGAATATGCTAAACAAATATCAGATTAACCCAAAACTTTTGCGAAGCTTTTAATGGTTGAATAGTAAACATTATGGTCTACGTAAGATTTGGATCTACTTCATTTTTTGAATCATGCTCTAAAATTAATTTTCAAAATAAATGTACAGCATGGGTTTAATGCACTACATCACACAGCGGACGGTAAGGGATCCACCCACCTAAGTGGATCTGGGGATCCAGTGAAGCCGCGCCGACGCGGTTTGACTCGTGGCCCCAACAGCAGCCAGCGAGCTGGTGTCAAATCTCTGTGGGCCCAACATGATGTATGTGTTTTATCCACACCGACCATCCATTTCTCCCATCTCACTTTAGGGTATGAGCCTAAAAATGAGGTAGATCCAACTGTCACGTGGACCAGACCATAGGAAACAGTAGGAATTTACCGATGAAAACATTTTGAGATGAAAACATTTTGAGGGCTATAGAAGTTTTGGATCAAGCTGATATTAGCTTTTTCCCTTCATTCAGGTCTGTGTGACTTTATCAACAGTTGGATGGCAAATAAACATTACAGTGGGCCCTAGGAAGCTTTTAATGGTAAGCATTCCTATGGCGTGGTCCACCTGAGAGTTTGATCTACCTCATTTTTGGGCCCATCCCCTGAAATGATCTGAAAAAAACGGATGGATGGTGTGGATAAAACATAGACACGGATTGTGTCCTTCTTCAATACCATGCTAATATGTGGAGGGGCCACCGTGATGTATCTGTTTATCCATTCCGTCCATCTCTTTTTTAATATCATTTTAAGGAAAGAGGCTAAGAATGAGGCAGCTCCAACGCTCAGATGGAACACACCAGAGATGGGACGCGGATGGTTAGACCTTTAAGCGTCTGACTAGATCTATGTGGGAGCCCACCGTGATGTATCCATTTATCCACACTGTCCATCTCTTTTGTAAGATCATTTTAATATATGGGCTAAAACATGAAACATATCGAACACTACAGTGGACCACACTAAATAGTAAGCTTGGTGACATTAAATGCACAAAGCATTCAAAGTTGCATTAAATGCAAGAGTAACCTCTGGTGTGGTTCATTGGAGCTTTGGATGTGCCTCACGTTTTGGCCCATGTATTAACATAATCTTAGAAAATTGATGGACAGCCTGGATAAATAGATAAATCACAGTAAGACCCCACACAGACCTGGTCCTACGAGGGTTCTGACACAATCCACTTGCATTTAATGCAACCAAGCTTACCATTTGGTGTGAGAGTTGGATCTGCCTTATTCTTGGGAATCCGGATCCCATGTTGAAACGAGCAGAGAACCTCTGCTTCCGCTGCTCTGATTGGTCCAGCTCATCCTGACATTGTCAGAGCAGCTCAGCTCTGACACAGTCAGGCTGATTTGGACCAATCAGAAAAGTGACAAGCAGGATTTCTCTGCTAGGTTTCAACAGAGGATCCGGACTCTATTCTTAGTCACATATCTTTAAATGATATTAAAAAAAGAATAGACAAGGTGGACAAGCAGATACATCATAATAGGCCCTTCCACATATCAGCATGTACTGAGGAAGGATGCAATTGGCATCTATAAAACACATACATCATGTTGGGCCCACATAGCTTTGACATCAGCTAGCTAGCTGATATAATGGTTAAGTAACTGTACAAGAGTAAAATTCTGTTCATGATACATCTAAGCTGCGACCCATGATTTCCGTCCAGCTTAAATCACTTGTATGCCACGTATGCAAGTTCTATGTACCATATGACAACTGCATATCAACCATGGCACTCTGTTGTGCCAGAGTATCCAAGTATTTCTGGTAGAAATAAACGAGTCAGACTCGGATTCACCAGCACATATTAAGTAATGTATGAAGAGGACGGATCACATTAAGAGAGTGTACCATCTTTCCTGCCAACGTTTTACCTATCCATAACAACAATTAGAAGACAAAAAAATACGGTTGGCCCACATAATTAAAAAAATCTTGAAATATAAATAGTTACCTTACCCTGGCCACAAGATTAGGCCATTTTCATAGTGGAAAAAAAAAAAGTAAACTCAAATAAAAAAAATATTGAAATATGAATAGTCATCGTATATGGTTAGGCCATTTTTATAGTGGGAAAAGAAAAAGAAAAAATATTTTTAATTGTGTCATTTCGTTATATTCAAGTGATAAGGTAAATAGTGAATTCCACCGCTTAATTATCCCAACACGTGAAGTTAATTGAGGCAACAAAGAAAACCAAACATATAAAAAACACAATAAAAATATACATGATTTGGCGTTGTGCTTATTCCATGGATGAGTTGCTCTCGAAAACACTTATCAAAAGATTCATAATTATAACAAATTTGCAGCACAAAAATAAAAAAGAGTTCCTGCATGGTTTTAATTTAACCTCCATAGACAATCTTTATACCTCACACATGAAAATACCCAAAATGCCTTATTTGACCGAGTTGGGTCTCCGGATTGAGTTTCATATAGTTCAGATTTGGAGCAATGGCCTTGAACTCCACGTTGTAAGACTACTATTGGAGCTATATTTATGACTTTCCTTCCATTATTCTGCAGAATGCAAGACATCTATCACAAACATAACATAACATAACAACAAATTTCTTGTGCGTGAAATTACGAGATTTTTTTTATTAGTAAAGGAAAATAACATTTTCACTTTCTATCCAAACAAGATCATAAAAATAAAATATATAAAAATTTATGTTTCAATATTGCTCTTGGAATCCATAACCGAATAATCATTTCATTTTTTTAATGCTCTTTTCTTTGTTACATTGTCCAAACAGGCTCTTAGAAGCACTTGACAATTGACTAATAAAGTCAACATAAATTTTGGACAACTGACCAAACATTTAGGCATAATTAATGAGAAATGTGATATTTTCTTTGGGCTTACTATGTTTTGTGGTATTGATGCTCTACACAAATGGCATGCTTTTGGGGGAAAGATTGTAAAATTCAACAAGTTGTGATAGAGTGTAATTAGTGAAGATCAATTGGATCCAAGTACTTGCGGCAATGATTTGTAGGTTGAGTAAGGAGAAGATTGTCATTGGGCATTGGACCCGAACAAAGGGTCAAGAGAGGATTAAGCGATGAGGGTTTAGAGTCCTCCTTGATTTGATCGCTATATAAAAAAGGCATAGTGACTGTGGTTCGAACGTTGCGAAGGGTTGTGTTAACGCCAAAAATTGGCTAACAGATGTTGGTCAGAGACCAACTTTGATTTTTCGTCGTCTGACCTCCAATCGGAGATGAATGGTGTAGATTGGGGAACCTGCAATCACCAAGAAAGGTTAGGACCACCGCCGATTGGCCCGGCTTATGGCCTTCCGATGGCAAAGTCAGTACGGGTACTGTGATAGTAAGATGAAGTGTGAAATGTAGGCTTAGAGATTGTGTACCTTTATCATATGTGAGGTCATCTATTTATGCAGATCCGGGTGATCCAGCTTGTTACGTAAGCCGTTAAGATCACTGCTGATTTCAGGGGATAAGGCACTTAGTCTGTTAATCCTTAGATAAGGGGATAGCCTAACCACTTTACACGTCTAACTGATTACGTCTCTTGATGGAGATCTCCCATGGTTCGAAGCTACAAATAGAAACAAGCCAAAATCGGCCTATATAGGCTGCTGGTACTATGAGCTGAAGGACATCCTCGCCAGAGACCAGAGACCAGGGCTGCTCACATGACGGAAGCTGCTCATATCAAGAGTACTCGCATGTGAAGATGCGACCCCTTCGTCGAGCACGAGCCGGGCTGGTCGCATTTTGGAGATGTGACCCCTTTCTTCGAGCACGAGCCGGGCTGGTCGCATTTTGGAGATGCGACCCCTTCTTCGAGCACGAGCCGGGCTGGCCGCATTTTGGAGATGCGACCGCGATTCCTCACTTCTCTTTAAAGCCAAATTTGTCTACAACAAGTGCCCCCCAAACCCTTGGCGTTGAGGAACTATGCTAAGGATTTTGCTTGTATGCGTAGCTGACTGCTGGGAGAGAATTGCGCATGATTCATTTAACATGATTCTTCATTTATGATGGCCAGCTTTTACGCAGCTTTTCCTGCCGCAAGAAATGAGGCGTCGGTCGCCACGTGTCTCCGTATTTAATGCTTGTGCCCGTTCGTCTATCGTGCCGGATGAGAGGCTGCCGCGTGTCAACTAAATCAAAGAAATGATTGCGTATAAATATCATACCCTGCAGAAGTTTCTTCATTTTCGAATTTTCGGCTGCGGGGTATAAATAACAGAAGAATGGCTCTCTAGCCTTCATTCAGAATAGGTTGCAGGGTATAAATAACAACAGAATGGCTTTGCTTTTGGCATCGGAATAACTTCATTCTGGGGAACCCCTCCTCCAATTGCCATGGATGGAGGAAAAAATGGTTTTACGTCTCCGGCAACTAGGAGTCCGAAGCAGGCTCTGACCCCAAAGGCCATAATGTTAGTCGCATGTTCGGGAGCTGCTCACATGTCAGGAGTGCTCATGACGAGAGTGGTCATACGTCGGGAGTCTCATGACGAGAGTGGTCATATGTCCGGAGTGCTTACGAGCCGAGCTGCTTGCATGTTGATCGGATGGCATTGCTCAGGGATCTGAGATGAACTATAAACGGAGGAGGATCGCTATCGAACAATCTGATAATGACTTTTCTTAGTGTTGAGGAGTTACGCGAAGGACTTGTATGTATATGTAATCGCCTATTTTCGGAGGAGAAACCGTACATGATTGAGCATGCATTTATAAGTGCCAGCTTTCTGCATAGAGATAGGCTGGCCTATTAATTGAGTCTTTGGCCCTGTGGTGAGCAGATGACTTAGTCACTTCATGCTATAATGTGTTACTCAAGTCATGAAAATGAGTTGGGCTCAATCTGGGAGGTCTTGGCGACCATATCCGCATAGAGATAGACTGATCTATCGATTGAAGCTTTGATTCTACCAAGGGCAGAAGATTGGCCAAGAGAATGTATGTATTCCCTTCGGGGCTATTCGGGTCCAAAAAATGGAGTAGCGACCAAGTTATAGATTCCATAGTTGAACAGCTGGAATGAGAGAGATCGTCTTTATTTAAGAATGGTCCAATATTCACATGCTTTATGAAAAATATCAGAGTAAATGTTCCATGTGCCAAGGGTGACGTAGGGGTCTTCCTCGCATGTCTTCTAGATAATATGTACCTGGTCGAGCAATCTCGATGACTCGATACGGGCCTTCCCAGTTAAGATGCAATGACCGAGTGGTTGTTCCGATAGTTTGCCTGAGCACCAAGTTGTCGAGCTAAAAAACCCTGATTTTGACCTTTGAATTATGACAATGGGCTATACGTTGTTGATAAGCCACTACTCGAAGACAAGATATGTTCATTTTCTCTTCTAGGAGATCGATGTGAAGTAATCGACTGCCACGTCCTTTTCCCATAGGTAGTGGTCTGATTATATCGATTCTCCATTGAGCAAAAGGCCAAGGACCGTCCATCGGCGTCATTTACTCAGACGGTAAATGAGGGAATGGAGAATATCGCTGATATTTGTTACATTTCTTTGAGAATTCGATAGCATCCGCCTTCATAGTGGGCCAATAGTATCATTGTCTCATTGCTTTGTTTGCTAGAGACCGTTCTTTGGGATGATTACCGCATGCCCCCTGGTGTAATTCATCTAGAACACGGTGTACTTCTTTTAGATGGAGACACTTTAAATACAGTAAAGTAAAACTTTTACGTAACAATTTTTCATTTTGTAAGATGTACCTGGCAGCACGATAGCGAATTGTCGGGCTGATTTTTATCATCTGGGAGTCATCTGCTTTGAAGTAAAGGATGATGGGGTCCATCCAACAGGAAGATAAAAGTAATGTGCGAGCTGCTCTGGAGCAACTTGATCGACACTCGGGGTAGATAGATGCTCGATAAGAACAACTTGCGTTAGATCGGACTCAGGTGCAGAAGATAATTTTGCCAAAGAACCTGCGAGCTTGTTCTCCTCTCGAGAAATATGACTTATTTTATATTTGTTCAATTTGAGCGAGCAAGATGAGTACCTGAGATTTGTACGAAGCCATCCGCTCCTCATTTGCCTCGAATTCGTTGAGCACTTGATATACAACGAGCTGAGAGTCGTTGTGAATGAGTAGGTTCCTTATTGCATGTATATTTGCTAATTTGAGGCCGACAATTAAGGCTTCATATTCCGTTTCGTTGAGGCACGAGAGCTTTAACGCTATAATGATGGAATCCTTATGAGGGAAATTGATTCCTTTAGCATCTTCGTGAGAGAGAGAGATTGGATGATGGCTCCAAACTTAACGTGCTGGATGATTCCTCCACCCAATAAATATGCTACGGCTTCTGGCATGCCTTTCGAGTATATGCTTTTCCTGAGGCTTGGGAATCTCCTCCACAAGTCGAACCATTTGCAATGGATGGAGTGGATGACCGCTAGCTGGATGATGAAGATCAGCTGGGTGGCGTTGATGGTTGCCGGCCCCACATGTGATGACGAATGGTGATCCATTACGAGGTAAGATGAGGAAATCCAAGTCATTGATTAGTTTTGCGAGATTCAGATGATCTGTGAACTCAAATACGAAGCAGGTCTTGAACTCTGGCAGGCTGCATAACAGGAAATAATGAAAAAGCTTTGGACGATCAAAGTTTTCCAAGAGCTTGGATCAAATGGACGGTTTGGATCAGGAACATGGGTTCCATCACTATAGAAGGTTTGGATGTCGTTGGTGGTGCGTGTGCTGGTTCATGAATGAAGGAGGCGTCCTAGCTGCTGGAGTGGATAGTTAAAGAGGATGGATTATCCATGCTGGATGTTAGATGATGCAAGCTCCATTGTTGGTTGACGGTGTCCTTAACATGGAGTTGGAGGTGTGGTTGACCGCATGAGATGGATGAGCGGTTGCTGGGAAGAGCTTAATGTGCTACAACGACTAGGTTTTTATTTGCTGGAGACGTTGTAGCTTGCTGGCTCTGATGGACGGTTGGATGGTGAAGTTGGTCCGTGAGATCCGGATATGCTTAAGAATGATTGAATTGGAGGGGTTCTGCACGGACTACCAGCGGGAGATGTGTGCGACATTGCCGCTGGTGAGGAGCGAGTCCCGCTATGACGGATACTCTCGAAACAGATGCAGGAGCGCGATTTTGCTATGGACGTTAGGTGGGATCCACCGAGGAGTCTTATGAGAAATCCAAGTCGTTTATCAATTTTGGCAGATCAGAGTCTGTGACAAGGTTCTGGATGAGGCAACTTTGTGGCTGAGGTTTCTCATGCTGATGAACGGGGCAGATCTATGAGGTGTGATCAACGGCTGGGCTTTGAGGGGGTTGCACATTCCAGACAGCTGCGGAATGTCGGAGCTAAGAAGATGTGATGGTTGCATGACATGTGAATGCAGATCCCATTGGACAGAGAGGATGGACGCCCATCTGCATCGTTGGTTGATCAGGTGCTGATGATTGAAGATGGCCCACCTGTTGGGCGTTGATGATGTCCACCATTAGGTTGGATGTTTACACTTATGAAGGCTAGGTGACGTGGAATCAGGAACGTTGAATGAGGGGTTGTACACTTATGATGCCCTGGTCTCTGGAAGACGGGATGTACATGCAAGATGAAGGCCATCGATGATGGGTGCGACGTCCTTAACTGATGGACGACTGAGCGGCTTGGTGGAGATGTGGGCCCCTCCTGACGTTGGAGTGCTGGAGAGGAAGATGAGACTAGTGGAGATGCACGTGTGAAATGATCCACCAACTCTTGGTTGAGCATGTGTGGTAGATGATGCTAACCATTGATTAGGTAAAAGGGAGAAGATGACTGAACGACGAAGGAAGAAATAGGCGAGAACAATTTAGTCGTTCCCACAGACGGCGCCAATTTGTTAACGCCAAAAATTAGCTAACAGATGTTGGTCAGAGACCAACTTTGATTCTTCGTCGTCTGACCTCCAATCGGAGATGAATGGTGTAGATTGGGGAACCTGCAATCACCAAGAAAGGTTAGGACCACCGCCGGTTGGCCCGGCTTATGGCCCTCCGATGGCAAAGTCAGTACGGGTACTGTGATAGTAAGATGAAGTGTGAAATGTAGGCTTAGAGATTGTGTACCTTTATCATCTGTGAGGTCATCTATTTATGCAGATCCGGGTGATCCAGCCTGTTACGCAAGCCGTTAAGATCACTGCTGATTTCAGGGGATAAGGCACTTATCCTGTTAATCCTTAGATAAGGGGATAGCCTAACCACTTTACACATCTAACTGATTACGTCTCTTGATGGAGATCTCCCATGGTTCGGAGCTACAAATAGAAACAAGCAAAAATCGGCCTATATAGGCTGTTGGTACTATGAGCTGAAGGACATCCTCGCCAGAGACCAGGGCTGCTCACATGACGGAAGCTGCTCATATCAAGAGTGCTCGCATGTGAAGATGCGACCCCTTCGTCGAGCACGAGCCGGGCTGGTCGCATTTTGGAGATGCGACCCCTTTCTTCGAGCACGAGCCGGGCTGGTCGCATTTTGGAGATGCGACCCCTTTCTTCGAGCACGAGCAGGGCTGGCCGCATTTTGGAGATGTGACCGTGATTCCTCACTTCTCTTTAAAGCCAAATTTGTCTACAACAGGCTGCTGTGAGGGCGTCTCCATCAAGGGAAGATGTTCCCTTAAGAAGAAATTTTGAGGGTCAACAACGAATGACATAAGTGTTATATATTGTTGCTTCAAAATAATTTAAAATGAAATATTTTAAATATTTCAAAACTTTCCTCCAAGTCTTTTTGTAGTGCTTTTTTGGTTTTGTCTTTTTGTGCTAAAAGATAGTCCTACATCGGAATTGAGTTGGGAAACTTTCTTAGCTATAAGATTGATTTTTGGCATAAGGGCATAAGCCCTTCAGGAGGCATGCGAATGTAGTTGTTTGGGGGGCTATGCCCAAAGCCTCCCACTATGCCTAAAACGACACGCGCGCCCGGACCGTGGTTGTGTGATGTGCGGGTGTGGGTGCGGGTGTGACCCTAGCCAGAAAATCCAACGGACTTTTTCTTTTTCCAAAAGGCACAACCATTGGGCCGCAGTTTGAATCAAGCCCAATAACGGCTTTCTTCTACAGAGAAGCCCAACGGTCAGTTTATTTGAAAACCGAAGCAATGCATCTCTGTTTTAATGGGTGCTTAAACACCCACTCGAGACATCTCTTGAAGTCTATAAAAAGACTTATGATGATCTCCGTTTTTAATCAACTTCGAATTTCATTTTTTATTCTCTCAGTTTTCTGATCTTTGCATTATTATTTTCTACTTCGGGTTAAACCTATAAAGGGTGGTTCGGGCCTGAGTACAGAGTGCAACCTCGTGACCAGTCAGCAGTCGTTGTATCCTGGAGGTTGGCTGTCCATTGATCCTGTTTCACTAAGGAAATTATCTAAGGGAAGGCAGTAACAACTTCAAGACGAGTGATTTATAATCACGCCTCGATTCGACTATACGATAAGTTGATTTATAATCCATTTTTTAAAACAGTCAGATTTTTACAACTATAATTTTATTTTAATCATTATTTATCTAGATTTAACAACTCATATATTATAATAAGAAGGGAGTAATGTGCAATTAGCGACAACACAATGGCTGACATTGATGTCGTCCCTATCCGTAGTTTTGATGAGCCAACGACTACACAAGACGTGATATTGACTTTGATACCAATTGTTAAGAGCCTAACCAATGCGAACTAAAGCCCCTGGCTGATGGAACATGTAAAGTTAGGCTTTAAGACCCTTGGGAACGTAACATTTTAGCATTCTATATACACACACCCGCGTGTCATTTCTGCAGAATATCAGGATCCTACCAATCCACATATTGGAAGGGTGACACCCGTGCATTGAGTCAGACCATTGGCTGTTCATTGATTTCAACAGTGTAGCCCGACTGATGAGCTGACCATCTGGGTTTCACCTCATGTCATCTTTGTTGTGTGGTCCACCTTATTAACAGATCGGATTTTACACACAAGTGAAAGGTTGGCAGAAAAGAAATCTTTTACTCGAAATTTCACATGCAACATTGTACGTGAACATTTATCCTACTCGGCAGCCGAAGCACAACAGCTAGCTGCTTACAACAGGTGTTGTGGACATGGTTTTAAGACTCGGGCCAGTCTGATGATGCGAGTCGGCCAAGTCAACTCAGACTTGTTAGGTCCTGATCCAGTATAATACCCCAACTCAGCGAGTCGCAACTTGACTCAGGACCGAACGAATCTACCCGAGTAGCCAATTCTTTTAAACATGGTTGTAGAGGATGGGCCACATAACCACCCCATATCGATATGACCCCTTTAATGTCATCGTACAAATGACTGGAACCGCTCATCTTGTTCTTATCACATATAGGCGGTCCATTAATAAAATTAGAATAGACCAATGATCGAACGGCTAAGACAGTTCAATTTGCAAGGTTGATCCATCCATGGCGTTGAAATCACCGTACACACTGACCTTTTTACAATTGTCCACTTCCGGGAAATTGATTAGACGGAATCATGTCCGGTCATGTGACTTTGCCTGGCCCACAAATCCATCAATCACTTTTGAGACGGGAAAGCAACATCTACGTAAAGTATTTATTTGCAACATCTTCTAATGGTATCCACGACCACCCCAAATTCTAGGAAAACTTCTTTCTACGCCAATACAATTAAAATTGGAATTGTTACTGTAATAACCTACACGTGTGCCTATTCCAACGAAAAGTTCAATTTCTTATGAAGGTTATCTTTTTCAGCCTCACATAAGAAATTGCAAACTTTCCAATAGAAAATGCCCCTCTGACCACCTGCTGCACCATGGATCACACCTAAGACTTCACTGTGGATCACACCTAAGAGATTAGGGGACCCATAGTGCTCAGGGGTTAGAGGGCATTTTTTTATTGAAAAGTTTATAATTTCCCGTATGGGGGCTAAAAAAGATGAGCCTCGCAAGAAATTAAATTTTTTGTTAGATTGATCAGAATTGCGAGCTATTACATTAAAAATCTCATTAAAATTCCAATTAAGACCATCCACGTTAGGGGAGCGATTTGCGTCCGACCAGATTTGTGTGAGGGCTACTGTTATGCATCTATTTATCCACACCATCCATCCATTTTCTAAGATCATGCTAGGGTATGGGCCCAAAAATGAGGCAGATCCAACACTCTAATGGACTACACCAGAGATGACTCGTGCATTTAATGCAACCCAAGCTTACTTTTTGGTGTGGTCCAATAGAGCGTTGGATCTACCTCAAATTTTTGACCGATTACTTAGCAAAATCTTAGAAAAGGGATGAACGTGGATAAGCAGATACATCACGATGGGAACCCACACAGGACCAGGGGTCAGACGCAAACGGGGAGTTGCCCAAGCCCCATCACAGGAAGTTTCTACGGTTGGAAGCTAAGTGGGACCACCGAAATGTCCCTGAGAAATCCACACCATCCATTAGTTTCTCAAGTTCATGTGAAAATCTTGAAGAAGAGACCTGATAATTCTGAGGGGTGCTTTATGCCTTTGAGGGACCCTAAAGATCAGGGTTTCCCAAAAATAATTAGGGCATGATCCAAAATATGAGGTATATCTAAAACTCAAATCGATCACACTACTGCAAAATAGTGAGGATGGAATGGACATTGTCAAAACTTTTCCTGGGACAATAATTTTGGATCAGGATAGTATTTGTGTTTTCAGTTTATCTCAGTTAGAATGGCCTTAAGAATGGTTTGGATGGCATATAAACATCATAGTGGGCCCAGGATGATTTCAATGGCTGTTTCTCGAGTGTGGTCCACCTGAGCTTTGGATTTGCTTCATTTTTTGGATCCTATCCTAACATAAGTCGAATTGATGGATGGAATAGCTTTTTCACCGAGAGAGCAGTGGACCCATGTCGCTTCCGACCTCAAGAACTTCCTCTTGTTTGGGGCATAGGCAACTCAGGATGCGAATTGCGTCCTTCCTCAGTGATCTGTGGTGGGGTCCACCATGATGTGTCTGCTTATGCTTATCCACACTGTACATACCTTTTCTAAGATCATTTTAAGTCATTAAACCAGGAATGAGTCAGATCCAACGCTCAAGTGGACCACACCAAATAGTACACTGACAACTCTTGCATTTAATGCAACCCGAGCTTACTATTTGGTGTGGTCCACTTGAGTGTTTGATCTTCCTCACTCTTGGTCTCATGCCTTAAAATGATATTAAAAAGGGGATGAACGGTGTGGATAAGCAGATACATCACAGTGGGGCCCTTCACATATCCGCATGGACACTTTGCATTCATACTAAGGAAGAACCGCGTCCTTAGACCATGGCCCAATATTCCACCCCGTGGTTTTAGGATTGGACGGCTCGTCTGAGTCAACTTGGTTTCAGTACTATTTATTCCAATTTGATACCACGAGCCAACCCTCCCTGCACCACTGAGTCACCTGTGACTCGGAAACTCAATGAGTTGATCTGAGTCACTGAGTCTAAGAACCATTATTTAGAGCAAGTTTGAACAACTAAACATTTTTTTCTAACTGTCCATTTGATGGCCCCCTGACAAAGAGGACAACCTATTCATCAGTTTGATCTTGGAGCTATCATATGTTGGGTATGAATGAAATGTTACAATATGTGTGCACATAAGAGTGGGCCACCATATTATTCAGATGTCTCGTTAGAGATTTTTATTTTGTTTTACTTTATTTTATTTATAGTATGGTTGCCTTTGGATGCACAAGCAAATTGAATTATTAACATTTGGTATGGAAGCTGATTGACCCACCTAGATGATATCCGTACATGCAGGGCTCTGAGGGGCCACCATGATTTACGAATTTTATCACTCCGTTCATCCATTTTTAAAGATCATTTTAGGTTATGAGCCCAAAAATGAGGCAAATCCAAGTCTCAGGTGGACCACGAATTAGGGATTGAACGCTTACTATTAAAAACTTTTTGAGAGCCATGGAAGTTTTGGATCGAGCTGATATTATTGTTTTCCCTTCATCCAGGTCTATGTGACCTTATTAACAGGTTGGATGACAAATAAACATCATGGTGGGCGTTAGAAAGGTTTCAACTGTGGGTGTCATTGTCCCCACTGCTTTCTGCAGTGTGGTCCACTTTAACTTTGAATCTACCTCCTTTTTGGGATCATAGCATAAAATGATATGGGAAGATGGATGGAGGGAACTGATAAAACACATACATCACGGTGGGCCCCATAGAGACCCTGCCTGGATGGATTATCGTCCACGCAGGGGCAGGACGAAATCCGCTTCCACGTGGTATAGGGTCCATTTAGCTGCATTTAATGAAAGTATATGGCATTTGGTGCAACCAAACACACCCTTAATAAAGAGGGATAATGCCAAAAAGGAATTTTTTTCTGCAAAATTCTCAATAATTTATATTTTTCCAACTGAAACACTTGACTTTTCTAAGTCCCACAACAATTTCTTTCAGCATGCTATCTCGTGCCATTTGTCTAAGCAAGTAAGCGTGACCTGGCTGCGACCAACAATGTGGGTGGGACCCTGACTGTAGGTCCTACCTCCATGTATGCATATCTAGAGCTGAGCACGAGCCAAGCCAGCTCGGTTAGCTCGCTTGACTCAGCTCGAACCAGCTCGATTCCGCTCAGCTCGATTCGGCTCCATTTGAAGGCTAGATTCAGACTAAGCGGAGCTATTTTTCCAAACTCGAAATGATTTTCAAGCCGAGCTTGAGCTAACCCAAGTTCGAATCAGCTCGGCTAAGCTCGACTGAAGCTCGATTTGGTTGTCTCACTTGTAAAAGATTAAAAAAAAATATTTTTTAGTCCCACATCGGAAGTGAACAGAGAAATGAGATATGAATCTCTTTATAAAAGTAAGTAGGGGGTGTCAATAGGTTTTAGGCTGCCTTTGGGCTCAATTGTAAACAGCTTTAAGCCCAACTTTTGGGCTGGTCCTAGTAGGCTTGAACTCAGCTCGAATTGGGTTCAAACTCACTGGAAAGCTCCGTCGAGCTAGCTTGAACTTTTCAGTCCAGCTCGAAGGCCGAGCCGAGCCTAACACGAGCTAGGGTGGTCATTGAGCGAGCCTAGCAAGCCTAGCTCGAACAAGGCTCACCTCGGCTCGTGCTCACCTCTATGTATATCCACGCCGACAATCCATTTTGCCAGTTTATCTTAAGGCATAGTCCCAAAAACGAAGCAAATACAGATTTCAGGTGGACCACACCATAAGAAACAATAGTGATTGAACACCCACCATTAAAAACTTCCTAAGGTCCACCTTAATGTTTCTTGACCATCCAACCTGTTGATAAGGTCATTTCCTGAGGTGCATGTGGTTCGCTTGAAATTTGTATCTACTTCATTTTTGGGCCCATGACCTAAAATAAACTGACAAAATAGATTGTCCACCTCAGCATACAATCCATACATCAAGGTGGGACCTACATTAGGGCTCAACCCACGTCGTTCGGGTGGTGGCAAGTTACCCTCCAAGCATTGTGGGGCAGCCGCAGCGTGTGTATTACATCCAACCTTATGAGTTATTTTTTACTTTTTGGAATTATGCATTGCGCGGCCCCACAAGTAAACGACCCAAAAATCAGGTCGATCCGGTTATTAAGTGTGCCACATGTCAATTAAGAGGTTTTGAGTGGGGAGCATGGTTTTATGTCATTAGGTCACTTGTCATTTTTCTCTACAAAGTGGTGGTTGGATGTCGAGAGGCCTAACCTGAGCAACTGTAACATTCAAAATCCCAACCTAAGTCAACCGTCGCCTGGCTCTCCCACTGACAACTCTAAATAGAGTCAAGGGTTTTGGGCCCATATGATGTGTGTCTGACATGAAAACCCTCTAACAGGTTCATTTCATCATGATTATAAAAAAAAACCCATAAATCAGATCCATACCATCGTTAGGTGGGCCACGTGTCAAACTTGAGGTTTCTAATGGCAGCATTGAATTTTTTTTTTCCTGGTGTAGCCATTTATATAAGTAAATAAATAAATAAATAAATTCCCCAATCATAAATGGGCCCACTTTTGAATAGTCTCAGCCCAACAGCCCGGCCGGAATAGTTCAAAACGGGAGCCTAATACAACCTTAGGTTCAATCCCATTGGCAGCCCTGGTCAAGTCGGGCATTGTGGGGCGCACATAATGCGTCTTCGACATCCAAACCCTCCAACACGTTCACCCTACCATGTTGATCGGTTAAGCTAAAAATTAGGTCCATCCAATTATTAGGTGGGCCACATGCCAAAGCGAAGGTTTGGGCCCACATTTTATTTTGATAAGCATTCATGACTTCATAGACTTGGTGTATACTAACTTTCAGCTGTCCAAATTGAGCAATCCTATCCTCTGAATAGTAGAATGATGTTTTCTAAATTTTCATATTTTCATTAAACCATCCATCAAATGACTACCAATCAGCTATTTATATGATCAAATCAAAATAATAGTTTGATTTATGGTCCATCAAGGTAGGTACAACAATTTAAGGGTCTGATTAGAATTGCCCATTAGCCAAGTATACAACTACTCCATGCCTTTGTATCAACTGTCACAGTCTGCTGGAGTATTAAAGTTTTCCCAAATTAAAAATAATTATATTCTATGGCACGCCCAATTTCACCTCCAAATTACCTCAATACCCTTGTATTTAGTTAAATCTTTTCAATGCCTTCAAGGGCATGCTTGGGTTGTGAATTATATCAATAATGTATTACTATAAATGTAAAATGATTACAAATTACAATACCTATTTTTAAATAGATATTTGCTTATGATACTTATCTTTAAATAAGTATTTGCTTGACAATGTTCATGTTTAAATAGCCTGATAAAATCATAATAATAATACTATTATATTATTGAAATATTGAATCAACAAAAAATACACTAATTCTTGTATTTGGATGAGAAATTTTCACCATAATACAATATAAAATTATAATAAACCCACACAAGGTTTGGGTGAACGGCTAACGTTGTGGGTTTGCTCCCCCACATATGCGAAATCAATTCTTAGCCCTGGGAATACCTAATGCATGTGATTTGCAGGTGATTACATGCACCTATAAGGATTAATCTTACCTTAAAAAGGGACAAAAACACCCTATTGTCATAAGAAAATTTATAATAATTATAAATTCATTTATATATCTACTATTACATCTACATTTGCTTGGAGAATTTTGTTCTCCATTACTTGCTTAAACGGATGTTAAAATCGTGACGATGGCGCTTTTACATCAATAGGCTCTAATTAAATACGGCTGTAATAGCCCATGAAAGATGCCATATACAGTGACAATTTGGTACGCAGCAATTTCTCTGCCTGGAAATTTCTTCGGAGATCTTCAAATTTTGATATTTTTCTCAACATAGTATTTAAAAAGCTCCTTAAAAGTAGAAAATTTAGAAATATTTTATAAAATTATTAGACAATCTTTTTTTTAAATTGAATATAAAAATATTAATTGAATCAACTTTTAAATAAATTTCTGATTAAATCACGATAATTTCACAAAAAATCATTAAAAAAAATGAACTACCAAGATTTTGAAAATCTAATGATATTATCACGATAATTTCACGAAAAATCATTAAAAAAAATGAACTACCAAGATTTTGAAAATCGAATGATATTATCACAATAATAACAATTAATCAAGATTATCTCATATTATCATGAGATTTTCAAAATCAAGACAACATATGTCATAATTGTACCATAACTAGAGTAGTTGCCCCAATAATCAAAGGGGAGTTATGTGATACCCTACATGCCATGCTTGATAAGTCGGTTGAATTGCTACTTAGAAATGGTACACATATATTAATTCAAATTAAACCAGCTAAATTGTGGGACCCACTTTTCCAACGATCAGATGGTCTTGAATAATATAAACATTTCATTGATCAAAATTTGTTTTTTTAAAAATAAGGCTGTTGGGTATTTTTCATTTTTAACTGTCCAATAAATATCCTGTGATCAAATATTTAGATAACCGAGCGAGAGAAAATTCTTTGTTCACAACGCATCTAAAATGGTGCCCCTAATTTGGATGGTTTTTTAATTATTTGTATGCTACGTATGTAAATTTCCGACTAACTGTGTATCATCTATCACACTCTGCCAGAGTATCAAATTATTTCTCATAAATAAGTATGGGTGGATTGATCAATTAAAGTGGGTGTCTCTATCCATTCCCACTATGGTTGCACTTTTAATGCATTTAGGTGCACTCAAACAAAGTCACTTGTTTTGGGGCCCACTCTAACCAAATGGCCCACTAAGAGAAGAGATATGGGAAATGGTCCTTTTCTGATGTAGGCATGTTGAGATCATCAGACACTGGAGGCATGCCATGTTTCCAGGGTTGCAACTTGACCAGGCTGAGCATCGATTGATGACTCGTCCCAGTCGACTCAGACTTGGTAGAGTCGGATCTGGTTCGCTGAGTCAGCATTGAAAACTGGATGGCTTGGCCCCACTCAGTCAAGTCATGACTCAAGTCAGGTCCGAGTGGTTTAAGCCCATCTCATGATATATAACGTCTCGGGAGCTCCTTGGCCCATATCAAACCACTAGCTGGAGCTGGACCTAGGTCCATTGCAGATCGTCTAAAATGTACCGGATTTGAAGGTCTATTGGACCCGATGCTTGGAACACTTGATGGCCCACTTTGGCAAATAACAAAACACAAGATCAAACGAAGTATATAAAACCATGTTAGACATTGGCCTGTGAAGCTCATTTGTGCTCAACCACTAATGCGTGGGTCCCACATAGGTATCCCTTTGAATATTTTCGGTTGGATATCATTTTTTAATCCTTTTCTCTCGATGGATATCATTTTTTAATCCTTTTCTCTTGATATTCAAATTCTAGCGAGACCATAGTATCGATTCCCATAGCTGGGGTGGCTAACATTGTGATGTGACTAACAGGGGTGGGTGGGTGTACTAACAATGGGGTGTGTGAACTAACCCAGTGTCCAGGCTCGGCCCGGCCCAGTTCAATGATCCATGTACTAACCCAGTGCAATTGTCAAGTGGGCCAACATGGTAAAGAGGAAAAAGAGACGGTTCAGAGAGAGCATCTCCCATTCACCGTACGTCTGTGGTTTAAAGGCAGTCATTGGATTCGGGTCATGTCTTCATGTTCATGATCGGACTAGTCTACAGTATAAAAATCGTCGTAAAGGAAGGATGCCCATTTACAAGGAGAAATGCTGAAAGGAGACTTAGTCGTACGATCGAACTAGTTGGGGTGAGAGGCCCACCATTGTCCCCGATGCATCCCATTTTCATCGCATGGCCGAATGTCATGCAAGTGGTGAGGCCCACCTGAAATTTGGGCTGACCACTCATCCAAGTGGGATGCATCGCTTGTCTGAATCACTTCTCAATGAGCCCCATCAACAATGATGGGCATTCAAGTGTTGCTTGTAGTGTGCCCCCATCGGTCATGGACTGGCCTGATTTTGAAGCCCATGGCCGACGGTGCAAGGGTGCATATATCTGATTGATGGGTTAAATGTCCAGCATATATCACACTATGGCCCATAGAGCTCGATCTTATGGGTGAACTTCCCGTGATCAAGTTTTGCAGGCCCTTCGTGATGTATATTAGGCATCCATACCGTGCATTTGGTGGGTCTCCTAAAGGTTATGGGATGCACAAAAATCAATCATATTTGGAACTCATATTAGCCACATGATCTAAAAACATATGAAATTATGAAGAAGAAAAAAATATTAAAAAACCCCTAGATTTGATATACTTTGGTTGTGTTTGGCACTCTGAATTTAGAATCTTCCATTATCCAAAAGTAGTTATACTTAATATATAAACAGGAATTTGACTTTAATAACTAAATCAACTTTAATATCCCTAATTAGGATATGTATGTAATGTTTGACACAATGGTTGTAATAAGCCCATCGAAATATATACTTTTGTCTGAAAATGATGAAATTCCAAGTCTTAAATAGGCCACATGCACCGAATCACATCCAAGCGACTAACTATTGATTTACATGGGCAATGTTTGGAAGGCGCAGATCATCTTATTAAAGTAATTTTAATAATGCATTTAATAATCTAGTTGCTTGGAAATATCATCAATGGGTCATGTGCCCAAAAGAATAATAGCCTAGTGACACATATTACACATGTGACCCTTGGAAAAAAAATTTAGATGTAATCCAAACTTCCACCTTAGATTTCAAACCCCTCTTTGAGGGAATTTAAAACCCCTAGTTGCTATATAAGCCAAGTCCCCCAAATCCATGGTGCCAAGCGACCCTTATGGTTTCAATGGGTGAGAATCCACTCTTAACTATTGTCAATGGTGTAGCCTACCTAAATGATAGATCAGCAAAATTTTGGCATAGTGTGGTTCATTTTTGTGATCAAATTACACACACACACACACACAACAATGTTAGTTGATGTATGGATAAAATATAGGCACTTAAATGATGAAATTTTAAAGATACTCTATATGGTTATAAATTTTGATATTGTGATCATATTTTATTATTATTTGTGTGCTTTACATTTCAACAAAATGCCTTAATGTGTGACCTAACCTAATTTAATGCTTTCTCATTAGAATTGTAGTTGTGTGTGCATTATCATTGCATGTGTTTGTACATCTTTATGAATAACTCATCTATCACATCAATCGTAGCTTCATTAGTGATATGGATTCATCGTCAACGCTAATAGTTAGATTCCCTATCAATGGTAATCGTCAACACTGATAATTAGATCCATCATTAATGGTGATGATCAATTTCATAAATAAAAGTAGAAATAATTTTTCATGAATTCTTTTGGTAGTGTTTGGTTCAATTTATGTTTGGAAATAAATATTGCATGGACATTCACATTCACACCTGTAACATTCACAAAAGGTTAACACATCCAATGTAAAGAGACGAGAACACATAAATGGGAGGCTTTTATTATTATCTTAGGTTATTATTATATTTTAGGCCGTGGCATATATTAAATAAAATAATCCTTGATTCTAAGATAATAGTGCAATAAAATAGTTTATTTAAAAATGAGGTATATCCAAAGCTCAAGTGGATCACACCACAAAAGGTAGGGGGACAATTGCACCCACCCTTAGAAACCTTCCTAGGGCTCACCATCATGTTTATTTGCCATCCAGCGTATTCATAAGGTCACACAAACCTGGATGAAAGGAAAACACAAATATCAGCTTGATCCAAAACTTTCATGGGCCTAAGAAGTTTTCAATGGTAGGCATTCCATCTCCGTTGTTTCCTGTGGTGTCGTCTACTTGAGCTTCGGATATGCCTTAATTTTGGGCTCATGCCCTAAAATGATTTGGCAAAATGGATGGACAGTGTGGATATAAGATATACATCATGGTGGGAACCAAAGAGCTTTGTGACGTCCTCCCATTTACCACGTACAAAAAGAGGCTTGTGAACAGCACGCTAACCTGGACACCCTGATGCAAGTGCTACTGTGGAACGTGTAGGACATCCGAGCCGTATATCAGGCTATACCTCTAGCTTAGACTTCAGATAGCCCCGTTAATAGCTTTAGGCCGGTAAAATGTCGAATGGGCCCCACATGCATGAAAACAACGTACTGTCTAAAATAGCTACGGTCCCCTTGTTTGCATACACGTATGGCCCACCTGACATTTGCCTGGCCTAACTTTTTGGTCAGATGATCTCGATCGTAGGTCCCATGGGATACATGGCTCAGATGTACCTACACACATGCCAGGTTGCCACGCATATCCATGTGTACACGTTGGATGGTTTGGTTATCCCATCCATCCGTATAGTGGGTCCTTGGATGGATCGGATGTAGTTCAAAAATCACACCAAGATGAGATGCTGACGGTCCAATCTTTGATCTTGAAATGAACGGTTAAAATTAAAATCAAGAGGATGTTATGGCCGCCGACAAGGCTAGCCGTCTAAATTTACTCTCCCATCACTTGACAACATGAGATTTAAGTGCGAGTTTGGAGCGGTTCGCTAGACCGGTCCAACTGCTCGTGTCCAATGGTCCAAAAATGGGGCCAGTTGATCATCGGATTGGCTACACTACACGTGTGCCTGAAATTTGGAGTATGAGACTTAATACTCTGGCAGAGTGTCACCTTTGATACGCAGGCACTGAGAAATTGTACATCTGTCATTTATTTGTGTTGAAACTAAAGCTGCGGAAATTTAAAGACGCGGAATATGTGACAGTGGGGATAGCACAATCAATGATAATACGGAATGGTAGTTGGATCGAGGTGCATAGATAGTCGTTATCTTTGAAATAATTTATGCCCCCATGTTGAATTGGTGCAGAAGGTCACCTACGTATTATCTCTCAGGATACAAAGCCCAAGTAGATGGATCTTCGCGGTCTATAATGACTGCGAGCAGGCTCTAAATGGATCAGCGGACCCGATGGGCTACCCGGACCCAACCTATTTAGACCCGACTTAGACCTGACCCATTTGTTAAATGGTATGGGTCTGGGTCCAAGAACAGACCCAATTGCTAAACGGGTTTGGATCTGGTTTCCTTTATATTAGGCCCGACCCGACCCGACCCGACCCGAACCGAACCCATTTAGTAAGAGGGCGGGTTTGATCTATGTTTCAAGGGACCCGTCCACTCCAAACCCGTCCAGACCATGTTTTAAGCCTTGTAAAATGCTTGCATACTTGATCTACACCCAGACCCATTAGACCCGACTCATTTATAAATGGGTATGGTGGATCTCCCTCTACCAAACCTAGACCCATTTATAAATGGGTCTAATGGGTTGACCTGGACCCGCCCATTTAGTAAAAGGGTCTGGGTCTAAAATTTGGACCCAGACCCATTTAGTAAATGGGCGGGTTTGGTTTTGGCTAAACCCTGCCTCGAACCTGACCATTTACCGCCCTAACTGCGAGAATCTCAATACCAACACCACACACAATACCTACACAACCTTCTTAATGCCCAAAAGAGTAAAATGGGAGTCGAATTAGAGCGGTAAAAAAAATAAAAATAAAAGAGCGAAAATACAAAAAAAAAAAAAAGGGGAAAGGATTTTAATTTAAAAAAAAAAACACTAATCTTAAGCCCCTTTTTTAAAACTTGATTAGATCTATTGTGAAAAAGCTTGTTGGGAGAAAAAAAATTGTCGCGACGTTTAAAATGTGTCATGAGTATAGAGGCATGTTTTTCATCACAAAAACAGTCTTATCAAGTTGGCCACATCCAATGGTCACAATAAAACCAAAAGGATAAAGAAAAAGTTGTAAATTTGAATAAAATAAAGCCCCATATTCAAGGAGACCTGTAGAGTCCAGCTTGTGCGCATGCAAGGTTGGGCATAGCTTAATATGCTACGGGAAGACAAAAATTTCTAAACTCATTTACAACATCATATTTTATCAAATATGAGACTGAAGGATTATACAAAAGATAAAAATAAATAAATAATATTGCTTTTAGTTTTTATCATTTTAGTGTATAAGCCTGAAAATGAGGCAAATCAGAGCTCAATTGGATCATGTTGGGAATCTTGGCAGCAGAAGCGAATCACACAATGCAAACTACAATGCCGAACAATTAAGCAAATCAACAATCCAAGAGAAGACAATTCGAATTTTAACGTGGAAAAACCACTCATAGGTAAAAATCCACGGCAAAAAGCAAACAATTCACTATGAATCAGAAGTTACAGGAGATTACAAAACAATCCAAACTCGGATCATAGCTCACAAAAGATTACAGAAGAATTCAAAACTAATTCTCACATGAGAAAGACAAACATAACTATTTCCCTCATCCCAAAGAACTCCAAGCTTTCCCCTAGCTCTTTCTTTTGCCTTAGAACTCTCTCAATCCCTGTAGGATACCCTGGTCCCAATGGCGGCAACCATAATGCCGCATTACACCAAAGATTCCGCGCTAAACCGCGCAACTGACGTTATAGTTCGCGCACCATTGGGCACCCGATCGAACCAAATTCTATCCAAAGAGTTCCAGGGAATTTCTAGCCCTCTACAGAAACCGTCGGGCGCCCGACATAGTCGTCAGGCCCCCTACAACAGTCATCGGGCCCCTTGTAACCCCCAAAAAATATCCAACAATCCAGATTCCAAAAGCCAATTTTGAGTATTTTCAGGCGCCCGACACCCCCGGTGTCTAAGATTGAAGACATTCCCAACAATCTACACCATGGCTTCAATATTCAACTGCTCCAAAGGTCCATTCTTCATCTTCTTCATAGCTCCACCGCTTTTCATGCCTCCACCGACTTTATCCTCACACTTTCAAATTTCTTGTTTTTCTCATGTGGCTCTTGCGCACTTACCACATATGAGCAACCATGGATCCCACTGCCGATCCCGCAACTCCATCGTGAGAAGTGCTCCCGATCACCTTGTAAAGATGGTTGCACCTATGTGCCTTCATCATCACAAGTGTTACTATTGTCACTTTACAAACTAATCATAGTCGATGAACCCACACCCTGTCACCTCGAGTGCACCAAGAGAGATCAAATTCTTTTTTGGCCAAGGGACTTGCCTCACATCTTTCGGGAATCATTTGATTCCATCGAACATCCTAATGTGTACAGTGTCAATATCAATAACCTCGCAAGCGTAGTCATAGTTCAAAAACACCAATCCACTATCATACTCCACCATATGTCATGAATGAACTCCAGTCAGAACACATGTAATACGACGCACCTGAATCCAAGAGTCATTCTCCACCGAGAGACCCCTTACCGAATACAGTCAACACATCGCTATCATCACAACCGTCCTTTGGGGCTTCGACACTATTAGCCCCCTCCTTAGAAGAATCTCCAGATTTCTCTGACCTTGATTGAGATATTGGCTTTCCAATCCATCTTCTTCAACTCTTCTTCTATCATAGTCGCAAGTCGCTTTCCATGTTTTTCTTTTATGGAATACTTCTCTATGTTGAATTTTATAGTAGACGCCATCGATACCACTTGTTGGGAATCTCGATGACGAAAACGAATCACACAAGGCAAACCACAATGGCAACAATCAAGCAAATCAATAATCTAAGAGAAGGCAATTCGAATTTTAACATGAAAAAACCCCTCACGAGTAAAAAAACCACAGGCACAGAGCGGACAATCCATAATGAATCAAAAGTTACAAGATATTGTAGAAAAATTCAAACCTGGATCACAGCCCACAAAAGAAATCCCAAGCTAACAAAGCTAATTCTCATATGAGAGTGACAAACACAACCATTTCCCTCATTCCAGAGAACTCCAAGCTTTTCCCTAGCTCTTTCTCTTGCCCTAGAACTCTCTTAATCTCCTCTAAGATACGCGACCCCAATTGTGACAACCATGATCCCGCATTATACCACTTTAAATAGGAAACAACCGGAATTAGAAACAAATCCTGTGCAAAATTGCGCAACCGATATTATAGTTCACACACTATCAGGCACCCTACCCAACTTCGTCGGGTGCTCGACAGAATCAAATTCTGTCCGAAAAGGTCAAGCAAAAAATTCAGGAAATTTCGGACCCCTTATAGAAACCGTCGGGCGCCCGACACAGTCGTCGGACCCCCTGCAATAGTTATCAAACCCCCTACAACCTCCAAAAAACAGATCCAGCAGTTCAGATTTCAAAAGCTTATTTCAGGTATTTTCGAGCACCTGAACCAAGCTCGTCGGGCGCCTGACACCCCCTGGTGTCCAAGTTTGAAGACATCCCCGGCAAACCACACCACACGTAGTGATAACTACCGTTGAAACCTTCTTAAGGACCACATGATAGTTACGTGCCATCCAAACCTGTTCATAAGGTCACATAGACATGGATAAACGGAAAACATGAATATTAGCTGGATCCAAAACTTCTTAAGCTCTAGAAAAGTTTTCAACCGCAGGAGTTTAATCCTCACTGTGTAGTCCACATGAGCCTGCCTCATTTTTGGGCTTATTCACTAAAATGGCAGAGTCGATGGACGGTCCGGATAAAACCCATACATCACAGTGGCCCATTAGAACCTCTCCCCATTCCGATCTGGAGACGGGCGAGGTAGGACGCAATTCGCATTCGGTTGAACGATCCTGACCTTTGATTTGTAGACACTTGATTGCTGAAATAGGAGCATTGGATATTTTTCATTTTTAACCGTCCAATAAAAGTCATCTAATCCTACGGTAGGATGATAAAGAAAGGGTAGTTTTAGATTCAACACACATCTAACCCGAGACCCATAAATTGAACAGTTTAGTTTTGCATTACTTGTATGCCACGTACGCAATTTCTATGTAATTTTTAACTGCCCAAGTATCATCCATCACACTCTGCCCGAGTATCAAAGTTTGTCTTCTGTATGTACTTTCCATTTTGACAGACGTGTGGCCCACATGATGACTAGACTGGCCCATTTTTTGGGCCCAACAAATAAACGGTGGGGATCCATCAGTTCAACAACTTGGATCTCACACATCCCACCGTCAAATGGTGGAATCTCAAAAGGGAATAGGCACCTGAACAGAATATCTATAATCCGTATTTTGGCCCACTAGATGAATAATCAGAATCGTTTGATCATGCCATCACACGTACAATTGTGATGGACCTTGATTTGCAAGCTGGGACGTATACAGAACGGGAAGATACCCAATTCATCTTGATGCATTTCTCCTGCCTCTATATCATCCACCATACACGTGGCTTGTGTATGATTATCCGAACCCTGCATTGTGCAGGCTGGGCAATTGATTAGTCACTAATAAAAAATTGCCTTGATTTGGACCATCTAACCATCTAATAAATGAAAATTTTCCCACTGAACATGAGCCATTATTTATTTTTTAATTATTATTTTATTTTGTTTAGGGTTTCTAGTATTATTTTGGATTTATAGATTAAATAAATCAGTTTTGTTCACAAATGGGTCCATAGCTCAGTGGTAGAGCATTTGACTGCAGATCAAGAGGTCACCGGTTCGAACCCGGTTGGGCCCTTTTTATTTTTAATTTTTTTCCTTCCAATTTTATTTCTCAACGTGGCTTCTTTTGCACCGTCCATCTAGTATGAACTAGAATCATGACCATCCATCTACAGGGCCTTAGTGCTTAATGTTTAGCTGAGAGATTATTTTTTTTCCAACTTTATAACTCCACGTGGCTTCTTTCTTACCGTCCATCTAGTATGAACTAGAATCATGACCATCCATCTACGGGGCCTTATGCTTAATGTTTAGCCAAGAGATTTATAAATGGTGGCCTTCCATCTAGTAGAGCTTATCTTTCGGGCCATCCAGCATCACCCGTTGGACACTTATTTTCTATCTTAAGGGCATTGATTGGATGGCTTGGATCATGCGATTTGTGTGATTTTAGAACCATTTCCCATATAGAGTGGGGGCCACTAGATCCCGATTGGAAACAAGCTCGCACTGTCCATCCGGTATAACGGATTGCCTGAAAAAGCCTTTTGAAAGAACTTCCTGCCACATGAAGCTAGGTGGGCCCCACTGTGATGTTTGTGAGAAATCCACCCCATCCATCCATTCTGTCAGGAGGTGGGGCCAGTGCTCATGAGTTCTCATGAGAACTCGTGCTCATGATGCACATTTGACTAGAATCAGAATTGCAGTTTTTTTCATTTTACTTGGACTGAAGTAACTTAAGACTTCAATTTGAGTTTCATTGTCACCACTTTATTTTTAGGCCAAATCAGGCTAGTCGTGGGCACATAAACTGTTATGTAGGGTGGGCACGAGCAATGCTTGGATTTATTCATTTTTTGACATTGGCCCCGCCTGGGCTAGCTTGAGGATTTTGGGGCTGGGATTGGGATTGGGATTGGGATTGGGCTTGGGTCGTTTGGCATCAAGGATTTAGGGGGATTTGAGGGTATTTCAAATCCATTGGTTGTTTGGCACAGTTGATTACAAGGTATTCAAATCCTTACTTTTGATGAGTTTTCCAATCCCTTTCTTTTGCTTGGACTTCCAATCACCTCCATTTTTTTTTCTCATTTTTAAAGGCAAGAGCATCACATACATAACATATGTGTTACTAGGCTACTAATCTATTGGGGATGTGGCCCACTGATGATATCCCAAAACAATCATATTATCAATTCCATCACTAAAATTATTTCAATATTGTCCACATAAATCAACGGTTAAAAGTTGTTGGCTAGTCGCTCAGTTGTGATCCTATGCTTGTGGCTCATCCCAGGCTTGGAATTTTATCATTTTTGGGTAGAGTATATATTTCAATGGGCTTGTTGCCACCATTGTATCAAACATTATATATATACACTAATTAGGGATATTAAAGTTGATTTAATAGTTAAATTCAAACTCCTGTAAATATAGTATATAATTTAAGTGCACAACTACTTTTGAATAACAGGGGATTTTGAATCCAGGCTGCTAAACAAAACCGTGGATTCCAAATCCAGGGTATTTCAAATCTAAGGAATTTCTAATCAGAGTATTCTGAATCCACCATGCCAAACAAGGCCTTATGCTTTAGCTAAAAAAGGGAGCTTAGAGCTCACAAATGTTTTTATTTATAAAATGGATGATTTGCACTGAGAGATGAGGGTGATAGTTTTGCAGATGAACTAGGTATTTTTCATTTTAGATGGAAATGATGTAATAGAGTTTTTTGGGTTTTGGGCGTTTGCTTTGGAAGTATTATGGGTACCCTAGCAAGGAATTTGTGCATCTCTATGGTATAAGGCCGACGTCCACACTCGAGATAGCAACGGACCCGCTTTGTGTGGGGCCAGGCAGGCCCTAAACCCACTTGACATTTGATGTCCAAGTTCAAATCTGGGCCACGAAAAATTAGTGCCGATGCCACACTCGCCCCAAAATTGATAAAATCCCTATTTCACTTATATTCCTAACCTATCCATTGATGAAGAGGGCACCAATGCACAGAGAAATAGACAATTAGAGGAATGAAAACAACGGTCTGCATTCAATATTTATAGGTTGCCTAATCAAGGAATGGAATTGCTTACTTGTTGGATATATTAATGCACAGGTGAAGTCAGGTCAGACGGGCTAAAGTGATTAAGCCCAGGCCCAGCCTGAAATCAGTAGGGCCTTCCATGTCAGGCCCATCAACCAAGCCAATGGGTGAACCACCCAGCCAATTGCCACCCTCATCCACAGGTGTAGCCGGGTTTGGATTCGGTAGCGACCCCTGGTCAGTACTGGAAAAAATGGGCCCCCCAACATGATGTGTGTTTTATACATGCCATCCATACATTGTGGCATGAGCCCAAAAATGAGGCAGGTATAAATCTCAGGTGGACCACACAACGGGAGAGTGGTGATTGAACACCCACCATTAAAAGCTTATTGGGGGCTACAAAAGATATTTGTGTTTTCCCTTCGTCCAGTCAGATGGCAAATAACATTGCAGTGGGCCATAGGAAGTTTTTAATGGTGGCCATTCAATCACCACCCTTTCCTGTGGTGTGGTCCACCTGAGATTTAGACCTACCTCATTTTTGGGCCATGCACTAAAATGAACTGGTAAAATAGATAGACAGTGGATAAAACAGATACATCATGGTGGGACCCACAGCACCGACCACCGAGATATGGTACTGGAGGGGTCACTACCAAGTCCAAGTCCGGTGTACCCTTTTTTTTTTTTTTTTCTCATTCTAATATATTTCTCAAGTGGAAGTACCAACCATTACCAAAAAAAGAAAAAAAAAAAAAAGTGGGGTCCATGATTCAGTCATTGAGGCTAAGGTAGGACAATCCTATCCTTTCAAGTTGTCGCCAATAAATAGCTGATTCAGAAGATAGACAGCAATGACTCCCACTCCACTGAATAAAGGGCCCAAGATTCGCAGTCATGATCTTCCAAGCTGGGAGATTTTTGGTGCATGATCCATCGGGGGTCCATATCACATCACAACACATCACTAATTAAAACTCAGGGAATAAGCACAGCTTCATGTCCTATCATGAAAAAAAGTGCATCTGAACAGGAATGCCAAACATCACATTATCTAGAGAGAGAGAGAAGCACAGCTTCATGTTCTATCATGCAAAAAAGCGCATGTGAACAGGAATGCCAAACATCACATTATCTACTAACAATGATAATAGAAGCTGTACATATTCTAAGAAATACAAGGTAGAAAATATAGTGCCGCCAAAAAGGATGCTAGGGCTGCTGAGCCAAGGCCAGCCCATAGGCCACAGCCAAGCAAAACATGTAAAAAATAAAATAAAAATAAAAATAGGAGAGAGAAGAGGAGGAGAGAAGAAAGAAAAAGAGAGCGAGGCCCGGACCAACCAGTTAAAAAACCCAGCACAAACAAGCCCTAGGCGTTCCAATAACAGCCCAAGAGGAAGTTAATGGGGGACGCATGCCAGCCTCACAAGTGTGGGAGACTGAGCCAAGCATAAAGTAGGCCGTATTTTGCAGATGACCCTGAAGCAAAATCCAGGCCGGTCCGCTCATCTAGTGGGACACGTGCATGTTGAATGTGGACTATTTAAACTAGAATAGATTACTTGAGAAACTGATACAAAATTTTGAAAAACCCACATCCAATTAGCTTGGGGCGAAAAATCCCTTACTGTTTAGCTGATTTCGGCCCACTTCCTCCATACTCTGATCACAGTCACCGATGCTTTCAAAGCCACGGCCCTGCCAAGTTCCCCTGTTCTGATACACAACCAAGAAAATAAAATCACTTTAATGTTTCAAATTCAAAGCACAGACAATCTCGAAGTGCGGCACAACAAGCAAAAACGTGCACTCCTGCAAGAATGTAGATCCATGCATTTGTGCATACAAATATCCATTCATGCATGCATCTATTGTGTACGAGGTTTGATGATCCCACCAACACGTACGTGTGGGCACAAATGCCAACATGTGCCACGTGCAGCGTCCAAGCTGTTCATCAGCTGGTCCCCACCATGTGGATAAACAGGCCTATAAATCTGGAGGGTCCACCAAGTGGGCCCCACGTGTAGCAAGAAAATGGACAGAAACCCGCCCAACAGTCCATTGTTCAACATATTTGTTAGCACCGCCTGATGAGGGGGCCAACCTAATTTTTGGGGATAGACCTGGGCCCCACAATCAGTATGAAAATCGACAGCGAAACAAATGGGATAGATGTCCATTATTCCACACGTGCTAGTAGTACTTGACAAGAAGACCAGCATGACTTTTGGGCTAGATCATGTACATGCTGAGGCCTGAGGCCCACCTGATGAGCGGCTTGGATGTTGCATGCTATGTTCTTGGGAACACGGAAGTTGAATTCTGAAGTGATTAGATTACCAAAGGATGATTACTAACTGTAAAAATTACCTCTTAAGGAGGAAGTAATACTTTAGACTGCCAAGAGAGAGCCTCAGAACAGACCCCTTCGCTTCTTACTTTCTGTATGTAATGCTCCAAAGTATGGGTGTTTTCATCAATCTTTTCATCGGACATTGTATCTTCGGCCAGCTTTACAGCAGCCCGTTGAGACAATTCAAAGCTCTCTCCCACCCTTTGCAGCTTCCTTGCAGTTTCTTCCTTGCCGAGCATCACAAGAGCATGTATGAGGGATTTAAGCTCGCGCTGTGCTCCAACGGTTAAAGACATGCCTTTCAAATGCTCTACTAGAGCCATCTCCTCACCAGGGCTGCCATGTTATATATTATATGGGAGGCAAGAGTAAGATTGGGACTGTGGAAAATGCTGCTGCAAAAACCACCAAACAGGAATGAACATCATAGTCTGTACCTGCCAGCACGGATTTTTCCTCCCCTATGCCGCTGACGTCTTGTCCCTCTTGCCTTGCTGGTTGTACTTGAGACAACGGAAGCACGGGAACCCTTTCCTGTCCTGTTCAAACAGTAGGACGGCTTAAATACACACAGAAATAACACAAATAGCTTCAAGATGCGTAGGCCAGTCATGCTGCGCTTTAAGGATTCCATTGATGGAAAAATTGTGTAAGACGAATATTGCTTGCAGACCACATATACAGGCGCCAATCACAAGTGCCCTAAATGTCCTAACATGGGACATATGAGATACCCTGGCTGTTCATCAGATATGGTGAATGTATCCTGGCCTAAAAAATAGGCTTCAGCTCAGTCCACTCATCAGGTGGGTCGTACATGTATGAGAAAATGAAACGTTAAAATGAATTGATGAGTGCATGAGCTTGATTTTGGGTTAGGGCACATTAACTGAGACCATATATAAATAAACAAAACCATTCATGCATGCACCCCATATGTGCCAATCTGGTACTTAGTTTTGCGACTGCAGATGCATGTCTGTAAGCAGCATTCCTCATCTACCTACATGAACTGCAGAAGAAAAGGCATAAAGGATCAGAAAAGAAATGTCACAAGAATATAAAGGCATACCCCCCAGTGTAAGCACTCATTCCACTAAATGTACTACTAGTTTCTGAAGCATTATCATCATCAACGTCACTCATCGACCTGTCCTCCATTTGGAGCTTTGCAGCTAGGAGCAATCTTCTCTGGCGGACGGCTAAGTAACGGGCCAGGTACTTGCCAACCTTCTCCAGTCCTTCCTCATACTCACTCATCATTGTGTTAGCACATTCCACGGCCGAATTCATCACTTCAGAGATCAAGCCCTCTCTCCAGTGCAAAAACCCAACCCTCAGAGCCTCTTCCCACTCCCGCGCAATTACAAAATATCCAATGGCACTAGAAACATCTCCAGAATACTCTAGAGCAATTCTCGCAGCCTCTGCTGGTTTCCCAAGTGCTTGAAGTTCTTCACAAAGCTCATTTGCAAGTTGCAGAACCTCTTCCTTTTCAAGTTTGAGGAGCCCAGCTACTGAAAACACGCCTTTCCAATTACCACAAGCACGATATGCCTTCAAGGCTTTCTGTAAAGATGAACAGCACAAATAAGCTGTAGCAGCATCTTCAAAGCACTTTTCACTGGAGAGATGATCACCCCATGCCTCAAGTACTTGACTCCTCTTGTTGCCGTCAGTGAACAGTTGAAGGCCCAGTGGAAAAAGCTGAGGGTTATTCTTCATGAGGTTCATGCAATCTTCGTGATAGGTGTCTCCTGCTGAAAATACATGTTTGAGTGCACTCTCGTACCTGTGCAGCCTAAGGTCGATAGTATACTGCATAATAACAGGTGGCATATGTTCCAATCCCTGGAGAAAAGGAAGAAACTCCTTTGGGTCCTTTTGAGAGTTCAACGCCACAATGGCAGCAAGGTTCAGATCATAAAGGCCTAGAGCAGCGTCATAAACAGACTCCGAGTCTGATAACCACAGGAGATGCTTCAGGGCTTCTTCTGCAGAAGGGTAAGAGTTTCTGTGGGAATCATGAACCCCCAGTAGTTCCATATCACGAATTATTTTTATCCTCTTCAGGGCTTCCTCTAAAGCCGGAGGTTCGCTGCGAGCTAAAGTGGTCAATATGCAGAGCTCCCTCGCAGGACTTTCAGGAACTAGTTCCTCAAGGGCCTTCCTGATTGCCAGCAGGATGGAAGAGACCTTGCTCTTTGCATCAAGCCCGATAGCTCTGGTGTCCTTGGTGCAAGGGAGGGTTATGATGTTCTTGTATAGCATCTCCATCACATTTTCATTCTTTATAGAACAAACAAATTCAGCGATGTGGGTCAGATTATCAACTTGCCTGACAAACTCGGCCGCTGATGGAAGAAAAGCTTGCCAACCACAGTGGTCAACAATGACATTGAAATCTATACGGTGCCGCCTTACCATGAGCATTGCATCTTTGAAACGCCTTTGAACCAAAGCATTAACGATTGATACAAGGACCAGCTTTCTTGGATAGATGCATTCTAAATTACCCCGAGAGGTTTGCAAAATGATTGCTGCCTCATCTCCATGAATAACACCAACCAACTTCGCACCTCTTTCCCATATATTTATGGAGTCTCTATTTTCTTCCCCTCGGCTTTTGATGCCACTCTGGATGCAGTCATCGAATTTTATTTCTGGGTTTTCAAGCAAGATGTCATCGATACGTACAATGAACAGCAAATCCCGCTTAGTGGTGAGAATCAAGTGCGTAACCGCTTGCTGCATAATTCCTATAGTGTTAGAGTAGAATGAGAAACTGCTGCAATTATTACATAACACCCTCCCGCTAACATGCAGCCTGCCATTGTCATCGAGCCCAAAAACCAAAGGCCTCAACATCTCATTGTCACAAACAGGAACTGCACTCATCCAAGGGCAAGATGATGAAAACCCAAGACCATAATCGAGCTTCTGGAGGAATGGTTCTGTTGGAGCTCCTGTGGTGCCCGACGTTGAAGAATATTCTCCAACAGATCCTCCAAAAAACTGAACAAAAGCTGAACACTTTTTGACAGGATTAGGGACAACACCAACTACTGGCTCTTCGAGTGATAAGTGCTTGGACATCTTGGCATGCCAACCTGAAGCAGTCACTGAACCTGGGACAGAATTCTCAGAACATAGAAGCTCAATCTCCTGCAAGTAATAACCTTTATAGTGTTTCATCCCTTGCTGACAGGAAAAGTCATTTTCTTGGCTGACTTCATGATGGGATACACCAAGCAGAATGTGTGAATCCAACCAAATGAGGTGCCTGAAGGTCCCAAGCTTCATATCAGAATCAGCGGCTTCAACACTGAATTCCTCACCTTCGAATTGTTCCCAAGTATCCACTGGCGGAAGCTCCACAACAGACAGACTACCATCTGACAAGCAAACAGCCAAATGGTTCTTGGAGTTCTTTGAAAAGACGGCCATGTCCTGAACAGTACTGGGGAATTTCAGGTTGAATAAAGACATGGGAGGTGGCATGAGGGACAGAGAAAGGGGAGTTACTAGTATCTTGGAGTTATCAATGACCAACGCCGTTGAGTCCTCCGTGACAGCTGTAGTCCACACAAAGTTGTAAGTAATGATCTTGCCAACTAATGTCCAACAAATCAATTGCAACGGTCTTGTTGGATCCCACATGAACTTCACACCATCCTTCTTTGAATGTCGCATTTCTTGTTTCAAGTACCAGTGATTGTTGCTAAATGACCAGATTTTGATGGCGTCGTATCCTTCGCATGTGACAGTAGCAGCAAGAAGATCTGAAGCACAATTCCACTTGAGGATTTCAACTGATGCTTCCATTGGCTCATCAATGCTAAATGAGCTTCTTTCTAGGCCATTCCTCTCAAAGAAAACAATTGAAGGGCACTTTTTTTCGCCCTTCCTGTCATAAGCAGCGGCCACTTTTGCTCCACTGGGCATCCAATCCAAAGATGCTCCCATGAAAGCCTTGGATTCTGAAGCAGCATGCAGTGTCCCAGATTCACGTTCCCAAATTCTAAGCTTTTGTAAGGAAGAAGAATTATGAACTCCAATTAGAGTAGCAAAATACTTCCCATCACCTCGCCAAGAAATACAACTTTCAAATAGAAAATCGGAAGAACTCATGTCACCTGAAACCATAGGCTGGCAACAAGCTTAATCAGATCAATGCATATTAAAATCCCTTGCATGCAATTTCTACAACCATGTTTTCACTATAACTGACATCATGCAGCTCCAAGACAAGAATAGAAGTGCTTGCAAGCAATGTTATCAAAATCGTACGATTTACGATATCAATCGTACGATTCATATCGTATCGTATGGGTGTACAACACCCAAATTGTAAATCCTAAATAATCATATAATTATCGTACAAATCATATTGAATCATACAAATCGTAAGATAATTGTGGACTGCGTAAATGAGACTAAAAAACTTTTTTTATTATTTTTTATTTGAGTTTTCTTTTTCTTTGTACCATTTTGCTCATAAAATATGAAAAAGGATCTCCCCTATTAAAAATATCCTCTCTTTTTTTCTTTTTTCAAGAGAGAGGAGATTTGAGGATTTTGATATTCAAAAACCCAAACCAAAAAAATCAAGATATCTTTTTATTCACAATGGAATCAAATGCCAATTTTTCTATCATGATTTTACACAAGAAAGGTACAAAAGAATAAAAATTTTAAAGGACTCTTGTATGTCTTTTAAGGTAAATTTTTCCAAAGACAATAAAAGAAAACAAAAGAAAAAAACAAGAATCCTTTACTATCATGATATGTATACCATATGCATTTTCTCAATTGATAATATCATGGCATGTATTACTTTTTTGGTACATGTTGATGGTCAATGGATTATTTATGAGTTTCTAATCTTTTCTGATTTACTTGTATCTGTTTGTGTGCTTTATATATATATATATATATATATATATATATATATATATATATATATATATATATATCAGAAAAAAAATCTTATGATTTGCAATTCAATATGATATAACCCCTATTACGATTTACGATACGATAACGATTTTGACAACATTGCTTGCAAGTAATCATCCAGCACTGGCTAAACTGCCAGCAGGACCGGCTTGGAAGTTTGTAATGAGATTGGAAATATTTGCATATAAAATCATGCATGAATAGGAAAACAAGACAAATGGATATTCACAGACAGTGGCCTTTTTTTTATAAACCCAATGGTCAAAATTAAAGAGAAGACACTCTGAATGACTAATTTACAGAAAAGAGAGACTCTGAATGCAGAGAAAAATTCTTACACCACAGTTTGAGGACAAATTCATAATACATTTCATATAACTGAGGAATAGTCAAGTTCTGATGCATCAGAAATTGAATAGTTTTCCTGATGCACCCCTTATATAGTATAAGTGGGCCCATGATCTGGTGATCCAAACAGTTAATCTGATGGACCCACTGTGCATAGGAGCACCTCAAAAATCTTCCAGATTGGAAGATCCTAAACCTTGTATTAGTGGTTTACAAATGAGTACGATCTGGAAGATTTGGGGCATCCCCCATCCACAGTGGGGCTCATCAAACTAACGTTCTGATTCATCCGAATCACCCGACCTAACCACAGACCTCAGTGACACAGACTGGATGCACCAGGGGTGGTTATACCCTGACACATCAGAATTCGGGACCCAATAATTCCTCAATAAACTATGGTTCCATTCTAACTGCTATTGTTTAAAACAAGATTGGAAGTGTTTTCCCGGGGGGGGGGGGGGGGGGGGGGGGGGGAGTTACGAGTTATATGGTAGCAGCTTTGCAGTAAAGAAGAGTTGGCAGAATGATATGCATGCGAGCAAATGCAACAGCTACAGCTACATGTAAAAGACCAGATTCCACAAGTATATAGAATAAGCAATGTCTCCGAAAAGACAAAGAAGACCTTCTGTATGTCATCGAGTTCAGGAGGATCGAGTATGGTTTCATAGAGCACTTCCCAATCATGAGTCATGACTAGCAACTGTCCAAGACCAGCTGTTACAGCAAGAAGAGCTCCATCTGGGCTAGGAGCAATACTCTTGACACCACCCTCCACTCTACCAACAACTTCAGTTGTATTGTCATCCACATTGTGCAGCAACAGATAACCATTCAAAGTTCCCACTATAAGTGCCTCCTTCTCCATGAGGTAATCCATCGCTGTAATGCAGTCCCCAGGTTCTAAATCTATGGGTTCGCCCTGAAAAGAGGACTGGCTCTTGCTCCATGGCCTTTCTTTCTGGTACAGACATCATACATTAATACTCAAGTCCATTTAAAATATGTGTGTGTGCGCAAGCGTGATGAAAATGAGAACCTCAATATAAGCTCCGTGCTCATGCACCAAAACATAACACCCCTACAAAAACTATCCTTCAATAGTTGTTAACCTGGGATAAAAAAGATGAAGCAAATTGATACAAATACCATCTGACCCTTTTTTTAGTGGTATCATCTGAGATTCTTTCCATACAAATATCACATGAGCTTAGATCTGCTTATAATTTTTCTCATTAAAACAGGAGTTATACAACTTTGATTGAAATTAGTAAAGATCTGGACAATCATCATCATCACATAATCCTCAACCCAATTAATTGGGGTCGGCTACACGAATCCTGTTCCGGAATTCAGTAAAGATCTGATCAAAAGAAAAGAAAAGAAAAAAAGGATTCACGATATCCAGTCGACCAGATAAATGAGAAAATTTAGCAGGCTTCCAAAAAGAGACTAGTATATTCCCATTCACCTGAAGAACATGACAGTAGCAAAACACCATGTTGGCAATTTAAGATAATCAAGTTCCAGATGTTCCAAAGCAACACCGATACATAATCACAAAAAAAAAAAAAAAAAAGCCTATGATGATACATCCATGTTTTTTTAAGGTGTAAAAAAAAAGAAAAAAAGAAAGAAAAGAAAAATATGTGTTAATCAAGATGGCCTATACAGTCCATTGCTTATCATAGTCGCGTATTAAAATCATAATCTGGTTGTTATGTTACAGTTCACGTGGGAGGTCATACTATCCACAAACTCAAAGCATATCTCCTCCAACCAAGCCGTTCTTGCAACTTTTTTTTTTTTTTTTAGAGATATTCTTGCAACATTTATGGGAATGAAAGAACCAAAATTCAGCGAGTGCTGGTGTGCTGAACACAGAAAGCAACCATGTTTTCTTTCATGTTTAAGAATGATACTGCACGAGTTCACATAAATAAAATCGATTATCCTGCATCTAACCATTAGAATTGATGCATAATTGTGCTTATTGACTTTCCTTCAATACAAAAAATCTAAACATTTATGTGGGTAAATTACAATTGCATACATTTAAATTTTTTTAGGGGAAAAAACAGAACTTCTTTCCTAGGAAATGAAAAGTGATTTACTCAGCTGCATAAGTTCCCATTCACGTGCAATGTTAGTGTTTTGTTATGGAAGAGGGGCCTTTGAGAAGTTGTCAGAGTTGTATTTCTCCTAATTATTAGGGGTGCACCTCAAGCAAGTTGGATCAGGTTGAGGGTCAACCCGAACCCAACCCAACTTCAAGAGGACCCAACCCACAATCCGACCCAACCCAAGGTGCCCGACTTGAACCCAACCCAAATTCCTCCATACTCAACCCTAAACTAACTAGACACAAATACATTTGATTATTTCCAACCCAACCCAGATACATGTGATTATTCCCAACCAAACCTAAATTTGCTCTACCTGACCTCAACCCGATTTCAAATCAGGTTGAATTTTTCCAACCCTCACCCGACCTGAGGACCCTGACAACCCGACCCAATCTCAGGTCGGGCCAGGCGGATTTGGGTTGACCCAAAATTGCAACCCTATCTTCAATAGTGTGGTACAGCTCGACAATTTTGTTATCCATATAGACTAGCTCTGAAAGGAGGATGCTGATCAGTTTTCTAGTCCATGGCTAAACCAACTGTGGTCACAAGTAAGGTTTGAATGTGTGAATGATGGGTGTAGGAATGCCACCCAGAAAAGCACAGAATTTTGGGGATTTCAGGAAGCTGACCTGATAAAATCAGGCCCTTCACACTTGTACAATGAAATAGATCCAGAGTGGGCCTCACTTGATACAATAGGATTCGTGTTATTGTTGTTTCTTTTTTCCTGCTTCTTTTAGTAAATTATAATGACTGACGTATCCCTAGTTATGGATCATTATGAAGTAACAAGTGGTGAAGCAGGCCAAGCAAGTTAGACAGCGTTTGATGTACATAGATTCCTACATCAACAGGAAGGCCACTCAAGCTCTGGTGGACACAGGGGCAACTCACAACTTCATCTCAAGCGAGGATGCAAAGCAGTTAGGATTGCAATTTGCCAAGGAAATCAGTAGGATGAAAGCGGTTAAATCAAAAGCCAAACCCATTGAAGGAGTGGCCAAGGATGTGTAGCTATCAGTGCATGATTGGCAAGACGAGTCTATCCATTGCTTCGTTGGATGACTTTTAAGTCGTTCTAGGCACGGATTTTCTAAATGATGCTAAGGTGATTCCAACGCCCTTCCTCGAGGTAGTCTAGGACATGGATGAGGGACTTCCATGCATGCTCTCCATGGTGCATATGGAGACGATTAAGACTGAGAGAAACCTTGCAGCTAATTGAGGGTCTCACAGAGGATGAGACCATGTATGAAGTCGCAGAAGTAAAGGGCAAGGGAACCATGGTAGTGATGCGGACATCAGTGGTGCACCCTTTAGAGTGTACCAGAGGAGGCGACGTCGCAGATCGAGTGTTGGAGCAAACGAGTTGATGTGGACGGACGCCGGGCCCATTGGGCCCATTTTCTGACGCGTTACGAGTACGCGAGATGCAGGATCGCGCAGGAGCATCATGACCGCTGGACCATGGAGCGGATTTACATTTAGGCGCTTTTCTATTTATTTCCTTGTTTCTAGGCACTTTAGTGTCGTTATTTACTTTAGATGTTTTTATGTTATTTCTTTGGTTTTCAGGCACTTTAGTGCACTTTTTTTATTTTCGTAGCTTATATATACTGTGAGAACCCTATTTCGAAATTATTGAATGAATAGAAAATTCGTGAGTTTCTTCCTCTTTGTTGAGAGATTAGGGTTTCAGGATTGGCCCTCGGGTGTTGAGGATTCCACCCCGGAGTTTCCGTTTTCTCTTCTCTCTTTCTTCCAGGTGCGAGGAAAGGTAAGCTTCTTTTGATTCCTAATTCGTACTTCATGATAACCCATTGTTTTTCGACATCCCTCGTCCTTTTCTGAAACACCCCCCCCCCCCCCCCCCTTTTTGGTACGATCGAAAAGAGGGATGCCTAGCCACGACAACCGGATCCAAACTTGACTGTGGACCGGATCCAAACTTGCTAGATCTGGGATATCCTCATATCCCTAGATCCTCCCTGTTTTACGATTTTACATGGTTTTATGCAAAGGGACATGATCCGGACGGACGGATTTCATCTTCGTGTTGAGATTTGTTAGTTTCCTCTTATTGAAAGTAGTCAGTTTCGTAATTTTATTATTTGAATATCTTCCAACTTGATATACATGCATCTAGGGTTAGATCATCACATGCCCCTGCATCAGGTAGGGGAACCACTTCCAAGAAAGATGGAGAATGCAACGGCCTTGGAAAAGAAGGGGCACATAGTGAGGCAACCACTTTCATAGGAGTACGAAGAGAAGGTCCTTGAGGAGTTCAAAGACAGCACGCTCAAGCGAGCATATCAGTACAACTCTTATGGAGAGTATGGCATGGTGCTAGATACCAACCTTGTGATGGAAACCAGGTGGTCAATGTGCAAAGCAAGGTGGTAGAGTTAGCCTACAGTAAACCAATTGGATGGGAACAACCTGACTGCATCAAGGGTGGGTTAGGGAATGTCCTAATAACATCATCACCTAAGCCTTAACCCAACTAATTGGGGTCAGCTACATGAATCTGTTTCTGCTATTCCACTCTATCAAGGGCCATAACTTCAGTTAGACCATAGGTCATCAAGTCTTTTCTTACTACCACCTACATCCTTTTGGGCCTTCCCCTTGCCCTTTTAGAGCCTTTGACTTGTACGAACTCACTCCTTCTAACTGCCACAGAATAGCCCAATAACAAAGGGCCTTATCAGGATGGCTTGTGAATTTTAGACTAAAAGACCCTAGAGGAATGGTCACTTGGTTATAAAGCATGATTTATGTGCCAAAGTGAGGCGACACAAGGAGAGGACAGCTATGGGACGTTGCTCGACGATGGGGCAACGACGACTCCACGTACAGCTACGAGAAGAACAAAACACTGTGGTGATTCAAGGATCATGCCTAGAGGTTCATCCATGATGACACAACAAGGGTGTTGATGCTATGAGTGGGGAAATTTGTCATGGGTGTGGAGGTTGACTCGTGACTTAACCATTTCTCATTGTACATGTACATAAGAGGCTTTTACATACTATGTGGAGGCATCTAGAATAGTCCAGAGTCTTGTAATGTAGCATAGAGAACATGAGAGCAGTCTCCAAGATGGTAGAGTTGTATACAAATTTGTGGAAGGTTATGGAGTTCTTTGGAAAGTTTTTGTAGCTAGGGGAAATGTAGAAAGTTGTAGAAGTTTTCCAAAATGTTCTTAACCTTTAGATGAATGACACATGACACAATCTAAGCTGTTGATCTAAAGAGTCTAGAGAGTTCCTAAGTCAATATAAGGGAAGGGCTCCTCATCTAAGACCCACTCATCAAAGTTGCAATCATCTCTACGTAGTGCAAAATCAAGTTTTCTTATTCATAATGTAATGTTCTCTTGCATTCTCACCGAGTTCTTAAATTCTAGTACTTGGGAGTGCAAGTGGGGGCTAGGCTGACTAGAGTAGCATTGGGGCATTGTATGAGTGTCGCATGGGCAAAAGTGCTAAAGAGTCAGCAAGTTCATGAAAACAAGCCCTTATACAGTATTCTCGGTTTTCAGTTCCGACAAGTGGAACTCTTGGTTCAGTAATCCAGATCATTAGTGTGATGCATGCCGCCGTGGATGGACTTTATCCACACAAAAATATCCCTGGCATACTATCTTAACTCTTCATTTTGTGTCCTACAAATAGACAGTTAAGAAGAGAAATATGACAACAGCCCCCATACAACTTTTAAAAAAATAATACCCACAGCTCAAGAACTACAATCTGGAAGAATTTCAGGGCACAGTCCATCCATGGCGAAATGCAGCAGACCAACGGTTTGGATCACTGAACCATGGGTCCCACCTGTCAGAACTAGAAACCAAAGTATACGGTGCATAGCCCCATGATTGAGGATCCTATAACTCCTACTACATGAATTTTTTTTCTTTAAAATTAGAACAATAAGTAAATAAATCATGTTATTAAAGAAACGATTACCCCCGCAATGACACAAAACGTGTGGGTAATGTATTTCCAATAAAGGTTTGTTTGGTTGCCCCAAATATCATGATATTTGATTAATAATCAGTCTAATTTAGTGCAAAATATCATGAAATTTCATGATATTTGGTGCAACCAAAGGAACAGAAAATAAGAATAACATGAAATAGACGAAAATTGAATTATTTCTTTTATTTAACTTTTTCCCTTTACTCTTTTCTAGTAATTTTCTGTCCAGTGGAATTCAAATGACTTACTTGGGATGAAGGAAGCTGAATGGCAAATAAGGAATTTTCTGAAGAAGCGAAGAAAATGCGATTTCGCTCGATATCGATTGCGGAGAAGAGGAGATATTCTTGTTCAGATTGGAGTTCGAGCTCGAATCTGATATCGGATAGTAGCTTTAGATTCTTCATCTCGACCTTCTCAGAGAGAGAGAGAGAGAGAGAGGATGAAAAAAAACCCTAGATTTTGAGATTGTGGAAGCAGTGGAGTTGAAGCAGGAGCTCTTTTTTGAGTTCTCTCGATTGCTTTTGAGGAAGAGAGTCGTTTTTACTTATGAAGAGCATCTGGTTTTTGAGTTGAGTTAGGTTTTGAGCGCGTTCGAGTCAACTCGTTCAATTTCTGAGTCGACTCGGAGAGTTTCAAATGGGAGAAGATTCCGGGAATGGCTTCAGTTGGACGCGGCTTGGCTGGTAAAGATATGCCTGGCAACAGGTCGTATTGAACCATGTTCTTGTCGTGTTGTATTGGTGTTGTGTCAAAAATGCCCTCACCCAAATCCAGCTGTTAACTAAAAGTCAAAATTTAGACATCCAAACCAATTCGTTAATTTAACAGGTTACACACAATCTAATCTGTCTATCCCTTTAAATTTACGAGCCATGCTTTTGTGGGCAGAGAGATAAGAAAGGGGCTTGATTCGAGAGAGCTCTATGAGAAAGAGAGAAAGAGTCTTATTTGTTGTCTTTGCTTTTTAGGAATTTTTCACCACATTAAAAATAATTACCAAAATACCTCACTAATGAATTACTAATGGCTTAAATGAATTTTGCAAGTGAAACTTTTATCCGACTCATTATCTTAATAGGTCTTAATGGGTTAACCCGTTAGTGACCTGACATGATAAGGCCGGACCCAAACATTGAATTTTTCTTGCAGGTTTTGTGCGGGTTGGCAAGTCGTGTAGAATTTTGCCAGCCTAAGGAAAGTTACCATTAGCTAGGTGGCAAGTGATCGCTACTTTGTGGGCCCACCATAATATATGTATTTTATCCATGCCGTCCATCCATTTTTCAATCATTTTATACATCTGGATCCCAAAAGTGAGGCACATATAAATTTCAGGTGGACCACACCATAGGAAAACAGTAGTATTGAATTTCCTTCATTAAAAACCCCAAGGCCTCTTGTAATATTTATTTGACATCCAACCTGTTCATTATGTCATCCGGACATGGATGAGGGGAAAAAATAAATATCAACTTTTGTGGCCCTACGAAATTTTTAATGGTTTGCGTTCTTTCAACACTGCTTCCTTTGATGTGGTCCACTTAAGATTTAGATCTACTTCATTTTTTAGATCCAATGTAAATGTGTCACCAGTACTCATCAATCGACAACGTATGAATAGTGAAATTGCATGCGTGGAACAAAAATAATCCAAATTGACCGTTGGGATTGTTGGTCCCAGTCTAGATGTATCATAAATAATAATAATAATAAATTTACCTTTATTTGATTAGCTGACCATTGATTGGCGGACATTTATTGGGCGGACAATTGTTCCATCAATCTGATTCTAGTACCCTGGCTTAGAGACAGTGATTCCCAAATTCTGAATTTCACACTAATGCATGTCTCAATTAGTCAATTACAATTTCTGGGCGCCTGCATATCAAGTGTGATACAAACCAGAGTATAAACTAAGTCCCATTATACAATGCTCAGGACGTATGTTTGGTGGGCCCACTGATTAGACATTGAAAGATGGGTCCCACAGAGATGGCCCTGTGCACTGAAAATGTGCCTGATTGTAAAATCCCACGCCTTCAATAGGTGGGCAAGAAATAGACGGCTAAGAAACAATAATAATGCACATTCACTGAAAAAAACTATAGGCCGTCGGGTGGGATCGTTTAATCTGGGATGTTTTTGTGCATTTGCCCAGACCCATCATACCGATGGTTTTGATGAACCATGGGCCCCACTTGTAGAGACTGAAAGACCGAATGCACAGTACAAACATTCCGTCCAATCCTGGACAATGCATCTATATCAATAATACGTTCGGCACTCGTGGGCCATCCATTGACAATTGGTCCACAGTTTAGACGGTCGAGAATTTCAGATTTTGCATCATGCCCCTGCCAGGAGCCCTGTGGAACCCCCCATGATGTATGCGTTTTATCCCTGCTATCCTTTCATTTTGCCAAATCATTTTGAAGGCAGATTGCGTCGGGCGTATGGTTGGACCTTTAAGCGTCCGACCAGATTTGTGTGGGCTCAAGGTGATGTATTTGTTTATCCATAGGTCCATTCCTTTTTTAGATAATATTAAGGTATGGGCTCAAAAATGAGCCAGATCCAACACTTTAGTGGATCACCAGAGATGACTTCTGCATTTAATACAACTGGAACTTAATGCTTTGGTCATTTAACGCACATTAATGCAACCCAAACTTACTAACTTGTGTGGTCCACTAAAATGTTGGATCTTGCTCATTTTTTTGGCACATACCTTAACATGATCTTTGAAAAGGAATGGACGGCGGGGATAAACAGATACATCACAGTGGGTGCCCACACAAACCTGGTCGAACACAATCCATGACTAATCATTTTAGGGCATGTGTCCAAAAAACGAGGTATACCCAAGACTCAAGTGGACCAGGCCACAGCAAGCATTGGTGGAATTGACACTGTTAAAACCTTCTCAGGCTCACCGTGATGTGTATTTGCCTTCCAAACTTGATCACAAGGTCACATGGACCCGATGAAGGGAAAACACAAATATTAGCTTGGGTCAAAACTTACGTGGCTTCCAAGAAGTTTTTAATGACCTGCGTTCAATCCCCACTGTGTAGTCCCCGTGAGCCTTTGATCTGTCTCAATTTTAGGCTTGTGCCTTGAAATGGTCAAGCAAAATTGATGGCTGACATAGATAAAACACATACATCATGCAGGCCCCACATAGCCCCTACCAGAACTTGGGTGGGACGCAATCGTCGGAAGCAAATCCGGTGGGGCTAGGCCTGAAGTTCACTACGATACTGTGAGGTGGTGGGAATTGATTGGGCCATATGCCATTGTAAAAGATAGAGCTATCAAAGCATGTTTGAAAGTGGTTCAGACCATTGAAGCTAGACTAATCAAACCTCACCAAGTGCAGCTTTTTTTTTTTTTTTTTTTTTTTTTTTTTTAATGGGTTAGTTCACACACCCTATTGTTAGCACACCTAACCACCCGTGTTAGTCACATCACAATGTTAGCCACCCCCTACCATGGGAATCGATACTATGACCTCAGTGTTGAAACGAGACTATCCTCACTCAGTCTGCCACTTGAGCTATGGACCTGGGTGTAGTTCAGCTTGAATTCACTCCCGATCTCGACTGCCATACTTGTATGCCGCAAGGTTTGCAGGACATCAGGATGGTTCGCCAAGTGGGCCACATCACACGTGTGTTGGCCTGATCTAATCATGGGAAGATTCAAAATCACCTGCATCAATGTCAGCCTCAGCCAACTTCTTACGACTCCATTTTGCTCGCACCTGTAGCTGTCAGATGACTCGAATGGCCAGATCACTGGCCCACACGTACACAGTGGACCTACCAAATGAATGGCCCAGATCCTCCGTACACGTACTGCAGCGGGACATGCGGGTATGATTGAGATGCCTACTCTTATTTTATCTGTTAATTAGGTGGGGCCCACCAGGATCATATACTGTAGCCCAAATATGAATTGATCATATGCAGTGGTATGTCGTTGATTAGATCCTGATTAGGATCTGTCTAATCGGTCGACAACGCATGCTCCATCCACAACAGGCATACCTTGCGACATACCAAATGGCTTACTTACGGTCTCGCCTGCTAGCCCAGCTGGAAGATGCCTATGCGTTTCAACTGCAAGTCTCAGGTTTGAAATGCTAAGGAGGCACACTAACCCCACTGGTGGGTGGGTGCATCGTGTGGCTAACTGTGTGTTCATTGCCCAACTAACAGGATGGGTGTGTTGAATGACTAAGCAAAAAAAAAAAAAAAAAACAGCCCACTTTTGATGATGTGGTGTGCATGAATGCACCATGTTCCTTAAATAGGTTAATACACATTGAGTACATGCCACTTAGTGTTCCACTTATTAGAGTTATGTCCTGGAAAATTAATGTAAGCGTAGTTCAGGTTTTCAAGCCGATGTGAGGTGATGATTTCAACCATAGAGTACGAGAACCAAGTGTCCTAGCAAGTTGATAAATATATAAAGGTATCTTATTAAATAAAGGAGGAATTCCTTTAGTTTTCCTTAAGAACTTGAGATTCAACTGTTGTTAATTAAGGAGAGTTGTGGTACATTTATCTTAATATCCTGTTATACCATGACTATCTAACAGGTTTTAAGACAGATTCATGGTTTACTATCAACACATGACGATAGATATGGTAATTCTTTATGAGAGAAATGACTATGAATTAAGATAAAAAGTTTCCACCATCAAACATGACTTCAAGTTGGTCTGCCTTTTCCCTGTCACGGATGGGAAAGCGAGCATAGCATAGATACAATATTCTAGTTTGGACCTATTAGGCACTTGCATTGGTGATTCAAGGTCAAGTCACTAATTTCGGAGCCATCTACCCCGGACTATGATAGCCTTAAGGATGGATTAGATTTGATAAATCCTTGAACTTGAGACATACGAGGGTTGTTTGCACAATTCAATCAAATACAAGGCCACACGTGTGATCGAGGGCATGTATTTAGATTTCATGTGCGATTATGACATACGGCATGCCAAAGTCATACTTGACTCAATGTTTGATAAAACGTTGATGCCCCCCATACGAAAACAAATGTGTAGGACTTGATTCGAAAATTCAGCTCTCGAGTTAGCTACCAACTGTGATCAGCGATTAGGCAATTTATGAAATGGTGGAGTTAGTCCTCTCTGATGGATTATTTTTGCCTTAGAACTCCAGAACTTTTCTTTCACTAGTAATTATGATTTAATTTCTCAAAGAAATAAATATGGATAAATAAATAAAAAGAAGGCAAGACATTGTCGATTTTTATTAATACTTGAATATATGACTCATTACAATCAATAAAGTATAAAAAAAACTATAAAAAAAACAAACGAGAGATAAATACTTGATCCATCTATAAGAATAGATGATTGAGGTAGATGGTCAACAGAATGTGACTGGAGAGATGTAATCACCTGAGTAAGAATTCACTTGATCGGAATCCAGCAACTTAAAGTTATGGACATTTAATCTAATCTTATGGTACTGTAGTGGTAACACTGGACAATAGCGATCTATGTTAGGACTAGGCTATGTTATGCTATGCTAGGATAAACGAAAAGATAAGTATAAAGAAGATAGATTTGTGTTTAGCGTGGGGCCTCGAGTTCTTCTTCATGTACTTCTTTTATAGGTTGTTGAGGCGGCAAAACTCTTGTTGGGTTTCCCTATTGATCTTGCATCTTCCGTATTTTTACGGCATCCATTCCGAATAGAAAAATCTCTACTTTTATATAGATGATCCCTTTTAAAAAATAACTACATCTAAATTTGGGATCAATCAGGAGAACCTTTGCCACTGATCGTGGACCTTAAATCGATTATGGTCATTGATCTGAATGACCCAATCAAACTGCCTCCTGCGAGACCTTAAACTCTTTCTCCCTTCTAATCGTAGTCTTAGAGGAGTCAAATCAGCCATCGAGCTCTCTCATTCTCATAATTTCGATTGGTGTACGAACAAGGGTCCGATCCACTTAATGTTCATCCTCTCCCGATTCAGGTCTGAGTCGTAATAGGAAGTGCTCGAATATCGGTCTGATATTCAGATATTTGAAATCTTTATGATCTTCATGAACTCTGCAAACGCCTCTGAAAAGATCTCTCATTTTAGAATGATTATGAGGGATGACCTTACCGAGCATATCATAAACAAATTTGTGATGAGATTCTCTTAGTGGGTTTTTATAAACATGCCGGGCACGCTGCCTTATTAATTGACTTATTAATCATGGCCACATGAGGTCCATCAGTTCGCTTCCTTAAAGGCATGCGTAAGAATATGTGCCACTGCATTAATAACGGGATGTGTATCGTTGAAGGAAGATCTATTGAATATATCTTTAGGTTAAGTATGATTTCATTGAGTATTAAACCCGTAGCGTCGAGATGTGGCGACTTTTCATTGGTCCACATTGGGGCGCCGAAATAGGTGTAAACAAGAGTCAAGGTATTGATTATATGCACTTTAGCTCGCTTTACGATATCATCACATGCCCAATAAAAGTTGGTATGGTCAAGCGCATTTATCAAGGTATATTAATCTATTAGGAAAATTGAAAGTATTTAATTTCCATCATTGTTGGGGTCCCAAAATATCCAACCCATTAGAACAAAATTTCATCGAATATTAAGGGGGCGCACCCATAAAATCAGTCCGGATCACCTCCAAAATTACAACAAACGCACCCACAGTTTAAGACAGATTACGAATAAAAAGAGTGAGGTTTAAAGACCTCTAGCGCACCCATAAATTGAAGAAAAATCGCAAGGTGCGTCAGGCCACATATTGGCCCAAAAATGACTTTTGGTGGGCCCCACATCGCACAGTGACAGAACTAGTCCCAAAATAAGGTCATGGACAGATAGTTGGACCACTAGGAAGAGTGGATGACCACTCATCATCCAAGTGGGCCCTACAAATCAGAGATAAAAAGCGTTTAAAGTCAGAAATGCAATACAACGGCTTCCGGCGCACCAGAAATATGTCCAGCGCACCCAAAAAATAGGGCTAGCGCACCCAAATAATGAGAGATTTTTAGACTTCCCATTTTCACTTAACATATGTCTAGCGCACCTAGAAAATAAGTATGATGCACCCAATAAATACAGCATTGTAACACTCCGTGAATCCTAAACCAATTTGTCTGGCGCATTCGAAAAATAGGTTTAGCGCACCCATAAAATATGTAATTCTAGCAAAGTCCACTCAGACCATTTTTAAGGTGCTTCAATGCTAGTGCACCCGAAAAATACCTAATTTCAAGGTGCTCCAGAGTCTGGCACACTCGAAAAATAGGCACTTCACAAATCATTGGTTTTGACTATTTTCAGGGTGCGCCGTACTATAAATGAGTTGTTTCCAAGGTGTGCTTGACGTGTCGCACGATGATTGACTCGTCCTCCGGGAATTTTCGAGTATAAATAACCCTCTGCACTATTCATTTGTACGAGATACTATGAGAGAGAGAGAGAGAGAGTTATTACCCTCTGGCCATTTGAAATCCTCACCGGAAACCCTCATCAGAATCCCTTTCCAACCACCGGAATCCCACAACGGAAACCTACCTCCGATCACCACAGGTCCAGCATAAAACCAGCAAAGTATCGCATCTTTAGAAAATTGTTCAAGTGCTCTAGCGCACCCGAAAAATAGGTCTAGCACACCCAAAAAATTAACATCTAATACTTATCTAATTTTAGGGTACTCCGGCGCTAGCGCACCCGGAAAATCAACACCTCCTACTTGTCTAATTTCAGGGTGCTCCGACGCTAGCGCACCCGAAAAATCAACATTTTCTACTTGCCTAATTTCAGGATGCTCCGACGCTAGCGCACTCAAAAAATATGTCTGGCGCACCTTCAAAATAGAATTTTCCAGACTCCGTTCAAGGCGTGCCAGACTCAATTTTAAGTGTTTTCAGGACCTGTTTGATTTTATTGTGGGTATTTCGAGCGTTTCGGACGTAATAGAATAGTCAAACGATCATTTTAGAATTTCTGAAACTAACAAAATGGTGTATCTTTGAGGTTTGACCCGATTCAACGCAATAAATGAAATAACTCCTCGGAAGAAAGCCGCCAGCATCTAGAATTATACAAATGTATCATCATTTATACCTACTATAAGATATGATCTGATTTGGGTCGAAAGCTAGATAAACGGGATTATGGTTATCATGATAAACCATATTAAAAGAGTTTTAATCATCTACAAAGCAATTACTATGAACTGCTACAACACAACAGTCGGTGCCCTACCCATTCAAACGGCATCTGTCGGTTGAGCTACTCAGGTATACACAACTGCAGATTGGACTTCCCAAGGTCACCTGTCCATACATGACAGGCGCAAGCCCAGAGTCGTCCCTCTCAGTTATAAACCCTGATAGTCTCGGCCCGGATCTCCGGTCAAAACATGGAAAATAGACATCTCACTAATACGAAGATGGTTCAATCCATAGCAAATACAGGTCTCGACGACCACAAACTCTAAGACCATAGTCCCTGCTGACTAGTCTTCTGCCTTTTAATCAAGGGTCATCGATCATTCGATGTAATTAAGGGCTCGTGTCAGATCACAGCCTCGAATGTAAAAGATCTTAGGATCTCTAGCTGGAATAAAATTCGCCTTTGCGATATCTCTTCTTGTGTACCTTTTGAGAATGCTTATGATTGTCTATGAACGTTTCCATTACTCAGAACTAATACACCGAGAAAATGTAACCGTATCATTTTCTAGTTCTAACAATCATGTACATTTCTTTTATGTCTAGTTATTTCCTAATATTAATGATCTCCCTTCTTCATTGGATCAAATTTCTTCATTTACCTTTCACGAGAAATTTCTAAGAATCCTCAAACGTGACTTTCCTTGTATTAACTCACTTAATTTAATGAATATCTTTTTATCGTATAAACATAGTTGTTAGCACTTGTACTAAGGTACCAAGTATTTTCTTGCTTGTTGCCATCTCTTTTGTAAGCGAGTAGTAATATGGATTGATATTTATCTTCATTCACAATAAAGTGAAACTTCTTTTCAACTTCAATTGTTGTTTCTATATGATAATCATAAATTAGATTATTATACATTTTGCAATTATAGTATTCCATGTGTGACTTGTTATTGTTTTGAGTGTGCTTGTTTCCTCCTCAACTCTTAATGTGAGACCTGTACCCTAATTAACCTTCCATGCACCTAGTTTTTGGTATCGACACGCCTCTAATGGACCAAATCGGTGAGCTTCAATCCCGACCATATTTTAGTACCCTAATGAGTAATGACCCAAGACTTATACCCTAGTGACTATACGGACACTGCGATTCCAACGCCGCGCGGCACGCTCCATTTCGATGGCTAGATCGAAAGTTATGCGCCCCATTATAATCAACGCATGACACACATCGCACATGTGAGCACATGTGGCGTGGGGCCCACTTAGTATAAAATGTTTGAAATAGTAAAACATCATTTTCAAATGTCTGAAGGTTAGGGGGGAGGAGAGGCGATCTCAACCGTGGAATATGCGAATATATTAGGTCTACTTCCTGATTGATCTCCAATCAAAATTTTCTTTATTTGCATCATAATAACCGTTTAAAAAAAATCAAGACTTCTCTCATTTAATGTAAATTGTAAATGGTTTTTGTCTTTTTAGTATTCATTTGTATGCCGCCAAGTAATGGTGAAGAATCATCCAAATATTATGATTTTTGGAAGATGGTCCACTTGCCATTGAAAAGTAAAAAAAGTGGATGGGTTCAATCTCATCCATAATGGCCATGTGTTCAAATTGATATGGAGGCATGAAATCATAAGTTGAATTTCAAGGGGTCCCTGCAATCCAAAGCTCCATTGGGTAGGGGTGTCAATGGGCTGGGATAGGGTTGAGCCTGGGGGGGGGGGCTTCCTCTTATTCAATAGCGGCAATGGCATGTGTGGGGATAGTGGCATGCGCACGTCTAGGTTGGTCAGATGGAGGAGAGAGAGAGAGAGAGAGAGAGAGAGAGAGAGAGTTGGTCAAATGGAATGGTGGAGGGGTAGGAGGAGAAGAATGATAAAATAGTTCAGGGGATGAATAGTTATATAGGAAAGTCCAATTGGTTGGGTTACATGCTTGAGTGGGCCCCACCATGATCTTTATATGAATTCCACATTGGCCACTAGGTGTTTCACCCAATATTAGGTGCATGGCCCAAAAATTAGTCTGGTTTGTGTTTTAGTTGGACCACACAATTGGAAATAGTGTAAAAAGTTACATTCAACTTACAAACTGTTTTCTTTCATATGGCTCACCTGAATAATTGATGAGCCTGATGTTTGGGCACCAAGCCTAAAATTTTGTGTGGTATCTAATGATTGGAGTGGATTTTATGTAATCACAACAGTGTGCCCTATAAATATCAATTGTGGACGTCTCTCTACCAATTATTTTTCTTGGTGTGGTCCACTTGAATCACGGGTCAACTTGATTTTTTGTCCTTGGTTATAAGTCAAGATTACACATCTAATGATCAGAGTGGATTCTACCTACCTCGTTATGGTGGGTCCCATGGAAAATCAAGGGTGGGCGTCCTCCTGCCTATTAAAGCCTTTCCAAAATAAAATAAAAAATTACAAGGCAAATCTTTTATTTTTTATGGGCCCACTATGATGTGTATATGAGATCTACTCTAACCATTAGATGTGTAATCCCACATTAGGCCAAGAACTAAAAACTTAGGTTGATTCGTGATTCTTGTGGGCCACACTAAAGGAAGTCGTTGCGAGAGAGACATCCACCCTTGATTCTTACAAGGATCACCATGATCATTTTATAAAATATAATCTAACTAGTAGATGCGAAACCAATACATGCGCACATGGTCCAAAACTCAAGCCTATCCGTGACTTAGGTGGGCTACACCAAGGAAAAACAATTCGGAGAGTAAGCTCTGTCCTACATACTGTTTCCAATCATACACCCGATGGTCAGGGTGGATTTCACCTGAACAACAAGGTGGAGCCCATCTAGGGTGGATTTCACCTTAACACCAAGGTGGATCCCATCTAGCGATGCCCTTCTTTTTATTATTATTATTATTTTTAATTATATGAGATTATTTCCTCTGGATGCCAGTTGTCAGGTGGCGTGTACAGATTAACTCTCGTGTGGACGCCCACCCTTTAATTTTTAGGGGGTTCACTGTGATGTCTATGAAAAATTCACTTTGACCATTAGATTAGATTTGTAACCCTACGTTATGCCAATAGACAAAAATCAGGATTACTTGTGTTTTAGGTGGGCCACACCAAGGAAAAAAGTAGGGAGAGAGACTTCCACCCTTGATGTGGCCCTCCATCAGATACAAAACCAAAACACATGCCCATCACCCAAAAATTATTTGCCTATCTATAATTTGGGTGGGCCACATGAATGGAAGCATTTTAGAGGATGGGCATTGTCTTATACACTGTTTAAAACAATGTGGTCCATTTGAAATATGTAAGGGACATTTTTGGTCCCTGGACCTAATGTAGGATGACACACCTACTGGTCGGGGTGGATTTCACATCAACAACATTGTGGGGCCACTCAAGCAAGCAACATTTTTTTTATTGTGAAATAACTTTTCCCTCCTTTGCTGATTTTAGGATACCTTAGTCCAAGCCCGGCCTGATTTAAAAACAGGCTTGAAATCTAACTTGTGCTTGACCCTTGGCCTGATATTCTAACTGAGGCTTGGCCCAAGGCAGGCCAGCCCAAAAGCCCAACGGTCCAGCCGGCCCAATGACACCTCTGTTGTTGGGTGTGAAATCCAATCCGTATATCAATTTCGCCCGCTCATCACCGTTGAAATGGACGTGGATCGCATAATTCCTCAGTATGGACGCAAAGTGTCCATGCTGATCTATGGAGGGGCCAATCATGATGTTTCTGTTTATTCATGTCATCCATCCCTTTTCTAAGATAATTTTAAGGCTTGAGACCAAGAATAAGGCAGATCCAACGCTCAGGTGGACCACACTGAATAATGAGCTTAGTTGCATTAAATGCAAGAGTAATTTCTGATGTGGTCAACCTGAACGTTGGATGTTCCTCATTCTTGGTCTCATGACTTAAAATAATCTTAGGATGGGACCCCTCCACAGAGCGGCATGGATCGCTGAGGAAGGACGTCCCATTGAAACCTTCTTGGCACACCGTGATATTTATATGCTATGTGTTACTGGGTTGTTAGTGAGTGTTGGCCTGATCGTGGGGCCCACCTTGATGTATGTGTTGTATATTCATGCCATCCATCAGTTTTTACAGCTTATTTTAAGGATGGTCCAAAAAATGAAGCAATCCAAATCACAAGGGGACCTAACCACAAAAAAGGTGTGTCATTGAACGCCCATCATTAAAAATTGCCTATGGCCCACTATAATGTTTGTTTGCCAGCCAACCTGTTTATAAGGCCACATAGACTTGGATCAAGGGAAAACACAAATATCAGATTGATTCAAAACTTTTGTGGCCTTGAGAAGTTTTTAATGTTGGGCATTCAATCCTACTATGTGGCCCACTTGAGATTTGGATTTGCTTCATTTTGAGACTGTTCTCTACAATGAGCTATAAAAATTGATGGACGGCATGGATATATAATATATACATCAAGGTGGGCCACACAGCCAAAGCGACACTTAGTAACAATGCTACTCAGGTAACACCTACTCGGCTCCCATTTATAGCTTCATAAGGAAAAATTTCGGTATGTAAATTTTACTTTTGTCCCAAATTTCCAAGTGTACTCCTCAAATCTTCATTTCTCGGCTCTTAAGCTTTGTTTTCTTTGAGAAATCTCTAGTTTTACACTGTGATTATGGCTCCTTTGTCCAAAAAACTTTGGAAATGTATGCTTTTTTTTTTTTTCTTTTTTGTATTTTTTTGAAATGATATTTTTTATTCTTGGAGTGATGTTTTTTATTTTTATATTTTTTGAATGGTGAATATGAATGTGAATGTTGAAGTATTTGTGAATTTTATATTTGGGAATAAGAATTCGATTAGGGATTTAAAATTGGATGCAGTGTGCTCGTTAAAATGTTTAGAAATTTTATGTTTGGAAATATGAATTCAATTAAAGTTTTGAATTTGTATACAATGTATTTGTTGAAATATAAATGTTAAAATGAAAATATTAAAATCCCATATTGAATCGTTGCTCATTGAATATTCAACGAGCACGTTATAAAATTGAAGTAAGCGTTGAATTTTCATTGTGTTCGTTGAACATCCAACAAGCACATTGTAAATTCAATGAGTTGTCGTCCAAGTTTCAATGAACATAATGAAAATTCAAACGAACACATTGACAATTCAACAAGCACAGTTGCAAATTCATCGATTACGTTGAAAAAGGTTACAAAATTAAATCTTACCTATAGAGTATTAGTTGAAATTTGAGTAATAGAAGTTTCATTATAGTAAGAAACTATGGTTAAAATTCGTAGCCTATACACTAGAGAATTTTCTTACTACAAAAGCCCATAGAAATAGAAATGGTGGTCGATCAAAAGTGAGATTATCATAGGGAAATTTCTACTTCATCAGTTTGGTCCATGAGGAAGGAGGAAAAACACAAATGGCGAAACTCCCGCGGCTACATAAAGGTTCCAACGGTGGACGTTGAATTATTGAATTATCACTTTTCTTATGATATGGCCCATTTGAATTTTGATTCTCTAAGTTCTGTGAACGCATCCTATCATGATCTGAATCAACAGATGGACGGAGTGGATATAAGAAAGAAATCTCTGTGGGCCCCACAGAGAACATTAGGCTACAGGATCTCTCCGTACCCGGGGTTGTACGAATTTCGGGTCCCACAGAATCCGCTCCCAATTAAACACATTCCTCGACCGTAGAAAAGCGACTGTTTTTAGATCCTCATGATATACTCAGGTAGCGTATGACACTTGATACGCAGGCACTCATAATTTGTACACGTGGAATAATCTAACTCAAATTAAACCGATTGAATTCTGGATCGCACTCTCCCATAGTCACAGTATCAAAATGAAAATTTTTGAATGATTATCACCACTGATTTGTGGAAAATTAATTGTTGAAATAGGGCCATCAGATATTTTCATTTTTAATCGTCTGATAGGTGTCCACAAATCTGTTAGTAAGATCAACACACAATTATAGTTTTTGGTTTATGATACATATGAACTTGGAACCATAATTTGGACACTAATCAAATTCTGACTTTGCATTTTAAAGTAGTTTCTAAGCGCCTGTCTATCATCCATCACACCCTGTCAAAGTATCAAAGTTTTTTTTTTTTTTTGGGACGTTGTTACAAAAGCGGATGGGCTGCTGCACCCGCCAAAAGGTTATCCTCGTGACACGAAGTGGCACAGGCTCTATGGGGCCCACCGTGACATATATATTTAATCTATTCCGTCCATCTGATTTTTAAGATTATTTTAGGGTAGGACCCAAAACATTATACAGATCCAATTCTTAAGTGAACCACGCCATAGAAAACAATGGAGATTAAACGCTTACTGTTGAAAACTTGGCAGGGCCGTCTGTGATGTTTTAATCTCAATGTATGCCCACCTATCAACCTCCATTTTTAAATCCATGCAATCCATTTATTTTTATGGATCATTTTATGTCAAGATTCAAAAAATAAAGCAGCCAAGAAAAAGTTTAGAGTAGTGAGACCTTTTATGATGCACAAAAGTTTCCAATTAAACTGATATTTGTGTCGTCCCTTCATTAAGGTATTTATGACCTTATCAATAATATACATCACGTTGGTTCCACAATTAGGAACACATCAAATTAGGTCCTACATGGGGAAAATTTCTCCTGAAATCCAACATTTTTTTACAGGATTTGAAAAGGAGCTAGAAGTCCCTTTTTTTAATTCTCATGCATTCCACTAAAATCTATTTTTCATCAAATTCATGGTGCCAAGCAGAATAAAGCAAGTAATTTCTCCTCACTTCTCCCCAAATCCACGGTGCCAAACCGGTCATGAAGGTAAAACACAAATATAATCTTGATCCCCAACTTATGTGGCCCTAAAGAAGTTTTCAACGGTGGGCGTTCAATCCCACTGTTTCTATGGTGTGGTCCACTTGAAATTTACATCTACATCAATTTTTGGATTCATACACTGAAATGATCTGAAAAAACGGATGGACGGTGTGGATAAAAAACGTACATTACGGTGGGCCCCGGCCACGACGGACCACAGGGATACTCCGCGGGTGCCACGTACAATCCGCTTCTGTTTTTACAAGAGCGGTCTCGGCAATCCGTAAAATGAGAAGAGCGCCTTGCATCAGAAAGAAAGAGGAAGAAGAAAAAACAAAAAAAATAAAAATAAAAAATAAAAAATAAAAAATAAAAAGACGAAGAAGCCCTTCCCTCTTTCATACGACATTCTCTTCTTCTCATCTTCTCCCAATTCCATAAATCCAGATCTACAAATCCTCTCTCTTTCATTCTCTCATAAAGAGACAGAAAAGCCCTCCAACAAATCTCAAATTCCCCCTCCATCAGGCCTCCGATCGCTCCCAACCGTCCGATCTCTGCCCCACTGATGGCGGCCATCCGACGCTTGCGCAATCTTCAATCGCAGCCCGGCAACAGGACCTGCGTCGATTGCTCGCAGAAGAACCCGCAGTGGGCCTCTGTGTCCTACGGCATCTTCATGTGTCTGGAATGTTCTGGAAAGCACCGAGGCCTCGGCGTTCATATCAGCTTCGTGCGGTCCGTCACGATGGACGCATGGTCTGAATCCCAGCTCAAGAAGATGGAATCTGGCGGCAACGATGCCCTTAATGACTTCTTCTCCCAATACGGAATTCCCAAAGATACAGACATTGTCGCCAAGTACAACACCAATGCGGCTGCGGTATATCGCGACAAGATCAATGCCCTCGCCGAGGGCCGGTCTTGGCGGGACCCGCCTGTCGTGAAGGAGACGCTGGCTGTGAGGAATGGCCCGCAGAAGCCACCAATGGGGAAGGGCGGTGGCAGGGGTGGTAATTGTGGGAATGATGGGGGTTGGGATAGTTGGGATGACGAGGACGGGTTCCGGCATCCGGATCTGCGGCGGAATCAGTCGGCGGCGGATTTCAGCGGAGGCTTTGGTGGGGGTGGGATGCGTGGGCCAGTGAGGTCGATGTCGGTGGATGATATGGTTATGAAGGCGCAGATGGAGGCATCGGCTGCGAATAAGGAGAACTACTTTGCGAGGATGATGGCAGAGAATGATTCTAGGCCGGAAGGGATCCCGCCTTCACAAGGGGGAAAGTATGTGGGGTTCGGGTCGAAGCCTCGGCCTGCTAAGCAGAATGAGGTGAAGGGGGATGTGATTAAAGACACGGTATCGGTTCTTTCTCAGGTGAGGGTTTTCTTCATGAGGAAATGTGATGGCTAGACGTGCCAATGAGGCATGTGAGATTCAGGGCATTCATCAAGTGGGTCTCATTATGTATCTGATGCGTGGGCATTCATCATGTAATTGATGGGCCACATGTGTACGAAAGAAATGGATAGTTGAGATGAATCGATCAATGTCCACATTCAATGGGCACATGTGACCGATCTGATGACGGGTTTGTCCTGGTTTTAAGGCCACAGCATTCTTCTGGTGGGACCCAACTGATGTATGGCTGAATTTTTTGTGGAGGGTAGGATTCATAAGTTGCAATATCAGGATCTCCTTTTCTCCCTCCTTTGTAGACAAATTCTGAATGTAATAATTGTAAGACTGCTATATGCATTTTGGTTACTACTTTGTGGAAATCGTCTTGAACACATTGAGCTCATAGAAAATGTTCTATTTCTATATGAAAATTATCTGCATTTGTCTTGCATTTGTAACTCAAGTTTGGTGCGATTGCTCTCCTAAGATGTAAATTATATGATGTGACATGCTAATGGGCTTAGTGTGTGGTGGAATACTGTATCCTTGGCTATTGACATGGTTGGATTGTATGCAAATTCTCAGCTAGAGGAAACAAAAGAAATAATTCAGTGCTATTTATATGTGTATGTTATAAGAGGAAATAGATCTGAATATATTTCATAAAAATGGTTATTAAAAAAAAAAACTACATTGGTAGTGAGTTGGTTCAAGCTGAAGTCTCTAATAGAGCAAAGGGAAGGCTGAAAAGGACGTGGGTGGGAGGTAGTAAGAAAAGATTTGATGACCTATGGTTTACTTCCTTGATAGAGTGGAATGGTGCATCAAGATTTGTGTAGCTGATATCCTTAAAAAAAAAAAGATTTTCGTAGCTGATCCAATTAGTTGGGAACTTGGGATAAGTCTTAGATGATTTTATTTTATTATTATTATTATTTTTTAATGAATGGATGAAATTTTATTAAGACAGAAAGAAAAACAAAACAGGGGGGCAACCTCTGAAAACATATTACAACAAAATTTCCATGGGACAAGCAAACACTAGCGGAAGTCTGCAATGGAGAGATTCCCAAGATGCACCCCTTTGCCAACAAATCCGCCTTGGAGTTAGCCGATTGATTGACCCTAAAAGGACACTGTAATGGAATCATGCACATCCTAGGCTTCTTAAAAAATATTTGCCAATTCCCAAGGTGCTCGGTGCTGAATGATCAGCTGAGAACATCACCAGGGTCCCTTCAATCACAGTAGGGCTAAAACCGTAGTTGACTGCAACCCTGACTCCCTGGAGAAAGGTAGCAGCTTTCGCGCCATTAGAGTCGCAGACATTGGTAGGCCCTGAGAGTTCAAGCACCGTGTCGCCCTTTTTGTTCAAAATCGAACCTTCAATACCGATTGGGCATGAGTTTCTCAAAAAACTACCATCAAAGTTCGACTTGAACCAAGGTCAACCTGAGCCTGACCTATTTACTCAAATCAGTGCCCAACTCAAAACCCGACAAGCTCCACCCAGCCTGTCTTTTAAGCGGTTTGGACATGGGTTGACCCAACCCATTGCTAGTCCTTACGGCAACCCTTCTTATTGGTTAAGAATTGTGGCATCTATTTTATATTGGGTTGGACTTGGGTTAGGGGTTTGTTACCTAATGGCAACATTTGGGCCCAAAATGGCATTGCTCATGTGGCATTTGACCCATCCCTGACATGTTTCCCACATAGTATGTTGTTTGGAGTCTAAGGTAATGTTGCCTCATCCCTCAGGGTGGTGGCATGTTGGCACCGAACATCTACAAACTGTATAGGTCAGATCCTTGAGGAAAGGACCTGCACAGCATGTGCTGCTTTCAAATGTTGTGGCTGGGTGTCCTTTTTTTTTTTTTTTTTTTTTTTTTTCTTTTTCTAAATGTAACTCCAAAATTTTGTTAAAAAGAATAAAGGGCTGAGATACATAAGGGATGATGAGAAATCATCCCACTGATACAAAACAGAGTATACCACCCAACTTCCTTGGAACAACTACACAATTGTCCTGTTTCAGTAAGTCGAATATAAGGGTATTGTCTATGTTGGAGATAACTTGATGTGTAGCCTTTGATGGATTCTTGACATGGGCCGCACAAGAAATCTAACTTCTATTGAATGGACAACTTTACAAGTCACTTTCATCATAACATACACATATCGATGTCTTTCTACACTAATGACGACAACCACAAGAGTTTTAGCCTTCTCACTACACTTTAAATAATCATCACCACATAAGAGCTTTGCTAAGCTCACACCATAAAGACACCTCACTCAAACTCTCTAACTCCTTGCATTTTTTGTTGTGCCACGAAACACTACCCTACAAACCCCCATTTATAAGGGATTTTACCACCGACTGTAAAAAAGAGAGATGCAAAAGGATCTCTCTCTCTCTCTCTCTCTCTCTCTCTCTCTCTCTCTCTAATAAAGGGATTTTACTACCGACTATAAAAACTCTAGAGACAAGCATTGACTTTTCTCCACTGCCTATTTTTTTTTTTTTTTTTTTTTTCTCTTAGAGTCCACCACCAGCTCTTTGCACTGACTCCTATTTTCTAGGAATCTCTTGAGAAACCCAAACATGTTTTGTGCGTGCCAACACTCCCCCTCAAACCTGAGTGGTAATGCTGAGCTTCTTCCCGAACTTTTCGAATACACTAGTCTTTAATGGTTTTGTGAATATGTTTGCAACCTTCTTTTCATTTCTACAATAGATGAGTTGAACTTTTTTTTCCCCACCTGGCCTCAAATGAAGTGCTACTTAGTGTCAATGTGTGTCAATGTGCTTGCTTCTGCAATGAGAGATTGGATTCTTTGCGAGTGAGATAGCTAACATGTTGTAGATGTCAATCTTTGTCACTTCTTATTGGGAATGGTGAAATTCCTTCACCAAATTTCTTAGCCAGATTTCTTGGCATGCATGGGATGTTGTGGCAATGTACTCCGCTTCACACGATGAGAGAGCAACCATTGTTTGTTTCTTTGATGACCAAAATAGGGTTGTTTCTTTGGGTTAGTGGGAAAGAAAAAAGGTGCTGATCATTGACAATATTTGAAAGAAAGGGATAATGTTGCCAAACATAGTGTGATTGGACGACCATGAGAGAGGAAGAACTTAGGAGCGCAGATCCCTCAAAGGTAAGAACGTTCCACCCATCCAACCGAGAAACCAATCATCCTCGGATTACTACAGACAAAAACGAACAGAACATGATAGATGGTTGGAAATAGAAGGACGAATTTGCAATGGTGAAATTGTCTTGCTTGACGGTCCACAAGGAGGAACTGGACTCTCCTATCGCATTTCTTCTAGTAAGGAAGCATGGAGAATGGAATATATGTCTCTTCTGACTTTCGGAAAGGAAGTTCCCCCTCCCCCATCAGACAACACTGGTGGCTTTGAAAGGAGAAGTGGTGCCATTTCTATAGAAGTCAGGAAGGTATTTTGGGCAAGGTTCTAGGTCCCTCTCTGGGTTGTAGGCAATCAGAGGACAAATGGACTCTCGTCTCTCACAAGAAACACATCCCCCCCCCCCCAAGCTTCCCCCAACCTCGAAGCTCACTAATTTTCCAACTCTTTATGTAGTCAACATCTCCCCTAACTGGGACGAATATATGCTAAGCTGGGTCTTTCGGAGGGTTGGTGAGGTCAAGGAAACAATCCTCCCTCGCATCAAAGGTTTGAATCGCTACCGCGGATTTGCCTTCGTTTGCATGGGCTCTCTGGACACAGCCAAAGAAGCAATCGAATCCTTGCACCAACTGACTTACAATGGCCACCATATCTTCGTCGAGAAGGCTCTTTTTGGATTAAGGCCACAAAATTCGTTCAACCCTAGGCCCACAGTTAGTCAACAGGAGCCCGGTCAACCCCCCCCCCCCCCCCCCGCGGGACATTCGAGGGTAACTTTCCCTCCTCTCGATCATTCAAGGATGCGATGGTCATATTGCCAGGAAGCGGCTTCCTTTCCCACGATCAAAGACTGGCTAGAGCACCAATGTCACCTCTCTGAAGGGAATTATGGCCTCAAGCCTCTGAGGGATAAGGTTTTGCTTCTCGACCTCAATCTAGGGTTTGACCTCAACCTCATTATTCGGGTTGGATCCCAGCTCCGAGATAACCTCGTGACCTCTATTGTGAAATAAGAGAGCATTCTCCTCCTTCGTGACCACAACTGCCTAGTACCGTTTCTATGGTATCCCTTTGGAGCTATGGAATTTGGATTTTCTCATTGCCGCTGGCTCCTGCACAGTAGAAGTTCTTTAGTTTGACAAGGCTACTGAGTTAGGTTGGGAATTAGGCAAAATGATGGAGATAAGATTTCACGCGGAAATGCCCACTTCGCTCTCGCTCTCGAGATTATCTGATCGAGAGTCGAATATTGGATAAGTGCGGGACGTCCATTCGACTCTCGAGATTATATGATCGAGAGTCGAATATTGGATAAGTGCGGGACGTCCATTCGACTCTCGAGATTATATGATCGAGAGTCGAATATTGGATAAGTGCGGGACGACCATTCGACTCTCGAGCTCACCTGATCAGGAGTCATAGATTGAAAAATATGGAGCAGCTATTCGCAAGTCTCGAGTCTTCATAACCGATAGTCAAATACGACAAAGCTCGATCCGCGAGCAGACCTTCTCACAAGTCGTTGAAAGATGTTACATCCAAAATATGTACTTGGACTCGCGACCACATTTTAACCTGCGAGCAGCTTTCCTACGGGTTGCAACCAGTTCGGAGGCTATGACTCCAACTACGGGCGTCTCCTTCCTTTTCGGAGGCCATGACTCCAACTACGGGCGTCTCCTTCCTTTTCGGAGGCCATGACTCCAACTACGGGCGTCTCCTTCCTTTTCGGAGGCCATGACTCCAACTACGGGCGTCTCCTTCCTTTTCGGAGGTCATGACTCCAACTATGGTTTCCAGCCGGATCCAGCCGGATTTCAAGGGATTACCATCTAGGGGCGTGATTGTTGGAATAAGTCATTGGGTTGGATCTACTAAAAAGATAGGATCTTATCCCAAGAAATCAGCGAATTCTCAGTATCGTATGCGACATCAACGGGATTTCGACATCTCACGTAACAGATTGGATTGCTTCAGATCTATATAAAGGGGTGGCTCCATTGAGAGCAGGTACGTACACATTATTCAATCTTGGTCCCGTTTTGCTTGGCTTCTCTTCTGTAGTCTAACTTGAGCATCGGAGGGCTAACGGCTGGTCCCCAGCCACCCCTATTCGCTGTCTTGCTTCAGGTCTGGTGGTGGAAATCCCTGCTGGAGCGAAGGAGAAAAGCCGGAGGTAACCTGCATTTAAATCAGGAAGAAAAACCATCTACTCCCTCGCTCTGCCATCTCCATTGTTGTCGGAGAGGTCCGGTTGAAAATCTCGGTGTCTTCCAAGTAAGAAGAAGCTCCATTGACCGGAATCCATGGCGACTCTGCCCCGCAGACGAATTTTGATGTTGGGGGAGGGGGGAGATCTTTGGCAGCTGATTGCCAACACATGTCCCTCTTTGATGGACCACGAGAAAGGTCTCCGTCTAACAATCAACAACACGTGCCTCTCTTTATGTTTGCTCCCAGCACACGTGCCCCTCTTACACACACCAACCTTGCCCCCCCACTCTGCTTGTGAGACTGTCCACTCCTCGCACATGAGCAGCTAAGCTCTCCCGATTGTCCAATTGAAAGCTTCGGAGAACAAAAGGAGATGAACGGCCACGATTGCAGTCCTAATCGCCATGCATCAATCGAAGATAACCATAACCCTTCTCTTCTTGAGCCTCTCATTGTTGGTGCTGTTAGTTCAACCATCTCCTCTTGCCGGCTTCGAAGCTTACGTTGCTAGCTTCAAAGCTTATGTGATGACAATCTATTTGAGCACGGAGGGCTTGAGAAATCTCGTCCCAATGATACTCCCCCCCACACATCAACCAGTGACGTCACAACATTAAATAGGGCTATGACATGGACTCATTCTCTCCCCCCCCCTTTCTTATTAATCGACTTCGGACGCTCGCACGAGAACCCCCCATCCTGACCTTTTGCATGTGCCCCATTCTCAACCGACTTTAGACACTCACTTGAGATCCCCCCTTTCAGACCTTTAACATGAGCCCCATCGCACTAGAACCCCCATCCGCTCCCTTTGTCTCTAGCTCTCCCTAATCACGTTTCAATTCTCTCCCCCCTTTCCTCTTCCTTCCCTCTTCGGTGGTTTCGTCCACCTTTCGGCCCAAGCCCTTCTCGTTCCCAACACCTTTTAATCTTCATCTTCCCTCCCAATGTATGTAGTATTGATAATATCGGTATGCACTCCAGGGATACGAAACATCACTGAACTACAGTTGGAAATGAAAAAATCCCACGTATCGCTTGAAATATCACATCATATTACAATGTATCGCAATGTATCAGTGATATCTTGCGATATCGGTAGATATCACAACTTTTCTCTTTACAAAATTTCTTGGTATTGACGATACTGTCGATATCGATAGATACTGTCGATACATTCCAGGAACTGCAAGGGAACTTTCCGAAACCCTCAGAAATTCAATTTTTTCCGTATTTTTCTTTAGTCTTCTCTCTTCTAACCTGTGTGTGGGTGGATTTCGGTCCATACTTTGCTTGGATTTGGGAGAAAAACCTACATTTGAAATCAGAATCAAGATTTTCTTGTATTTAGAGCCATTTATCAAAAGGTGAGTTATTTTGCGTTTCGATCCTTTTTTTTTTTTTTGTTTAAATCATATAAAATAATAAGAAATCCTTAATTCTTCATGTTTTGTATGGAAAATCAAGGATTTCAACATTTGATTTCCAGACTAACATTAAGGGTTGGCTTGTTGAAGTTGAATGCTTCTTCGGCCTCATGCAGACTCCTGAAGTGAGGAAGGTTCCATTTGTGGCCTTCATCTTGAAGGGTGATACCGCGGATTAGTGGGCGCAACTTCAGTACAAGCGTATGCGACGGTTGAAGGTGGCAATTCGCTCATGGCAGTAGATGAAACGACGGTTGCTGGCATGTTTCCTAGACGATGATCAAGATCTAGTTGAGACGGAGTCGCAACAGATCACCAGTCTCGTCAGCCGCACATATGTTATTCATGCAGACGCGGGAGACCCTCTCAAAGCTTTCCAAGTGGAGGGGCAATCTTCCGTTCTTGGTCGAAATTTCATTGACGAATCTAACGGGGTGAGCGAGGTTCCTGTCTTAGAAGAGGAACGTGACATACAACCTACCATTGTCTCAGAGATTATTCGAAATTCTGAGGGGGTGGAGGAGATCGATACTTTAGTTGGGAAGGATAAGGAGGAAGAGTATGAAATTATTCCAAACATTGTGGGATCAGTTTTGACGGAATCCGTGAGCGTCCTAGGAGATGTCACACCAATAATGCAGGAATTTGAGGCGATTGTGCCCACTTAAATTCTCGATGACCTATGCTCTATGCAGAAGATTAGCCTGCATCAGGGTGAGATTATCTTAAGCAACACGGATGATAAGTCAGAGCAGGTTGCGATTATTCATGTTGGCATTAAGAAGAAGTCGACGAACTCAGTTTCATCATGCCAGAGAAAAGTTAAGGACGCGAATCGTGAGATGAGTTCGTTGCTGATCTCTCACACACATCGTGGCCCCAGATTTAAGAGAAACTCGATGACGAGTTTTTTTTTAAGTGGAGGGATCTGATGTAGGACAAGAACCCCCTGATGAAGGGCGTGGATGGAGCACATTCCTATCGCACATGGATCGGACAAAGATCAAGGAAAAGTTGACAAAATTGACAATTTTCGCATGGATAGACTAAAAGAAGGCGGACCATAAATCGGCCACGACTTTTGATCCAAGAGGAGTTACGGGACGTACAACATATATATTCCTACTAAAATTTTGTTTCAGGGTTACTCGACCCACTAAAGTGGGTCGCGTTTGTCTGTTTCGCTAGAAAACGCGCGGTTACAGCAGAAAAACGAGATTTTAGGGAAAAATTACTATTTTTAGTAATTTTGAATTTTAGTTTGTTTCCTTCTTTTTGGAGTTTTTGTTTATTCAGGAGTTTCTGTTTTTGTTGAGGAATGAATTTTAGAAAGAGTCTACTCAGTAGTAGTATTTAATTAGGATTTTACTATTTTTAGTAACTTTCTATTTCGAAAAACTTACTATTTTTAGTAAGTACGAATTATGGTTTAGTTTATTATTTAAAAGCACGAGTTTAATTATTCAATCAATTACTTTATATTTTCTAGGAATTATTTCCTTTTATCTTCTTGTGGATTCAATAACACCTTGAGGATTTAAGGTATCTATTCGCGGAAGACGATGATTAACTGCCCACGTCCTCCCAACGTTAGTGGTATCAGAGCGAGGAGTTCCCTCGGGCCGATGTCTCTTTACAAAGGTATGGACAAAATCTCCACTGACGGTGATCAAGGGATTCATTATCTTTTGGAGGAATAGAAACTCTCAACTGGGAGAGACGGAAGATGCTGCAAGGTACTATACAGGCTTCCTTTGACTATTTTGCAGATGCGCTAATTCTGCCATATGCTCAAGGCGACATTCAGCCTCCTGTGGTCGCTGGACAGAATCGTGGAGACACGTACGCTTATGGTGGTAATCAGGTACATTGGGTGGATCAGACAGATCGATCCTACAGGATGATGGATGATCTTCCTAACTTCAATGACCAGACTAACATTAAGGGTTGACTTGTTGAAGTTGAATGCTTCCTCAGCCTTATGTAGACTCCTGAAGAGAGGAACGTTCCATTCATAGCCTTCATCTTGAAGGGTGACATCGCGAATTGGTGGGCGCAACTTCAGCACGAGCGTACGCGACAGTTGAAGGCGGCAATTTGTTCATGGCAACAGATGAAATAACGGTTGTTGGCACATTTCTTAGACGATGATCAAGATCTAATTGAGACAGAGTTGCAACAGATCAGTCAGCCGCAAATATGTCATTCATGCAGACACGGGAGACCCTCTCGAAGCTTTCCAAGTGAAGGGGCGATCTTCTGTTCCTGGTCAAAATTTCATCGATGAATCTGACAGGGTGAGTGAGATTCCTATCTTAGAAGAGGAATGTGATATACAACCCACCATCATCTCAGAGATTATTCAAAATTCTGAGGGGGTGGAGGAGATCGATACTTCGGTTGGTAAGGACAAGGAGGAAGAGTGTGAAATTATTCCAAACATTGTGGAATCAGTTTTGACGGAATCCGTGAACGTCCCAAGATATGTCACACTAGCAATGCAGGAATTTGAGGCAATTGTGCCCACCAAAATTCCCGACGACCTATGCTCTATGCAGAAGATTAGCCTGCATCAGGGTGAGATTATCTTAAGCAACACAGATGATATGTTAGAGCAGGTTGCGATTATTCATGTTTGCGTCAAGAAGAAGTCGACGAAGTCAATTTCAACATGCTAGAGAAAAGCCAAGGACGCGAATTGTAAGATAAGTTCGTTGTCGATCTCGCACACACGTTGTGGCCCCAGATTAAAGAGAAACTTGATGACGAGTTTTTTTGAAGTGGAGGGGTCTGATGTAGCCCAAGAACCCCCTGATGAAGGGTGTGGATCGAGCACATTCCTATCGCACATGGACATGACAAAGATCAAGGAAAAATTGACAAAATCGACAATTTTCGCATGGATGGACTAAAAGAAGGCGGACCGTAAATCGGCTATAACTTTTGATCCGGGAGGAAGTTACAGGACGCACAACATATGGATTCCTACTGAAATTTCATTTCGGGGTTAACTGACCCACTTGTCCGTCTGTTTCGCCAGAAAACATGCGGTTACAGCAGAAAAAACAAGATTTTAAGGAAAAATTATTACAAGTTTTAGTAATTCTGAATTTTAGTTTGTTTCCTTCTTTTTTGAGTTTTTGTTTATTTAGGAGTTGCTATTTTTGTTGAAGAATGAGTTTTTGAAAGAGTCTACTTAGTAGTAGTCTTTAATTAGGATTTTACTATTTTTAATAACTTTTATTTCGGAAAACTTACTATTTTTAGTAAGTACGAATTAGGGTTTTGTTTATTATTTAAAAACATTGTAATCACGATTTTAATTATTCAATCAATTACTTTATATTTTCTAGGAATTATTTCCTTTTATCTTCTCGTGGATTTGAGAACACCTTGATGATTTAAGGTATCTATTCGGTGATGAAGACGGTGATCGTCCTCCCACGTCCTCCTTGCGCCACAGTGCTTTTGATTTTTCTTTGGGAAAGTAGACCTGCATCTTTCTACTATAACCGTCGATGAAGGTGAGGAAATACTTATTACCTACATGCGACGCGATGTTGAATGGCCTTGCAGTGTTATTGAGTACAAAATGTAAAGGTTTTGAGGCCCTCCTTGATTTCCCAACTTGGTGATAGCTTTTTTTGTGCTACTCCTTGATACATCCTTCATATGTTTGATTTGGGTGATTAATCTCTGGTACTCTTTTTTACCATCTTCATCTTCCACAATAGGTTCAACCCAGTGAATCTGAGATGCCCAAAGCTTAGATGCCATAACCATGAGCTGTCCTTTAGGATAGACTTGAGACACTTCATTGTGTCGGTTTGATGTTCAAGGTAACCAATCTACTCTTAGTCATCTACTTTCTCAATTACTTGAGAGGGAGGGCTTACTTTGAAATTCATAGCATAGATGACCATACCTTTTGCAAACACTGGATTTGTGACCTGTCATTTCTTTGAGGGGAGGGAGGGCTCACTTTGACATTCATAGCTTAGATGACCATACCTTTTGCACTGGCTTTGTGACCTGTCATTCCTTCGAGTGTAAGCATCTCTTCTGCTGCCCCTTGATCCTCGTCCTTGATCACTTAATTGTCCACCATGATCAGCATGTCCACCTTGGTTGCCATGGCCATGTTGATAGCCATGACCATCATGATCACCATGGCCTCCTCTATATGTGCCTCATCCATGGTAAACACGTTCATGTTCTCTGCTGCTTTGCTCATCTTGCCTGATGGACACCTTGCTTTGTAGGCTTGATCTAGCATGTCGCTAGTTTTTGGTTGATCCTTTATTAATGGGCTTGGAGCAAACCCATGAGCTCATCAATGGAGATAGTGGATAGATCATTGGATTCTTTGATCACCACCACTATGTGCTCGAACTTCAGGTTGTCAAGATCATAAGATCTTTTCCATCACCTGTACATCATACATAGATTTGCCGTTTCTCTTCTAGTTGAGGATAACCTGAGCTCGAGAGAAGAAATCTGCGATCGTCTCCGTCTTATTCATGTGGATTGTCTCGAATTTGGCTCGAAGTACTTGCAAGCGTATCTTTTTTGCCTCATCCACTCCTTTCAATGAATTCTGCAAATTTTCCATGCTTTGACAACTTGGCATCTAAGATCTTTTCAAAAATTGCCTCATCTACCCCTTGGTAGATCATGAACAGGGCCTTCTTGTCTTTTTTTTGAAAGGTACACTAACAGGGATTGAAACCTGGATCACTCACACACACTACACCTTCTGTCTCCTTTAGAGTAGTCGGCTTCTATGTAGAATCCTGCCTTAACACTGGTAGTCTTTGAGAAAACTGCTATTTTTGCGAGGATGATGCTGTACCGGTTTCTTTTATTTTTTAATTTTTTTCTTTTTTGTTGAGAAGTACATTTTTGTAGGTCAGAGCATCTTTGCAGCTCCAATTAATCTTGTTATCATTTGTTTTCCATAGGGAATTGGTCGGCTCTCCCTTGCTGCAGCTTCTGCTGCACAATCTGCAGCCAATGTAGTCCAAGCAGGCACGAAGGAGCTGACTTCCAAGGTCACTGCCTTTTCATTTCCTTTATCTTCCATGCATGTATGTAGGCACAGTCACATGAATCGCAAAACACAACTCATTAAATTGGATATGGCATAAAGAAACTAGTGTGAAGATGATGTATGCGGTTAGGCCGTTAGGGTGTTGCTTTCTAACTTTCAGAAATTTCAGAGATCTTAATACTAACCATCTTAAAATAACATTTCCTAATTCATAAAATACAATGTGGATCATTTACTTTGTGCCATTATATTTGGTGTGCGTGAATGTGCACGCGTGTGTTCCTTATGATAGGATGATTTCTATGTAATTGAAATGGATTTTGCTTTGTTTCTGGTGCACAATTAGTGTATTATGCGTCATGCATCAATTGCAGATCCCTCCCCATGATCCTGGTAAATATGCCCTCTTGATTCTGGTGACCTTGAAAGATGTGGCCCTTTGCATGCAAGGCAACCTTACACTGTCCACATTTATCTTGGTTTTGTGACTGGCTAGTTCATCGACCAAGCATTCATCTCTACCTGCATATAAGATTCAGGGCCTGTTTACATTTGGGGCAGTGGAAAACTAATTCGGTAGGATTACCACATCAAGGATTGGAAACAGGCTACTGTATAATCTGTTTCCACTTTATCTGGGGAATTTTGGTATAAATGAATTGCCCGCCTTTTCCAGATCTATATCCTTTCAGATTTAAAAAAAAAAAAAATCTGAATTAGTGGGATTCACCTCCTGCCGAACAGCCCCTCAGTTTTGAATAATTTCCCATGCAAACTTTTATGATGATTGTAGTGATTGGTTAGACATCTATCTAAAGCCGGACATATGGTCCCCATTTTACAGGTCATAGATGGTAACTACGATTATAGGGTCAATGAAACAGTGAATGTCGTCTCCACAAAGACTACAGAAATTGGGCAGAAGACATGGGGGATCATGAAAGATGTCATGGCGATGGCTTCTCTGAAGGTTGAAGAATATACCAAGGACAACTGGGAGAGGAACGACAGTGAGAGGAATGACGGAGGATACAATCAGCATTCTGGGACGGAGAATAGAGGATGGAATTCTTCCAGTGGGCATCCCTTGAGCAAGCAGTATGATCACACAGACAGTTTTTCCAGTTCTTGGGATGACTGGGACATGAAAGATGGGAAGCAAGGGAATGGGGGTGACATGCAAAACAGGGGCAGCTGGGCAGGTTGGGATGATGTCGATGATGACGAATATGAGAGTTTCCACCACAGTTCATCAAAGAAGGATTCCGATCAGCACGAGAAATCAGGGAACTCTTGGACAGCAGGCGGCTTCCACTAAGGCTGGTTACTATTTTTTATTCTCAAGGAGTTAATATGATCCTCATGCCATCCATCGGTTTTCAATTTGCACCTGTTGGCCCCATGGATCAGTGGTCAATGCCGTTGGTCCAGTGGCCCACTATCGGTGGACCATTGCTCATAATTGTTCTTGATATGACAGTCCTAACCCTTGGATTTGTGGCCTTTAAATGGGTGATAATAGACAATCAATGGGAGAATGGCTAAAATTGGATGGCTAGGATCTTCCAATTTATGAGCTTTGGGCCATGTTTCGTCAACAGCAGGGCCCATCACATCAACTGTTTGGGTTGCTGAACCATGGGTCCCCACTCTTACAAACTGAAAACGGGAGGATGTAATCATATTGGCGTCGGTGATCATATATAATTCGTCTCCATTCTTTTACCAAACAGAGAGGATAGCGTGTTTAAGGGGGTTAATAGAGTTGTTTACAAGGGTTGAATTGCCTAATAAATAAAAGCCCTGCAGTTCATGAGAATCAAAGCATTTCTTTCTTTCTTTTGTATTATGTGTGGATTTGTAATTGCAAGAGTCACTAATTTTTTTACTCATTTTTTGGTAAATTCCATTTTTGTAACGATTTCAATTTGGTTTGTAATTTTTTGTAATATTGGATCTGTGATTGAATTCGTCTGTTGGTAATTTTTATTTCTATAGCAGTTTCATGGTCGTCTTTATTATTATTATTATTATTATTAACTGTATATGATTTTAGGGCATGTTTGGATGCATATTGAAATGATTTGCAATTCCTATACTAATAAATAGAAATGACCAAATTGGGCAGCGGATTAGGTGCGGCTCTGGCCTCATCCAAGACAGTGCTGCCCTAACTGTGAGGCCCACCTTGATGTATGTATTCTACATCCACACTGTCCATCCGTTTTGCCTGATCATTGTAGGGCATGAGCCAAAAAAATAAAGCAGATCCAAATCTCAGGTGGATCATACTGTAGGAAACAGTGGTGATTGAACGCATCTAACCTGTTGATAAGGGGACACAAAATCGGATGAAGGTAAAAAAAAACAAATATCAGCTTGATCCAAAACTTTTGTGGCCCACAAGAAGTTTTTAATGGTCAATCACCACTGTTTCCTATGGGATGGTCGATTTGGATTTTCTTTATTTTTGGGCTTATGTCCTAAAATAATATTGGCAAAACAAATGACAACATTGATTTAGAATACATGCATCAAGGTTGGCCCCACAGTAAGGGCTGCACCTAGTCCGCTCCCATTAAATTGTAGTTTGAGTTGTCAAGTCCATCGGTTGGAATATGAGTTATGGTCCACCTAGCAATAACCTCTAACCAATGTTTTTGGTATCATTATTGCTTAATGTATAATCGTTGGGATGTCAATAAATATCGGTTATCATATGAGATATATCATGTAATGTATCATTGTTGTTGAGAAAAGTCGAGAAATTAGTCGAAATTTTCAATGACAATTGCATATAATAGGTTTCCTTTGAATGGGGTCTTAATTGAGAAATGAGTCAAAATTCTAGGAATTATTAAAAAAAGACGTGCACTTACTAATCAAAATATCACAAAAGACAATTGCACATAATAGGTTTCCTTTGAATGGGGTCTTAATCTATGTGCTGTTTGACGTAATTATTATAAGTAGATTCGAAGTAGATTCATATAATTTATAAATATAAGAAAACAGGTATGAAAACCCAATCAATACATTAAAAAACAAAAGAAGTAGAAAACTAGAAATATACTTGTGAATAATGTGTGGCTGTGGCTTAAGACCCATAGAGCTATGCGATGACTCAAAATCACCATCTCCATTTTGATGGGGTGGGGCATAATATTGTTGCTCTACAAACTGATAATACCAGGCTCGGATTATAGTAGAATGATACCATTGAGGAAACTTTCTAACACAACGCTGGTACTCATCCTCTTAAATTCAAGAGAAATTTAGATTTTTTTTTTTCAATTTTCAATAAATCAGCTCATCTTCCTCTAAATTTTAAAATTAGAGCATATTTAATGATAATTTCATCAAACACTCTTGAATAAAATGGGAGCCAATTGACCAATAATGATCAAAGTGGAATTTTGGAATTTTTTTTTTTTTTTGTAACATTTTAATTAAATGATAGTTAAAAAAAAAAAAAAAATCCAAATTACCAAGAATCATTAGATTAGATTACATACATGTTTGATTTTATATTTGGACACGCATTGCAACCAATTTGTGAGAAGTTGAAAATTTTTGTTTTTGTTTTTGTTTTTTTTTTTAAATTTTCTGCAACTTGGTCCATCTCTTCCAAATCTTGAAATTGAACCTCTAAATTCAATTTTCATGCAAAACATGAGGAACTATAGATTTGTAAACATTGGCATTGATTTAATATGATTTATGGTTAAAAATTAGATCAAACATTGAAAATGCTCACGAGATCGAATATGTGGGACATATTGGCACTCCTTGTGAGTTTCATATTGCATAGGTGAAATGCAAGATATATCATGAGATATATTGGCTAAGATTTTGTCAATTCTTAAAACATTGCCTACCATTCATGCATGTGCGACATCCAACCTGTCCATTAGGTTGGCGCTATCATGAAATCCTATGCAAAATCAGCCACTTCCACTCATAGAGTAGACCACAATTGTACTTTACTATTTAGCAACAGGTGTGGACCACTTATGGATTTTTGGCACTAATCAATCCTAGTGGTGAGGTGACCTTTTGAAAGGGTTGGATTTTGCATGAACTCATTACACTAGAAGTTACCAGATGGGTGGACCATAACCTATGGTCCAATTGAACTCAGATTAAGTACTACCCCCACCAGGACGTAGCCGGACGGGTGTGTGGTATGTCGGGATCAGTAGAGAGCAGGGGGCCCATACCTCGGTATCGGTGGAGTGCTGACAGACCCATCACATCACCTTGGGCTCCACCTAGAGCTGGACACGAACCAAGTTTAACCGTTCGGATCGACTCGGTAAAACTCTGTTCGAACATAAAGTCTTCTTGTTCGAACTTTGTTTGAACATGCAGGGTGTGTTCGAAAAAAAATTCGAGTCGGTTTCAATCACAGTCTTGTTCGACTCGACTCAACCTCGAACTCGAGACTCGAATATTGACCGACTGGACTCGACTCGTTCATTCAACTCGGTGTGTATATATATATATATATATATATATATATATATATATATATATATATAGAGAGAGAGAGAGAGAGAGAGAGAGAGAGAGAGAGAGATGAAAAATAAACATGACTGTGGGCCCTAGGAAGGTTTCAATGGTGGACATCATCCCCCTCACTGTTTCTTGTGGTGTTGTCCACTTGAGCTTTGTATCTGCCTCATTTTTTGTTTAATGCTTTAAAATGAGCTGTACAAATGGATGGACGGAGTGGATAAAACAAATACATCATGGTAGGGCCCATAGAGCTTTGACACTAGCTTGATGGGGGTGTTTGTGTCACTAGCCATGAGCTCACCCACATTGGCGTCACAAGCCATGCGCAGTTCCTGCACTAGAAATCTAGGTGGGGCCCACCGTGATGTTTGTGAGGAATCCACGCCATCCATCCATTTTGTGAGATCATGATTTTAGGATGTAAGACCAAAAATGATCTAGATCCAAGACTCAAGTGGGCCACACTAAAGGAAAAGGTGGTAGGAAAATTCCTACCGTTGAAATCTCCCTGTAGTCCACAATGATGTTTAATGCCATCATAATGTCATTCCTATAGTGTGGTTCACTGGAGATTTAGTTGTGGCTAAACCTTGTGATTTGTCATTTGTTATATGTAATTTGTGAAATAGGGAACTGTTGTAGCTAAACCTTGTGATTTGTCATTTGTTATATGTAATTTGTGAAATGGGAAACTTTAAACCTTGTGATTTATCATTTGTGATATGTAATTTGTGAACAAATCGGTATTTACTATTTAGTAGTAGAAAAAATATTTTCAAGCGAAAAAAAGCGAAATTGTTTGAACTTGTTCGAACTCTTAAAAATTGTCCGAAATCCATATGTTCGAACATGATTAGACTAGACCAAATTGAGTTCGAACAGAGCCACCCTATTCGAATGTTTGTTCGAACACACCCACTCAAGTAGCCGAACGATCCGATCTGGTCCATGTTCGACTCGGATCGGATCGTTGCCCACCTCTAGCTCCACCTGCTCTCCACCAATTCCAACGTGCCATGTAGCCGTCTGTCTACTGCTGCATCCTAGTGGGGGTAGTACCTAATCCGAGCTCGGTCCAGCCGGTTGGACTTGAGACCACCTCTTGTAATTTCCTATGCATCCACATCTAAGGGTCTGGCTCCCAAATTGCAATTGTCTCTTTTCAAGCTGGAATTGAAAGGGATGTACCTGCAATTGAGGCTCAACTTCCTCACTAAAACTGTCTGAAACATCAAATGATAATTGCAATTTCCTGTTTCATGAAATGATCAAAATTTTGCGATTCAATGCAATTGGGATGTGTGCATCCAAACACAGCCTTCAAGAAAGGCAATGAGATTGTGGTCGGCTCCAGTCATCCCATCATCCATGTGGTGTATATGATAGTGCATCGCTTTCGATGGGCCATTGCCCGAAAAGGGCTAATATTGCACAACCTCAACCGTTCGATGGATGGTTAGAAATAAAGTGTCACGATGATCTGTTGATCGGATCGTTGGGGCCATAGGTATGACTTATCTATGTTGGGGCAATGGTTTGGATGATACCGTCAAACTGTGCAAGTCTCATGTGCATCCCATCATCCATGTGATGAATCCTATTCACGAGGTTGGGTGGGCCCCACAATTCTCTAACGGTGGCATGCACGAAAAGACATTCATTTCTTATGTTGGGACATGCACGGTGTCATTAGGTCTGTTATACGAGGATGGAGTTATGCCGAGCCAGGCCTTTTGGTGGCGATTTTAATTGGGCCAAACAAGTGGGCCACGTTAATTTCTTAATTGGGCCATAAATAAAAGGCCAAGTGCTGCCCATTTAGGTCACAAAGGAGCCTCTACTTTGGCTTGGGGTGGGCATTGATAGAAAATTGGATGACCTCTTGGCGCAGGCGTAGATGTGGTGAGATTGATCACTGTTTTTCTCGGGGATAAATATCTTGAATCTACGAGGCCTTTGGGACTCCTCAATTGGACTTCCTTAAATTCATGAGGGAATATCTCAAATTCACGGAACCGTTCTCGAATCCACGAGAAGAAAATTGGTAAAAACCAAGTTTTTAATTAATCAAAGATGAATGAATTTTAATTACAATGAGTTAAAATGACTATAAATAGAAGAAACTAACTCTAGCAAACTCTAAAAATGTAATTAATGAGTTCTAGTTAAAATAGGAAACAAATCTGTAAAATCCGCGCAACCTTTCGCATGTCATCAGATGTCTGATGACTGATGATCAGGCGCCTGATGGATGGTTGGGCGCCTAATGATTGATGGTTGGACTCATGATGGATGGTCGGTAGCCTGATGATTGATGGTCGGGCGCCTGATAAGCTCCAAAACAGTCCTGCAAGTAAACTTGGAATGCTTATGAATTTCGGGTGCTTGATGATTGATGATCAGGCACCCGATGGATGGTGGGGCGGGCGGCTGATGGTGTTGAATTTCTGGCAGTTTTTTTGAATATTCTTCCTATCCATTTTCATTAGAAACGTTGTCGATCCTCGCCCACCATCAAGAAGTTCTCTACCTACATCACCTCTGGACCCAATCCGTATATTAATCAGTCCCCAAATCTATTTATTAACCAGGCCAATCCAGTGCCCAATGTGAAGCTCATCGTAGCTGCACTGAGCCTTGGGAAGTTCGGGAATGGAACTGTACCAGAGAAAGAAAAGGGAGTTATTTGATACTATGGTAGAGTATGATGCTTGATACGTAGCCACTTAGAAATTGTGCATATGGCATATACATTAACTCATAATAAATTGAGGAAATTGTGTGACCTGATTTTGCTAAGTCACTATCCACATATCAGATTGGTTGAACAATCCTGACCTTTGATTCATAGACACTTAGCTATTGAAAACAGAATTATTAAATATTTTTTATTTTTAACTACCATCATGTCCACTAATTGGGTCAGCTATATGAACCTTTTTCTCACATTCCCACTCTATCAAGATACTGACAGTCCTCTCAAGGCTCCGTGTATATATATTATCCATGCAGTCCATCTATTTTGACAGATCATTTTAAGGCATGACCTAAAAAAAGAGGCACATCAAAAGCTCAAGTGGACTACACTACAAGGAGGAAGTCGGGATCGAACTCCTACCATTGTAAACTACATATGGCCCATGGTCCACCGAGATGTTTTTTTGCCATACAACTTATTCATAAGGTCACATACATGAAGGGAAAACATAAATATTGGCTTGATCCAAAACTTATGGGGCCCCTATGAAGTTTTCAAATGTAGGCTTTCATTCCCCATTGATTCCAGTGGTGTGGTTCACTTGAGTCTTGGATCTTCATTCCTTTTGGGCTCATGCCCTATTATTGATCTAAAAAAATGGATGGACGGTGTGGATTAAACATATACATCATAGTCTTCCTTACTGAGCACTTAACAAAACCATCCATCTCTAGTTAGATCCTGGTGGGGTTAGTACCCAATCCGTGTCTGTCCTTTTGGACCGTTTCGTTGTCATTTCAGAGCCACTAACTTGTACCAACTCACTCTTAAAAGGTGCAGTTCTTGATTTTTATTGCACGTAGACAAATCATCCGGGTCTACTTTTCCTCATCTGATCATGCCGCTCCTGAATTCCTTTCAGTGCAATGACTTTTTATTTCAGCCCTTCTTGTTTTGCCACTAATCTATTTCAACATCCTCATTTTAGCTATTCTCATCTCATAAACATATTGTTTCTTAACCCCCTATGATTCCGTCTCATAAAATATAGTTAGTCTTATTAGGGCTGTAAATGGGTCAGTGAACCTGATGGGGTACCCAAACCCAACTCATTTAGACCTGACTTAGACCTGACCCATTTATTAAATGGTATGGGTCTGGGTCCAAGAACAGACCCAGTTGCTAAACTAATTTCCTTTATGACAATCCACCGATGATACTCTATTGTCATGAGGTAGGCCGGGTGAGCAGCAAGTCTTGACACACCAGTCAGTAAGCTGCCCCTCCAAGAATAGTAGATCTTCTTGCTAAAGTAACGTGTAAAGCGCTCAAGCATTGAATGCCCTGGCCTAGAATATGCGAAAGCAGGAACGCCCTGAATGTAGCGCAGAAAGCAAATTGGATGATAAGAAAAGCTCTCCTGGAGCCCGCCGACTAAGGAAAGAAGCCTGTGACCACGCTTTCACAAAAGGGGAAAAAGGCATCAAGGATGCATGCCAGCGAATGTCTCTGTCCAACAGTATCTCAAATTGACGACGGTATTTGCACTCTTGGGAGAACACAAAAAGCTGCTGCGTATGCAATAAAATAGCTCTGAGACCCACCTCCTGAAGGCGAGCCAACGTAGCTGGGGCAGTAACATGTAGATGCCCCCTCGTCAAACAGAAGAAAATAGCAAGAACAGACAAAATAAATGCAAAACGCCAAAATGAACATGCAAGGTTACTTGGAGAAAAGCGCAACATCCCCGAATGCACCGGGCACGCCCCTCGGCCGCTGCAATCAACCCACGGCAGATCTCACCCAAAACTAAAGTCGTCAGGCTACCACAATGAAGTAGCACCCAAAGGACACCGAACGAGTCATACAAGTCAGAGCGCGGCCAACTTGAGAAGAGTAACTCGACCAAGATACAAAATACAAGAGCTCGAAAACAGTTCAGGAAGAGAGCACTGCCCTCTCTCCCACGGTCCACAAAAAACCGATTGTACAAAAGATCTAGGCTGAAGTGGGCACGATCCGTCTCAAGTTGAAGTAAGCATGTGGCTCATCTTGGTGGTGGGAGTTCATCAAAGGAACCCCAACAATAGCATAAGAAGGAAGGCCAGTCAAACAAGCTAACTCCTCCAAAGACAGGCCTAACTCTACAACACCGAAACAAAAAGGGTTCAGTGAAGGAACCCAGTCAGGGGAACAAAGTAAAAACTCTGTAGCTGCTGCATCATGCGCTCCCTCAGGTACCAGACCAGTGACGATCGAGAGGCTAAAAGCATATGACTAGATGATTGAGAATGCACAGCCTCTACTGCAGGACGATTGCGCACATAGTGGTCATAACATGGGCATACCTTGAGCTGCCACATAACAAAGAGTAAAAGACAGTAACCTCCGGAAAAAAACCATATCAGTGAGAAAAAAGAAGAAGTTTGCCACCCACATTATCAGAAGTCAGGGTCTTTAGATGGGCCCGCCAATCATCCAGACTGTCACGACGTGGATCGGGACTCCAGGATCGCAGGAGGGGAAATAGAACGGACTCATCATCAAAAGCAGGAGCCAGCCACTGGAAATACTCATAAAAGAGAGACATCAGAAGAAGGGACATCAGAAGGAATGTTTGAACTAGTAAAAATGCAATGCGGAAATGAAATTGCTCACCTCATCCGGGTATAATGCCCCTGAATCCGTCAGTCTCCATACGGTCAGTAGCATTCAGGGGCCAGGGCCTCGTACAAATGAGTGCACAACGACTTCCCCTAGGCATAAGGATACCTGGGGAATGTCAGATCGTCAACCAGACGGAGATAAGTCGTGCTATCAGCGATGCTGAAAACATCTCTGCCCAGATGATGCAACAAGAAGGCTAAGGCACAATGCTCAAGCTCCTCCCAGGACTCAGGCCGTCCCCCCTGGAAGGTGTCTCACAGCCAGGATAATCTGATGCTCCCATCTTTGACACCGTGAGAGGAGGAACTACCTCGAGGAGCTGCTGATACTCCTCGTTAGAGATGGAGCGGATGGAACAAGAAGTGGGGAGCGGATCTCCCTCAATCGGCAGGCCAGTGAAGATAAAGACGTCTAACAGAGTAATTCCCCACTCTTGAAAGGGCATATGGAACGTATGAGTCTCAAGGCCCCATCGCTCGAGCAAATTGCTGATCCCTACACCTTGTATCCGCCTGCACCAGCTCGACAAATGGGGTACCAGCCAAGATATGCTTGGTCCCCTGATTCAAGGACTCGTACTGATGGGACGTTTCCTCCTCAGGCAGAGAGAGAGAGAGAGAGAGAGAGAATTCTGGGTATGGTCGGGCGCTCGGGCCCAATTGTCGTCGGGCGACCGAAAATCACCCGAATGTAGGCTTTGACGCTGGACAGTTCTGACGACAGCCGAGTGCCCGACGGTCTGGTGACCAGGCGCCCGATGACTTGACCGAGCGCTCGACCATGTTGGTCTGGGCGCCCGAAATTGGTTCGTTTCTCTGTTTTTCTCGCTGGATGCTTTTGGGCCTGGCCTGGCACCCGACAGTCTGGTGACCGGGCACCCGACAGTCTGGTGACCGGGCACCCGACCCGACACGGACTGCTTATACGCAGGTTCCTATTTGGGCTCTAATTCATCCGTTTTCGTACTTAAAGAGTTCCAAAACGGGATTAGGGCATCTTATTAAGTGGTTTACACGTCCAAGGTGAGAAAGAGAGAAAAAGAGGAAGAGAGAAAGAGAAAAGAGAGAAAGAGGAAGCTAGTAGAAGGGAGAAGTTGCTTGAAGAGGGATTCTTCTGCGCAACTGTCGTCTCAGCGCTTCTACGTCCTCGGGATCGGTGAGATCGCTCCTCCTTTGTTATTCTCTTGTTGTTTATCCATCCCAAGTGGGTGAAGAAGGATTGATCCAAGCGGTGTGTGCTTGAGATCAGTTGTAACAGTTCCCTGAGATAGTGGATTGTTGATCTGGACTAGGTCCCATGGTTTTTACCTCTTTTGAGGGTTTTCCACGTAAAAACTCCTTGTGTTTGTGTGGTTGATGTTTATTCTTGATTATTGCATTATCGTAGTCCATAATTCTAGTGTATTGGGGGCTGAGATCTGAAGGTTTGTGTGAAACGCACCCAACAAAGTGGTATTAGAGCGTTCAGGTTGTTTGAACGGAGTGTGATCGGTTCTGAATTATGGAAGGTGGCTCATCAAGGATGATCAGCCTCAATGGTTTTAACTGGACCATATGGAAGGCTAAGATGGATGACTTGCTCTATTGCAAGGACTTGTATGCTCTAATTCTAGGCATATCGGCGAAGACAAAGGATATGTCAGATGATAATTGGAAGAAATTGGATCGAAAGGTGGTGGGGTTCATTAGATAATGGTTGGATGATTCGGTTTTCCACCATGTGTCTACAGAGACCTCAGCCGCTAGCCTATGGCAGAAATTGCAAGGGCTGTATGAGAGGAAGACAGCCGGCAATAAGATATTTCTGATAAAACAACTTGTGGATCTCAAGTTCAAAGATGGTGGTTCTGTGGCTGAACACATGAATGAGGTCAGAAACATTGTGAACCAGCTCTCCACCATGAAGATGGTCCTGGATGATGAACTTCAGGCTTTGCTACTGCTTAGCTCATTGCCTGACAGTTGGGAGACATTGGTGGTGTCTCTAAGTAACTCCGCGCCAGACGAAAAGGTATCCATGGAACAGGTAACCAGTTGTCTCTTCAATGAGGAGATAATGAGGAAGTCTCTCGGGCCTGCTCAACAAGATGCCCTTGTGACACAAGATAGGGGGAGAGGAAAGAATAGAAAGGGCGGAAAGGCCAGAAATAAATCAAGAGGCAAGTCAGTTGTCAGGAAAGATGTTGAATGCTGAAATTGTGGCAAGAAGGGTTACTATAAGCATGAATGTCACAAGAAGAAGAGTCACAAGAAGGGTAAATGAAAGGAGAAGGAAGATGAATCGGATTCTACTGCGGTCGCCTCAGATGGTAACGTTGTTGTTATTCTTTCGGCAGATCACGATACTTGTCTCACGGCATTGAGTCAGGACACCGACTGGGTGATAGACTCGGGAGCCTCGTTTCATGCGACTCCACGCAAAGATTTCTTCACAAGCTACAAGTCAGGTGACTATGGGACAGTGAAGATGGAAAATTCTGGTGTTTCGAAGATCGTAGGGGTTGGTGATATTTGTTTGAAGATCGATGTGGGCTGCACATTGATTCTCACGGATATAAGACACATTCCAGACCTTCGCCTCAACTTGATGTCGACGGAAAGGCTGGATGATGATGGCTATAAAAGCCGGTTTGTTGGTGGGAGCTGGAAGCTCATCAAGGGTTCGTTGATTGCTGCCAAAGGAAAGAAGTGTTGCACCCTTTACAAAGCAAGTGTCAGTGTATGCAAGGGTGGATTGAACGCAGCAGAAGATTCATCTATTGACGTGTGGCACAGGCGTCTAGGCCACATGAGTGAAAAATAGCTTCAGCTACTAGCGAAGAAGCGGCTCCTTCCAAACGTGACAGGTAAACCTCTAAAAACCTGTATTGAATGTTTATCTAGGAAACAGCATAGAGTTTCCTTTGTTAAAACTGCTTCTCATACTAATAAAGTACATGCATTAGATTTAGTTTATCCTATGAGGACAAAAACCTTGGGTGGGGCATTATATTTTGTCACGTTTATAGATGATGCATCTAGGAGGGTTTGGGTATATGCTTTGAAATCCAAGGACGAGGTCTTTGGTGTGTTTAAACTGTTTCATGCTATGGTCGAGAGGGAGACAGGCAGATCATTGAAGTGCATCCGCACTGACAATGGTGGTGAATATATAGGTGACTTCCACGAGTATTGCAAGTCACTGGGTATATGGCATGAATAGTCGGTTCCCAAGACTCCCGGCATAATGGTGTGGCTGAGCGAATAAATCACACCACTGTAGAGAGAATCAGATGCATGTTATCCCATGCAAAGTGGCCCAAGATGTTCTGGGGAGAAGCAATGCACACGGCGGTGTATTTGATAAACAGGTCTCCATCAGCCCCGTTGAATGGAGAAGTACCTGAGAAGGTGTGGACTGGACGTGATCCATCGTACAGTCATCTCTGGGTGTTTGGATGCAGGGCATCCATTCACGTACCAAAGGACGAGAGGTCCAAGCTCGATATGAAGATCAGGCAGTGTGTGTTCTTAGGGTACGGTGATGAAAAGTTCGGTTACAGGTTGTGGGATTTGACCGAGAAGAAGCTCGTCAGGAGAAGAGATGTGGTTTTCATTGAAGATCAGTGTATAGAAAACATTGAAAAGCCAGAGAAGACCCAACCCAGTTCAGGTGAACTGGAGGACATGGATCCGGTTACTCCTCCCGTGGTGCCTGATGACGGGGGAGTACAGCAAGGTGCAGAGGATGGGGGAGTCCCTATAGAAGATGGACAGGGAGAGCAGCCCCAACTTTATCCACTTGTTGAGCCGCAGGTGAGGAGGACATCAAGGGACAGACATCCTTCCAAGAAGTACTCGCCACACGAGTACATTATGGTCACAGATGGGGGAGAGCCAGAAGACTATTCTGAGGCCCTAGCCGACGAGCATAAGGGGAAGTGGTTGAAAGCTATGCAAGAGGAGATGGAATCCTTGCATAAGAACCACATCTATGACATGGTGAAATTGCCTGAGGGCAAGAAGGCTCTGAGCAACAAGTGGGTGTTCAGAAATAAGAATGAGCAGAAAAATTCACAGACAAGGTACAAGGCCAGACTTGTGGTGAAAGGGTTTGGTCAAAGAAAAGGGATAGAGTTCAAGGAGATATTCTCACCTGTAGTGAAGATGACATCTATAAGGGTGTTGCTTGGATTGGCGGCTAGCATGGATCTGGAAATAGAGCAGTTAGATGTCAAAACTGCCTTTCTCCATGGTGACCTGAAAGAAGAGATCTACATCCGCCAACCAGAAGGGTTCGAAGTTAAGGGCATAGAGCATATGGTGTGCAGGCTTAGGAAGAGCTTGTATGGGCTGAAGCAAGCTCCTAGGCAATGGTATAAGAAGTTCGACTCGTTCATGTTGAAGCATGGATATGACAGAATGGAGTCGGACCACTGTGTGTTCACACGCAAGTTCTCAGATGGTGATTTCTTAGTTCTGCTATTGTACGTTGATGACATACTCATCATGGGAAAAGACATCAAGAAGATTGACAGGCTGAAACAGGAGTTGGGCAAGTCGTTTGCGATGAAAGACTTGGGCCCAGCCAAACAGATCCTAGGAATGGAGATAACCCGTGACAGAAGCAACAGGAAGCTTTGGTTGTCACAAGAGCGGTACATTGAGAAAGTCCTAGAGCGGTTCAACATGAATGCAGCAAAGCCGGTCAGTACTCCACTGGATAGTCACTTCAAATTGAGCGACAAGCAGTGTCCCAAGACGAAGGCGGAAGTGGAAGAGATACGGAAGATACCCTACGTGTCAGCGGTAGGAAGTTTGATGTATGCTATGGTGTGTACGCGCCCAGACATAGCATATGCGGTTGGGGTTGTCAGCCGGTATCTTGCCAATCTTGGCAAGGAACATTGGGCAGCGGTGAAGTGGATACTACGGTATCTGAAGGGCTCATCCAGGTTGAGCCTATGCTATGGTGACGGAAAACCTATGTTAGAAGGCTACAAAGATGCAGATATGGCAGGTGACATAGACTCCAGTAAGTCTACATTGGGGTTCATATTCACGTTTGCAGAGGGAGCGGTCTCTTGGCAGAGCAAGCTACAGAAGGTCGTAGCATTGTCGACGACAGAGGCAGAGTACATCGTGGTCACAGAAGCATGTAAAAAGATGCTTTGGATGAAGAAGTTCCTACAGGAACTCAGCCTGAAGCAGGAGGAACACGTTGTCTATTGCGATAGTCAAAGTGCTATACACTTGAGCAAGAATCTAAATTAGCATTCCAAGTCGAAGCACATAGAGATTCAGTATCACTGGATCAGGGATACTTTGGAACAGAAAGTGTTACAGCTTGAGAAGGTCCATATGGAAGATAACGGGTCAGATATGATGACGAAAGCTTTACTCAAGGGCAAGTTTGAGGTTTGCATAAACGTGGTTAGCTTGAAGAAGACGAATTTCTCCTGAGTCAGAAATGGGGAGATTTGATGGGACGTTTCCTCCTCAGACAGAGGAGAGAGAGAGAATTCTGGGTCTGGTCGGGCGCTCGGGCCCAATTGTGGCCGGGCGACCGAAAATCACCCAAATGCAGGCTTTAGCGCTGGACAGTTCTAACGATAGCTGGGCGCCCGGCGCCCGGCGGTCTGGTGACCGGGCGCCCGATGACTTGGCCGGGTGCTCGACCATGTTGGTCCGGGCGCCTGAAATTGGTCCGTTTCTCTGTTTTTCTCGCTGGATGCTTTTGGGTCTGGCCTGGCGCCCGACGGTCTGGTGACCGGGCGCCCGACTCAGCGCGGACTGCTTATACGCAGTTTCCTATTTGGGCTTTAATTTATCCGTTTTCGTACTTAAGGAGTTCCAAAACGGGATTAGGGTATCCCATTAAGTGGTTTACACGTCCAAGGTGAGAAAGAGAAAAAGAGGAAGAGAGAAAGAGAAAAGAGAGAAAGAGGAAGTTAGTAGAAGGGAGAAGTTGCTTGAGGAGGGATTCTTTTGCGCAACCGTCGTTTCAGCGCTTCTACGTCCTCAGGATCGGTGAGATCGCTCCTCCTTTGTTATTCTCTTGTTGTTTATCCATCCCAAGTGGGTGAAGAAGGATTGATCCAAGCGGTGTGTGCTTGAGATCAGTTGTAACAGTTCCCTGAGATAGTGGATTGTTGATCTGGAGTAGGTCCCGTGGTTTTTACCTTTTTTTTTTTTATTGTTTTCCACGAAAAAACTCCTTGTGTTCGTGTGGTTGATGTTTATTCTTGATTATTACATTATCGTAGTCCATAATTCTAGTGTATTGGGGGAGCGAGATTCGAAGGTTTGTGTGAAACGCACCCAACACGTACCACACAACGAAAGACTTCCACACCCCGCGGCTTGGTAGGTCATCAGACAAATGACAGCCCTTCTCGTACCCTATGGCACAAGGGTTGAAAGGAGGAGCCAGACTCGAAGAAGCGTCGTGATCCTAGCCCAACATCCTGAAACAACGAAGATGGGGCCAGAACCGCGGAAAAAGACACAACATTAAACAAAGTAGGGTTTTTTCTATACAACTGCCCACCTTTTAGGCTACTCCTCGAAAAACGCCCGCTTTCAAAATATTTAAAGCAAACCGCTTAAGTTTTCAGCTGTTAGACATTCAAACGCCTTACGTGATATGCCGTTGAGGTTATCTACGGTTCTTAAACCGTATTTAATAAAAAGGCAAAACTGCCCTCAATTTCAAAACGGAACCATCGCAGAGAGTGGCCTGTTAGCGTCCAGAGGTCTGAAGGTAGGTGGGGCCCACCACAGTATTTGTGAGAAATACACCCTGTCCATACGTTTTTCCATGTTATTATAGGGTATGATAAAAAAAATGAGGCAGATCGAAAGTCCAAGTGGGCCACACAACAAAGAAGAGTGGAGATTGTACGCCTACCATTGAAACATTTATGGGCCATGGAAGCTTTGTATTAGGATAATATTTTTATTCTTTCAATCCATCCTAATGAGAATGACCTTATGAATAGTTTGGCCTCTTTATGAGCTGTTTGGATTGCATATAAACATCATGGTGGAGCTCAGAAAGCATTGAACGGTAAGAAACTCCTTTCCATTGTTTCCAGTCGTGTGGTCCACTTGAGGTTTGGATCCACCTCATTGTTGGTCTCATGTCTAAATATCGGCTTACAAAACGGATGATAGGGTGGATTTCTCACAAATATCACAGTGGGCCCCACTTTGGTAGGGCTAGCGATGGTCAGGTCAACCAAACGTCGCGTCAGCCAGAAATTGCGCAGTGGCCAGAGAGAAGGGAGTGGATTAGGTGCACCGCCGCTACACCGAACACGGTGAGGCCCTGACCGTGGGACCGACCTTGTTATATGTATGTTATATCCACGCTGTCCGTCTGGTTTTTTCAGATCTAAATCTCACGTAGACTAAAACACAGGAAACAGTGGTGATTTACCATTAAAAACTTCTTGCGGGCCATAAAAAGTTTTTATCAAGCTGATATTATTTTTGGTTTTATCAAAGTCTGTGTGACCTTGTCAAAAGGTTATATTTCAAATAAACATTACCGTACGCACTCTAGAGAGTGTTAATGGTGGGCGTTCAATCATCTCTTTTTCCAACGGTGTGGACCTTCTGAGACATGGATATGCTTCTTTATATATTTATTTTATTTTATTATTATTTATTTTTTATACTCCTGCTCAAATAGAAAAACTAGTGCTAGTCATGAGCCGAGTCAGCTCGAGAAACTTGATCAACTCGATTCGAAAAAACTCACATCGACTTAGTAGAATAAGTCAAGCCAAGCTTCATTTAGGAGCTCTAAGTAAGAAATCAAATCAAGTTCAACCACTGGGTCACTCGGCTCAACCCGTAACTCAACTCGATTCAAGCTTGACTTGGCTCAACCTCGACTCAACTCGTTTCATATAGATATTTGTTAAAAAAAATCATGGTTTTCTTATTTCTTGGTTCTCTCACCCTCCTCCCCTCACACATTGTGCCTCATCGTGAAGATAGTCCACATAATAATCAAGGCAGTCAATTCATATGGTGAGCTATGCATGTACTATGTTAACCTATGGTTCATAAAATGTTACTAGTGGCTTGCATTCAATTTGTGGGTGACCTAGCCAAAGAAAAAATTGATCAGAGCTAGGCCATTTAAATGGTGGGATCCCACTTGTAGAAATACTATTCTCCAATATATGTATGACCTCTTGAACTTAATGTTGTTGATTGTTAATTTGTATTTTGTAGCAAAAAATATAATAAATTGATGTGGGAGCAAGCTCGACTTGATCCACTAGCTGGCCTCGAGCTCGCCTGGAAAGTTTTAATAAATAAGGCAAGCTCCAATGGTGAGCTCGAGGGTGAGCTCGAGCTCAAACTTGAGGAGAGTACAGACGAGTTAAGCCAAGATTGACCCACCTTGACTCAACTCGGCTCGATGTACAGCCCTAAGAAAAACGGATAAATGAATGGATGGCATGGATATACAATACATACGTCAAGGTGGCCCCAACCTGAGGGCTGGAATGTGTTGGCCGACGTCAGGGTCACACCTATTACGCTACCCAGATGGAGATAGCCGAAAATACAGGCGGTTATCTTCTTTTTTTTTTTTTTTTTTGGCGCCAACCGTTGAAAGTTTCCTAATGCACACTGTGATGTTTGGGTCTGATCAAACCCATCCATTAAATAGGCTAACTCAAATTATGCCATAAGCCAAGAAATGTGGCAGATCGAAGGTGTAGGTGGACCACATTGGATGAAACAGTGAGGATATTGATGACCACAGTTGAAAACCTCATAAGGCCCACCCTGATATTTATCAGGGCCATCCAACCTGCTCATAAGGTCACACAGACCTAGTTGAAGGGAAAACACAAATATCAGCTTGACCCGAAACTTCTGTAGCCCAACATGTTTTCAATGGTAGCCGTTCAATCACCACTATTCTTCTTCTGGTATGGTACACCTGCGATTCAAATCTACCTCATTTTTGGACTCGTGGCCTAAAATAAAATGGCAAAACGTATGGACAACATCGACATTGCATCTTACGCAGCCCAACCCCTTCGAATAGTATACTTGTGAAATTGAAAGGAAAGAGGGGTAATTTGGACTTTTTGTACATGCTAACGTCATTTTCCGTGACCAATCGTTAGTCAAAGTCGGTTGAGCAGTTTTTTCTCCTTATTTTAAAAGGTTAGGTGGTTTGCTAGGAATATATTAAAAGCAGGCGTTTTTCACTCAATAATCCTAAATATAAGCGGTTCTACGGAAATAACCCAACAAAGAAAAGGAAGCAGGTCTGACTCATCCAACGATCAGATCAACATCAGGAGGACCAATCCAATAGGTTAACCCTTAAATCCGATTCAATTAACGGTCAAATAAACAAATCAGGCCCATCCAATGGGGGGAGCGGTTTGGGTGGATCCCAGATCCACTGAGGTCGGTGGATCCCTAACTGCGGGGCTCACTGTGATGCATGTTCTTTACATCCCCATCATCCATTCATTTTGACAGCTCATTTTAGGGCATGACCCTAAAAATGAAGCAGATCCAAAACTTAGGAGACCATCCCACAGGAAACAGTCTTGATTAAATCCTCACCATTAAAAACTTCACGGGGCCACCGGAATATTTATTTTCCATCCAACCTGTTGATAAGGTCACAAATACCTGGATGAGGAGATCACACAAATATCAGGTTGATCCAAAGCTTTTGGGTCCGAAGTTTTTAATGTTGGATTACCACTGTTTCCGGTATTATGGTCCACCTGAGATTTGATCTGCTTCAGTTTTGGTATAATGCACTAAAATGAGTTTTCAAAACAGATGCATGGTCTGGATATAAGGAACGTACATCATGGTGGACCCCACGTTTAGGGATCCACCCACCTCGGTGTACCCGGGGATCCGCTGAAACCGCGCTCATCCAATGGTCAGATCACCACCAAGAGGGCCAATCCGATGGCTCGATAACCAGAGCTGGTCCGACAGTCAGATCATCAGCAAAGGCCAGACCCGATGACCTGATCATCAAGTCCGACCACATCAACAACGAGATCACTTCGGCGACCGTTAAGCCATTAGAATCCAGCCCATCCAACGGTCAGATCATCACAGGGGACGGGCCAGTCCAGCGGCCCGATCATCAAGCTAAAATCTCACCGCCAACCATGATGTCGAATCTGAACCACTCCCCAGTGGATCACCAAGAATCTGACCCATCCGACTAACCGATCTTCAAGTCTGTCTCATCCAATGGTCAGATCATCATCAAGGGCCAACCTAGGGGCTCAAACATAAAAAACAACCCCAGCCAACGGTCAAGACATCCAGAAGAATCCATTCAGCAGGTGGGCCATCATTAGAAGCCGACCCTAAGGTCCCATCATCAAATCCGACCCCATCGACAATCTGTTTGTGGAATCTGAACCAATCTAATAGCAAGATCATCGCCAGTTGTCGGTCCAGCGGCCGGATCAACACAACGGCTAGATTGTCGGCAGTGACCCACTCAGTGGTCAGATCACCAATCGGGGCCAACTTCAGGGTTAAACTATCAAATAATGCACCCATGGAAGCCTAATCACCAGGGGAGACCCTCTAATGGCTCAGATCACCCAAGTGGGGGCCACCATCAAATTTGGGGCCATGAAGGCCGATCCACAAAGGTTCAACATTAAAAACAGTCCCGAGGTTGCTCCAGACTCATCCAACGGTCCAGATTGGCCAAAACATCCCCACGAAAGTTTGGTGGGCCCCACGCACATCAATGGCCGCTATAAAAAAAACCAAAGGAAGGGAAAAAGTGATTACCTCGACCTGTGAAGAAGAAGCCCACAATCAACTGTCCTAGAGAGATAAGGAAATCAAGCCCCAACGCTGGGGAAAATGGGATTAAGCCAAATCCAAACCCACCAAGAAAAACTCACTAAGGGCCGTTTGGATGGTAAGTTACTTAAGATAAGCTACTTATTAGATAAGTTACTTATCTTGGATTTTACTTATTAAGCAGATAAGTATGTTTGGTAAACAACATACTTATCAGCCAATAAGTAATTAAGTATATTTGGTAATAACACATTGATAAGCAACCTTTCTAAAGAAAACTTCAAAATCTACATATAATAAGCAACATATTGACATAAAAAGAAAAAGCTAAGGGTAAGAGGCAGTTTTCTTAACAGACTGAGCTTTTCTAATCCCACGGGCGTGCCAATAAAGCTCATGTCTAGCATGGAACGATTGGTTCGAAGATACATTCCATCCACCAGAATGGGACCACTATATGGATGCCCTAGTACAAGAATCAGGTTGATCCACTGGTCAAGTGGGCCATAGTCTGCAAAACAAATGTACGGCTACTGAAAGACTTGGCTGAAGTTTTCTAACCCATTCACTTGTTTCTAATAGTTGGTCCACATGGTGAGTGGACTAGAACCATTTTTGGGAAAGATGTAGAAGATCATATCAACCAGATTGGTGGATTGGATCTTGCACCAATTAATGTATGGCCCATCTTTGATGTGGGCCGTCCACTGTGTGAGCCCCATCTTTGATGGGACAGTACTCCAACTTTGATATGGAAGGTATGAGAGAGCAGTAATTGAGTGAATCATGAGAGAACTTTGATACCGGAGCGTGACCTGAGAGAGATAAGTAGAAAAGTCAAATTGGAGGGGGAGTACTTACTAAGATAAGTAATTTTTAAGAGATAAGTTACTTTTCAATTATACTTACCAGACGAACTTAAGTGCCAAAAGTAACTTAACGTAAGTTCAGTCAAAAAGTAACTTATTTGGTAGTATCCTAAATGGGCCCTAAATGAGCTCAAAGGAGGAGAAATCAAAGAAGAAAGAGCAAAACAAAAGAAAATGAAAATAAAAGATGAAAGAAATGGGGGAAAACGGGCAAAAAGAGAGGAAGACTGACGAGAATGGAGAGGAAAACAGACAAAAAATGGAGAGGAAAACAGTCGAAAATGGCCGATTGTCCAGCGCCCTATGGAAGAAGAAGGCCAACTGGACCGTCGGCTGACCGTCAACCGACGGTCTGGCTGACACAATAAGTGTGCTGGAGTGCGCGTTGCCCGACATTTGACCGCCTTGGCCCCACAAGGTCAATGTGTGGGCTCGATTTTCCAAAAAAAAAAAAAAAAAAAAGGGTCCCACATGCCCAATATGGCCCACTTTGAACATAGAAGGAGCCCCACACACTTCATACAACCCCTCCCAAGCAAGAAAAAATGGGCCCCACATGCTTTAATAGTCCCACATTAAGCAAAAATAGCCTCCACATGCCTTTATGGCCCATCTCAAGCCTCATCAAGACCATAAACAATCGTGTACGTCCACCACTTCCACTACATCAAGAGCTGCCCAGGTATGATTCAACTCCTACCCCCATGCAAAAATCCAGATCTTGACCATCTGGAGCTGACGAGAACCGTCCAAATGATGTATGACGGACTGGATCATCAAAAGAAAAGCAATAAATCTAGATCTTGACCATCCCGAACTGATCAAAACCGTCCAGATGATGGATGACGGACTGGATCACCAGAGAAATGTAATAAAATCTAGATCTTGACCATATGGAATTGATCAAAACCGTTCAGATGATGGATGACGGACTGGAACACCAGAGAAATGCAATACAATCCAGATCTTGACCATTTGGAACTGATAATAGCCATCCAAATGATGGCTGACGGAGTGGATCATCAAAAGAAAGGAAATAAATCCAGATCTTGACCATCTTTTATTGATCAGAAACATCCAGATAATGGATGACAGACTGGAGCACCAAAAAACATATAACTCCTAACCATTTGAGACACGATCTGAACTAGCTAATAGTGGGATGAAGGAATGAACCTTTCAAAAAGAGCACGCAGTAAGTCCAAATCTTGACCACCTGGCACTGATCGCAACCTTCTCAGTCCAAACCTTAAACTACATTGGGATTAACTTTTCGGGGGTTTCCTAAATTTGTTTTTGGATATGGCTGACCTTGATTGTACGGGTGTCTGGAGCTTATTAACAGCCAAGTCAAGAGCGAATGGAAGTTTCGCAATCTTTTTCATGTTGAACGCATCGTGATAGACAACCTTGATTGAAAATCACTGTTGAAACTGACAGATGTTCCCTGTTCCCAAAAATCATGAAGGAGATTAAGGCAGCTGGGAGGTGAAGCACACCCATAGTGGGTAGTGTAAGACCCTAAACTGAATTGATCATGGGAAATGTGAGGATGTGGTTAATCTTGTGGTCGAAGGAATCCGTCGGATGATACATGGTCTATGCACATTGTACAAAAAGAATAGACAACTTCATGGGCGTGTTGACTGAAAACCCTCATCAAGTTGTCTGAAGACATAACCTGTTGACGCAATTGAATATCGCAATACGGACCAGGTTGTGGTTGGAAATTAATGGTGCATGTTTTTCAATTACTCAAACTGGTTCCACTCATTTTCGTTATGATTTTTCAAAAATTTATTTTAATAATGTTTTAATTGCTCTTTTATTTTCACAAATTTACTTTTCGTGCATCAATTTTCCTGTGATAATGATTGCTACTATCTTGTGTACTAATAATTTTTTAAAATGTGGAAACACTTTTCTACGGGATGAGTGAAAATGGGCTTTATCCTCTTCAGCTTCTTCGCGGTGTTACTAATAAAAGTTTTTCTTTCACCTTCATTAGAGAACGTATCATTTCTCTAATCTGGCATCATCGTTTGGGACACCCCGTCTTACCAATATTGCAACATTTGGTGTCTCACAAGTCATTACCTATACAAGGTTTGGTTAAAGAGAATATTTTTTTGTGACTATTGTCCCTTAGGCAAGAGCACCCGTTTACCTTTTTCTTTATCTAATTCTATTTTTTTTTTGTCCTTTAGAGTTAGTCCACTCTGACATTTGGACATCACCATAGTATTCAAAAATTAAAAGGATCTAAGAATTATATTGTTTTTGTTGACGATTATTTCAAATATGCTTGGATTTTTCTTATGTGGTTTAAATATGAAGTTTTTGTTTTTAATTATTTTGTCAAATTTAAAGAAAGTGTTAAGAATCTTATTTCATATACAATAAAATCTCTACAAATTGATGGTTAAATTGAATTTATGAATAACTAGCTAATTAGATTTTTCCACCGCATGTCTTGCCTGCACACGGTAATAAGCCGAAAATTTTTCGCGTAAAACCACATAAGTGCGATTCCACATGTGTATTTTAGTGAGTAAACTTTTTAAGGAGATGCTTAGGTAAACACACATATTCCTACCCATGGCCACAAAAGTTTTGGATCAAATTTCCCTTCATCTAAGTTTATGTGACCTTAATTATCAATAGGTTTGTAGACACCCCACCTTCGGCTACACTGTTGGTAGAGATAGCTGGATGAATGGAGGACCATACCCCCAAATCCCAAGTCCAAACTCAGCCAAACTCACCCCTGTAAGCCCCATTCCATAGCCCAGTTAAAGCCTGAACCCGGTCAACCCAGTCCTAAATATCAGCTTGAAAAACCCCCATAAGAAAAGCCAGTAAAAAAAAAATCCTAAAAAAGTCAAACTCACTGAGTCAACCCACTGAGTTAACCCACTGAGTTAACCCGCTGAGTCAACCCGCTGAGTCAACCCGTCGAGTCAAAACACCGAGTCAAACCGCCGAGTCAACCCGCTGAGTCAAACCACCGAGTCGACCCGCTGAGTCAACTCACTGAGTCGACCCAGCGAGTCAAACAGCAGCCCCGAGGGTGCGACCGTACCTCGCTGGAAATCGAGGAACGGCCGTACGGGCGGCCCATAGCAGGCCGCCCAAAAATATTTACGAGCTCTGCCACTGCTCGCTGCTATAAATACCCCCCTCCCCTTCTCATTTCAGCATCCCTTCAAGTCCAGCCAGTCCGGGTGCAGTCCGAGTCCTCCTTCACCCCTTAGCCCATTTTCCCACCAAGGAGAGCCCGAGTGAGGAGAGCCTAGCCCTGGTCCAGCTCAGCCTGACCACTGGTCTAAGCCTCCCAAGCCATCCAAGTCTCGATCCAGCCACTCGAAGCCAATCCTTGCGACACCTCCGTCCACCCAGCTACTCTTTTCCAGCATCATCTCATTTGCATCTAGTATAAGTGCAACATTTACTTTTCTTCCAACCCCCCTGCTTCACTGCAAGCACCTTGATTCTTCAAGCACACTGCATATGTCTTAAATTAAGCACCTGTCAGTTCGAGCGTATGCTCTGGGCTTGCCCGTTGTTGGAACCTGCCCATCAGAAACTCTTACTATTCAGACCTGCATTCATGCTTCACCATAAAACACCTTGATCATTCAAGCACACTGCATACGTCTTACATTAAGCACCTGTCAGTTCGAGCGTACGCTTTGGGCTTGCCCGTTGTTGGAACCTGCCCATGAGAAACTCTTACTGTTCAGACCCGCATTCATGCATCATGTCATCCATGAGAATATACGAGGATTAAACTAGACTTTCAAGTATTAGTTCGATTCTGTGAAGTAGAGACCGTACTTCGGTACGGGCAGTGTGTGGGTTGCTTAACCTCTTCCCACCCTGTAACCGTGATCCCTTACCTTGAATCTTTGGCCGCAGATCAAAAGGAGTCATTTTAGAGGAAGGAATCTTCGGATCCCCTTCTCTAACGTTTCTACGGGGTCTAGCCGACTGTAGATTCGAAGTAATTGGCTAGTGGCGACTCTGGTCTTATATAAACTCATTTAAACACGTCCGGCTTAACACGACAACCAGACAAAGCCCTCAAGAACGAGGCAAGCCAGTGGCACAAACGGCGATTTCGCACTCACGCATCCTCCTCTCTTTCTTTTCCGGAAAGGGGAAGGGACGAGAACGTCGTGTGGGAGCGCGGAAAACGGCGAGGGTCCACAGAATGGTGACTCCGCTGGGGATGAACTAGTCCCACTAGTCGTGATCAGACTTGAAAAACAGAATCCTTCCCGTACTTGAAAGTCACTAATCCTCATACAATCTCATCTGCATAGCATTCTATCCAAAACAAAAAAAAATAGAAAATCCCAAAACCCAAAAAGAGTAGAGTATAGTCCTCACCATTGCGCCTCCTCGGGCTCAACGTACGCGGAGACAACCTCCCTACCGCAGCATAATCCACACTCGGGCACAGCAAGCCATGTCCGACCAAGAAGAAGAAACTCATCTCTTCCCTGCTCTTGAGATGACCGAAGCGCAACCTCCAGCGCAACAGTCAATTGAGAATACGCCAATCATACAAGAATTGGCACAAGGAGTGAGAGCAATGCAAGAAATGCTCTTGCAATTCATGCAAGAACAAGCCACCGCAGCAGCCAACAATCAGGTTGGCCCAGTTCAGCAATCTCAGCAGCCATGCCGGGTCCTTCCTGCCTCCAGTTAGAATCAAGCGCAACCATCGGAGTCTGCCCAAGACTACCGACAGCAGCCATCTCAGCCCTTCGTTACGGGGCATCTTCCTCAGTACCTCCCTGCAACGATAGGGCCATCTCAGAGCACTCCCGTCGCAGGGACTCCCAGTCAGCTTTCAGTCAATCTTACAAACAACAGTCTCAGTAGATCTCAGCATGTCTCCGCCGATGGGACACCTTTTCAATTTCAGCACATCCCCGCCGATGGGATTTCAATTCAATTTCCAGCAACAGGGACAGCACTGGCGAATGCCCACAATGGGGGTTAGTGTCAAGCCCACATCAATCAGCGGACAGTGGCGAATACCTAACAAGGGGGTCACTTCCCAGCATCTCAGTCTCCTGCAAACAGGAACACTTTTCAATTCCAGCACATCCCCGCCGATGGGATTTCAGTTAATTTTCAGCAATCTTCAATTCAGCCAAATCCAGTTAATTTCCAGCAATCTTCAATTCAGCAATCTCCAGTTAATTCCCAGCAAGTTCCAGTTCAACCTTCAGTACAGTCTCCAGTTCAGTTACAATCCTTTCAAGCACAAGCTCATCCGAATCCAGTTCAATCATCAAATCAATTTCAGTAACCCGCGGTTGCTTTTCAGCAAGCCCACAGGGTCGAAGACATCGACCACTATGCCGAAGAAGAACGTGCCTTACTCCAAGAAGCACCAGTCGCTCGAACGGATCACTCAGGACTGGACGAGTTGCGGGAGCAGTTCCAGATCTTGCAAAATCAGCTTCAGCGACAGCAAGGAATCGACTTACCTTCGACCAAGTTCAGAGACTTGTGTCCTTTCCCAGACGCTCAAGTACCTCAAAACTTTGAGGTACCAAAATTCAAAAGATACGATGGCAGCGGGTGTCCCACAGCACATCTCAAGGCCTTCTGTAGAGAACTGAGTGCAATCTCAGGAAATGAAGGGGCCCTCATTCGTTTATTCCAAAAATCTCTAAAGGGCGATGCCCTAGATTGGTACACTTCATTGGACTGCCACTGCATCAGGACATGGGAACAACTTTCCCAGGCTTTAGTTGACAGATTTGCATACAATCTCAACATGGCACCCAGAAGAGCCGACCTCGCGGCTCTCAAGCAAAGGAATGATGAAACGCTATCAGCTTATGTGGGACGTTGGCGAGCTATGGCAGCCAGAATGCGGACACCCATCGACGACGAAGAACAAATCTCCATGATTGTTCATTCAACATATCCAGGCATATCTGGATATCTCATCTCGCATCCATATGCGAATTTCTCACAATTGATCCGTGCTGGAGAGTAAGTCGAAGCAGGAATCCGTGCCGGGACAATCTCCCCATGGCCTCATCAAGCCACTCCAATCAAAAGGAACAGAGTGGAAGGAAGACCTATCGGGCACGGGAATGGAAACCGCAGTGGTTCTCCTCCCCGCCCAACAGAGGTAAACAACATCAACACCACTGCTCAAGAAAATCAACATGCTCCCCCACAGGGACGTCAACAGTATCAGCAGAATCCAGTTCAGCATCAGCCTCAGCGGTATCAGCCACAACTGAATCCTCAGCCACAACCACCTTGACAACAGCAGCAGTTCAGAGGAAACGGTCAATACTCATATCAAAATAGGCAAAACTACAAGGAGTTCAGGAAATTTACTCCCCTCTCTCAACCACTCAGTCAAGTCATGGCTACGCTGGTGCAGAAGCAGTTACTTACTCTAATGACACATCAGCCTCCGCCTCATCCTCTGCCACCAAACTACCGAGAAAATGAGTACTGTGCCTACCATCAAGGACGTGGCCACACCACTGATCGATGCTATACTTTGAAGAATGCTATACAAGACCTAATTGATGACCGCAAGATCGTCATCTCGGTCCCTGGAACTTCTCCAGCAGCTTCCACCAACATCCTTCAGAATCCTCTGCCTCAACATCCGACGGACCCCAGTTCGTCTCGTGGCCCTGCAGTCAATAGTATAGAAGAAGGGGACCATCTCGATCGCTTCTTCTCCCCCATCCAATCCATTCATGCCTACAATTATGAGCCGACAAGTCCTTCTCCGATCATGCAAGGGGCAAGTCCCTTCCCTCCTCCAGTCCTCGAGCCAGTAGTACTCGAAGGAGCACTTCCATACGATGTGCCAGTTGTGCAAGGGGCATCTTACGGCCCCTCATGTTGGGAACCAGTCGTCTTAGAAGGAGCACAGTCATACATCGAGCCCACATACGAACCTGTCGTCTTGCAAGGGGCAATCTCAGCACAAGGACAATACAATTCACAATGGAGGAACCATACTCATCAGCAGCAAGAACCCATTGTATTGGAAGGAGCTCCTCCAGTTGAGCCAGTCATATTGCAAGGGGCAAATCCCGGAGGCGTGTCAATCACACTACGACAGCTGGGACGAACAGAGAAACCTCCTGCCATATCAAGAGGACCAGTATTCATTCCATGGGAGCCTCCTGCTCCAAGAACAGTCAAGCCAGGACCACGACCTTATGTGATCTATGAAGATAAGCCTCGATATTACTCCTTCAGCACAGGCAACAATGTAGTTCTCAAGGCAAAAGCTCCATACGAGGAAGATTTGGTACCCACACCAGCACCATTGCAAGAACCGGTGGTCCTAGAAGGCAAAAGGGAGGAAAACTACAAAGAGGTTCCATGGCACTATCCAGAATGTGCGGAAGTGGGCAACATGAATCCCAATGGGCGTTGCATCCGAAGAGATAATCAGAACAGAGGAGATCCCAAAGGCGCTCTCTCAGGCCTCGGCAACAAAAATGAAGCCGCATACGATGTGGCGACTCAGCTCAAGTCAATCCCTGCTCAAATCTCAGTATGGGAACTACTCTGCACATCTCTCATACACCGAGAAATGTTTGCTAAAACCTTGAACGATGCTCACGTCTCCTCCGATACGGCACCAGAGATGATAGCATTGATGATTGGACAACTCCTGGCTCCACGTGCCATCACCTTCATTGATAATGAGTTACCACCAGAAGGGCGCGATCATGGGCGATCCCTCAACATAGCCTTACGATACAAAGACCTCTGTGTCCCGCTGGTCCTTATCGATAATGGCTCAAGCTTAAACGTCTGCCCACTCAAGACTGCGGAACGTCTGGGAATCAGTCCTTCTTCATTCCGACCCAGCACCATATGTGTCAGAGCATTCGACAACACCCGCGGATCAGTGGAAGGGGAGGTCGACATAGAGGTACAGATAGGTCCAGAAATCTCTACTATCACATTCCAAATCCTGGATATATCAGCCTCTTTCAACATGTTGCTCGGACGACCTTGGCTGCACAAGGTTGAAGCTGTGCCGTCAACCCTGCATCAACGGGTGAAATACATCTGTGGAAATCAAGTGATCTCTATCCATGCAGAGAAGGAGCTCATCATTCCTTCCAATGCTACTGCCACTAAACCAGACATCCCGGTCATCGATATCCAGCACTCTGAAGAAGACATCCCGTTTCACAGTTTCGAATTCGAGACTGTGAACTCTATCGCCAATCCAGAACCGATAAGGGTGGACCGTGTCTTTTCACTGGCAGAGCGTCTGAGCCTCAAATACTGAATGAAGAATCACTTTAAGTCCAGAAAGGTACCGCTGATATATAACCAACGCAAATGGGGACTCGGATACAGGACAACCTTCATGGACAAAAGAAGGAAGAAATTTCAGTGCTCACCTATCCAATTCGTCAAGCCAGGAGAACCTTGCAAAGATCCAGGAGGGAATCAACCAGCTGCACTACACAAAGGCCTCCCGATGAGCCTAGTTTGGGCCACGTGGCCCCCCATTCGATGGGATCAGATTCTCGAACCATCTAAGCCTCCAGAAGAAGAAGGAGATGAAGAAGGAAGTCAAATGCAGCAGCTTCAGGATCAGGTTACTCTGACACCTGCTCCCAACCAGGGGCACAACCTGCCCACTTTAGCATCAATCAACCAGGGGCACAACCTGCCCACCTCAATTTCAGCCAGCCGGGGGCACAACTTGCCCATCTCAGCATCAATCAGCAAGGGGCACAACTCGCCCATCTCTGCAGAATCAACATCATCAACCATCAGCCAGGGGCAGAAGCAGCCCATCCATTGGACCAAGAAAGGGAAGTGGGCAGCCCTAGATTGGTCTGATGTCCAGATGCCAAACTTATGTCAAACCATAGAACCAGACGAGCTGCAATGCGAGGTAAGTGACCCGGGAGGGACTGAGTGCGACTCAGATCTCGAACCCGACCAGCAAGAAGTCATGGTCATTGGGCCAGGCCATAATTCTTCGCCCAAATCATCAACCCCCACCTCTTCAGGGGAGGAAGTGTGGGGTCCTGAATGGTCATCCGTTCCCCTAACTTTTGAATCAGCTAAAGAGCCATCTGAGGGCTCTGGCTTAAAAAAAAACGCCTGTTTAAGCAGCGACCAGAACTTTGGAACAAGTTGGGCTCAATCATGGTCTGCAATGCCCACTTGTTCAAAGTCCCATGAATTTTAAAAAGCCAAAAAAATCAAAAATTTTCAAAAGCCAAAAACATCTAGCATTTCCATTTCAGAAAAATCTCAAAAACAAAAAAACATTTCTTTTCCTGCATTCCATAGTGTGCCAAGTTCGTCTAAAGAGTCGCATGAGTTTGAAGTCGAATCATATGATTTCGACATCGAATTAGACTTCGAGCTCATGGGTCTGGACAAAGCTCGGGATGAGGAAGATGATGATCCGGCTCCCGAACTAGAGGATCTCCTCAAAAAGTTCGAATCTAAAGCCAATGTTGTAGCCGATGATTTTGAGATTGTAAACTTGGGGACACCCGAGATCCCTAGGGAAGTATGCATCGGAAAATCGTTGCCACCTGAGATGAAATAGAAAATGATAGAGTTCCTAGCTCCAAGATTGTCCAACTTCGCATTCTCATATGAAGACATGCCGGGGCTCGATGAAGAGCTCGTTGTACATCATCTGCCAACCAAGGCAGATATGAAGCCAGTGAAGCAGAAACTTCGAAGAATGAAGCCAGAATGGGCTCTGAAAGTCCGAGATGAAGTCATCAAGTAATACAATGCGGGATTCTTGGTAGTCTCCAACTACCCTGAATGGCTCGCCAACATCGTACCAGTACCAAAGAAGGACGGCAAGGTTCGAATGCGCATCGACTTCCGAGATCTCAACAAAGCCAGTCCAAAAGATGACTTCCCTTTGCCACATATCGACCCTCTGGTCGACAACACTGCTAGATACAAGATCTTCTCATTTATGGACGGGTTCTCAGGTTATAATCAGATCAAAATGGCCGTCGGAGATCGTGAGAAGACATCGTTTATCACTCCCTGGGGAACCTTCTGTTACAGGGTAATGCCGTTCGGTCTGAAGAACGCAGGAGCAACATATCAGCGAGCAATGACAGCATTATTCCATGACATGATGAACAAAGAGCTTGAAGTATATGTGGACAATATGATCGTCAAATCTCGCACAATTGAAGGACACTTTGAAGATCTGAAGAAGTTATTCAACAGATTAGAAAAGTACAAGCTCCGCCTCAACCCTCAGAAATGTGTCTTTGGTGCAATGGGAGGTAAGCTCCTCGGCTTTATGGTGAGTGAGGATGGCATCAGGGTCGACGAGACCAAAACCAGAGCAATCATCGAGATGCCCCCTCCTAGAACAGAAAAAGAAATTCGAGGCTTCCTCGGCAGAATTCAATACATCAGTCGCTTCATCGCACAGCTCACACCTATTTGTGAGCCCATTTCAAGCTCCTCCGAAAGAACGTTCCAAAAGAATGGAATGATGATTGCCAAGTCGCCTTCGACCGTATCAAGAAATATCTCATGAATCCTCCAGTCCTAGTGCCGCCCACTCCCGGACGACCACTATTGTTATACATCTCTGTAGCAGCAGAAGCCATTGGCTGTGTCCTCGGCCAGCACGACGAAACCGGGAAGAAGGAACAAGCAATATATTATTTGAGCCGAAAGTTCACTGACTACGAGACCAGGTATTCCCCGATCGAGAAGACCTGCCTTGCCCTAGTCTGGGCAACTTAGCGACTCCGTCAATACATGATTGCATTCCCTATTCTCCTCCTCGCTCACATGGATTCGCTCAAGTACCTGTTCGAGAAGCTGGCACTCACTGGAAGGATAGCTAAATGGCAGCTACTCCTGTCTGAGTTTGACATCACCTATGTCACTCAGAAGGCAATCAAGGGGCAGGCCCTCGCCGATCATCTTGCCGCTCACTCCCTCCTGGATTATCAACCGCCTAAGACATTCTTCCCTGATGAAGATCTCTTGCTTATAGAGGAAGAAAAGAAGAAGAAAGGTGAGTGGACGTTATTCTTCGACGGCGCAGCAAATTCTAAAGGGAGTGGTATTGGAGCAATCCTCTACTCTCCAGATGATGTCCCTATTCCTATCTTGAGGCGCATAGCATTCGAGTGCACCAACAACATGGCAGAGTATGAAGCATGCATCGCTGGCTTAAGGGAAGCCATAATCTTGGGCGTCAAGAAGCTACGAGTATTTGGAGACTCACAGCTTATCATCAATCAGACCAATGGCGAATGGAAAACCAAGGACGAGAAGCTGATACCATATCATGTGTATCTTGACAATATGATCGAAGAATTCAAGGAAATCATCTTCTTATACATGCCCAGAGGCAAAAACCAGTTTGCTGATGCTCTCGCCACACTCGCATCAATGCTCGAGATCCCAAAAGGAGCTTCAGAATGGGAGCTCACGGTCAAAATTCAAGATGAACCTGCTTTTTGCCTGCAAATAGAAGAAGCCGAAGCTGTCCCTGACAAACCCTGGTATGCCGACATCAAGCAATATCTCGAAACCCAAGAGTATCTAGAGTCAGCAACAGCAACAGATCGCCGAACCATCCAGCGTTTGGCCGGCCAGTTCACCATCAGTGGCGAAGTTCTTTACAAGCGATCCTATAATCACATCCTCCATCGATGCGTCGATGAAACAGAAGCTGCAAAGATCATGGGAGAAATACACAAAGGAATCTGTGGCCCACACATGAACGGGCACATGATGGCAAAGAAGATTCTACGACTTGGCTACTATTGGCTCACCATGGAGACAGACTGCTGCCAGCACGTCAGAAAATGCTTCAAGTGTTAGGAGCATGCGAATCAAATCCATGCCCCATCATCAGAGTTATACAACCTGACCACCCCCTGGCCCTTCTCCATGTGGGGACTCGACATTATCGGCAAGATCAGTCCCAAAGCATCAAATGGTCATGAGTACATACTTGTGGCAGTCGACTACTTCACCAAGTGGGTAGAGGCAGCCTCCTACACCACGATTGCAGCATCTCAGGTGATCAAATTCATGAAGAACAACATCATATGCCGGTATGGAATCCCTAATGCTATCATCACAGATAATGGGACCCCGTTCGTCAACAAGAAGATAGATGACTTCCTCAGCAAATTCAAGATTCAACGTCATCGATCAAGCCCCTACCGTCCTCAGATGAATGGTGGGGTAGAAGCCGCAAACAAGACAATCGTCAGGATACTCGAAAAGATGGTCGTGACCTATCGAGATTGGTCAGATATGCTCCCATATGCACTTTGGGCCTATCAAATGTCCGTACGGTCTGCTACAGGCGTTACTCCTTTTGAACTTACCTATGGAATGGAAGCAGTCCTACCAGTCGAGGTGGAAATACCATCACTACGAGTGTTACTCGAAAGCGGAATTAAAGAAGGAGAATGGCAACGGGCCAGATTCGATCAGTTGCAGCTAGCAGATGAAAAGCGCATGCGTGCACTAAGTCATTCTCAGTGTTATCAGAAAAGGATCACTCGGGCTTACAACAAAAGAGTCCGAAAAAGAAGTTTTAAGGTAGGCGACATGGTCATGAAGAAGATTCTGCCATCACACCTTCCGGATCCCAGAGGAAAGTTCAGACCCTCATGGGACGGGCCACTGATCATCAGAGAAGTACTTCCTGGAGGCGCCCTCAGACTCACCAGCATGAGAGGGGTGGATCTTCCTGAGCCAACCAACGCCGACAACGTGAAGACCTTTCACGGGTAAGTTATTCTGACCTTATCAAGAGTTACTTTAATAGAGCTGAAGTCAAGAGGTCAAAGCTGAGACCTCTGAGAAATCATTTCCGTCCACCAACAAGTGTTTCAAATAAGGGGATTCAAAAAGAGGAAAATACAAAAAAGGGGGGGATTTAAAAGGAAAAGACAATAAAAAAAAGAAAAGAGAAAGAAAAAGGGAAGCTAAAGCAAGGCACCCAAGAAAAAAAAAATCAGTCCAAGAAGAAACACAGTCATCCATCCATTCATCTCAGAGGGGTCTTTAGCAAAGATCGACAGCTCTATCATCGTAACTTAGGATAAGGGCTGAAAGACTGCCATCGGCCGGCAACGACGGATTCCCGACCTCTAGCCGCCGCAGTTATCCAGAGATCCAGAGAAAAAAAAAAGAAAAAAAAAGAAAAAGAAAATGTGTGCCTAAACAAAGAGGGCAGAGTGAAAACCCTAAAGGGCGCTCCGAGTAAAAACAGTGGGCATACAGCGGACTTGGTGAAAACCCGAAAGAGCGCCGAGGGTAAAAACAGCATAGCTACCAAGGGGCAGGCAAGATCAAACACCCGGGACGTGGTGAAAACCCAAAAGGGCGCTACCGGCAAAAATGACGGGAAAAGGCCGGCTGTGGTGAAAACTCGAAAGAGCACTGCAGGCAAAAATGGTTCAAAAAGAAAAAAGAAAAAAAAGATTAAAAGTGCAGGTACCAAGAAGTCAGACGGTCCAGATCGGTTCAAGCAGTTACAGTTCAAGAACAAGAAGAAGTGCAGTCAGGAGCGAAGAACTCTGTAAATTCTGACAATTTCAAGAAGCAACAGTTTCCATTGCCTACACCTCTAGGGAACTAAAGGATCAAGCAAGTCAAATCTCGAGACATCGTTCAAATCATTGACCGAGTCCCAGTTCTGATTCCTATATCCCAACACAAAATCCAGACACTCACTCACAAGACAACTCGTGGCACAGTAGATTTTCAAAAAGTTTTCTTCTTTTTCATTAAAAGCATCATATTTCTTTTACACATGTCATATCATCTTTTTCAAAAAATACAAAAATACATCATCATCAATCATATATGCAAAAAAGGAATGTGCAGGTGGCCAACACAGTCAATCTCTACCCTCCTCCTCGGCTACATCAAGTAAGTCTTCTGACTCATAAAAAGATAGTCTCTCTCTCAACCTGCTCACCTTCATACGCAGGTAATGCGCCTCATCGCGCTCAAGGGTACGGATCGCTGTCTCCTCATCAGACAATCTCTGATCGGCAGCCAATCTCCTTGACATCATCTCACAATGATACCGAAGTGCAGAGATCTCAGACAGTAGATGGCCATGAGTGGCCAAAAGGAAGCAAGGATCAATGAAAGGGCGCTCCTCAAAAGGTTCATATGAACCAGATGAAGAGCCAGCATCTCCAAAGATATCCTGCTCATCCTCATCAGCAGTCTGGTGCTAGCAAGGGATACGTCGATACAAAGACTGCTCAGCAACCTAGTACTGATATGGGGCGGTCGCCATCGGAAAAGTCCGCAGCTCAAAACCCAGCAAATCAGCAGTCAAGTGACTCGCCCAAGAACAATCAATCCAGGTCCTAAAGTCAGAGGATCTGGATGGAAGTGCTCGACGCCCGATACCCGTGAAAGCGAAAAGAGGAACATCCTGCTCGTACCCAAACTGCCGCAGGAACCGAATGGGATGATAAGAAAAGTAGGATCGAAAGCCTACCAACATCAGAAGAAGGCGGTGTGCATCGCAAAGCACTGGAGGAAGTGAAAGCCAAGATGACTCCCAACGAACGTTCCAGTCACGAAGTTCAGCGAACATCCTGCGATACAAGGGCTCGCTCATCCTAGCTGTATGAGAAAGAAACTCCATGATGTGTCGCATAAGGTCTGGGCAACGAGTGTCAGGAAAAGATACAGGAACGGTCAACGAAAGACGCTCCCATAGCCAGACCTGATCACAAGAAAGGAAAAGAAATTCAGCTAGAGCAAAGCAATTCCTAGCAAAGCAAGAAGAAAAAGGATGTAGAAAAGATACCTGAAGAAAGGCATAACAGCCGCAAAGGACACAAGTGCGGCCCAGGGCGCAGTCAGTCAGCCCATTGAACAGCTCGGCCAAGGTAAGAGAAATGATCCCCTGCCGACGGATAGCTCGGCTCATCACCTCAAAAAGCATAGTAGTCTGGGACCTGCGCCATCCTGAGAACAGCACCTCAGCAATCAAGCAGAACATCAGTGCGTTCCGAGCAAAGGTAGAACCGGCCACACTCCAAGGACCCGAAAAAAGATTATACAGTAAGTCCAAGGAGAACACTAAAGCATCCTGGCCGGCAGCTGCAGGATGAACAAGATAAGGGATCCCGAACCAGTTCTGCGGTGTGGCAGTCTTCGGCGACGTCTTCGGCGAGAAATACTGAGTATAATCCCAGGGCAAGCCTGCCAAGAGTGCAAGCTCCTCCAAAGAAGGCCCCATCTCCATATCGTTGAACGCAAACAAGTTCAACGAAGGGACCCAGTCAATCAAGGCAGCTCCGAGCATCCTCCAATCAATATCAACTCTAGCCATATGGACCAGACTGTCAAAGCCATAGGACTTTAACTCCCGAATCTCATAAGCTGACAAGCTGTCAAGCCAAGCAAGCAGTCGTGGCGAGCAAGAAGGATGAGGAAGCAGCTGACAAGTCCTCACTAGTACCCCCTCCAGAACAAAAGGCCCAGAAATCAATGATAGCTCATCAAGGATCGGAAGGTCAACGGGCGAAGGAGAAGGAAAAGCTGGAACCTCTGCAGACTCGACAGCCCCTGACCTACCCTCAGTAACGGCTATGTCTGATATAGTCGCATCACTATCTGAAACTGTCATAACCTCAGCCGCATGAAAAGACTGGCCCACCTCATGAACAGAGTGCGCAAAAGACTGACGATCAGCAAAAGGACGATGCTCCCCATCAAAAGGGCTACCAGCAAAGATCACACCACACATCGTGGCATCCTGCCTAATCTGACCGTTGAAAAATGCATCTGAACCACCAAAAAGGGTCCCGGCAACCCCGATCGAAGAATCAACAGTCAGATCTGGACCTGCGGCCCTCTCCAACAGGAAATCATGAATCCAAACATCATCCTGGCCGATCAAAGGGATCATCGAGGCATCTACACCGTCCATCATCAGGGGGACATCATCAATGATCACATCAAGACCACCCAAACAAGTGTGTCGCACATCCTGGCCCTCATCAAGAGCATCCAAACCGTCAAAGGTATCATCTTAACCATCCATCCCATCCAGACATGAGATCAGCCCATCAATGTCCATCATGGTCCCATCACTTCCATCAATCACATCATCCATATGGCCCACACTCAAGGGATGCATATCCTCACCTATATCCCATCTCCCCATCCCATCCATGCCATCCATTTCTCCCACAATCAAAGCCCCATTCAAATCTGGAATTTCAGCATGGCTGCCATTAATGGGGCCATTCAAAGCTCCACCAACAACCATCTCTAGCCCCTCATCAATGCCCCCTCTTAATGCCCCATCTACCCCATCCATTAAAGGCATCTCCCCTTCATCAAAGCTCATTGGAAAATCTGAAGTGTGGGACCCACCATGGGCAGCCCCCACAGCCCCTAAATCTCCACCATCCATGGCCCAAGAAGGGACAAAGCAAGATGAGGACAAGATGATGAGGAAAGAAGAGACAAAGAGAAGATTCATTGTTGGAATCGAACCTGAACGTACAGAGCAGGTGGGGACAGCAGCAACAGAGACCAGGGAATGTCCGAGCACGAGCCAGCCCAGGCCGCTCAAGAGGCGAGCCCTGGGCGGCCTGCTCTGGGCCGCCCGTACGGACGCGGTTTCTCTCTCTCCGTGAGATTGGCTCCAAGGTTCTTGGTAGGTGAGGCTGACAGTCCACGTCAGCAGATGGCACTCCGTGGGCCGCCCAAGGCTTCGGTCCACTCCAGATTTCGATTGAGGTTGATCAAGATCATATAAAAGGTGCCCCACCGGTCCAATCACGAAGCAATGCAGCCAGAACATGGTTGATCAAGTCAAAGAGAAGGAAAGGTGGTCAAGTGGGGGCCACAAGCAATCCAAGTCTTCAAAGATTAGATCATCATGATCTAAACCATTGAAGAACCTGCATAAGCCATCAAACAACAAGATCAAAGGGCTGATCATCAAAAGAAGGGCCAGAATCCAAGATCTAATCATCAAGTGGGCCCACAAAGCCAAGTCAAGTGATCTGAGACGTTCAAGCCATCATCTGCACCATGAGAAACCTTCTTATCCCCACAAATCATCAAAAGAGGTGCCTCAAAGTAAAGCCAAGGTTTCAAGTGGGCCCACAGGGACAAATCTAGCAATCTGAACCATTCAAGGGCTAAATCATCAGGATCCAAACCATTGGAAAGCTTACCCAAGTCATGGAGCAGCAAGATCAAAGGTTCGATCATCAAAAGAAGTGCCAGAATCCAAGATCTAATCATCAAGTGGGCCCACAAGGCCTAATCAAGCAATCTGAACCGTTCAAGTCATCAGCCATGCAGTTAAAAAGCCTCATCTTCAGCAAATCATTAAGGAACAAGTCAAAGGTCAAAGCATCCAGACATCATCAAGGAATTTGAGACAAGTCAAGAACCGTATATTCATTCAAAAAGCTTGATACAAAAGAAGATGAAAGCAAAAAGAACAAGGCCATACAAAGCGAAATACAAAAGCAAGCTACAAGTCGCCAACATAGTCATCATCATCCCTCCTCTCGTCCCGCTCCCGACGATAAAGATCCATCAAAGGAGTAGTCACCGAGCCTCCAGCGTATCTGCGACGACCACCTGGAACATAAAGCGAAGGAAGCCGAGGCCCCTGGCCGAACAGCAAATACCATTCATCATAGTCACGATCCGGGATCGTGAAACGAAATCCGGGCTGGCCCACGAGAGCCTCAATTCTCTCATCAACTGGCATCCGAGCAACTGGGGGAGGTGCAGAACAAGGGACCCGAGCCACCCCAGTAACTTGCCGAAGCAATCTCTCCCCCAGATACCACTGAAAAGATTCAGCGTCGGAAAGCATGATACGGAGACATGAAGCATCGTATGCCTCCACAAGCTGGGGGGTATAATAGAGAGGAAAACTGACATACGGCATCCGAGTGAGCTGCAGCAAATGAGGTCACCACGATCAGTTACAGTACAGCACGAGGGCAAAGAAAAGCAAGATACTTACGTCCTCAACGGTCAACCCGTCTATGTCAGCGTGCCAATTGTCCCCAGAAACTCGGGCGTTCCGCTGACGGTTTTGCTGGTGCCAGTACATGTGGCGATACAGAGAGGGTTCAACATCGTCTCGCATCCTCGGCGCGAGATGGGGAAAATGGTCATAAAAGCAAGTCTGGGCAAAAGACACATCTACTGATCAGAGAAAGAAAGAAGGCGAAAGCCCTTCAAGAAAGGTGAAAGAAGAGATACCTCAACGACAGGCCAGAAGCCTGTGAAGGACCGGCTATGCCGACAGGTCTTGTCCAGACCTTGAAAGATATGGGTCAAGATAGCCCCATTCCAGTTATAGGGATAATGAAGATCCTCGACTAAACGAAAAAATTTAGGATCAACCCTCTCATTCGCATGGCAGAAGAGGAAGGACCCGAAGGCATAAGTGATCATGGCCCGTGCTTTGTGGAGGGCCTCTCACTCGGTGGTGGGAATGACCGAGGCAAAAGTGTTGTAGAACCATCGCATCTTTACTTGATGGCCTTGGAATTCACCCTCGGGTGGGACATCACCAACGAGCCATAGCCATTCAGTGGAAGTGAGGGGAGCCAGAGAGCTGACTTGAGGAACAACTGTTCCATGAAACGGAAAGCCTACTTGCATATAAATGTCCAAGGGGGTTATTCCCCATTCACCACAAGGGAGCTGGAAGGTGTGAGTCTCGTCCCGCCACCTCTCGCAAAGGGCCGCGACCATCATGCGGTTAGCATCGTTATTACGGAAACGTAAGGTGAGGAGGCCAGGAAAGGTAGTACCATCCAGTACTCGTTCTAGCAAGGGCTGTGGATCCTTCACCCAGTTGTCCCAGCGATCCTTAGTACCTCGACCCTTGACAGCAGGAAGAGGTTGATGCTCCATAGCTAAGGAATACATGTGGTCCCCTCGGCGGACGATGAAGGCAGGATCATCTTCATCAATCACTCGGTGACCTCTGGTACCATCCGCCATTGAATTCTACAAGCTTGACAAGGTAAGTCCCTATCCCTTACCCGTTAAAATCCAAATTATCATCCAAGAAACCCATGGGATTGGACTCACATTCAAATGCAAAATCTAAAGTCCAACTCCATGTGTCACTTAGGATATGTGTTAGGCCCATTGGAAAAAGTAAGGCCCACCTTAAAGAAGGTGGCATGGCATGCCTTAGGTAAGAAAAGTCTATCATCCAAGAACACATTTTGGACAACAAATGCACTCAAGTGCCATGAGATCAACAGAGGATTTTAATTCATATGAAGCCCCTCTTCAAAGTCCATATGTGGCCAAAAGATTGGTCCACTTTTATGCCAAGGCCATGATTCTCATTTAAGGTGTTTCCACCTTTTTACACGTGTATATGGACAAGTGGAGAATAGGAGGGAAGTGGGCCCCCAAGAGCAACCCAAATGACTCATCTCAATGGATTGGAGAGAGCACATAGCCCACTTTGAAGAACATGAGGACCCATTCATGGGTTAACCATGGGCAACCTTATGTGCCTCATCTTGATGAAAGTTTTGACCATGAGAATACAACAAGGAGGTCTACCCACAAACATATGAATCAAAGAGGCCAATGGTAAGAATTTTGATGCACATAGCCCACATGAGGAGTTAAAGTTGGAAATGCCCATATAAGGGCAAGTTTGGGCAACTTATGTACATCAACTTCTTCACCAAAAAGGGAGACCATTTGAGCACAAGGGCATGGCTTGATGAGTCACCCAACCATCACGAAAATGGATAAGAATGGTACACATAGCCCACTTGAAGATCAAAATCCAAAATGTCCCAAAGCATGGGACAAAAATGGGCAACTTATGGGTATCATTCTTTCTCACAAATTGAAGAAGAAATCACTCATACTTGAGAATGATGGTGGATGACCCACCAAGCCCCCAAAGAAAAGATCAAAGAGCCATGGTTGTATGAATAGCTCACTTGAGGATCATCCATTTGAGGTTGATAACATTAATGGGAAACTCTTGAGAACCACATCCCTACCACAAGGAAAAACCATTTGAACTTAGTGAGATTGTTGGAACAACTCACTCATGGGACTTGTAGATGATCAAGTAACTCAAGTCCTCCATCCATCAAAAGAAAAGAAAAATCCTACATGAACAAAGTGTAGTGGGGCACACATGGTTCAAAGAAGTGCCCAAGTTTCAATGAAGGCCCAAAAGCCCATCCACATGAAAAACTCCAAGGATCCCACTACACCTTGTACAAGGATGTACATCATAATCAAGAGATAGTGGAAGACTTGAGCCACTTGTCCATAAAGGCCCAACTAGAAAATCTAGCCCACTTGAGATCCAAATGAAGAATGGGCTGGTCATCTTGGTCCATACATATGTGAAAAAAGATGGGGTCACCCAAAGTGAGCCCCATGAGCCCAAAACTTGAGATGGGCCTTACCATGCCCATGGGCCCAAACCTTGAAAACAAGATGGAAAAGAAAAGAAAGCTCCAAAGGAAATGACAAGGGCAAGAAAACATGAGGGAGCCCAAAATGAAGCATTGGGCCCATCAAATACACCAAGGGCCATGACTTCACTTTGAGCCCATTTGATACATATGAAAAGAGGCCCAACTCCCATGAAAAAGATAGAGTATTTTGCCATGCACACTTGATGACATGGCAAAATCACCCTTTACATACACATGAAGGGAGTGTGAAAAGAAGAAAGAAAAATGAAGTGGAGAGCTTGCAATGTCCCTCTCCATGCACCACCTTTAAAAGAGACTTGAGATCTAGAAAATGGCCAAAAACACTTGGGCCCACCTTCACTCTTTTTGGGATAGCTACATGGAAAAAGAAAAGGGTCATAAGAAGAGATAATGAAGAAGGAAAAGGACAAGAAAGGGAAAGGGAGTGGTCCATACCTTTACCACTCACCAAAGAGAGACCACCTTGCTGTCCCAAAACTTCTCTAAGGCCCACCACTTGAGAGAAGCAAAGGACCACTAAAGAAGAAGAGAGAAAACTTGAAAAAAGAGAGAGTATGAGAGAGAAAAGAGAGAAATTGCACGATGGAGGGGGCAAGGGTGCCACATGTTATATAGAAAAGGGGAGGGCACCCTTTTACCCAGCCCACTGAAGAGACCAGGGGTCGGAGACCGTCCGGGCAGCCCATAGGAGGCCGTCCTAGCCCCTACCTATATGAAACGACCTCTCTCCCCCTCTCCTTGGGAAGGATGGTTGCAAGTGAATCTTGTACCTCCGTGTAAGAATGAAGTGATGGAAGAGAATGGTGAGAAAAAGGAAGAGATCTCACCAAAATCTCACCATGAGAGAAATTGGTGAGAAATTGGCTTGATGATGTGGAAAAGTTCCATGGGATTTTCAAGAAAAAGAAAGAAAAAGATTGACTTGGTCAACCAGTGATTTCAACCATCCAAGGGTATGACCTGATGATCCGAACCATTCCAAGAAGAATTCCTGTAGTCTCCAACCTGGATTGCTGCTCTTCTGTACAGTTTTTGGGTCCGAAGACCTTAAACTACGTCGGGATCAATATCTCGAGGGATTTTCAATAAAAGCCGGTATCGGTCTTGATCAAGATCCGCTGACACCGGACATTTTCCAAAAAAAAAAAAAAAAAATGTGTTGCCCTATTCTGTACATATTTTTGGTCCGAAGACCTTAAACTACGTCGGGATCAAGATCCCGAGGGACTTTTTAATAAAAACCGGTAGCAGTCTAGATCGTCAAAACAAGATCCGCTGATACCGGATATTTTTCAAAAAAAGAACAAAAAATAAATTTTCCCTGGCGTGTACAGTTTTTGGTTCGAAGACCTTAAACTACGTCGGGATCAAGATCCTGAAGGATTTTTAATAAAAACCAGCATCAATCCCAGCAGTTCAGGCTAATATCTGATGACTTGGATCATTTCTAAAAATCACAAAAAGAGTGTATTTTCAACATGTACAGTTTCTGGTCCGAAGACCTTAAACTACGTCGGGATCAAGATCCCGAGGGATTTTTAATAAAAACCAGCATCGATCCCAGCCGTTCAGGCGAAGATCTGATGATCTGGATCATTTCGGAAAAAAAATGTGTTTGCCCCCTTTTGTACAGTTTCTGGTCCGAAGACCTTAAACTACGTCGGGAACAAAATCCCGAGAGATTTCTAATAAAAACCAGTGTCAATCTTGACCGTTCAAAATTGAGATTTTATGACCTGGAATAGTTTTCGAAAAATCATAAAAAAGAATGCACTTTCGGCATGTACATAAAGTTTTTTTTTATAGTCCGAAGACCTTAAACTACATTGGGATTAATTTCTCAGGGGACCTTTTCTTGCTTTCAACCAAAAACCGGCATTAGCCTTGATCAAGGTTCGATAACCCGGATCATTTCAAAAATACCAAAAATATTTTAAAGCTTTCCACAAAAACCAGCATCAATCTCGATCATTCGAGCTGAAATCTGGAACTTTTTCCAAAAAACACAAAAAAAAATGATTCACAAAAAATTTCAACTGCACAAATTCATCTCCAGTGGTCCGAAGACCTAAAACTACACTGGGATTAACTTCTCGGGGGCTTTCTTTCCTAACTTGTTCCAGGCATGGTTGACACTTGATTGTACGGGTGTCTGGAATCTTTTAAACAGGTAAGGGTGAGGCGGGCAGAACTCCGCAATCCTGTTCGTGTTGAACGCACCGTGATAGAAAACCTTGATTTGGAAGTCACTGTTGAATCTGACGGATGTTCCCTGTTCCTAAAACTCATGAAGGGGATTAAGGCTGTTGGGAGGTGGAGCGCATCCTCACGGAATTGTGAGCAACGTAAGGCCCCAAACTGGATTGACTAAGGGAAATGTGAGGATGTGGCTCATTTTGTGGCCGAAGGAGTCCGTCGGACGATACGTGGTCTATGTGCATTGCACATGAGGAACAGGCAACTTTGTGGGTGTGTTGACTGAAAACCCTCAAAATCTCCTCATCCGAAGATGTAAAACTATGGCACTTAACTGTGTGAGACTCGTCTTGCTCGCTGACGTAAAATGGATCGAGTACCTTACCAGCAGTAGAAGCTGGAAGTGGATGAAAATTTCATACTCTTCCCTGCATTTCATAAAAATCGCAAAAATACAAAAACATTACAAAATCACCTTTTCAAAAATTAAAAAAATATTTCCCTTGCTTTCAAATCAAATACTTGCAAAAATCACAAAAAATATGTCCCTTGCTTTCAAATCAAATACTTGCAAAAATTACAAAAAATATGTCCCTTGCTTTCAAATCAAATACTTGCAAAAATCACAAAAAATATGTCCCTTGCTTTCAAATCAAATACTTGCAAAAATCACAAAAAATATGTCCCTTGCTTTCAAATCAAATACTTGCAAAAATCACAAAAAATATTTCCCTTGCTTTCAAATCAAATATTTTCAAAAATCACAAAAAATATTTCCTGTGTTTTCAATAAACCGATCTCTATCCTGACCTCTCAGGTAAAGATTCGGACCCAAATACTTACAAAAATCACAAAAATTGTCACTGTCCCCCAGCACTACACTTCAGGAGTCTTGAACTCCACTCTCTTCACAATTTGGGATGACGGATCCAATCGCCCACAAATTGGAATCTTGACCAAAACTGGCAACTAAGCACCGTCTCAATCGCATTTATGCCCAGAAGAACATCTTGAAGTCGGATAATGTCCTCGTACATTCTCATTAGCAAAGAAACAGCATCTTGGGACGATGGACCTGATCGAGCACGGGTCGGGATCTTGACCAACCCGCTGACCAAACATCCGCATTAAAAAGAAAAAACCCCAGGGAAGCACAACCCTGGAAGCAATAAGCTCAAAATTCTCTGCATCTCCAGCAAAAGCAAAATCATCAAACTGAAAGAGAATGAGCCAAAGCCATGCATTCATCATGCATCTCCATGCATCAGCATCCATCGCATCAATCATCATGTTTACCTACTTTCAAAATAAAAGACGGTTAGCCAAAGACCCCACAGGCATCCCTAGTGGAGGCACGTGCAGACCCGATTTCTATTTCAAAAGACCAAAAAATATTTCTATTTGTAAATAAAAACCCCACGGAGTATCACTCCCCAGAGTGGGTATCTTTTCAAAAATCCAAAAATATTTTCCCAGTAGAGCGTTATGCCTCCAAAACACCGGGAGATCTTCCATATCTCTGGGTAGGAGCTGACGCAAAAATCAAATAAGATCCGATGTCTCGCGGTTTTCCGGAGATCATTGGATCCAATGCACTCAAAGTACGGTCGAACTGAACTCCAGTGTCAGTGCGGTCGTACCACATGCCAAGATACGAAAAGATGAAAAGCCAAAAGGCTCGGTCAAAGAAACCATTTGAACAGGTGGAAACGATGAATTGTAACCCAAGTATCAAAATCAGCAGATTGGGTGGAAAGAGCTCACCCGCACATACCTAGGCGTGGATGGCTGAAGTACCTTGACTGAGTCCAAGTCGGCGTAATAGAATCTCGTAAGATTATCGGACGCAGGGCGTCTAACCACTTTGACAGTCAAGCGAAACAAGTACTCTTGGAGTGATCTGGGAAAACATCAAACATCACACAATCAGTCTCAGGGTCAGCAACCTCGTAAGACTACGGACGCAGAGGCTCTGCTGTACCTTTCCGATGTTAGTACCGATCGGGAATGAAAGGGTTGCGATTGGGTACCCAGGTTGCAGCAAACTGCAGGGACAATCGCAACGTTTTCTCCAAACTCCCGCGGTATGTGCGAGTTATCAATTTCCAGACAATCAACTGACTCAGATACAAAGGACAAGAAAGATTCCAGACCACAATCGAGGAAATAATGAATTGCAAACCAAGCATCGAAACCAGCAGATCGGGTGGAAAGAACCCACCCGCACATACCTCGGCGTGGATGCCTGAAGTACCTTGACTGAGTCCAAGTCGGCGTAGTAGAATCCCGTAAGACTATCGGACGCAGGGCGTCTAACCACTTTGACAGTCAAGCGAAACAAGTACTCCTGGAGTGATTTGGGAGAACATCGAACATACAATCAATCACAGGGTCAGTAACCTCGTAAGACTGGCGACGCAGAGGCTCTGCTGTACCTTTCCGATGTTAGTACCGATCGGGAATGGAAGGGTTGGATTGGGTACCCAGGTTGCAGCAAACTGCAGGGACAATCGCAACGTTTTCTCCAAACTCCCACGGTATGTGCGAGTGATCGAGTTCCAGACGATCAACTGGTACAGATGCAAAAGCAAGCAAAGATTTCAGACCATGATTTATGAATGACCGGGTCAGAAGTGGGGTGTCCACTCGCTTTGGCATTCGGTTGCAAGCAACCTCTGCCAAAGAGGGGCATCTGTAGACACCCCACCTTCGGCTACACTGTTGGTAGAGATAGCTGGATGAATGGAGGACCATACCCCCAAATCCCAAGTCCAAACTCAGCCAAACTCACCCCTGTAAGCCCCATTCCATAGCCCAGTTCAAGCCTGAACCCAGTCAACCCAGTCCTAAATATCAGCCTGAAAAACCCCCCATAAGAAAAGCCAGTAAAAAAAATCCTAAAAAAGTCAAACTCGCTGAGTCAACCCGCTGAGTCAACCCGCTGAGTCAACCCGTCGAGTCAAAACACCGAGTCAAACCGCTGAGTCAAACCACCGAGTCGACCCGCTGAGTCAACTCACTGAGTCGACCCAGCGAGTCAAACAGCAGCCCCGAGGGTGCGACCGTACCTCGCTGGAAATCGAGGAACGGCCGTACGGACGGCCCATAGCAGGCCGCTCAAAAATATTTACGAGCTCTGCCACTGCTCGCTGCTATAAATACCCCCCTCCCCTTCTCATTTCAGCATCCCTTCAAGTCCAGCCAGTCCGGGTGCGGTCCGAGTCCTCCTTCACCCCTTAGCCCATTTTCCCACCAAGGAGAGCCCGAGTGAGGAGAGCCTAGCCCTGGTCCAGCTCAGCTTGACCACTGGTCCAAGCCTCCCAAGCCATCCAAGTCTTGATCCAGCCACTCGAAGCCAATCCTTGCGACACCTCCGTCCACCCAGCTACTCTTTTCCAGCATCATCTCATTTGCATCTAGCATAAGTGCAACATTTACTTTTCTTCCAACCCCCCTGCTTCACTGCAAGCACCTTGATTCTTCAAGCACACTGCATATGTCTTAAATTAAGCACCTGTCAGTTCGAGCGTATGCTCTAGGCTTGCCCGTTGTTGGAACCTGCCCATCAGAAACTCTTATTGTTCAGACCTGCATTCATGCTTCACCATAAAACACCTTGATCATTCAAGCATACTGCCTACGTCTTACATTAAGCACCTGTCAGTTCGAGCGTACGCTCTGGGCTTGCCCGTTGTTGGAACCTGCCCATCAGAAACTCTTACTGTTCAGACCCGCATTCATGCATCATGTCATCCATGAGAATATACGAGGATTAAACTAGACTTTCAAGTATTAGTTCGATTCTGTAAAGTAGAGACCGTACTTCGGTACGGGCAGTGTGTGGGGTGCTTAACCTCTTCCCACCCTGTAACCGTGATCCCTTACCTTGAATCTTTGGCCGCAGATCAAAAGGAGTCATTTTAGAGGAAGGAATCTTCGGATCCCCTTCTCTAACGTTTCTACGGGGTCTAGCCGACTGTAGATTCGAAGTAATTGGCTAGTGGTGACTCTGGTCTTATATAAACTCATTTAAACACGTCAGGCTTAACACGACAACCAGACAAAGCCCTCGAGAACGAGGCAAGCCAGTGGCACAAACGGCGATTTCGCACTCACGCATCCTCCTCTCCTTCTTTTCCGGAAAGGGGAAGGGACGAGAACGTTGTGTGGGAGCGCGGAAAACGGTGAGGGTCCACAAGGTTGAATGGCAAATAAATACTAAAGGGAAACATTAAAATGGGCCTTAGGAAGTTTTAATTGTGGGGCATTCAATCATCATTTTTTCCTATAGTATGGTCCACCTGAGATTTGGATGTGTTTCAATTTTGGGCTCATGCAATAAAATGATCTGGGATGGATCAGTATGGATATAGAATGCATACATCAAGGTGGGCACATGTTACGACCGCACTGTACTGGGTGAGGCCAGGTGCACCAAATGCACTCCTATCCATGCAAAGGCTCTGTGGGGGCCACTGTGATATATAGGTTTTATTCACACCGTTCATCTATTTTTCCAAATCATTTTATGGTACGGGCCCCAAAATAAGGTAGACCTAAGGCTTAAGTGGACCATAATGTGATGTATAGGTTTTATTCATACTGTTCATCTATTTTTCCAAATCGTTTTATGGTACGAGCCCTAAAATAAGGCAAACCTAAGGCTTAAGTGACCATACAGTGGGAATTGAACACTCACCATTGGAAACTTCTTAGGAGCTTTAGGGGGTGTTTGGTGCGTAGAATTAAATTGTATCAAGTTGGATTTGGTGGGATGGGTTTAAAAAATAATCCAACATCGTGTTTGGAGCAGCAAGGTGTCAAAGCTTATTTTACTTTGGACTTTGTGCTAGCACCTTTCTCTATCCACCAGGGATATCGATCCACGAAAGAGGGATTGCCACGATTTGTCAATACGAATTTCCTGCGAAAGCCCTATCGAATGAAGTGGTACGCTGGAATTCTAGGTGGGGCCCATTGTGATGTTTGTTAGAAATACACCCCGTCCATTCATTTTGCGAGCCCATTTTATGATATTCGACCAAAAATAAGGCAGATCCAAAACTCAAGTGAGCCACAAAGAGGGAAAATTGAGAGAATAAAAAGGAACCATTGAAACCTTTTTGGGCTCCATATTGATTTTTATATGCCATCTAAACCGTTTATAAGGTCATTCTCAATGGGATGAAGTGAAAATACAAAAAAAAAAACTTAGCTTGATTAGCACATTTTGTGGCCATACAAACTTTTCAACAATGGTCATTGATTCCCCACTGTTTCCTCTCATTTGGCCCATTTTAGATTTGAATATGTCCCATTTTTTACGGAATGTCCTAAAATGAGCTATCAAAACAGATGGACGGGGTGGATTTCTCATAAACATCACAATGGGCCCTACCTAACATCCCAAGCGCAAGAACTTTCCGTAAAAGGCTTTTCACAATACGTTGTCTTCTTCCTCACCAACCCAACTCCACGGTTTGGATGGGATTCTCCTCCGTCCCAAACGTGAAATGGGATTCAGTGGTATTCTACCAATTCCATGACAATCCACCAGCAATCCACTGACAATGTTAATCATGACACTCCATGAATTCCATCCTAGTTAATAACACTTAATCCCTTGCGCCAAACGGGCCCTTAGAACTTTAGATTAAGTAGATATTTGTGTTTTCCCTCCATCTACATCTATGTGACCTTATGACTTTAAAAGGGAGAGGTGGGATCGAGGTGGGGTTTGGAATGGGCCCTAGCGGTCGGTTTTTACAATAGAAACCCTTTCCGTATAAGTTGTGTAGGTCCCATCTTCAGGTTTTGGTCAAATTCGTTTCATCCATTCTCTCTGAAATCTTGAGGAAGGTAATTGCGCATACATTGATCGAAATCTTCCGATTAGGTGACCCACAACACAACAAAACAGTAAGCATTATTCCAACAACCATTGAGCATTTTTTCTCATTGTGGGCCACTGGTAGCTCCGAATAGTGTGAAGCTAACGCCTCAAGAAAATCCTAGACTACGAACATCATGAATGGATTGGATCTACCTTCCGATGGACCCCGCGATCACATGGATGCAAATTGTTGCATCAAGAAATGTAATTCTCGAAACTTCTTTAGGATGCAAGTTTTTTTTATACCGACTTGCAATTAATCGGTAAACATATACACTAAGCTCTGTGGGGCCCATAATGATGTTTGTATGTCATCCAATCCTATTTATAATATTAGAGATACATGAATAAACTAAAAAAATACAAATATCATATTTATCCAAAAGCTTTGTGGTCCATCAAGAAGTTTTCATCTGTAGCTTGCAACTCACATTATTTCTTGCCATGTGTTCCATAAACTTCTTTTAGGAGTCATATATTACAATGAGTTCATACAACAGTATGGTTTAAAATTTTGAATCACCGTAGGCCCCACTTCCAGGGGCAGTGGCCATCCAGCGTAAGACTTACAGCATACCTCTCTCCCATCATCATTGTCTGCCTGGTGCCCCCCTCTAAGTAGGGGTAATTTCGTCCAATTTTTTGTTTAAAACAGGTATCAAGGGACTAAATAGGAAATTTTTCAATACCCTTTCCCAATATGGAATTAGGCCATTTCGTGGGGCTAGTAGGTTCAAGATCCCTCCTACTTATGATCTAAGAGCTTATTTACGATAGCAAAGAAAATATGGACGGTCCAATTAGTCTAAAGTCTCAGCATGTGGGCCCAGTGGATGGAGACAGACATTAAACCCTATGTCGTGAGTGACAGGTGCAAAGTGAACACTCAGTGCTCTGCACTATCTTTTTTTTATTTTTTATTTTTTTATTTTTTTGGTCAGTCATGCAGCCCACCCACCCAGTCAATCGCGCAACACACACACACGCCGAGTCAGTCATGCAAACGCACCCACCGGTGCTCTCCACTATCTTGAGTTAATTGTGTAACTACTACCACCACATCCAGCAGCAGCAGTGGAGCTTCCCCTCTTATAAAATGCACTCTCCCTTTCCCTCAGCCTCAACCTCTCACACCTGTCTCCCTTTGAAAACCCCAAGAAAGGAGAGAAGAAGAAAAGGGCAAAGAGAGAGAGAGAGAGAGAGAGAGAGAGAGAGAACCGGAATACCGACAATACCCTTCGCCAGGACGAACGATGGCCATCAACTTAACCTCCATCAAGACCGCATCCGACGGCGTATGGCAAAGCGACAATCCGCTGCACTTCGCCTTCCCACTCCTCATCATCCAGACCATGCTCGTCCTCATTATCAGCCGTTCCCTCGCCTTTCTCCTCAAGCCCCTCCGTCAGCCCAAAGTCATCGCTGAGATTATCGTACGTTCATCTCCTCATCTCCAGACGGGGATTGCCTACAGACGCTTCCAGCAGCGAGGTGGCTACTGGACAGTGCTGTATTAGCCCCACAATGATGTATGTGTTTTACCACGCAGTTGATCTATTTTTCCATATCATTTTAGGGCATGAGCTCCAAAAAAAAAAAAAAAGAGATTAAAATCTCAAGTAGACCACACCACAAGATAACGGTGCTGATTGAATGCCCACCATTAAAAACTTCCAAGTACCTACAGTACGGCTCATCATGCGCTCAAGAAGATGAATCGTGGTCATTGGCCGACGCAGCAGGCCCGCACCTTAGGTCTGATGCTCGTAACATCCCCCTAATATTGAGGTTTGGAGCCTGTTCGTAGGCAACGCACCACGTAGGCGTCCGTGCATCTGGTGGGGGGTAGTACCTGATCCGAACCCACCGAGTAAGGTTGAATTTACTTCGTCGATTACGTCACACAAACCTGCTGAAGAGAGACACAGGTATCAACGTTAAAAATTTTGCTACACCCACGCGTTAGCTCTGCCGGGCGTAGCAATGAACCCAACACGATGTATTTGCTGTATCCACGCTGTCCATCCATCTTAGGGAATGATAACAGATCTGAGAGAGATCCGAAGCTCAGGTTGCCCCCAGAATTTTTTTAATGGTTGGCGTTCAATCCCTACCATTTTCTGTGATAGGTCCGCTTAAGATTTGGATCTGCCTGATTTTTGGTAAAATGATTTCGGAAAATGGATGAACGGCATGGATACAACAAATACATCATGGTGGGATCATTTCTACACCTAACGTAGTGTAGCAACATTTTTCTCGATATCAACTTCATCCAAAACCTTTGTGGCCCAAGACGTTTTTTGGCAAGTATTTAATCACCCCTGTTTCCTGTCCACATGAGATTTGGATCTGCCTCATTTTCGGTCTCATGCCCAAAAATGATCCGAAAAGAATGGATGGTCGACGTGGATAAAGCACATACATCATAGTGGGGCCCACATAGCAGTGTCCAGTAGCTACTACTGGCAATCGGCGTCCATCCTCTCCGCGCAAGTGGGGCCCACCACCGATCGAGCTGTACCTTGAATTGCAACTGTAATTGAGTCCCGCCACAGTTACTTTGGTGTAGGCAGCGGGTACTGCAGGCAACCTGTGTTGTTTCTGTAACATCCATTCCGTCCATCATGCAAGCCTCTCGATGTTAGGCCCTCCATCAAGAAATCAGCGTAATCCGCAGGTCAAGTGGGCCACATCACGGCGAAATGCCAAAGATTATTTTTTACTGTGTGAACCCCATCATTTTGTTTATATATCATTTGATCAATACGAATCATCTGATGGACCATACGATGATGAAGGGATGTTTCTGAAAGTATATGTTCTAGGCTTGATTCTACAAGACGCAGATTGAGTGGTGACCCCAACGCTACCTAGCTAGCCAGTGGAAAAGCTCTGTGGGCCCCACCATGATGTATACGTTTTATCCATGCCGTCCATCCATTTGAGACAGATAGTTGATGTAACAAATACCGTCAATCCGTGTGGACCCCATACACTCGTTTCATATCTCTAACCCTTCATTCTTCTTTTTTTTGTTCTTGCTTTCGAAGGGTGGGATTTTGCTTGGCCCATCAGCACTTGGCCGGAACAAGACTTACCTCCACAATATCTTCCCCTCATTGGAGCTCTCCTATCCTCGACACTGCCGCCAGCATCGGCCTTCTCTTCTTCCTCTTCCTCGTCGGCCTCGAGCTCGATCTCAACTCCATCCGCCGTAATGGAAAGAAGGCCGCGGGCATCGCAGTGGCCGGCATATCCCTGCCTTTCGTCTGCGGTATCGGCGTCGCCTTCGTCCTCCGCAAGGCTGTGGAAGGTGCGGATGACGTCAGCTACGGCCCCTTATTCGTCTTCACGGGCGTCGCTCTCTCCATCACCGCCTTCCCCGTCCTCGCCCGTATACTCGCCGAGCTCAAGCTCCTGACCGTCGCCGTCGGAGAGATAGCCATGGCCGCGGCGGCGTTCAACGACATCGCTGCCTGGGTCCTGCTAGCCCTGGCCGTCGCCATCTCCGGCGACACTAAGGGTGGGCCCCACAAGAGCCCGCTGGTGTCCCTGTGGGTCCTACTCTCCGGCGTCGCGTTCGTCGTCTTCATGCTGGTGGCGATCCGGCCGGCGATGGGGTGGGTTGCGCGGCGCTCGTCTGCGCACGATAGCGAGGTGTGCATAGCGATTGCCCTTGCGGGGGTGCTAGCGTCGGGATTCGTGACGGATCTGATCGGGATCCACTCGATCTTCGGGGCGTTCATGTTCGGGCTGGCGATTCCGAAGGAAGGGGAGTTCGCCGGGAGGCTAATAGAGAGGATCGAGGACTTTGTGTCGAGTCTGCTCCTTCCGCTCTACTTCGCGTCGAGTGGGCTGAAGACTGACGTGGCCAAGATCCACGGGGCCCAGGCGTGGGGCCTGCTCGTGCTTGTGATCGGGACCGCATGCTTTGGGAAGATATCTGGGACGTTCATCGTAGCGGTGCTGAACAAGATACCGGCGCGGGAAGCGCTGACGCTGGGGGTGCTGATGAATACCAAGGGACTGGTGGAACTCATCGTCTTGAACATTGGCAAGGAGAAGAAGGTAAGAGAGAATGGTGAACTAACACATAAAAAATTCAAAAAAAAAAACTAAAAAAAAAAAAGGAGAAGAAGTTAAGAGAGGAGTGAACCGAGCGCCCGGCGCATTTTAGCCAGTGAGTTAACGTGTACTGGGGTGGGCTGAGCAGGAAAAAGGGAGAACTTACGCTATGTAGACCTCAGGTTTGACCAATCAGCCAAAATAAACCAACTCCGGAGAACTTACTTTCCCATTCTAAACTTTGGTGTTTTTTCAGACAAAAATACCCTTACCAATTCAATGGGCACTTATTGAAAGCTTGTTGAATTCTACGAGTTCAACAACTATTCCTTGAATTTACAAGGGTATTTCTGTCTAAAAAAATACATTCGTGCAATTGGAGTTTAGAATGAGAAAGTAAAGTTTTCGGAGATTTATTTTGGCAAGACGGTCAAAACTAAGGTCTACACAGGAAAATTTCTCAATTTTAGAGGATGAACCCAAAAATGAGTGATATTCAAAGCGACCACACAATAAAAAATAGTGGAGATTAAACATATCATTAAAACCTTTCCCGTGGCAACCGTGAGGCTTATTTGCCATCTAACTTGTTTATAAGGCCACCCATACATGGACGAAGGTAAAACACAAATATCTGCTTGATCAGAGCCATCTACTTGAAGGTTTGACCCCACATGATGGACAGTCCTCTCAAAATGTTTTCAATAAGCTCCTTTTGTTTTAGCTCTTGCTTTAAATAAGCTCATTTGGTAAAATCTCAAAAAAAAAAGCTCTTATTTAAAATAAGCAGATTTAGTAAAACTTTTAAATAAAAGCTTTTTTTTAAAGGTAGTTGATGTCATTTTTAAAGATTACAACAACTTAAATATAAGAGCAATCCAAATGGTTATTTGGGTGGACTGTTCATCATGTGGGGCCCAACATCAATGCTAATTGTCCTTTATGTGGGGCCCCTCAATGTCCACTACCCATTACCATCACGTGGACTCCACATTTGATGTGTCCATAGTGTGGGCCCTACCTTTGAAATGAATACCATTCATCGTGTGAGGCCCAGTTTTGATATACCATTCATCGTGTGAGGTGCACCTTCTATATGGATCATCCATCATATGGCCCACTTTGGATATGGGTCATCCATCATGAGAAACCTTGGATGTAGCACCGTCCATTAGGTGGGGCCCACTTGATGTCAACTGTCCATTATGAGGGACCACACTTTTATATTAGCCATCCATCATGTGAAGCACACTCCGTCCATTATGTGGGCCCACCTTAATGTGGACCATTCTTTGTGTGGGGCCTCACGTTCATTATGAGTCATTCATCATGTGAGCCCATCTTTGATATCAACTGACCATCATGTGGGCCCACCTTCAATGACCATCATCTATCATGTGGATCCCACCTTTGACGTGGACTCCCATTTAAATGGGACCTACTTACTGTGCATGTTCCGTCATGTTGGGCCATCTATCATGTGGGGCCTACCTTTGATGTGAACCTTTCATTACGTGGGCCCACCTTGATGTGAGGCCCCACTTCAATATGAGTCATTCATTATGAGGGGTCCATCTTTGATGTCCACCATCCATCATGTGGGTCCTACCTTTGTTGTGGACCACTATCATGTGGGGCCCACATCAAGTAGGTAGTCCATCATGTGGGACCCATTTGATGTCCACCATCCATCATGTAGGTCCCACCTCGGCTGTGGATTGTCCATCATGTAGGGTCAAACCTTCAATATGGGTCATTCATCATGTTGGCTCACCTTTAATGTCAACCTTCCATCATGTGGTCCCACATTCAATATCCACCATCCATCACTTGGATCCTACCTTTGATGTGGACCATCCATCATGTGGGTCTCACCTTTGTTGTGGACCATCTAGCATGTGGGGCTCACTTGATGTGGATAGTTCATCATGTGGGACCCACCTTTGATGTCCACCATCCATCATGTAGGTCCCACCTTTGCTAGGGACCATCCATCATGTGGGGCCCAACCTTCAATATGGGTCATTCATCATGTGGTCCAACATTTAATGTCAATCTTCCATCATATGGTCCCACATTCAATGTCCACTATCCATCATGTGGGTCCCAACTTAGCTATGAACCGTCTATCATATGGGGCCCACTTGATGTAGATAGTCCATCAATCATGCGGGGCCACATTTTAATGTGGGTCACAGGTGTTCACTGTCAATCATGTGGGGCCCAACCTCCAATATGAGTTGTTCATCATGTGGGCCTACCTTTGACGTCAACCTTTCATCATGTGATCCCACCTTCAATGTCCCCCATCTATCATGTAGGTCCCACCTTTGATGTCACCATGCATTATTTGGGCCCACCTTGATGTGGAAACCCACATTCAATATAGGTTGTTCATCATGTGGGCCCACCTTAGAGATATTCTAAAGAAGAGAAGAGAAGAGGGCAAGATGGGAATTAATTAAAAAGTTGAAACAAATTTGTCCAAAAATTTAATTAAAAATGTCTACCTTTTTAAGCTAAATAAACTCTTAAAGAAAAAGTGTCCTCCTTATCCCTATCACTTACTGTTTAGGAGTTTTTTTTGGCTAGTTTCTAATAAAAAAATCTCTAAACTGATAGCTTTATCAAATTAATAGTCTATTTTTATAATGAGAGCTTATTTTTTAGAATAAGCAAATAAGCACTTATTAATAGATTTGCCAAAAGGCTCCTTTAAGGTTGCATACGGTTTCAATTCTATACTTTCTAAAATGAGAAACTACCCTCATACTTTTTCACATGAGCATACCATCATTCCGTTGTTTTTTTTTTCTTTTTGTTATTTACTTATTTATTTTGGTAAAAACAACAACAAAGTTCTCCCCATTTGAACACTACAAACACAAATTCATCTCCCTCTTTTGTTTTACATCTCTTCCTGCCTCAAGTAAGAAAGATTCCACCCGCAAGTGAAGGGCACCAAACGAAAGTGGGGTTATTGACACCCACTGTTGGAAACTTTCAGGGGATGCCCCCAAGTTTTCAACCGTAAGATCTCAATTACAACTGGTTCATACGGTGTGGTCTAGTTGAGCCTTCAATCTACCTTTTTGTTTTAGGTCAAGCTCTAAAATGATCTGTCAAAATAAATGAACAGTGTGGATAAAACATATAGATCACTGTGGGCCTCATAGAGCCCCCAACTAGGCTGTCCGTCTCAAGCTAGATCCTGGTCCAAAATCTGGACGCAGAATAGTTCGGCCGGTAGCGAATTTCCTTTCGCAAAAAGTTCTTGCATTGGAAACTAAGTGGGGTCCACTGTGATGTTTGTAAGAAATCCACCCAATCCATATGTTTTTTTTAATCTCATTTTAGAAAATGAGACTAAAAATGAGTTGGATCCCATACTCAGGAGGGCCGCACTAAAGGAAAAGGTGGGTAGGTAAATTTCTACCGTTGAAACCTCACTAGGGTCGACCCTGATGTTTATATGCCGTCTATACTGTTCATAACATCATTCCTACTTCTATGAACCGAAAACATAAATATTAGCCTGATTCAAAACAATCTTTGTCCCCATGAATATTTCTATTGTGGTCGTTCAATCCTCATGTTTTCCACCCACATTTTTTATTGCAGCTCTTAAAATGAGCTTACAGACCCGATGGATAGAGTAGATTTCTCACAAACATCATAGTGCCCCTACCTAAGTTCCCAGCACAATAACTTCCTGCTGGAGAAATCTGCGTCCAGCTCTGAACCGGTTAGTACCATCTCGCCATGGAGGGACGCACCAAGTTCTATGAGTCTCACCATGACATATGTTTTGTATCCACACAGTGCAACCATTAACAGATATCATTTTATGGCTTGACAAAAAAAAGAATGCAGCATATTCAAAACTCAAATGGACCCACCACAGAAACAGTGGGGCCTGTAAGAAAATCCTGGCTCCGCCCCTGCTTTCAGTGCCCGCCCTAATCTTTATCAGGGCCATCCAACTTGTTGATAAGGTCTGAGAGACCTGGATGAACTAAGACACAATATTGGCTTGGGACATCGTTTGTCCAGTGACCACAACATTAGACAACTAGCTAGTGTCGGAACTCTATGGTCTCACCATGATGTGTGTATTTTATCCACGCCATCCATCCATTTTGGTAGCTCATTTTAAGGCATGAGCCTAAAAATGAGGCAGATTCAAATCTCAGATGGGCCACACCAAATGAAACAGTGGCGATTGGATGCTTACGGGTGAAAACATTTTTAGGCTGCAGAAGTTTTGGATCAAGCTGGTATTTGTGTTTTCCCTTCATCCACGTCTGTTTGACCTTATCCACAGGTTAGATAGAATAAACATTACAGTAGGCCTTAAGAAGTTTTTAATGGTGGACATTCAATCAATACTGTTTTCCTATGGTGTGGGCCACCTTAGATTTGGATCTACCTCATTTTTTGAATCATGCCTTAAAATGAGCTTCCAAAATGGATGAATGGCATGGATAAAATTCATACATCATGGTGGGGTCCACAAAGCTTTGATACTAGCTAGCTTGCTATTGTTAGGCCCTAGCCACGTCCATCAACTTGATCCGAACTTCCATGCCCAACGTGTTTCCACACCCACCATTGGAAACCTCCTTGGGCCCACCCTGATGTTTACCAGGGCCATGCAACCTATTGATAAGGTTACACAAACATGGGCGAATGGAATACAAAATGAGCTTGAGATCACCATCGTTTCCTATGGTGGGATCCACGAACACTTCAGATCTGCCTCATTTTTGGGCTCATGGCCTAAAATGAGATTGCAAAATGGATGGATGGTGTTGATCACACACATATATAAAGGTGGGTCCCATAGAATCCACGAAAGGGTGCAGCGGTATTTTGAAAGCATGCAGTTATCCGGAAATAAGCTAATGGCCCGTTTGGCACCATGGATTTGAGGAGAAGTGAGGAGAAGTGGATTCCATGATATGAATTCTCGTCAATTCCAATTCTTACCAATTCCAGATTTTCTGTTTGGCAGCCAAGATTGGGAGAGAAATCAAACATGAATGAATGGACGGTGTAAATTTTAATCCCACCGTATGTCGACCGTATTAGCCTCGATTTTTAAATCCATGCCATTCATCCATTTTTACAGATCATTTTATGTCAAGATCCAAAAAATAAAGTAAATCCACATCTAAAGTGGACCATAAAACAAGAAAAATTGGAGAGCGAGACCTTTATGATACACAAAAGTTTTGGATTAAACTGAAATTTGTGTGGTCCCTTCATCCAGGTCTTTGTGACCTTATCAACAAGTTGGATGAAAAACATACATCATGTTGGGTCCCATAGTTAGGGACACATTACGGTGGGAAGGATTTCTCCTCGAACCCCACCTTTATTTTGAGGATTTGAAAAAGAGTTAAAAGTGTCTTTTGAGTTCTCCTGATTCCTCTCAAAACCACTTCTCATCAAATCCATGGTGCCAAACATAATAAAGCAACTAGTTTCTCTTCCTTTCTCCTCAAATCCATGGTGCCAAACGGACCATAAAGGCTAGATGGTTATATGAGAAAATTCCTAAAAAAATGAAAAGAAAAGAAAAGAAAAACTCGCAGTGTATATAAGAGAAGCTTTCAAGTCCAACACAGTTCAACTATAAATCACAGTCCATCCAACAAATAACTTCCATCTTTTGATGTATGTTCAACATTCAACCCGTAAAATAGGTTGGCCCTATCATGAGGATCGACTTCAGCAAAAATTAGCCACACTTGTGATTTTCTACTTATCAATGGCTAGAAATTTTTTCATATGTTGTGGGCTTCCCCATGAGTAGATTTGGCTAATTTTTGAACTAGGAGATCCTCATAGCTAGGCCAACTTATTCGAGGGTTTGGATTACTTTAACTGGTTAGAAATAATCAACTGGGTGGAATATAACTTGTCGTCCAACTAGTTGGACTTAAAAGAGTTACTCATCATATAATTCTTCTTTGTTGTATCTTTGCCCACCATGCGTGGGGCCGACCTCTGGATCTATACATGGGTTCCGGCTGAAGTCATGGACTGATCTGATAATTTCTATAGCCCACCAAAACCTGCTAAAATTTCTTATCTCTGTCACATGGTTAGAATATCCAATCCATGAAAAATGTGGGAAGACCCTTTTTCTTCATTTCATTTAAAACTAGCTTGTTCCTATTGTTGCTTGGCTCGAATCAGATTTTTCTGTTTGCCAACCACCACGTGATTGGTCCAGCTCAACACGAAACATTGTCCGCACTCCCACATTTAATACAGTCAATGGTGACATGTGCTGAGCTGGACCAATCATATATAGGCAAACAAGAGAATCCTGTTGAAGCCAAGCAAACTATCAAAATTCAAAACCAGGCGGATCACTCATTGGTTGGGCCATACCTGTATACAGAGCCATTGGCTCTCCATTGATTTCGGTGTTGTGTCTGGATGGACCAGTGGAGCTACCTGGTTTTTGTACGAATTGATCATCGTCGTGCCATCCACATTTTCCACGGATTCGATATTCTACATGTAGGATTTTGACGGGTGAGAAATGTCTTTGGATCACACTTACAGAACGCACATGTGGTAAGGCTGGAAAACACGAACTTTGGTGAAGCCGTCCCTGTGGGTCCCACCTTGATGTATGTGTTGTAAGTGTTAGCGTCCTTTGATATGCAATCCTCTAACATCTGGAGCCTTTAGAGAAAGTGGTGATTTAACATGGTATTATAGAGGAAGGTATTGTGTTGGATCGGTTGAGTTTTGATTGTCGATTTTTTTCTCTTTTTTTCTGAGTCGATTTTTTCTTTTTTTCTGAGTCAATTTTTTTCTTGAAATCTGGTCGGGTCAACTCAACTCAGGCGAGTTGAATCGCGATTTTTTTTTTTTTTTTTCTTTTTTATCCGTATGGACTGATTCATTCTCTCATTTTTACGCACCAACAGGTTCTCAACGACGAGACATTCGCCATACTAGTCCTGATGGCGCTCTTCACGACGTTCATCACAACCCCAACTGTCATGGCCATCTACAAGCCGGCCCGCACGGGCTCCACCTACAAGCACCGCAAGCTCCAATCGGAATCTCCCGACAGTGGGAAAAGGCAGCTCCGGATCTTGGCGTGCCTCCATGGGCCCGCCAACATCCCTTCCATCATCAACCTGATCGAGACAATCTGTGGCACGAACAAGTACCCACTCAAGCTCTACATAATGCACCTGGTTGAACTCACTGAGCGGTCTTCGTCTATCGCCATGGTGTTCAGGGAACGCAAGAACGGACTGCCGTTCCGCAACCCACTGCGGAAGCAGACGAACGATCAGGTAGCCATTGCATTCGAGGCCTATGGACAGCTAGGCAGGGTCACTGTCCGGTCCATGACCAGCGTTTCGGCCCTGGCCAGCATGCACGAGGACGTGTGCAGCGTGGCCGAGGACAAGCGCGTGGCAATGGTCATCCTGCCCTTCCACAAGCATGCGAAGAGCGGTGGGGATGGTGGTGACGTGGCGATGGAGAATGTGGGGCCCGGTTGGAGGGAGGTCAACCAACGGGTACTGAAGGAAGCGCCCTGCTCAGTGGGGCTGCTGGTGGACAGAGGGATCGGTGGGGCCCAGCAGATGAAGCCGGGTGACGTGGCGCACGGGGTGTGCATGTTGTTCTTCGGTGGTTCCGATGATAGGGAGGCGTTGGAGTTGGCGGGTAGGATGGCGGAGCATCCTGGGGTGCAGGTTAACGTCGTTAGATTCTTAGGAGAGAAGGACGCCGTTGGTAACGGCGTTATGTTGAAGCCGTCTCCCGAGGAGTGTACGGAGAAGAGCTACAGCTTCTCGATGGCTGCTGTTGATCGTGAGAGAGAGGAGGTACGTTTTTCTTTTCAGCTACGGTGTATTTTATTTGGTGTTCCGCGGACTACCAATATTTCAACGGTCCAAATTTCCCTTGATATATAGGACGCGACTTGTGTAACCCAAAGCTCTGTCAGGCCACCACGAGCACGGTTTGGGTGGATCCCTGACTGCGTGTTCCACTGTGATGTATGTTCCTTGCATCCACACCGTCCATCCATTGTGACAGCTCATTTTAGGACACGATGTGAAAAATGAAGCAAATCCAAATTTTAGGTGGGCTTACCACAAAAAAAAAAACGGTCGTGATTGAATCTCCACCGTTAAAAATTTAATGGAGACCTTAGAATGTGTAAGGTCACAAATACCTGAATTAAGAGACCACACAAATATCAGCTTGATCCAAAACTTTTGATTACCACTACTTCCTGTATTATGTTCCACCTGAGATTTGAATCAACTTCATTTTTAGAATCATGCCGTAAAATGAGTTTACAAAACGGACGGGTGGGTCCCACCGTCAGGGATCCCACCCATCTCGGTGGATCCGGGGCCACCGAAACCGCGTCCGGACACCATGATGTTTGTGTTATATCCACCGTCCATCTGTTTCTTCACGTCAGTTTAGGAAATAAGCTGCTCGAGGGAGATCAAAACTCAAGTGGGCCATGTGAGTGTTGGATCTCCCTCATGTTTGGGTGCATGTACTATAATGAGCCGAAGAAACGAATGGACGGTGTGGATATAACATAAATACCGTGGTGCACCACCCACACGGATTTGGATTACAACACAATTGGCATGTTGGCAACGAGCTTCCAGTGCATTTTAGCATTCCACTAGGCTAGCATTCTAACGTGCGCACGGGCGTGCCATGCTGGCAATATCAGGAGCTCGACGGCATTGCCGTGGCGGAGTTCCGGCAGAGGAGGGAGCACGCGGGGTACGAGGAGCGGCGAGCAGGCAACATCATGGAGAGCGTGCTGGAGATCGGCAAGAACCAACAGTATGAGCTGATTGTGGTGGGCCGGGGCCGTTTCCCATCAGCGATGGTGGCCGAGCTAGAGGACCGCGTAGTTGAGCATGAAGAGCTGGGGCCCATAGGCGACATCCTGGCATCATCGGGCCATGGCGTGGTATCGTCGGTGCTTATTGTTCAGCAGCACGACGAAGTCCATGCAATCGCGACACCGGTTTCGAAGATTGTCGATGGTGAAGGTGCCGCCGACTCGGTGTGATTAGTAAACAGATGACAGTGCATCATAGCCTGATTAATCTGTGTTTATGCATGTATATATGTGGGTATGCGCAATGCGCCCATGACATGTTGCATGAAGTCAAGAGGTTGTTGTTGACGGTAAATCTCGTCACCAGAGGTTGGTCAGAAACCAACTAGTTGATCAGGGACCAACTTGAGCCTCCGCTTTTAGATTTAAGGATGACAAGGGTCCTGTAAACACCAACAAAGGTTAGGACGGCCGCCGATGGTTCCGGCTGATGGCCCTCCGATGCCTAAATTAGTGACTTGTCGAATTACCAGGGAAGAATGGGGTTTTTATTGCTCAATGTGTGTGTACCTTAGATCATGGTATGAAGGGATATTTATAATGTGAATCTTTACTGTAATTGGGTAGGATTCTCACTTTGTCGAGATCTATGTCTGCATAGGCTGGATTACGTATCACAACTGGGAACGTAATTACTTTATAGATAAGTTGTGAGATTATCTGTGTTATGCGGATATTTCTCTTATCAATCGTGGAAGTGAATCCCACGGCTTGCAAGATACATAATAGAGTCCTGATTGCTTGGGAAGCAGCGCTGGTAACGCTCGGAGAATAGTGATCGGTCGGGCGTAGTCGACGGTAGGTTCGCTTATCCGTGGTCGGCTGTGGATAAAGAAGTAGAAAAGCACCAAGGCACGGCCCGAATCTCCGGTAGATTCCTAAATGCCGACTGCTTGGATCTGGTCAAACACTGAAGAGTACGAACTGTTCGGGCTAAGTAGGTGACCGATCGTTATGAGACTCGGCGTAGCCAATACCGAACACTCGAGTGCTCGGGCTCGAAGATAGAGTATCTCAGTTTCCACTCGTGCTTAACTTTAACCATGCAAAAGTGGGGTATCCCAAATTTACCCATAACAACTAGCCCCCCTGCTCTCTAGTCTATTTAAAAATGACTTGAGACCATGAAGGCAGAGAAAGGAAAACTATCAATCGATCCTCTCAAATCTCAAAGGCTTGGCGGTACCTTACGTGGCACTGCCCTTTCTGTGCATTGCATTAATACGGTCTTAATTTTCTTGTCCATTATTTATTGTGCCTGGAAGACGAGACAAAGTGATCAACCTGGTGATGACACGTGGCATCCTAGGAAGCTGAAGTAGTCATATGAAGTCTTATAAATGAGGTCGTCAACCTTTGCTTTTGATCCAAGCTTTGTGGAGGTTTCATGGGTTCTTTGGGCCTGATTCTGTTTCTTCCAAAACTCCGGGAGGATTCGGGCATTCCAATCCCTATTGAGACAATAGCTTAAAAAGATATTTGTTTTTCGGGCCACAAACATGGGGTATGGTTGTGCGTGAGAGGACTTTCCATGAAATGTGCTTACAGCTTTCCGATTGTCGATTTGTTGGTTGCAGGAAGGCTCATATTGAGAAGAAAAGGGGATTTGACTCATAAGGTGACACTCACGCTTGGTAGAAATCTGCCTATGCATTGGGACTGTTGCACACGGGCATCTTTGTCACTTCCTATGACAAATTGAGAAGTTTGATGGTTGAAACTTTATCTTCTAGAAGATGCAGATGGATGACTATTTGTATTAGAATGACCTCTATATTCTTCTAGAAGGAAAATAGAAGAAACTGGAGAAGATGACCAATGATGAGTGGTCTCTTGTGGATCGGAAGGCGTTGAGAATGATCCAACTCTCTTTGTCTAAGAGTGTAGTCTTCAATATATCCAAGGTAAAGACCACAAAAAAATTTGATGCAGACACTAGCTACAATGTATGAGAAACCCTCAGCGTCCAACAAGGTTTATCTCATGAACCAGCTATTCAACATGAAAATGTCAGACGGTGGGGGCGTGGCTGAGCATCTAAACAAATTTAATACAGTCATGAGCCAATTAGAATCCATTGGTATCACTTTTGATGATGAGGTCAGGGCGTTATTGATCTTATCTAGTTTGCATGATAGTTGGGATGGTTTGGTGATTGCCATGAGCAATTCCTCAGGATCGCCAAAATTGAAATTTGATGATGTGGTAAGTCTAATTCTCAGCAAAGAATCTAGAAGAAATGTATCGAAAATTTCAGGGGATTCTGGAAATGCTCTAAATGTTGAAGGGAGAGGAAGATCGTTGAACAAAGGAAGCAATAAACACAAACATTCTAAGTCAAGGAAGAAGTTAAAATAACCGAAAAACAATGACGGGTGTTGGCATTATGGGAAGAAGGGCCACATGAAGCGTGATTATAGGGCGCTTAAGAAGCAAGAAGGAAGATCTCAAGATGGGAAGGATTCAGTGAATCTATCTGAGGAGAGTGATACGGAAGCATTGATCTTGTCTCTTAATGCTCGGAATGAATCTTAGGTTGTAGACTCAGGTGCTTCATTTCATGCTACTTCGTCGAAAAACGTTCTTCGAGATTATGTGTCAGGTGACTTCGGGAGAATTTACCTGAGTGATGATGAGCCGTGTAGTATTGTTAGAAGGGACATGTTCAAATAAGTCAGAAAGACGAGACAGTTTTGAAGTTGAAGGATGTCAGACATGTACCAAGCCTGAGAAGAAACCTGATCTCAGTAGGGAGCGATACTAGACATGTGACGACATTCACTAGTGATTCTTGGAAGATCACAAAGGGTGCCTTGGTGATAGCTCGAGGCAAGAAGGAATGTACTTTGTACTTGACTTCCGGATCATATAGTTCATTCGTAGTCACATTAATTGGAGTGAATGGGTAGTTATGGCATCAGAGGTTGGGACATATGAGTGAGAAGGGGATGAAGGTGTTGTTGTTAAAGGGGAAGCTACCGGTTTTAAGGTCTATCGACTTGAAATTCTGGAAGGACTGCATGTATGGCAAGCAGAAGAGGGTGAGTTTTAAGAAAACAGGACGTGCTCCAAAGACGAATTTATTGGAGCTTGTACACACTGATGTGTGGGGATCGGCACAAGTATCATCTCTTGGTGGATCACGTTATTTTATTTCTTGCATTGATTATTCTAGTAAAAAATTATGGGTTTACTTCTTAAAGCATAAATCTAAGGTATTTGATGTGTTTAAAAAGTGAAAGATTTTGGTAGAAAATGAGACAGGTAAAACAGTAAAATGTCTCAGATCTGATAATAGATCTGATAATCGGGGAGAGTATTATGATAAGAGATTTAAAGAGAATTGTGAAACACATGGAATCAAACATAAAAAAATGATACTAGGGACACCACAGCAGAATGATGTGGCAGAGCGCATTAACATGAATATCCTAGAGCGCGCCAGGAGTATAAAGTTGCATGTAGGGTTGCCTAAGACGTTTTGGGCAAATGCTGTGAATACTGTTGTATATCTCATAAATAGAAGTCTGTAGACACCCCACCTTCGGTTACACTGTTGTAGAGATAGCTGGATGAATGGAGGACCATACCCCCAAATCCCAAGTCCAAACTCAGCCAAACTCACCCTTGTAAGCCCCAATACATAGCCCAACTCAAGCCTGAACCCAGTCAACCCAGTCCTAAACATTAGCCTGAAAAACCCCCATAAGAAAAGCCAGTAAAAAAATCCTAAAAAATTCAAACTCATTGAGTCAACCCACTGAGTCAACCCGCTGAGTTAACCCGATGAGTTAACCCGATGAGTCAACCCGCTGAGTCAACTCGTCGAGTCAAAACACCGAGTCAACCCGTCGAGTCAACCCGCTGAGTCAAGTCACCGAGTCGACCCGCTGAGTCAACTCACTGAATCAACCCACCGAGCAAAACAGCAGCCCCGAGGGAGCGACCGTACCTCGCTGGAAATCAAGGAGTGGCCGTACGGGTGGCCCACAGTGGGCCGCCCAAAATTATTTACGAGCTCTGCCACTGCCCGCTGCTATAAATACCCCCCTCCCCTTCTCATTTCAACAGAACAATCCGCCCAGTCCAACGACTGTCCGTCTAAGTTCCTCTCCACCCTTTAGCCCATTCCTCCACCAGGGAGAGCTCGAGTGAGGAGAGCCTAGCCCTGGTCCAGCCCAGCCTGACCACTGGTCCAAGTCTCCCAAGCCATCTAAGTCTTGATCCAGCCACTCGAAGCCAACCCTTGCGACACCTCCGTCCAACCATCTACTCTTTTTCAGCATCATCTCATTTGCATCTAACATAAGTGCAACATTTACTTTTCTTCCAACCCCCCTGCTTCACTGCAAGCACCTTGATTATTCAAGCACACTGCATACGTCTTATATTAAGCACCTGTCAGTTCGAGCGTATGCTCTGGGCTTGCCCGTTGTTGGAACCTGCCCATCAGAAACTCTTACTGTTCAGACCTGCATTCATGCTTCACTATAAAGCACCTTGATTATTCAAGCACACTGCATACATCTTATATTAAGCACCTGTCAGTTCGAGCGTATGCTCTGGGATTGCCCGTTGTTGGAACCTGCCCATCAGAAACTCTTACTGTTCAGACCCGCATTCATGCATCATGTCATCTATGAGAATGTACGAGGATTAAAACCGACTTTTAAGTATTAGTTTGATTCTGTGAAGTAGAGACCGTACTTCGGTACGGGCAGTGTGTAGGGTGCTTAACCTCTTCCCACCCTATAACCGTGATCCCTTACCTCGAATCTCTGGCCGCAGATCAGAAGGAGTCATTTTAGAGGAAGGAATCTTCGGATCCTCTTCTCTAACATTTCTACGTGATCTAGTCGACTGTAAATTCGAAGTAATTGGCTAGTGGCGACTCTGGTCTTATATAAACTCATTTAAACACATCCAGCTTAAGCACGACAACCAAACAAAGCCCTCGAGAACGAGGCAAGCCAGTGGCACAAACGGCGATTCGCACTCACGCATCCTCTCCTTCTTTTCCCGAAAGGAAAGGGACGAGAACGTCGTGTGGGAGCGCGGAAACGGCGAGGGTCCACAGAATGACGACTCTGCTGGGGATGAGCTAGTCCCACTAGTCGTGATCCGACTTGAAAAACAGAATCCTCCCTATACTTGAAAGTCATTAGTCCTCATACAATCTCATCTGCATAGCATTTTACCTAAAACCGAAAAAAAAAATAAAAAAAACCCAAAACCCAAAAAAAAAAGTAGTGCATACTTCCCACCATTACTCCTCCGAACCAAATCACTCTGCCACGTCCAGTACAAAATCGACATGGCTCTCCCATTCCCTATACCTGAGGCTTCCTCTCCACTGTTAAACTCGAGTGAATCCATGTCAATTCCTGGCATCCAAGAGCTACAACAAAGCATGAAGGCCATGCAGGAAATGCTTCTCCGATTCACACAAGCCCAGGTTTCAACAGACAGCAATCAAGCTGGTACAGTTCAACAATCACAACAACCGTCTCTTCCAGTCTCCAGTTCATCCCAACCACAACTATCAGGGGTGGCGCAGGACTTTCGATACCCTCCTAATAGGGGCCTTAAATTAGAACAACCCTCGACCTCAGGGCATTTCTTCCAGTATCCTCCTGCAAACAGGAGCCATTTTCAGGTTTCCTTACAGCCTCCCTTCTCAACTCCAGTCCAACAAAGTCCTTACAATGGGAGTAATTACCAGGCCCAACCTCCTTCAAGCAGGAATTATAGGAGCATTAATGACACCAATTATTATGAAAGGGGGCCATCTCAGTCCTGATAAGGGGCAAGATCTCCTTCATCTGGTCCCTTCAAAATAGAGCAACTCCAAGAGCAGATGCGAGAGATGAAGAGAAAGTTGTAAAAGCAGCAAGGGGTGGATCTTCCATCCACTAAGTTCAGGGACCTTTGTCCATTTCCCAATGCAATGGTACCTCAAGGCTTTCAGGTACCAAAATTTAAAAGATATGATGGGACAGGGTGTCCTATAGACCACTTGAGATCATTTTGTAGTGAGTTAGAGGCCGTGGCAAGCAACGACGGAGCGTTGATCCGTCTGTTTCAAAAGTCCCTGAAAGACGATGCCCTAGACTGGTACACATCATTAGACTGCCATCGCATTAAGACTTGGGAGCAGCTCTCCCAGGCTTTCGTCAACAGGTTCGCATACAATCTTAACATGGCACCCAGGAGAGCAGACCTCGCAGCTCTCAGGCAAAGAAGTGATGAAATATTGTCAGCTTACGTTGGACGGTGGCGGGCCATGGCCGCTAGAATGAAGACTCCCCTCGACGACGAGGAGCAAATCTCCATGATCTTCCACTCGGTAAATCCAAGTATCTCTAGATACCTTGTCTCACATCCATATGCGAACTTCAGCCAACTCATCCGTGTCGGGGAACAAGTCAAAGCCGGAATAAGGGCTGGGATGATCTCCCCTTGGTGGCCTCATCAGGCTTCTCCAATTCAACCGATAGTGGAAGAAGAGCCTACTGCTGAATACGAGAATGATAACGGAAGTGTCCTCATCTCCCATCCAATGGAAGAAGATAATCTTGTCGCCTCTACCGAAGATGCACTATTCCTCCCTCAGCATGGACAACTGCAACAACAGCAACAACCGAGATGGAACTCACAGTTTCCTAATCAAGATTGGGAAGGAGCACCTCTAACAAGTCTAGTTTCAGAACCCCTCATCCTGCAAGGGGCATCTCCAGTCGATCCAGTCTCCGCAATGCAATTGGCACTCCCTACCTGTCCAGTTGTCATCAGCCAAGAAGAGCCTCCTCTCCAGTTTATTCGTGCCATCGACTCTAGTTTAGAGTTCGAGCCTCTCATCCTGCAAGGGGCACCCTCGGTTATATTAATCCCAGAGTCCATCATTATGCAAGGGGCACCTTCAATCGGTTCATTCTCTGCGCCCATTTCTAAGCATGGGCACAATCAGCCCATCTCAGTCAACCAAGGAGACAATCTCCCTAGCGTAGCATCGGCAAAACAGGGGCATGGTCTGCTCAGTTTGAGCCAAGGGCAAATCCTACCCATCTCAGCATCAATCAACCAGGGGCACAACCTGCCCGTCTCAGCAATAGTCATCCAGGGGCACAACCTGCTCATTTCTCCAGCAAACAACCAGGGGCACAACTTGCCCACCGCACCTGTCTATTCGGCTTCTACTTCGACCATCATCCTCCAAGAAGAAGACCCTTCCTTAGACAACATGCCACAATGCCCTAGCAGAATTGGGTCCCAGCTTCAATTATGTGGCCACTATCGAGGAGGTCAAAGGGGAGATTGATGTCCAGGTTCTGATCGGTCGAAAAACATCAACCATCACTCTTCAGGTCTTCGACATCTCAGCTTCATTCTATCTCAGCTTCATTCTATCTCCTTCCCGATCGGACCTGGTTTCACAGAATCGGTGTCATCTCTTCAAATCTTCACCAAAAGGTTAAGCACATCTTCAGAGATAGGGCGATCACCATCATTACCGATCCCGAACAATTTTCCATGGTAGAAGCATCTAACATTCGAGAGCCTACCATCCCAGTCATGGATGTACAATGCTCTAATGGGGAGGTCTCATACCATCACAATGCAAAGTATTTCCCTCGCGCATGTCCCATCGGATCGAACTACGTCTTCCTTCCTGCCAAGCGTCAAACCTTCTACTATCAGCTCGAATGTCAAGACTCGACCCGAATCATGGGAGTTCAAGAGAATGTGGATAGAGAAAGACTGCAATATCGGCCTACTCAGATTAGGAAACCAAAACACAGAAGTTTCAGAAGAATACGGAGTCATCAAGAAGAAGGCAATCTTTGCATTTGCACACCAATCCAGTTTATCAATGCATGGATTATCTATCCTGATGATGGACTGGATTCCACCTTTAATGATCAAGCAAGTAGATTAAGTCTGATAGAGTTGCTCAAAGAAAACGCAAGCAAGGGGCAGGAATTTCCCCTGATCGATTGGACTGTCGTCCTGGTCCCACCTCAACCAGATGAACCCGAAGAGCTGCAATACAATGGGGATGAGCCAGGAGAAATCGCATCCGACACTGACTCAGAGCCCAATTTCAGATCGACCATAACGTTTGGGCACAACACAGAGGGTTGGCCTACTGATCCTTCTGGCCCTGCCTCCCGAGGGGAAGGAGTGCAGGGCAGTAACAGGTTTGTAGTCCCCATGATGACTAATAAAAGCCGACAGTGCTCGGCTCTCCGAGCTGAATCAGACAACACCTGGTTCACATCGCCGTCTTGCTCAGGTCCTTTACAAAAAGAAAAATTCAAAAAAATCAGAAGATTCAAAAACCCAAAACACCAAATATTTAAAAAAAAAAATTCAAAATTTCAGAAAGTCCAAAAAGTTCAAAAAAATCCAGATATTCACAAAATTCCAAAAAACCAGAAAATCTTTGAAAGTAAAAAAAAAAATTTAGAAATATTTTTCAATAAAGTGTCAAGTCTGTCTGTCAAAGCACTTGAGTATGAAGTTGATTCATGTGATTTCGATCTAGAGTCGGACTTCAAACTCAGGGGTCTGGATAGAGCCAATGATGAGGAAAATGATGAGCTAACTCCTAAACTAAGAGGGTCTCCTCGAAAGTTCGAACCAAAAGCCAATGTCATCTCAAAAAATTTCAAAATTATAAACTTAGGATCTCCTGAGACCCATAAGGAAGTGTGCATTAAGAATCCTTGTCCCTGAAAAATAAGCAGAGAATGATCGAATTTTTGAAGTCATGACTTCCCAATCTTGCGTCTTATGAAGACTTATCGATCAAAAACTCATCAAGCCTATCAAGAAGATGCTGCGAAGACTATGCTTGCATTCCATGCTGGAGTGTACGACTTGACGAATGATCGAAGAAACCTCACGGCTCAATGAAGACAGATTGTTGCCAACATGTCAGAAAGCACTTCAAGTGTCAGCAACATGCACATCGGATCCATGTGTGTGCTTCAAAATTCTACAACCTGATAATGCTCCAGCTATTCCCTGTACGAGGTATCTACATCAACAGAAAGATCGACTCGGCATCATCTAGTGGTCATACGCATATACTTGTGGCAATTGATTACTTCACAAAAAGGAAGGAGGTAACATTCTGATCTCGCACGATAATTCTCATGAAGAATAACATCATCAATTGTTAAGGGTTCCCACATGCTATCAACATTGGCAATAGGATGTCCTTCGAAATCTAAAAGATGGAAGAGTTCCTCGAGAAGCTTAAAAATTAGAAGACAGACCTACGAGTACGAGTCAAAATCATGTCACCGTGAGTGCTGATGAAGAATGAAGCCAAAGAATGAAAAGTCATATCGAGTTTAGAGCAAGCACTGTTACATCTGTCAAACTCGAGGGGCAAGCCCTGAGAATCAGAGAAGTTCTTCTGAAAGTCACCGTTCAACTCACCAACCTGAGGGGTAAGGATCTTCCACAGCCAATCAACGCCGACAACGTGAAAATCTCTCACAGGTAAGCCAATCCAACCTTATCAAGAGTTACATTAGTAGAGCTGAAGTCAAGGCTTAGACCTCTGAGAATCCCTTCCCGTCCACCAATAAGTGTTCCAAATAAAGGGTTCAAAAGCCCCAAAAAAAAAAGAAGAGAAAAAAAAGAATAGAGCAAAAAAAAAGGGGTTAAAAAAAAAAAGAAGGGGCACACAACCCACAAAAAAAAAGAAGAAGAAGAAGAAAGAAAGAAAGAGAAAAAAATCGACCCAAAAGAAACACATCTATCCATCCATCCACCTTAGAATGGTCTGTAGCTAAGGCCGACAGCTCTGCCATTGTAACTTAAGATAAGGGCCGAAAGGTTACCATTGGCCGGCAACGACGGATTCCTAACCTCGGGGCGCTGCAGTTATCCAAAAAAAAAAAAGAAAAAAAAGATGTGTGCCTAAACAAAGAGGGTGGAGTGAAAACCCGAAAGGGCGCTCCGAGTAAAAACAGTGGGCACACAGCGGACTTGGTGAAAACCCGAAAGGGTGCTGAGGGTAAAAACAGCATAGCTGCCAAGGGGCAGGCAAGATCAAACACCCGGGACGTGGTGAAAACCCGAAAGGGCGCCACGGGCAAAAATGACGGGTAAGCCAGACGTAGCGAAAACCCGAAAGGGAGTTGCGAGTAATAATGGCTAAAAGGAAAAAAAAAAAAAAAAAAAACAGGTACATGAGAGATCCAAGCGACATGAAGATACAATGGAAGCAAGGATGGCGACTATAAGTCAAGAATTCTTTTAAGATCTGCCCAAATTCTAGAGTCAGGATACCATTGCGCATTATCTTAAGGGGACCAGGACCCTTGGAGAATAATTAAGAAAATCGAGTATAACATCAGGCTGATTCAAATATTCTGATTCCTATATCTAAAAGCACAAGTCCAAATCATGCACAAACAGATAAGCACTTGACATAAATTTTTACTTCATGATTTACATATATTTTCCAAAAAAAAAAATCATTTTTCCTTATTCGTATATATGCAAAAAAAAAAAAAAAAAATCTTACAGGGCTTTCAAAGTAAACGTCCAGTCAACTAATGGGGTACTTTCCGTGAGTGCATTTCTCCTGATCATTCTTCCCAGAAGGTAAGTATCTCTCTTCCTGTTTTAATGCTTCAATCCTTTTGCTAAAATGTTTTCTCTCCTCACAGGTACCAGAAGGCAAACATGAGATCAGCCCATCTATGTCCATCATAGCCCCATCACCACCATCAACCACATCATCCATATGGCCCCCACTCAAGGGACACATAGCCTCACCTATGTCCCATCTCCTCATCTCATCCATACCATCCATTTCTCCCATAATCAATGGCCCATTTGATTCAAATATGAAATTTCAGCATGGCTGCCATTAATAGGGCCATTCAAAGCTCCACCAACCACCACCCCTGATCCATCATCAATACCCCCATTCAATGCTCCATCTATACCATCCATTAAAGAGATTCCACCATCATTAAAGCCGCCACAGCCCTTAGATCTCCACCATCTATTGCTTGAGAAAGGACAAACCAAGAAGAGGACAAAAAGAGAAGGAAAGAAGAGACAAGGAAGAGATTCATGGCTGGATCGAAAAATTGGGTACAGGGATGAGGGAGACAGCAGCCAGGGGAATGTTCTCACTGTCTGAACCAGAGCCAACCGAGGCCGCACAAGAGGCGAGCCTTGGGCGGCCCGCTGTGGGCCGCCCGTACGGACGCGCTTCCTCTCTCTTCGCGGGATTGGCTCCATGGTCGTTGGTAGGTGAGGCTGACAGTCCACATCAGCAGACGGCACCCTGAGGGCCGCCCAAGGCTCCAATACACTCCAGATTTCGTTGGAGGTTGACCAGAATCATTTGAAAGATACCCCACCTGTCCAATCAGGAAGTAATGCGGCCAACATGGGCCTGATCGGGTCAAAGAGAAGGGAAGTTGATCAAGAGGGACCCACAAGCAATTCGAGCCGTTCAAAGACTAGATCATCATGATCTAAACCATGAAAAAGCTTACATGAGCCATCAAATAGCAAGATCAAAGGTTTGATCATCAAGAAAGAAGGCCAGAATCCAAGATCTGATCATCAAGTGGACCCACAGGGCCAATTCAAGTAATTCGGACCACTCAAATCACAGTCAACCCCGTCAGAAGCTAAACAAAGCAAGGTAAGTATGCCCAACCATGAAACCACGGTCCGAAGACCTTAAACTACGTCGGGATCAAGATCCCGAGGGACTTTCAATAAAATCGGCATCGGTCTTGATTGCTCGAATCAAGATCCGCTGACACCGGACATTTTTCAAAAAAATAAAAAAAAGTGATTGCTCTGTTTGTACATATTTTTGGTCCGAAGACCTTAAATTACGTCGGGATCAAGATCCCGAGGGACTTTCAATAAAAACCGGCATCAGTCTGGATCGAATCAAGATCTGATGGCCCCGGACATTTTCTGAAAACCAAAAAAAAATGTGCGTATACATATCTCTTGTACATATTTTGGGTCCGAAGATCTTAAATTACGTCGGGATCAAGATCCCGAGGGACTTTCAATAAAAACTGGCATCGGTCTTGATTGCTCGAGTCAAGATCCGACAACACCGGACATTTTTCAAAAAATCACAAAAAAGATATATATATATATATATATATATATATATATATATATATATATATATATATATATATATATATATATATATATATATATATATATATATATGCATTACCAGCACTCTCTTATACAGTTTTGGGTCCGAAGACCTTAAACTACGTCAGGATTAATATCCCGAGGGATTTTAATAAAAACCAGCATCGATCCTAGCCGTTCAGGCCAAGATCTGATGACCTGGATCATTTCGAAAAAATCACAAAAAAGAATATATTTTCAACATGTACAAAGTTTTGGTCCGAAGACCTTAAACTACACTGGGATTAATTTCTCAGGGGACCATTTCCTGCTTTCAACCAAAAACCGGCATTGGCCCCAACCGCTGTGGTCAAGGTTCGATAATCCGGATCATTTTCAAAAATACCAAAGAGATTTCAAGCTTTCCATAAAAACCAGCATCAACCTCGATTACCCGAGTTGAAATCTGAAACTTTTTCAAAAATACAAAAAAAATAAAAAAATAAAAAATAAAAATTTCACCATTAATTTCAACTGCACAAATTTATCTCCAGTGGTCCGAAGACCTAAAGCTACACTGGGATTAACTTCTCGGGGGCTTTCTTTCTTAACCTGTTCCAGATATGGCTGACACTTGATCGCACGGGTGTTTGGAATCTTTTAAACAGGTAAGGGCTGAGGCGGACAGAACTTCGCAATCCTGTTTGTGTTGAACGCACCGTGATAGACAACCTTGATTTGGAAGTCGCTGTTGAATTTGACGGATGTTCCCTGTTCCTAAAACTCATGAAAGGGATTAAGGCTGTTGGGAGGTGGAGCGTACCCTCACGGAATTGTGAGCAACGTAAGGCCCCAAACTGGATTGACTATGGGAAATGTGAGGATGTGGCTCATTTTGTGGCCGAAGGAGTCCGTCGGACGATACGTGGTCTATGTGCATTGCACATGAGGAACAAGCAACTTTGTGGGTGTGTTGACTGAAAACCCTCAAAATCTCCTCATCCGAAGGTGTAAAACTACGGCACTTAACTCTGTGAGACTCGTCTTGCTCGCTGACGTAAAATGGATCGGGTGCCTTACCAGCAGTAGAAGCTGGAAGTGGATGAAAATTCCATACTTTTCCCTGCATTTCATAAAAATCACAAAAATACAAAAACATTGCAAAATCACCTTTTCAAAAAATCACAAAAAATATGTCCCTTACTTTTAAATCAGATATTTGCCAAAATCACAATATATATATATATATATATATATATATATATATATATATATATATATATATATATATATATCTTTACTTTCAAATCAAATATTTTCAAAAATCACAAAAATATTTCCTTTGTTTTCAATAATCGATCTCTATCCGGACCGCTCAGGTAAAGATTCGGACCACATATTTACAAAAATCACAAAAAATTGTCACTAAGCCCTCAGCACTACACTTCAGGAGTCTTGAACTCCGCTCACTTCACAGTTTGGGATGACAGATCCGATCGCTCGCAAATTGGAATCTTAACCAAAACTGGCATCCAAGCACCGTCTCAATCGCATTTATGCCCAGAAGAACATCTTGAAGCCGGATAACATCCTCGTACATTCTCATTAGCAAAGAAACAGCATCTTGGGACGATGGACCTGATCGATCATGGGTCGGGATCTTGACCAACCCGCTGACCAAACATCCGCATAAAGAAGAAAGAAAATCCTCAGGGAGAACAACCTTGCAAGCAATAAGCTCAAAATTCTCGGCATCTCCAGCAAAAGCAAAATCATCAAACTGAAAGAGAATGAGTAAAGCCATGCATTCATCATGCATCTCCATGCATCAGCATCCATCGCATCAATCATCATGTTTACCTGTTTTCAAAATAAAGTTGGTTAGCCAAAGACCCCATAGGCATCCCTAGTGGAGGCACTTGCAGACCAGATTTCCATTTCAAAAAGACAAAAAAAATATATATCTATTTGCAAATAAAAACCCCACGGAGTATCGCTCCCCAGAGTGGGTATCTTTTCAAAAACCCAAAAATATTTTCCCAGTAGAGCGTTCTGCCTTCAACACACCAGGAGATCTTCCATATCTCTGGGTAGGAGCCGACGCAAAAATCAAATAAGATCCAATGTCTCACGGTTTCCCTGGAGACCATAGGATCAAATGCACTCAAAGTACGGTCGAACTGAACTCCAGTGTCAGTGCGATCGTACCACATGCCAAGATTGGAAAAGATGAAAGCCAAAAGGCTCGGTCAAAGAAGCCGCTTGAACAGGTGAAAACGATGAATTGTAACCCAAGTATCAAAATCAGCAGATTGGGTGGAAAGAGTTCACCTGCACATACCTAGGCGTGGATGCCTGAAGTACCTTGACTGGGCATAGTAGAATCCCGTAAGACTATCTGACGCAGGGCGTCTAACCACTTTGACAGTCAAGCGAAACAAGTACTCCTGGAGTGATCTGGGAAAACATCAAACATCACACAATCCGTCTCCGGGTCAGCAACCTCGTAAGACTAGCGACGCAGAGGCTCTACTGTCCCTTTCCGATGTTAGTACCGATCGGGAATGGAAGGGTTGCGATTGGGTACCCAGGTTGCAGTAAACTGCAGGGACAATCGCAACGTTTTCTCTAAACTCCAGCGGTATGTACGAGTTATCAATTTCCAGACAATCAACTGACTCAAATACAAAGGATAACAAAGATTCCAGACCACAATCAAGGAAAGAATGAATTGCAAACTAAGCATCGAAACCAGCAGATCGGGTGGAAAAAGTCCACCCGAGCACACCTAGGCGTGGATGCCTGAAGTACCTTGACTGAGTCCAAGTCAGCGTAGTAGAATCCCATAAGACTATTTGACGCAGGGCGTCTAACCACTTTGACAGTCAAGCGAAACAAGTACTCCTGAAGTGATATGGAAAAACATCAAACATCACACAATCAGTCTCAAGGTCAGTATCCTCGTAAGACTAGCGACGCAGAGGCTCTGCTGTACCTTTTCGATGTTAGTACCGATCGGGAATGGAAGGGTTGCGATTGGATACCCAGGTTGCAGCGCATGCAGGGACAATCGCAACGTTTTCTCCAAACTCCCGCGGTATGTGCGAGTGATCGAGTTCCAGATGATCAACTGGCACAGATGCAAAAGCAAGCAAAGATTTCAGAACATGATCCATGAATGACCGGATTAGAAGTGGGGTGTTCACTCGCTTTGGCATTCGGTTGCACGCAACCTCTGCCAAAGAGGGGCATCTGTAGACAGTACCCCACCTTCGGTTACACTGTTGGTAGAGATAGCTAGATGAATGGAGGACCATACCCCCAAATCCCAAGTCCAAACTCAGCCAAACTCACCCTTGTAAGCCCCAATCCATAGCCCAACTCAAGCCTGAACCCAGTCAACCCAGTCCTAAACATTAGCCTGAAAAACCCCCCATAAGAAAAGCTAGTCAAAAAATCCTAAAAAAGTAAAACTCACTGAGTCAACCCATTGAGTCAACCCGCTGAGTCAACCCACTGAGTCAACTCGTCGAGTCAAAACACCGAGTCAACCCGTCGAGTCAACCCGCTGAGTCAAGTCACCGAGTCGACCCGCTGAGTCAACTCACTGAGTCAACCCACCGAGCCAAACAGCAGCCCCGAGGGAGCGACCGTACCTCGCTGGAAATCGAGGAGTGGCCGTACAGGCGGCCCACAGCGGGCCGCCCAAAATTATTTACGAGCTCTGCCACTGCCCGCTGCTATAAATACCCCCCTCCCCTTCTTATTTCAACAGAACAATCCGCCCAGTCCAACGACTGTCCGTCTGAGTTCCTCTCCACCCTTTAGCCCATTCCTCCACCAGGGAGAGCCCGAGTGAGGAGAGCCTAGCCTTGGTCCAGCCCAGCCTGACCACTGGTCCAAGTCTCCCAAGCCATCCAAGTCTTGATCCATCCACTCGAAGCCAACCCTTGCGACACCTCTGTCCACCCATCTACTCTTTTTCAACATCATCTCATTTGCATCTAGCATAAGTGCAACATTTACTTTTCTTCCAACCCCCCTTCTTCATTGCAAGCACCTTGATTATTCAAACACACTGCATACGTCTTATATTAAGCACCTGTCAGTTCGAGCGTATGCTCTGGGCTTGCCCGTTGTTGGAACCTGCCCATCAGAAACTCTTACTGTTCAGACCTGCATTCATGCTTCACTATAAAGCACCTTGATTATTCAAGCACACTGCATACGTCTTATATTAAGCACCTGTCAGTTCGAGCGTATGCTCTGGACTTGCCCGTTGTTGGAACCTGCCCATCAGAAACTCTTACTGTTCAGACCCGCATTCATGCATCATGTCATCTATGAGAATGTACGAGGATTAAAACCGACTTTCAAGTATTAGTTCGATTCTGTGAAGTAGATACCGTACTTCGGTACGGGCAGTGTGTAGGGTGCTTAACCTCTTCCCACCCTATAACCGTGATCCCTTACCTCGAATCTCTGGCCGCAGATCAGAAGGAGTCATTTTAGAGGAAGGAATCTTCGGATTCCCTTCTCTAACGTTTCTACGGGGTCTAGCCGACTGTAGATTCGAAGTCATTGGCTAGTGGCGACTCTGGTCTTATATAAACTCATTTAAACACATCCAGCTTAAACACGACAACCAAACAAAGCCCTCGAGAATGAGGCAAGCCAGTGGCACAAACGGCAATTCGCACTCACGCATCCTCTCCTTCTTTTGCCGAAAGGAAAGAGACGAGAACGTCGTGTGGGAGCGCGGAAACGGCGAGGGTCCACAAAGTCCCTCAGCACCATTGGATGGATGTTTACCAAAGGAGAAGTGAACTGGGAAAGAAGTGAGCTTTACACATTTAAAGGTGTTTGGTTGCACTTCATATGTTCACATTGATGCAGAGCACAGAAACAGGCTGGATGCGAAGTCCAGGAGGTATACGTTTATAGGTTACGGGTAGTATAATTTTAACTATCGGTTTTGGGACACGGAGAATTGAAAAATCATCAGAAGCAAAGGCGTAGTCTTCAATGAAAAAGTGATGCATAAGGAGACAGTTTGCAGCGAAAACAGAATAAGGCCGATGAAAAAGATTTCATAGAGTTTGAAAAGTTATCGGACACAGGTGTTACAGTGACACATGATGAGCATACTTAGGAGCATGATGAGCATAGACACAAATATAGATTGTGAGGAGGTCTACTCGAGAGACCCAAGGTCCGATACTCACCCTCTTTACATTATCTGTTGCTAACATATAATGGTGAATCGGAGTGTTTCGAAGAGGCACTACAGCCAGATACCTGGGTTTAGTGGGAGCAAGCTATGAATGATGAAATGGACTCCCTTGAGTCCAATCGTACATGGGAGCTCGTTACTCTACCTAAGGAGAAGAAAGCTATTCATAACAAGTGGGTTTACAAGCTGAAAGAGGTGCATGATGGTTCGAAGTGGTACAAGGCCAGATTGGTTGTAAAAGGCTTCTAACAAAAGGTAGATATCGATTTCACTAAAACATTTTTCCCTGTGGTAAATATGTCTACGATTCTCATAGTCTTGAGTATAGTAAGTACGGAGGACTTACATCTAAAGTAGCTAGATGTTAAGACGGTATTTCTTCATGGGAACCTTGAAGAAGAGATATATATACATCAACCAAAAGGATACGTAGCATCAGGAAAAGAGAATAAGGTGTGTAAACTGAGAAAGAGTCTATATGACCTAAAGCAAGCCCTGAGGCAGTGGTACAAGAATTTCGACAGTTTCATATCGGAAAACGGGTTTAGAAGATGTCATGCGGACCACTACTGCTATTTGAAGAAGTTTGATACGCCGTACATTATCCTTCTTCTGTATGTTGACGATATACTTGTAGCCAGTTCAAGCATGAAGGACATCTCAGATATCAAAAGACAGTTGTTTAGAGAATTTACCATGAAGGATTTGGGAGTTGTAAAACAAATCCTAGGCATGAGGAAAAAACGTGACAGAAAAAATAAGAAACTAGTTTTGTCACATGTAGAGTACATAGCCAAAGTACTTGATTGATTCAGTATGGGAGGTGCTAAGCCGGTTAGCACTTCATTAGCTAGTCACTTCAAATTTTGTAAGGAGCAAGGCGTGAAGACACAGGAGGAACGGGACTATATGGCTAAAGTCCCATACGCGTCGGCTATAAGGAACCTCATGTATGCTATGGCGAGTACGAGGCTAGATTAGGGCTGAAAGTCGGGCGGGTTGGGTCGGGTTGGTACTGAACCCTAACCCAACCCAAGGTTCCTATACCTCAACCCTAACCCAACCCAACCCAACCTCGGGTTGGGAATTCTCAACTCAAGCCCAACCCAAGCGGGCTCGGTCGGGTTGATCGGGTTGATACATGCTAATATTTTCATTGTTACATTAGTCTATTATGTTTCAATACACGCCTTATTTTTGGTACCTATGGCTTTATTAATTATATATGTACTTATTTATGTAAAGAACTTCACTTTTCCTAAACAAATAAGTTAAAATACAAGTAAACATTATAAGTTTACTTCACCAAAGTATAATAAAAGTATAAGTAACTTGTATATAGATCGGGTTCGGGTTGGGTCGAGCAACCCGAGACCTCAACCTAAGCCCGACCCAAACTTCATCGGGTTGATGTTTTCATAGCCCAAGCTCAAGATCGAGTTCGATTATTCTTGCCCAAGCCCAACCCAATGTCGGGTCGGTCATGGGTCGGTTGGGTTGAACCCGCCCAACTTTCAGCCATAGGCTAAATATTGCTCAAGCAGTGGGAATTGTTAGCAGGTTCATGAACAACCCCGAGAAGAAACATTCAGAAGTTGTGAAGTGGATCCTCGGATACCTGGTAGGTACTGTGGATGTAAGGTTGTGTTATAAAGGATCGAAAATCAAGTTATAAGGCTACATTGATTCAGATTTGGCAGGGGATATTGATAATAAAATGAGCACTACAGAATATGTCTTTACTTTGAATAGTGCTGCAGTGAGTTAGGTCTCTCAGTTATAGAAGATAGTATCTATCAGTACAATGGAAGCGGAGTATATTGCAACTACAGAAGCATGTAAGGAGATGTTGTAGATGCAATGTTTTATAGAAGTGTCACGCCCCGAAAATCAAGTGTCGGGCAGTCCGCGGCTCCCGACTCTTCCGAGGTGACTGTATTTTACGGAAGTATAGTTTAATGGCACAAATCGATGGCATCAACTTATAAATAGAGATTTAAGCTAAACAGTGTATAATTCAGTTTGAATTCAAATTGTAAATATATACAATTATCCACACAATCAAGGAGTCCACTCAGCTGGGGCTCAATTTTATACATGTACAATGAAGTCTTTAAGAATATCGACCCAAGACGTCCAATTCAAGGCAGAAAATGAAACGCATGAGATAGGTAAGCCAACAGGTCTTGCATCTCATTCATCAAGTGACAGCAACTCCTGCATCAAAATAACTGGTTGGTGTTTTAAAACACCCCCCCAGCTGGGAGTGAGTAATCATACTCACTTATAACGCCCCGATTTTTCAGAGCTCGAGTAAGAAGCCCATGCTCTGAAAAACCCGAGTGTAAAGACTAATAATCATCATTTAACAATATCTTTGTAATCCAAATACGAGAGATAGATCTAAGAATCCCACAAAGCAAAATCATCATATCAGAGCGGAAGTAAGTAATGCCCATAAGGCTTATACAAATCCAATGTTCCAAAAGTAACGCACAAAAAGGAAAGTAAAACTATTCGTCAAGGGCCGCCATCTGGTCCAGCTCCTCCTGTGACAGGTACGGCCAAGTGTCTCGAATATCCGCCTTAGGCTCATCCACAACTGGAACAGGGACATCCTCTCCATCATCTGCACCATCTAATATATTTCGACAACGTCAATCGCTGTCTTAGTGAGGCACACCCTCCAAGATTTCCATATGCATAATACAGGACAATTATCCTAAAAGCAAATGTAAATATTCATAGGAAACAGGTAACAAGTATCCAACACATATATGATTATCATGTTACTTTTAAACCTTGTTAGTACATGAATGCATGCACATGTTCTTCAGCCTGGGGATGTATCCAGCTGGTGAGGGTCGAGCCGACAGTAACTCGGTTAATCACCAAAGTTACCCGCAATGCAATGCTTATCAAACCAAGAATAGTGTAACTCGTCGTCAACATATCCACAATGCCATGCGATGGATGATTACCCAACTGTCATTAGTCCATTTGGTAATTTAATAAAATATACTCGCGGACACCATGGGAGACGTGCACAATTCAGCATAGGCCGACGGCTCGGGCATAGCATCCCAGAACACCATCCCCGGCCCACGAGAGGAATGATCATAGGTTTAACTCCCATTCCTTTCTAAATAATATACTACAACCCAATATCAACATAACTTGCAAGACAGTATCATTATTTAGCATAATGCCCATATTTTCCAACATTTATCATTCAAACGTAATTTACATTCATGTCCAACATAATTCATAAGATTTTATAGCATCCAGTTCATAATTAAAATCAACCCTCATGTAAAGAATTTAACGTATTCCCTTGTAAAAATTAAATTTAATTCAAATGAGCTTTTTGAATCACACAAGAGAACACCACTTCATTTTCTTCAAGTTATTTATATATTTCAATTGTGGTGCTATCAATTAATAACATGCCTTGCAACAAAACAATTAGGAATTAATAGTCAATATTCAATGAAAATGGGGGAAAGCTTGAAGGGTGAGGGACCTCACCTTCTAAAACAGAACTATAACTTGCCAAGGTGACAAGGAGCAAAGGAGAGTGAGAAAACACCCAACTCCTAAATTTCACTAAAGAGTCTTAGCTTTCTTTAATCAAGATTAAATCTCAGATTACGCAAATCCCGGCTCAACCAATTCTCCAACTAGCAACACCAGACCCATAGATTACCTGAACTCAGAAATTCCACATATATAAATTAGATACTCATTCTTTGCATAACTCAATGAGTTGTGACAGAGATTTCCTAATCAACACTTGCAACCTCAGAAACCAAAGGGTTTTCATGATTTAATTGGATTACTGATCAGATCCAGCAATACATCATATCATAGAGAACCCTTCACTGATCTATTACAATAAAGAAATATAAAACCGGACTGAGTTAACTTGGTTAGCCCAACACCCTAAAATCTATAAAACCTAACATGGTGAACTGAAATTCAGAGGTGACTTACTTGGATCCCAGCAACAGGAAAACTTCTCAAACAATCAATGCAACTAATGCTCCATACACGATTGAATTCCAGCAACTTGGAATAGAACCCGGTGACTCGAACCTCCAACTCGCCACAATAAGAAGAGTCAGCAATCAACCTTCTATTCAAGACAGCCTCCCTGACTGATTTGCAGGGAATCAGCAAGACCAAACTAAGATAGTTCGGAGCTCAAACCAAGCACAAGCAGCACTTCTTCATGAAGGAAGGAGACTCCGACAACAATGGCGGATCTGAACAAAGAGAGAAACTACCCAATCTGAAGCTGGAGGAATGTTTGAAGAGTTTCAGAAAACTTGGGGAGATGTGAAAATACAGCTTCAATCGCTGACTGTTACCGAGTTGAGTTTACCAGAATCCATCCCGATTTCTGGAAGAATCGCCGACTAGAATGAGAGGGAAAATGAAATCCGATGGCTGGTATTGATCTCAGGCCTTCTGAAATGCAAGGGAAGATGGGATAGAGGTTTTTGAAGTAACTAGATCTAGGTTTCAGATAAGAGACTTGTAAAACGGAAAGAAGAAAAGAAAACCCAATTGCTTATATATCTGGTTCTCGATCCATGTGAAGACAAGCGAACGGCTAAGATTGACATAAATGAGTCGTTCTAGCCTTCTATGAACGGACTAGATGAATTGAAATCCAATAGACGCGGATTGCCAACCTGGCAGTTTCCGTTTTTGGAAACTCAAGATGAACAACTGGACTTTGGGTGAAGATTTACAGGTATATGAGGGACCCCACACAAAAATACCAACATCCTTAGGTAGAGCACCACATGCTCAACAAAATGAACGGTTTGGATTGCCCAAAAGGAGGCTCTATTGATCAAGATTTGAAGGTAAAAGCCTTGCTGGAAACACAAATTTCAGATTAGATGTTCTATCTTCCGCTTCTAACTGCACATACCTCTCAACCTAAAAATAGCTCGGACCACTTAGGTTTCGGTCACCTTAATTGTGCGAATCAAATAGACGGTTTGGATCATCTCGACCGTTGCTCAAAGGTGGGTCGCACAAGCAACGAAATCGGGCAGTGGTCGTCTGCCCGCTCGGCGGAAATAAAGAAAGAAGAAGAGGAAATTTCCTCTTAGGGAAATCGGGTCAGCGTACGCTGACCCATAACTTGAGTTATGGTGCACGGCGTGTGCACACGTATGTTGATACACACGCCCACCAAAAGTGGGGCCACACTTACTAACAATGTAATCCACACCATCCATTACCTTCTATATGTAACTCCGACTCTCATATCTCATGATTGGTCCATTTCATCAATCAGGTGGGCCGCACACATTGTTTAAACTAATAATAAAATGTTTGTTTTTATTTATTTATTTTATTTTATTATTATTTTTTATTATTTTTAAAAATAACACTAAAGTGTATGCCAAATAGGGGTATTACAGTCTACCCCCCTAACAAAAATTTCGTCCTCGAAATTACCTGGATGATGATATCAAAATAATTGTGGGTATTTATCCTTCATCTCAACTTCTCTTTCCCAAGTTGCTTCATCTTCTCCATGGCGGGACCATAATACTTTGACTAGAGGAATAACCTTAGTCCGGAGAACTTGCTCTTTACGGTCCAATATTCGAACTGGTTCTTCCACATAAGTGGCATCATCTCTCAACTCAATATGCTCCCAATGTATAATGTGTGAAGGATCAGGCTCATACTTCCTCAACATCGAGACATGAAATACATCATGGATATAAGCCAAGTTTGGAGGTAATGCCAAACGATATGCAACTGCACCCACGCGCTCTAAGATCTCGAAGGGTCCAATATACCGAGGAGAGAGCTTCCCTTTCTTCCCAAATCGCATAACACCTTTCATCGGCGAAACTTTCAGAAACACATGATCCTTGACTGCAAACTCTAAGTCTCGGCGACGGTTATCTGCATAACTCTTCTGTCTACTCTGTGCCACCCGGAGATGTTTCTGAATCACACCAATCTTCTCAGATGTAACCTGAATAAGCTCAGGGCCCAATAAACTCCTTTCACCAATCTCAGCCCAACAGTGCGGTGCTCTGCATGGTCGACCATACAGTGCTTCAAATGGAGCCATACCAATACTTGCTTGATAACTATTGTTATAAGCAAACTCTGCAAGAGCCAAATGATCATCCCAATTCCCTCTGAAATCCAATACACAAGCCCTCAACATGTCTTCAAGAATCTGATTGACCCTTTCTGTCTGACCATCCGTCTGAGGGTGGAAAGCTGTACTGTACTTTAGAGTTGTGCCCAACTCTTCCTGTAGTCTCCTCCAGAAAGCAGAAGTAAACCTGGAATCTCGATCAGAAATAATCTCACGCGGAACCCCAAATGATCGAACAACCTCCTGAATATATAACTTTGCCAAATCATCCGCTGAGTCAGATATACGAATCGGCAAAAATCGTGCAGTCTTCGTCAATCTGTCAACAATCACCCAAATAGAGTCATGCTTCTTCTGAGTCCTAGGGAACCCAGTAATAAAGTCCATAGTGATACAATCCCATTTCCACTCTGCCAACGGTAACGGCTGTAACAATCCTGGCGGTCTACGGTGTTCAGCTTTAACCTGCTGGCATGTAAGACACTTTGCTACATAAGCTGCTATTTCACGCTTCATATTTCTCCACCAATACTGACGTTTCACATCTTTGTACATCTTAGTACTACCTGGATGAATAACCATTCTGGATTTATGAGCTTCATCCAAAATTTCTCGTTTCAATTCTGAATTATTGGGCACACATAATCGGCCTTGATACCGAAGCTCACCATCTTTACTAATTCGCCACTCATAATTTTTCTCAGTTTTACATTTTTCTTTCCTCCTTTTGAATTCCCCGTCAAGATCCTGTGCCTTAATGACCTGTCGAACCAGAGTAGGTTCCACTAACAAATTTCCCGCAAGGGCATAAAAATCTTGTACAAATTCTATCATTTCCCACTCCTTAACCATTAAGGAGGCCATCATCACATGCTTCTTTTTCCGGCTCAAAGCATCAGCTACAAGATTAGCCTTACCCGAGTGGTAAGACACTTCAAAATTAAAGTCCTTCATCGTTTCCATCCATCTTCGCTGTCTCATATTCAAGTCCTTCTGTGTAAAGATATACTTTAAACTTTGATGATCACAGAATAACTCAAATTTCTCTCCATACAAATAATGACGCCATATTTTCAAAGCAAATACCACTGTAGCAAGTTCCAGGTCGTGCGTCGGATAATTTTCTTCGTGTTTCTTTAACTGTCTCGAGGCGTAAGCAATAACTTTTCTGTTTTGCATCAAAACACAACCTAACCCTATTCCAGATGCATCACTATACACCACATACTTCGCACCCTCCTCTGGAAGTGTAAGTACTGGCGCTGAAGTCAACCTTGCTTTAAGCTCCTGAAATGCTTTTTCAGCATTTTCATTCCACACAAACTTGGCATTCTTCTTTGTCAACTGTGTCAACGGTCGTGCAATACGAGAAAATTCCTTGATGAATTGTCGATAATATCCTGCCATTCCCAGAAAACTTCGAACTTCAGTAACCGTAGTAGGTTGCTCCCACTTCACCACAGCCTCAACTTTAGCTGGATCAACTGCAATACCCTCAGCCTTTACCACATGCCCAAGAAATTTCACTTCGTCTTTCCAAAAATCGCATTTTGACAGTTTTGCATACAACTGTTGTTCTTTTAACACTTGCAAAACTTTTCTCAAATGTTCTTCATGATCTTTTTTATTCTTTGAATAAATCAGTATATCATCTATGAAGACAATAACGAATCGATCTAAATAAGGCATGAAGATTCGATTCATTAGATCCATGAATACCGCCGGTGCATTTGTGAGTCGAAAGGGCATAACCAAGAACTCATAATGGCCATATCGAGTTCGAAATGCTGTTTTGGAAATGTCCACATCTCGGACTCTTAATTGATGATATCCCGACCTTAAGTCAATCTTAGAAAAGAATTTTGCTCCCTTCAACTGATCAAAGAGATCATCAATTCGCGGCAATGGATATTTATTCTTCACAGTTACACTGTTCAATCGTCGATAGTCGATGCACAACCGAAAAGATCCATCTTTTTTCTTCACAAACAAAAATGGCGCACCCCACGAAGAGACGCTAGGTCTAATAAAACCTTGTTTCAACAAATCTTCAATTTGAGTCCGCAATTCTTCCATTTCACACGGAGACAATCTAAATTGGGACAAGGAAATTGGAGAAGTACCAGGCATAAGTTCAATTGTGAAATCTATTTCCCTCCGAGGAGGTAATCCTGGTATATCTTGGAAAACTTCTGGGAATTCCTGTACAACGGGAATAGAGTCTACTGTGAGCTCATCTGACTTTTCCACATCTACAGCCATCAACCGATGAAATACTTCACACTTCCGTTTTCCTTGTAATACAATTGGGGTTTGGTTTGGAAGGGATATTCTGACTGTTTTAGTACCACAATCCAATACAGCTTGGACTTGAGACAACCAATCCATACCCAAAATAATATCATACTGTCTCATGTGCATTACCACCAAATCGATATATATCTCTTGATCCACCAATAATACAGGGCATGCTTTGCATATTTTGTTTGTTCCGTTAGTTTTCCAGCAGGTGAGAGAACTGTGAGAGTGATATTTGTACGACTAACTTTTAACTCAAGTCGTTCAACCAAAGCATGCGCAACAAACAACAATGTAGCACCAGTATCAAATAAAATATACACCGGGGTTTCTTTAACAAATGCCGTACCTTCGATCGCTTTCAATTCTGTCTCTTCAGATGTAGAAGCCTCCAAAGCATATACACGTGCAAGTCCACCCTTGGAAGGAGCTTGAGATCTGATCGGCTGGGCTCGAATCATAGTTGGAGGTCTAGCTGCCACTTGATTCTGAGAAGAACGATTAGCTATTGGTGGAGTAATACCCTCATCGCGCATCTTCTGGTAGCAATATGGTGCAATATGGCTTGATTTCCCACAGTAATTGCACACCTTGACAGACTGTGTGGAATGAGCTATCTGTGGAGTGAACTTCATCCTCTTTTCTGTCGCAGAAGGGATAAAAGATGTCGTTCGGATTTTGTTTCCCACATCTCTGAAAGGAGCTCGAATTTTGGCCAGACGCTCAAAATCCTTTTCAACACGAATAGCCTTGTCCACAAGATCAGCAAAATCAGATAAATCTGTCGCACATAGTCTCGACTGAATATTAGCCCGAAGTCCCTCCTTGAATTTCTGAAATTTATATTCTGCATCACCAGCCACGCTCGGTGCATAACGGGACAGCTCAGCGAACCACGCCTCATACTGAGAAACTGTCATACCTCCCTGTTCCAATTTCAGAAACTGTGAAATTTTCTCCTTCCGAAATGACTGAGGAAAGTACTTGTCGTTGAATCTACGCTTGAACTCTTCCCACGTCCAACTGAAATTTTCTGGCACACTTCGCAGAACACCTTCCCACCATATATCGGCCTCTCCTTCTAGAACATAAGTAGCCAAAGCAACTTTCTGCTCATCAGAAACACCAAGTGGCCTCATCATTTTGACCAACTTGTTCAACCAATGCTCAGCTGTACACGACCGGAAAATGGAGAAGCTGATATCAGATCTGGTTTCTCTATATGTACAGTGATGCTTTGGTATTGTTGAGCTCTATATGTACAGTTTTGGGAGTTACCATTCCCTAAATTAAACATATCATCAACACAATCAAGTACAAGTAGTGAAGCATAACAAATGGTGGGGCTCTCACACCTACCACCCCAGCATCAACAGATAGCATAACATTACAATCAAGTTCTTATTCTAGTTGAATAATGCATGCAGTCATGGTATGCAAATGTTATGTTCCGGAGAAATAAACGGTGGGGTTACCACCCAGCAGTAGCATCGGACCAATGCAAGTGAAAATGTGATGCATGCATGTTTACCAAGTATTTATTTAATTCCGTATTCAATCAACAGTATTGGCGAAGCCAGAATACCTCAATCTTATCAAAAGTCTATTAAACAGGAACACGACCGACAGGAATGTAGCCGAACACTGGACAGCGAGGAAAGCCGGACACTGGACAGTGGCCTTACCGAACGCTGGACAATGACAAGTCGGGGTACCCTCTACCAGGCCAGGGCCCACCGCCAGGCCAGGGCGTCCTATGCCTGGCTCCTGGAATCCCAATTTAGGTCCGTCACCCAACATAACTGAATAATGAATCAAATGGTAAGGGTCTCGATGCCCTAGAATGTCATATGCATGGTAATGGGTCGTCACCCAAGATCAATGATGGTAGGCTCGTCACCTAACATCGGTGCTCAAGACTCACGATAAGACCATCAGGATCAATACCGGTCAAAGACAGCACAAGCACAGTTACCCATATACCATGCCTGGCCCATGAGCTTCAGTATGTAGGATTCAATGCTCAAGGCTATTGTAGGGCTCATCACCCACACCAGCCAAAGACAGCACAAACACAGTTACCCATATTCCATGTCTGGCTCATGAGACTTAATACGTACAGTTATAAGTGACTGCATAACAATGGTAATTGTCGTATTCGAGATTCTACAGAATATGTAACAATGATCAAACAAATATGATTAATCCTGAAATTGACTGATTTGGTAAGCCGAGCGAAACATCAACCAAACCGGCGTAGCTAGGGTCAGTCGATCATGTTACCCCCAAGTCTACCAAACAAGTCCGTGACGGCCAAACCCAACTAGGCAGTCTATAAATTGTGATTTTCAGAGATCAATCCCAATCATGTCAATTAAATAATATACTAAGCATGTTGTGAGAGGAATAGAACATCATAGCATTCATTGTCTCAATCAGGCATAAAACCAAACAGTTGATATGCGATATACTTCATTTCATATATGGGCGTAAAATCAAACACTTGGCGTGCTATTGCAGGCCAACTCATCAAATTCACAATCAGGCACTAGCCTGGGTGGATGGTAATCCACTTACTTAAGCATATGTGAACTTCTGTTCACTCAGGAATTTCATCAAACACTTGATATGCACAACACATCAAATCTCATATTTTTCAAAAAAATCGATTCAAATGGGCAATCAATCCATACATCGAAGTAAGCATGTAATTAATCAACACATACAGAACGTCAATCACAAACATAAATCATTCGACACTTAACTTTGAATGAAATTTAAGAAAAACTCAATTTTCACTATTTGGAACCCTCATGGGCTGATAATAGCCAACTTAGAAGAATAGTCCTCACCTGTGTTGGAGAATTTACAAGCTAACAATGTCTAGAACGAAGGATTCGAAAGAACAACTGGAAATCCTACATAGATTCGAAAAGAAATGGATTGGAGCAAGAAAGAATCAATTTCAATATGAAATTCAACACTTAGGACGGTATATTACTTATGATGGACGGCCGGCATCGATCACTTAGGAGCAACGACAACTGGATTGGAAGCTCCAAGCAAATCCCTAAGAAAAACCCTAGAAATCCTCCAAATTCAATCTCAAATGGAATTCTCAAATGGGCTTGGTATTTATAGTTCCAGATGGTCCAAGGTTGAAGTGAGTCACACAACTCACCCTCTCTGGTCTTGATCTAAGTTGTGCAGTTCGGGATAGGGTGTCGGGTATCTGATATAGGGGAAAGGTCAAGCCCACTAAGGCAATCGATTCCATGTAGATTCGTGATCAACGGCCCACTAACGAACGGTCTATAGCTGTTCTAAGTTTTCGGAACACCAATTGGATGATTTAGAGAACAGAGTTTAGAGAATCATTTCACTAGGTCGTAGTGGGCATAGCTAGGTATATGATGTGATATACGGGGTGCATTTATTTGCAGGTTAAGGGCGGTTAATCTCATTCGTATGGTTTTACATGTCAAAAGGGCTATTTTGTCAAATCGATTTCTAAACTCAAGATAATCAAGATTTGATTCATTGATTAAGGTAGTCTAAGGTGGATCTGCATTGTAAGTCGGTTATATAGGTTAATCCATTGTGATTTCAGTAAATCATAGATTGCGATTCATTAATCAACGGATCAGATGTAGGATTAGACAATTAAAAAGGAATCCGTAGCTATCCATGATATCTAACAAAGAATGTACGGTTAGATTGATGTGTCTAAATGTCTTACGAGATTTTGATCGAATCGGACCGTTCAAATTAGGGTTTCATGTACAAATCTTATAGATTCTTGATTCTAAATCAGTCATATGTATTCTCATTTGAGAATTAAAACATAAAATTTTTCAGAGGCGCTCGAGTAATTTCAAGGCTCGAGGTTTGAAATTTCCAGGGCGTTACAAGAAGACTTGGGTAAGAAGCAAGCAGATTGCAAGTTGTACAGTGACAGTCCGAGTGCAATACACTTGGCCAAGAATTTAGCTTTTCATTCAAGGACCAAGCATATTGACATCAGATATCACTTTATACGTTCGTTGTTGGAAGATGGATCAATTACTTTGGAGAAGATCCATACAAGTGAGACTCCTGTAGATATGTTGATCAAGGCGATCACACGGGAGAAGCTGAAGTTCTGCTCGGCTTCGATTGGTCTTCAAGCTTGAAAACGGGGAGGTGATGCACTTTGGATGTAAAAGACGATTTGGTGATATGTCTCCAAGTGGGAGATTGTTGGGGTGTGGAGCCAAACACACCATCAAATTGGCTAGCTTACGCTGGTCGGGTGTTCGAAATTCACCTAGAGAAACTAAAAGTCTCTGGACTATTTTTTACACAGTCGGGCGCCCGATGGTATGTTGACCAGACGCCCGATGCCCAGGGCAGGCGCCCGACCTTGGGCGAACTGTTTACGCGCAGTTTCCTATTTTGTCTCTGATTTACGTTTCATGTTATATAAAGGGCCGTAATTCGGGATCATGGTATGTCAATAGGGTTTACATACGTCCAATGAGATAAAGTGATAAAAGATTAGCAAAAAGGGTCATTTATGTGCATGAGAGCATAGGAGAAGGTGAGTTTTTCATTGTGACTTCATTTTTGCTTATAATGGAGATTACATCTGTGGTTTTTTACCCTTGTTGAGATTTTTCCATGTAAAATTCTGTCTTTTGGTTGTTGGTTTGAATGAATTCTGTTTCTAGCTATTATTTCTTCTTGTTTATTGTTTGTGAGTGATACCGGAGATTCGATCTCGGTTCACCGGCGTTGTTGGCTTCCTACGCAACATGTTCGACCCATCTCTTGATTAATAATATGACATATGCGTGAGGCTAATCATATCAAACCATTTGTATTACTGAGCCATGGACCCGTTTTTAGGCCCAAGCATTTTATGGTACAAGCCATCCTTTAAAATCTCGAATCGACTCGCCCGAGTCAATTTGCCTGGACCAGATTTCAGCAGGACTCAAGAAAAGCTCCATCTTGGTCGAGACCCGCTCAAAAGTCAAAAGCTCATATCTCATTGTATGTGGGTCAAAACTCAAAAAAAAACCGAACAAAACTCGACTCATCTCAGAAAAACTCAGCTATATTTTTATATTATCTGAATATTTGTGACAACACCGGAAAAAACCCGTACAAACTTCCATGAAACTCGTCTGAGTTTTCGAGTCGGGTTGAGTCGACTCACTAATTTCATTTAAGATAGCATGGGCACATGTCCACATATATACATTCATAAACACAGATTAATCAGGCTATAATGCACTGTAATCTATTTCTAAATCATACTGAGTCGGCGGCAGGGTCGCCATTGATGATCTTTGAAACCGGTGTCACGTTCGCATGGACTGTGCCGTGCTGTTGAACAATGAGCACCGAGGACACCACGCCGTGGCCGGAAGATGCCAGGATGTCACCTATGGGCCCCAGCTCTGCATGCTCAGCCACGCGGTCTGCTAGCTCGGCCACCATCGCTGATGGAAACCGGCCTTGGCCCACCACAATCAGCTCATACTGTTGGTTCTTGCCGATCTGCAGCACGCTTTCCACGATGTTGCTGGCTCGCCTCTCCTCGTAACCTGCTTGCCCCTCCCTCCTCTGCCGGAACTCCGCCACGGCAATGTCGTCGAGCTCCTGATATTGCCAGCATGGTACGCACATGTGCACGTTAGACTGTGAACCTAGTGGAATGCTAAAATGCACAGGAAGCTCGTTGGGTTACTTGTCATTCGACACAACCCTCATTGCCAAGGAAGCGGATTGCGTACTGAGTAACTCCGCACACTCCGCACACTAGCGTGCGGAGTAAACCCTGTGGGGCCCACAGTGATTTATGTATTTTATCCGCTCCGTACATCCATCTTAATAGAAAAGTTTAGGTATAGTACAAACAATGAGGCATATCAATATCTAAAGTGGACCACGGGGGAAATCATTATTCCCACTGTTTCCCGTGGCATGGTCCACTTGAGATTTGGATATGCTTAAATTTTGGGCGAAAATGAGCTGGAAAAACATGGACAGAATAGATAAAGCACATACATTCTAGGTGGCCCAAGTGAGTTTACTCCGCACGATAAGAGCGTACGCAATCCCATTCCCATTGGCAACATGCCATTTGTAACCCGGGGTTACAAGTTACAAGGCTCCCCTGTAATCCAAACCCTGTGGGTGCACCACGATGTTTGTGTTATATCCACACCGTCCATTCGTTTCTTCGGCTTATTTTAGGACAAGAGCCCAAACCTGAGGGAGATCGAAAACTCATGTGGGCCACACAAGTGAGGATTGAACCGTGTACGGTTGAAACCTTAGTGGGTCACAAAAGTAATGGATCAAGGTTATATTTGTGTTTTTCCCTCGTCCAGGTGGGAGTCACCTTATGAATGGGTTGGATGGCATCTAATCATCAAAGTAGACCAGGACGTTTTCAACGATGTTGTTTCAACGATGGCCTACTTGAGTTTTGATCTCCCTCGAACAGCTCATATCCTAAACAGATGGACAGTGAAGAAACAGATGGACAGTGGATATAACACAAACGACAGAGCTTTGGGTGAAATTTGAACCGTTGAAATATTGGTAGTCCGCGGAACACCAAATAAAATACACCGTAGCGGGAAAGAAGAACGTACCTTCTCTCTCTCACGATCAACGGCAGCCGTCGAGAAGCTGTAGCTCTTCTCCGTACACTTCTCCGGAGACGGTTTCAATATAACGCCGTTACCAATGGCGTCCTTCTCTCCTAAGAATCTAACGAGGTTAACCTGCACCCCAGGATGCTCCGTCATCCTCCCCGCCAACTCCAACGCCTCCCTATCATCGGGCCCACCAAAGAATAACACGCACATCCAGTGCGCCACGTCACCCGGCTTCATCTGCTGGGCCCCACCGAGCCCTCTGTCTACCAGCAGCCCCACAGAGCAGGGCGCTCCCTTCAGTACCCGTTGGTTGACCTCCCTCCAACCGGGTCCCACATTCTCCATCGCCACGTCACCACCATCCCCACCGCTCTTCGCATGCTTGTGGAAGGGCAGGATGACCATTGTCCACGCGCTTGTCCTCGGCCACGCTGCACACGTCCTCGTGCATGCTGGCCAGGGCGGAAACGCCGGTCATGGGCCGGACCGTGACCCGGCTCAGCTGCCCATAGGCCTCGAATGCGATAAACACCCGATCGTTCGTCTCCTTCCGTAGCCGGTTGCGGAATGGCAGACCGTTCTTGCGTTCCCTGAAGACCATGGCGATCGAGGAAGACCGCTCGGTGAGCTCAACCAGGTGCATTATGTAGAGCTTGAGGGGGGACTTGTTGGTGCCACGGATCGTCTCGATCAGGTTGATGATGGAAGGGATGTTGGCAGGCCCGTGGAGGCACGCCAAGATCCGGAGCTGCTTTTTCCCATTGTCGGGGGATTCCAATTGGAGCTTGCGGTGCTTGTAGGCGGACCCGGCGCGGGCCGGCTTGTAGATGGCCATGACAATTGGAGTTGTGATGAACGTCGTGAAGAGCGCCATCAGGACTAGTATGGCGAATGTCTCGTCGTTGAGAACCTGTTGGTGCGTAAAAATGAGAGAATGAATCAGCGCCCATGTGAAGAAAACAAAACTCGACTCAAATCTCCCGAGTTGAGTTGACCCAACCAGATTTCACCAAGACTCGAGGGAAAAAAATTGAAACTCAACGCGACTAGGCACAGCTTGACATTATTTATACACATGTTTATACTTGTTAAATATTAAATAAAACTAGAAAAAATAAGAAATTTTGTACGAGTTTTCATAGAACTTGCGAGTTGAGTTTTCAAGTTACAAGACGTCTCAGATACCATTGTTGGAAAGAAGATGATTTAAGGTGAAATGATAAAGCATGCAAAACCTAGACATATGATATATGATCCCATCAACTTTTGTGGTCACTAACATGCATGGATTAATAATTTATCTAAGATAGGTGTGATTTATTTGAGGTGACTCAAACTTTTCAAAGTCTAATAAAAAATAGACCTGACTCAGTAGAATTAAGCCAAATCACCTTTGACTCAGTTGAGTCATGACTACTCAGAAGCAAATGAGTCAACACTATTTGCTGGCTCTTAAAACCATGCTAACATGTTTTGCTAGATAACGTTCACATGCAAAGATGGTCGGATAATCCAAACGGGCCATACTGTTGTTGCTACTTTGAATGACATATGGCGCAATAGTCAAGCTAATGACCATTTCTCTATTGAATTTGAAGGTGGACCACTGTAGATGCAATGATGGAAGACCCTTGATGTTTCAACAGCAGTCTCAAGTTCAAATGCTAAGGAGGCACACTAACTCCACTGGTGTGTGGGTGCATCGTGTGACTAACCATGTAGGTGCACTGCATAGCTAACCCGGTGGGTGCATTGCACGACTAAACCAAAAAAAAAAAAAAAAAAGGACTGCACCTCGTAGCTCAAAATAGAGTCATAAGGCTTGGAAACACCAACTTTGATGAGGCCACGAGCATAGGGCCCACCTTATGTATGTGTTGTATATCCACATCATTTATCTCTTTTGCCAGCTCATTTTATGTCATGGGCTGAAAAATGAGCCTATCCAAATCTAAAGAGAATAACAACATAGAAAACACTGATGATTGAATGCCCACCATTAACAAAGTTTAGTATCAAGTTGATATTTGTATTTTTCCTTTATCTAGGTGTGTGACCTTATTAACAGGTTGGATGGCAAATAAACATTACAGTGGATTTGAGAAAGTTTTTAATAGTGGCCGTTCACTCACCATTGTTTCCACTGGTGTGGTTCACTTGAGATTTGGATATACTTATTTTTATTTGGATCATGCCCTAAAATAATTTGGATAAATGGAATGGACATTAGAGATACACAACACATGCATCAAATTTGGGCTCCACAGTCACCGCCTCACTGAAGTCGTTGTTTCCCTGGCGTCACTCAATGTGTGTTCTACAAGTGTGACTTAGCAAGAAATAATCCAGTACAGCTGCTGCATCATAAGTTATGAGACAGACATTTCTTTCCTGCCAACATCTCACATGTCTAGAATATTATCCAATCCGTGGAGAATGTGAAGGACATGATGATGATCAATTCTTGCAAAAAGCAGGTAGATCCACTCGTCGATCCAGACACAGCATCAAAATCAATGGAGAGCCAATGATACGGCTCAGTATACAGGTATATATGGCCCACCCAATGAATTCATCCTTGTTTTTATATCAAATGACGATCATGGTGCTTCCCACATTTTTCATGGACTGGGTATTCAACACATGACAGACTTAGGAGATTTTAGCAGCTTTTGGTGGGCTATGGAAATTATTGGATCACCCCAGCATTAAAGCTGGACCCCGTATAGAGGTGGGTCCCAGGCACCGCCCGTACCCAGTAGAGATAGCCATGTTGCAGTAGGATTTGATCGGTCGGCAGATATGGGCCACACAAAGGTCATTTGAAAGTTGTTGGGTCAAGTAATTCGGTTTTGATAATGACCTGCCAGCCAACCAATCAAATCCCACCATGGCGCCTCCCATTTGGGGTGAGTGGGGTCAATATTCAATCTTTCTCTGTCAAAAGGACGTGAATTGGCCATGTCCCGCCTATAATGAAGATTCTGCAGTAGAAGCTATGTGGGCCCATTGTAGTTTTCAGTGTGAAATTTGGATGTGGTTTTAGCTAGTGACATTGGCTACTGCCCCATTCTGATGCATGTGCTGTATTCACTGGTTAATGGCAGCATCACTGGCCAATCAGCATTAGGGCTGTAAATGGGTAAGTGGACCCGATGGGGTACCTAGACCCCACCCATTTACACCCGACCCAGACCTAACCCGTTTGTTAAATGGTACAGATCTGGGTCCAAGAATAGACCCAGTTGCCAAACAGGTTTGGATCTGGTTTCCTTTATATTAGGCCCAACCCGAACCCATTTAGTAAATGGGTGGGTTTGTCCTATGTTACAATGACCCATTTAGGTCTGGACCTGTCCAAATCCGATTTTAAACCTACTAAAAATGCTTGCATACCAAATCTAGACCCAGACCCATTAGACCCGACCCATTTATAAATGGGTCTGGTGGATCTCCCTCTACCAGACCCAAACCCAGACCCATACCCATTTATAAAATGGGTCTAGGCCCATTTAGTAAAGGGCGGGCCTGGTTTTGGCTAAACCTGCCCCACACTCAACCATTTATATCCCTAATCAGCATTCATGAAATCTACTTTATCCATGAGTTTTGCCAGCTGTTGTTAGGTACTAGGGAGTGCAGTTTGGCTCGTGACCCACCTGCCAGCCAGCAAGTCTCCAAGCTGTTAGTGCCCCACCATGATGTATGTGTTTTATCCTTGCTTGTTAGCTCACTTCAAGGCATGAGCCTAAAAAACATGGCAGATCCAAAGCTTAAGTCAACCACACCACTGAAAATAGCAGGAGATTTAACAGCTATTGTTGAATCTTCTCCCAGCTTGAATTAAACTGATATTTTTATTTTCCCTTCATAGTCAATCCTCACTATTTCCTGCGGTGTCGTCCACTTGAGCTTTTAATCTACCGCATTTTTGGGCTCCACACATAAAATGAGCATGGAAAAATAAATGGGCGGCGGCATGGATAAATCATTGTAGGGCCCATAGAGATTTGACACTAACTGGCAATCGAAAACCTAACTTTAGCATGACGCTAATATCTGTGTTTTCAGCTCATCCCAGTGATAGTAACTTTATGAACGGTTTGGATGGCATATAAATACCAACGTCCCACAAAGGTTTCAAAGGTGAGTTTTTTCATCGCACCGTTCCCTATCGTGTGGCCCACTTGAGTTTTGTCTCTGCTTTTTTTTGGCTCATGACCTGACAACGAGAGCTGGCAAAACTGATGAACTGAGTTAATTTTTGGGTACATCACGGTGGTCACGGGGAAACTCCCGTCCCGCCAAAACCCCCGCGCACGTTAACTCACTAGCCTAAAATGCGCCGGGTGCTCGATTCACCATTCTCTCTTACCTTCTTCTCCTTGCCAATGTTCAAGACGATGAGCTCCACCAGTCCCTTGGTATTCATCAGCACCCCCAGCGTCAGCGCCTCACGTGCCGGTATCTTGTTCAGCATCGCCACGATGAACGTTCCAGATATCTTCCCGAAGCATGCGGTCCCGATCACAAGCGCAAGCAGGCCCCACGCCTGGGCCCCGTGGATCTTTGCCACGTCAGTCTTCAGCCCACTCGACGCGAAGTAGAGTGGCAGCAGCAGACTCGACACGAAGTCCTCGATCCTCTCTATTAGCCTCCCAGCGAACTCCCCTTCCTTCGGAATCGCCAGCCCGAACACGAACGCCCCGAAGATCGAGTGGATCCCGATCAGATCCGTCACGAATCCCGACGCAAGCACCCCCGCCAGCGCGATCGCTATGCTCGCCTCGCTATCGTGCGCAGACGAGCGCCGCGCGACCCACCCCATCGCCGGCCGGATCGCCACCAGCATGAAGACGACGAACGCGACGCCGGAGAGTAGGACCCACAGGGAAACCAGCGGGCTCTTGTGGGGCCCACCCTTGGTGTCGCCGGAGATGGCGACGGCCAGGGCGAGCAGGACCCAGGCGGCGATATCGTTAAACGCCGCCGCAGCCATGGCCGTCTCGCCGACGGAGACCGTCAGGAGCTTGAGCTCGGCGAGGATGCGGGCGAGGACGGGGAAGGCGGTGATGGAGAGGGCGACGCCCATGAAGACGAGGAAGGGACCGTAGCTGACGTCATCCGCGCCGGCTACGGCCTTCCGGAGGATGAAGGCGACGCCGATGCCGCAGATGAACGGCAGGGATATCCCGGCCGCCGCGATGCCCGCGGCCTTCTTTCCGCTGCGGCGGATGGAGTTGAGATCGAGCTCGAGGCCGACGAGGAAGAGGAAGAAGAGGAGGCCGATGCTGGCGACAGGTCTCGAGGATGGGAGAACTCCATGATGGAAAGATCTTGTGGAGGTATGTCTTATTCCGGCCGAGTGCTGATGGGCCCAGCAGAATCCCACCCTTCAAAAGCAAGAACCAAAAAGAAATGAAGGGTTAGAGTAATGAATTGTGTGTGTAGGGCACACATGTTGACAGTTTTCAGTAGGAGTGAAGATCAGATGAATCACAGATGCTCCTGATGATGATGGTGGCCTTCGAGATAAGTTCAGTGTTTGGGACCATCACCTTTAAGACATCTATCCCATCCGGTGCGAATGTATAGATGAGAAGCCATCCTGTCCAAAACTCAGGTGGGCTACACTAAGAGAGCAGTGTAAAATTGGAGTCGAATGGGGGTGATGATCCCGAAGATTTGGAAAAAAAACAAATCTCAACACCACCCATCTAGCTGTGGAAAAGCCCATGAGCTCCACCATGAAGTGAAGCAAATGCAAAGCTCAAGTCGCCAAGAGATGGTGAGCGTTCAATCCGGGATTGTTTTTGCTACAACGGTGATCGTTCACTCCGGGATAGTTTTTTGTGATGTATTCTACTTGAGCTTTGGACCTGCTTCGAATGTATGGACGGAGTGGATAAAGCACGTAACGGTGGGACAACATAGCCTTTCCTCCAGCTGGTTGCGTGGTGTTGGGGTGTCACCACCTAGTTGGGTAGTTCCGGGTCGTGGAAAACGGACGCCGATTTCCTGCGAAAGGAAGTTCCTGCGCTGGAACCTAGGTGGGCCCCTCCGTAATGTTTGTGAGAAATCCCCTCCGTCCATACGATTTTGGATATCATTTTAGGACATGATACCAAAATTTAACTGGATCCAATACTCAAGTGGGCCGAAAACGTGAGGATTGAACATCCACAGTTGAAATATTCGTGGGGCCACAGAAGTTTGGAATCATTCTAATATTTGTGTTTTCAGTTCATCCCAGTAGGAATGACGTTATGAACCGTATGGATGACCTGGAGGTTTCAACGGTAGGAATTTCCCTACCACCTTTTCCTGTAGTGCGGCCCACTTGAATCTTGGATCCGGCTTACTTTTGTTTGCAAGTCCTAAAATAATCTCACAAAACGGATGGACGGGGTGGATTTCTCAAAAACATCACGGTGGGCTCCACCTAGGTTCTCAGCCCAGGAACTTTGGGAATCCACGTCCGTGGAAAACCAGGCCTAAAGCATATACTTTGAGGAAATGTCCATTCATCCCCGTGTGGTCCATCAGATGAAAGTATTGGATGGGATATAAACACTATGGTGGGGTACACACTACAGAAAACTATGTTTGGCTTCTTCTTTTTTATTTCCCATATTGGTGTTAGCCCACTCGTCGATCAGGCTGACTGCTGCCACCACCAAAGGTGTGGTGGCGGGACTCTTGCAATTCAAGGTACAGCTCGATCGGTGGTGGGCCCCACTTGTGTAGAGAGGAGGAGATGAACGTACAATGATCTCAGCGATGACTTTAGGCTGACGGAGGGGCTTGAGGAGGAAGGCGAGGGAACGGCTGATGGCGAGGACGAGTATGGTCTGAATAATGAGGAGTGGGAAGGCGAAGTGGAGCGGATTGTCGCCTTGCCATGCGCCGTTGGATGCGGTCTTGATGGAGGTTATGTTGATGGCCATCGTTGATCCTGCCGAGGGGTATTCTTGGTATTTCGGCTTTTTCTTTTCTTCTTCCTTTTCTAGACAGGTGGGAGAGGTATAGGGAGAGAGGAGTGCTTTTATAAGAGGGGAAGCTCCACTTCTGGATATGGTGGTGGTAGTTACTACTAGCGCAAGATAGAGGAGAGCACGTGATCGCGTTCACTTTGGGTGCAGTGGTACGTGGCTTCGGTGGATACCTGACTGTGGGACCACCTTGATATATTTTTGTATATCCACGCCGTACATTTGTTTTGCAAGACCATTTTAGGGAGTAGACCCAAAAATGAAGCAGATCCAAATCTCAGGTGGACCACACCACAGGAAACTGTAGTGATTGAATCATTAAAAAACTTCTTGTGGACCACAAATGTTTTAGATCAAGTTGATATTTGTATGTTTTTTACTTTCATCCAGATCTGTGTGACCTTATCAACAGGTTGGTTGAAAAGTAAGAATTACCGGTGGGCTCCACGTGGTTTTTTAAGGCGGCGATTAATCACCACTGTTTCCTGTGGTGGGTCCAACTGAGAATTGGATCTACTTGGATTTTTGGCCTATGATGCCCTACTAATCTCTGGAAAATTGTATGGACGGCGTGGATACAGAACACATACATCAAAGTGGGCCCCACAGTTAGGGATCCACCGAAGCCGCGCCCGGTTTAGTGTCCGTCTCCACCAACTGGGCCCACATGCTGACGACTTTCCGACTATTTGGACCGTTAAGAGTTGAATGCCAGCCGTTTAAAGCTTATGGAAACAGTAATCTGCTCAGACATGATTGATGTGGTCGTGGGCGTACAATAGATTATGGAACGCGGACGGCTCCGATCATTGTAAGACTCAGCATGTGGGCCAGTGGACGGTAAGAGAATCTTGACTGTGGCGGCGACGGACGCGGATGGGATGGTGACCCTCCGACTAGCCAATGGATAGGGGAACTTTACTGCAATAGCCCTGTAGTTGTGGCTGGTTTTTACTAAAAGTTCAATTTCTCGTCTTGTTCATCTTGTTTTAGCCTTTTGACAAGAAATAGAAAATTTATAGTTGTACATATCCCTCCGACCGATTCCCCCAGGCACTATGAATCCCCCCTGGGGCACGGTGGATTCCCTCTGAGCATATGGTGGTCAAGGGGCATTCTTGACTGTAAAATTTTTAATTTCCAGTCAAAAGGCTAAAAAAGATAAGATAGATGAGAAATTGAACTTTTAGTAAAAATAGCCACACTTGATTGGTGCAATATGTATTTGCTTCATTGGCGCCATATATCCATTTTCTCATACTATTTTATTATATGAGCCCAAAAATGAAATAGATTGAAATCTCAAGTGGTCCACATGAAACGATGTTGATTGAACTCCACCATTATAAATTCACTGGGGCCACAAAAGTTTTGTATCAAGCTGATATTTTTCTACCTCAGTTGTGGTCCACTTGTAATTTAGATGTACCTCATTTTTTGTATAAAGCAATAAAATGACCTGAAAAAAATGGATGTACCACGTAGATAAAACATATACATCCTGATGGGCCCACAGAGCACCGACTACCAGCCACCTAGATAGTGGCATGGTCACGGTCCAAACCGCGTGCCAACAAAACGAATGTAAAGTGGGACCGTGGAAGAGCATGAAGGGGTATCTTAGTAATTTGGCATAAAGTGGTATTTTTGAACTCTGATTGCCGGATGCAAGGCCAGACCTTTAAGCGTCTGTCCAGATCTGCGTGGGAGCCCACCGTGATGTATCTACTCATCCATGTCGTCCATCCCTTTTCTAACATCAAGTTAAGGAATGGATCAAAAAATTAGGCAAATCCAACGCTCTAGTGGACCACACCAAATGGTAAAGCTTGGGTTGCATTAAATTCAAGTTACATTAAATGTAAGAGTCATCTCTTGTGTGATCCACCATATCATTGGATCTGCCTAGTTATTTGGGCACATACCTTAACTTGATGTTAGAAAGGGATGGACTACATAGGCAAGAAGATACATCACAGTGGGCTCCCATGCAGATCTGGTCAAACGCTTTAAGGTCCGACCTCCGGTCGGACGTAATCCACATTCTCGATTGCCAAATTGAGGGACGTGGATTGCATCCTACCCCTGCGCGGATGGATTTCCATCCGGGCAGACTTGTGGAGGGGCCCACCATGATGTATTCGTTTATCCACTCCATCCATCCATCCATCCATTTTATAAGATCATTTTAAAGCATTACTCTAAAAAGGAGCAAGATCCAACGCTCAAGTGGGCCACACCAATCAGTGAGCGGAACCTGGTGACGTCATCGCTATAGTAGCTACAGTGCCAATCGTGGGTTCTACTCACAATTTTCAGTTGGATGTGCATCCTCAAGTTAGTGCATTTATGCATCTATACATTAATCAAGATTCGCATTGTGAAATAAATATTGTATTTGTTTATTTCTATTTATAAACTATACTTGACTATGATTATGGATGTGTAATCTTGGGAGAAGTCTTCACTGAGATTGTCACTCACTCTTTGATGTGTATGTGCATAAACACCAACAGATAATGCAGGAGTAGAGCACTGTGATAATATATGAACCTAGGGAAGTAAATGAAGACCTTATGGAGGAGAAGTCATATATGAGTGTATATGAGTGTGGCAGAACTTTTTTAGTTGAATCAGTAGTTAGACTATTTTACACTTTTGTAGGACACTAAACTTTCATAAACTATTTAGTTTATCATAAGAATCAGTAGTTAGACTATTTTACACTTTTGTAGGACACTAAACTTTCATAAACTATTTAGTTTATCTTAAGTCCCCCAGCTAGGAGGACAAATGGATTTGACTGATGTGACATTTGGGATTATATTCCAAAGTGTCGTTTATCTTGTTTATGTTTGATGATTACCATATAAATGTGAATATAAATGATTTTGAATGTAAGAAAGTATATCTATATGTACTTTTTCAAGTTTAACACTCGTATTTCAGAGCAAGAGTCTTAAACTTGGGCTACGAAATCTGGGGCGTTACATGTGGGCAGTATAATGTAAGTGTGTTTCCTATTATAGTAGTTGTCATGCTCCGAAATTTAATACCCCTATACCTGCATCTTGGGTTATAACTTATAATTCAAGCATTCACATCCACAAATCTATAGAAATTGCATAACACCAAACTATAAATACATAAAAATACATCTATTAAAACAAATTATTCAATCGCCGCTACAAAAACCTAAATTATCTTCAACTCTTTCTCTATAGTTTTTTCACAGTGAATTTAAAAAAAGAAAAGGCAACTCGAACTAGATTGATGACTAAAGCTTCAGTCCACTTCACTCTACGTCTAAACCCTGTATCCTGAAATATTACCCAAGATGGAGTGAGCTTACACACTCAACAGGATCATATCCAACCCAAATTTAAATTTTTTAAATTTATATTAAATCATAAATAATGAAAATACTTAATGTAAAATTTAAAACATGAATTAATATTCTGAATCATTAAAATGTCATAAATGCAATACTAGAATCATAAGATGCTATGAATATTTTTCATGAACTTTCATAATCAATAAATTAAAGAACAATTATCTCTTACAACAATGTACCCAAGTGAATGGCAATGTTATATTAATGCTCATGCACCGGTATCTCATAGTAAGGGGCACATTCATACGTTAGTTAGTTAGACTATTACTCTAGTTGTACCTCTAACATATGTCCATGTACATACTTGTACTCATATAACGTACACAAATGAGATTGTAAAGGATTCAATGAGTTTTAGGGTTTCACCTAATGGTCACGCTTGCCCTACTTGCTGGCTTTAAAGTCTTTTACTCAAGGGACATGATCGCCCTAGCTACTAGCTTATATTTTTCTCTTTTTCTATTTTTTTCATAATTTCAAAATAATAAAAAATACATCTTATAAAAATTCAATAATCTTAAAGATAAGCAAGTCAATAATGAATTAACTAATTTAAGTGAAATAAAATGAAATTCAAGATTTTAAAAAATAATAGTGCATAAATTCGATGCGTTAGAATTAGTCCCTATAATTATTGTAAGGCCGTGTTGTTTTTTGTAACTATCTGGATTTTTCACAAAACCCTCCGATCATTATTGAAAATTTTGTTTGTCTCAAAATTTATTTATTTTAATTAATATAATAATATTTGAATATGAAATTATTATTTTATAATAAAAATTTAACTCATATTCAATAGTTATAGAGAATATTTTATCTAGACTTATTAATTAAATTATTAAAATTTAAAATTCTAATCTAAAATAAAAATTGAATTAATGGATTTGAATTTAATAATATCTCCTATTAGAAAATTATAACTTAATTAAATTAGAATTTATTTTAATTGAAAAAAATAATAATTGAATTATTTATGACTCAAATTTAATAAAATTTAACTTGTAAATTATCAATCATCAAATTCAGAAATTTAGTTAGAATGTCAATTTAAATTGAATTAAATCAATTATTTCATAGTTTTTTTGAAATTAACCTAGACATAAATCAAATTGTCTTAAATTAAATAATTCTTAAAATTGAGAATTTATTTCATATTATAGCCTTAATTAACAAAATAAAATTTAATTCAATTGATGCTAAAATTTATAAATTTAAATTAAATTACCATATAAACTTAACAAATTAATTTCAACCACTTTAAATATTAAATTTAAACATAAGTAATTAATATAATTCTAAAATTCAGAATTAAATTCGATTTAGGTTTAGAATCAATGAGTTTATTTAAATTATTTTATCTAATATTTTAGATTATTTTGGATTAAAATTAAAATTTTACAAGATTAATTTAAATCATAAAATCTAATTTACATAAATTAAATTATATTATAATCCAATTAAATTTGAAACTGATAATTTTAAAATTTAGACATTGGATTTGTTTGTAAATTTTTATTTAAAAATTCATTTAAATCATTAAATTTTCATTAATTCAGAATTTATACCAATTAATTCAAAATTTCTATTCATGTTAAGATTTAAACTTAATGATATTAAACCTAATAATATTATTCTCTCTCTCTCTCTCTCTCTCTCTCTCTCAATCGTTAACAACTCTCATCTTATAAGGCTGAGACGTACGCTGTCGTTCTCCTCCCTCTTCTTTTTTATTATATATATTCCCTCTTATATATACACGCATGCATGCACATGTGAGATGCTTACTCCTTTCTTTCCGCTTCTTTCTACTTCTGATCCCTTACTTCCTTTCTTTTTTTTATTATATTATTATATATTTTCTAAGAAAAATCATCGCTAGAAGAAAGCTTTAAGACACATACAGCATCACATGTTACTTGAATTGTTTTTATATTATTTTATTTTTTATGTATTATTATTATTATTATTATTATTATTATTATTGTTATTATTACTACATGTATATGGACAGTAACACATGTTACACAGACAACAACAATCTACCTGGCCTAAGTTAGGTTAGGTGGACGGTTGGGATGGTGAGTGACGTGACGGTCAGTGTGTGGACAGTCAATTTTGGGATAGGATGGGCAGATATATGGGTATCGTGCAAGTTCAGGATAGATGATTTAGGTGAACGGGTGCATAGAGGGTTGGTTGGATGAAAAATTCACAAGGTGCAAGGATGGCAATGTGGTGAACCTGATGAGCAACTTGGATTTGTCAATGGGCCTTCCTAAATGTTTGGTTAAATGGCTAGTTAGGGGACTCATAACTTCTACATTTTCTCTCCTTTCTTACCCCTGCCCAAAGGAAAGAGATTAAGATATGGAGTGTAAAAAGACGTTATAATATCTTTGGTTTAAAAATGGCAATGCTTGGTTAGCTGTACTCACATGTGTGAACTAGGTGGGGTTGGGGTGGTGCACGCCGCACATAAAACATGTACTTGGATGTTCTTCTAATGAATGGTTCAGATTGATAAAAGAATTGTTGAAATCGGTAACTCAAATCTATGTTGGACAAAGCCTTCGGGTGACCGACCGGGTGGCCAGGCGCCCGACCATGACTGAATTTGTACAACGAACTCTCTGGACATTTTTAAGGAGGTTCGGGTGCCCGACCCAGGCGACCGACATGGAGCTCGGGCGCCTGATCTGGTGACCGACTGTGTCAGTGTTTTACATGGTTTTGGGTAAGAGGCTTCTAATTTGGGTTTATTGCCTATTTAAGTGGGTGTTACCGGGATTAGGAAGGATCCTAAGGTGTCTAAGGTTTCCTAATCGTGTTAGGAAGAGGGGAGAGGGTTTTGTGTGAGAGAGAACTTGGGTTTTCTCTGTTTTTCTTTGCTTGTGGACTATCAATCTCTGTAATTTCCTATTAATCATAGTAGAGCACTTTATGCCATAGTTTTTTTACCCGTTTAGGGGTTTTTCCACGTAAAATCGAATTGTCTCTATGTGGTTGAATGCTCGTGTGATTAATTGTTTTATGTTTCTCATTTAATCTCACATTACTCTACGCGTTCAGCTTCCGCTTCCGCTGCCAATTTTTCCCAACAAGTGGTATAAGAGATATCATTGGGGTGGAGTAGAATTCGAATCTAATACGAGAAGATGGGATCAAGCGAAAGGTTCGATATAGAGAAGTTCTCCGAAACAATAACTTTGGACTATGGAACGTGAAGATTAAATCCCTCCTAGTTCAGCAAGGGCTTGATGAAGCTCTTGGAAAGCGACCCAAGGCTATGAAAGATGATGAGCGGACGAAGCTCGACAAGAAAGCTAGAACCTCGATCCTATTAAGCCTTACGGGTGATTTTCTTTATTACGTTACGAAGGAGAAGACAACCACTGATACGATGGCAAAGCTAGATAAGGTCTATGCCAAGAAATCTCTAGAGAACCGGATGTATCTGTTGATGCAGTTGTTCACCTTAAGGATGACGAAGGGGACAGATGTGGAGGACCACTTAAGCACATTCAATAGGCTGGTTTGCAAGTTGGTGGAGATAGATAAACCGATGAAAGATGAATATCAAGCATGCATCCTGTTGAATTCTCTTCCAGATTCATATGAGTCGTTCAAGGACTCTGTGTGCACATGGAAGGAGACCATTAACGTCGAGACCGTTATCTTAGTCCTCCAGTCGAAGGACGATGAGAAAGAAAAGCAGTGACGTGGGTTCTCAGTTCTTCCTCAGAAGCACCGATTATGAAGGGAAGAAATTCTGAGTATGGTAGGAGGATATTTAAAATCGGGATCTAAGGCCAAGGGCAAAAGGAAAGCCAAGGTGAAGTGCTGAAATTATGGTCAAGAAGGCCACATAAGAGGGGATTGTCAGAATCCCAAGTTGAAACAAGAGAAGTATGGAAATTCTTCTGTAGAGGGAGCCAATACCGTAGAGGACGGTGGCGATCTTTGTGAAGTTCTGACTGTATCTGGTAAGAGATCTCACGGTATTCAGGGGCTTCATGTCATGTTTATCCTGACCGAAAGTTCATTCATAACATACAGGGAGTATGGTGGCGAATTGGTGTTTGTGAGCGATGGCTATGCTCATAAGGTGATGGGTATTGGTACGGTGCGCATCAGGATGTTCGATGGGATCGAACGAGTCCTGGAAGATGTCAAGCATGTCCCCAAGATGAAAAGGAATGTAATCTCTCTTGGTGCACTGGAGGCGAAAGGGTGCATGTTCATCAGCCGTGATCGTTGTTGTAAAGTTTTGAAGGGGGCACTTGTGTGTATGAAGGCACGGAGGTGTGGTCATCTTTACAAGTTGATCAAGAGCACAATTCACGGTGGAGCTGTGAGATCAACAGCAAGATCCATGGTTGCTCGTATGTGGCAAGTGCCTAAGGCCTAAATGAGAAGAGCGGATCAGGGCGTGAAAGTGCAAGGTTAGAGTCAATGGTGGCACGAGAAGCGGTGGAGCTATGTTGTAGTTGAGATGATGAAGAAAGCAAGGAAATTTGGATGATCGAGTACGGCAAGGTACAATATGAAGATTTTCATCACGGTGGAAATTGTTGAAATCAGTGACTCAAATCTATGTTGGACAGAGCCTTCGATCAACTGACCGGGTGGTCGGGCACTCGACCATGATCGGATTTGTACAGCGAACTCTCTGGACGTTTTTCAGGAGGTTCGGGTGCCCGACCCTGGCGACCGACGTGGAGCTCAAGCACTTGACCTGGCGACTGACTGTGTCAGTGTTTTACGCAGTTTTGTATAAGAGGCTTCTAATTCGGGTTTATTGCCTACTTAAGTGGGTGTAACCGGGATTAGGAAGAATCCTAAGGTGTCTAAGGTTTCCTAATCGTGTTAAGAAGAGGGGAGAGGGTTTTGTGTGAGAGAGAACTTGGGTTTTCTCTGTTTTTCTTTGCTTATAGGCTGTCAATCTCTGTAATTTCCTGTTAATTATAGTAGATCGCTTTGTGTCGTGGTTTTTTACCCGTTTGGGGGTTTTTCCACGTAAAATCGGATTGTCTCTGTGTGGTTGAATGCTTGTGCGATTGATTGTTTTATGTTTCTCGTTTGATCTCGCATTACTCTGTGCATTCGGCTTCCACTTCCGCTGCCAATTTTTCCCAACAAGAATGATCCTAAGTGGGTATTTTTTAGTGAATGGTTAGAGGTTTTGTTGTTAAAATAAATAGTCGGGGATTTTAGAAATTGGAAAAAGAGTGGTCTAAAAGAAGTCAATGTATAATTAGTTTTGCGGATAGATTATATTATTTGGAGATATGGGGTGACAGATGTAAAGTGGAGGGTACAAACACATATATGAAAATATTTTAATTTTATAAAGTTAGGAAGATTCTTCCTCCATTTGGGCTAAAAAAAACACGCCCAAACTTGGCCCGATGCGAGAAGTGATCTAGTAAGTTTGTTGGGAAAGATGTAAGGATCGTATTGGTGATTTTTGCTTGAAGTTTGGGTGAGCATCTAGCATATTTTGTGAATTTTTTTTTATGGACGATTGAATATTGTGGTTTAGGTAAGGATGCTAAGGATGTGTGGTTTAAATATGTCGAAAGACTTATGGTTAAATTTTCATCATGATCAGATATGTGTAAAGAGGTTTTTTAGCATGGTTCAAGGGTGTGGGCGTGTGCACCCTTAGATTTTCTAGGTTTTAAGTTAACACACATTGGCCAGTTGGAATGAAAAATTAATTGTGAAAATGGTTTTAAGCTAGGCTAACAAGCAAAATGGTCAGTTCACGTTCCTAAATAGATAAGCGCATGTATGGCTTCATGTATTTCTCTTATTCTTCTTTTACTTTATTCTTTTTAATTATTATTCTTAGATTTTATGTTTTTCGTTTTAAGTTAATAATGGAATCAATGATTTTCATAAAATTTTCAAAATTTAAAGCCGGACAAATATTGTAGGAAATCGATGTTTGTATGTGCATTAATTGAAATTTTAGTGGTAGTTTGTATTAAACCATGAAATCCAGGGGATTATTATTAATTTTCCGCAATTCAAAATTTTAAATATTATTTTTATAATCTTGATTAAATCAACAATTTATTTACATAGAAATTCTTAGTTTTGCAATATAGATTACTTGAAATCCTACACTATATTGTTCTACATTCGAAACTCTACACTATACCTAGAATTTTAAGTTTTTAAGCAACATTTATGTAAATTTTATAAATTTTCAGATTTGTATTATTTATTTAAACTAATTATTTTATTATTGAAAATTCAATGAGCATGTGTTTTATATACCAGTATATTATATGAAAAGCATATGTGGAGTTATTTTTAAAAGGTGACTTATTGTGAGTTTTATTTTTAAAAAGTGTTATTTTTACCAAGTATTTTGTTTAGAAAGTACTATTTTTGGAAAGTGTGTGGTTTATGAAAACTGTGATGGAATATTGCATATTTTTAGAATAGTTTGAGTGTTAATTTATAAGTTTGTTCAGATAGATTTTAAAAAGAAGGTCATGCATCATGTATTCTAAAACACCACTAAAAGCAGTTGGGTAATGGATTGTCCCATGGGTTGAAGTTCTCAGAAAGCATAAATAAGTGGGGCTATGCAACCCTTTGGTTAAAAAAACTTTAAACCCTAGTTGATACCTCTTAAACTCTATTGATCGAGGCTAGTTGGGTGAGCACCTTGTTGAGTGCAAAAGACTAACTACGTAGGATAGGCGGAGATGTCGTCTGACCAGCTTAAAATGGGTACCTCACCTTGTTCCGGATGGGTTTACTTTCAAAATTACAAATACCATTAGAGGACGTGTGTTGTATTAGAGTATGTCAACTATAGTAAACTGACCCTAGTGGAGGGACACTCAACTCACACCATAAACGGGCCCCCTGTGAGACAATATATTCTGGTCGCATATTTGCTGCTCTCGAGATTTGAACACATGACCTAATTCCGCTTTGATACCATGTCAAATCGCCACTTGCTCTAAAAGATCGAGCCATTAGAGGATGGCGTATCAATGTATATCAAGGGACAGTAAAACTCCTCCTCACGTGTGGGGTGGAACTCCACACGGTAACATATTGGATAAGGGTGGAGGGACACTTGCACTATAAATAGGCTGGAGTTGATTTTCTCGACCCCCCTATAGGAGAATATATTACTGAGGCATATTTGATACTCTCGGAATTTGAACACAAGACCTTTCTCTATATTAAATAATCACTTGCTTCAATAGCTCAAGCCTTAGAGGATGGTGTGTCAATGTATATCAAGGGACTTTACTACTTGTATTATATTCATCGCACACCTTAGAACTCGGGACCAAGGTCATCGTACTCAGGTGTCGGATTTTGAGGCATGACAAGCACGGTGGGCCTAGTAAAGTACTTACTCAGTCTATTATAGTGTACAAAATTACTCAATGGCAATCCACACTCTCTTTTGGATGTGTTTGGCCAAATCAAGGGCGAGAAATAACACAGTAGAATATGGAAGAGACATACTAACACCAAACCTATCTCTAACATAACTAAGCACATGTGGCATGTTAATGTATCAATCACGTCCATCCATCTACTGGACCCCACCACCATCGATTATCTTCCAATTCGAAAGATCTGAGTCTTACAATCCGTTGTCTTTAACCCAGCCATTTCTTTCTTTCCGCTATCTAAACATAAGATATTTTTAAGCCATCTCCCATCCACGCAGGAACCATCATCAGTTCAATGGTCTGGATCACATGCTCCATTGTCCTATAAATAACTCTCAAGAGAACTATTATCATGCACTCTAAACTTACCTATGGGGTCATTGTACATTCCTAGATCTCTATTTTCAGTGGGCTAGCTTTGTTTCTTTTTTTTATCTTTGTTTGGGTTGGGGTGGGGATGTTTTCTATCATCTATTATAGAGTAGCCTCTATAATTAGAGAAGAAAAGAAAAAAGAAACACAAAAGTTCGAGATGATAGAAAACACCCACACCTACGTAGGACCACTTTTATTTTTGGGGTGCATCCACTAATAAAGAAACAAGAGTCTTCTTTTTTCTTTAGTAAAATTACATGCAGTATCATTACAAATGACAAATCAGAAAATTTTGCTTAAGACGTGTAGAAAGCCTTTTTGGTAGTGGAAATATAAAACGAGAAGGCGGTTATTTAATACTATTAAGTAAGCTCTACAATGATACCAAGCGTCTGCCACACGTTTTAGACTCCTCCACCTCTTGTTGATTTACCCAATAAAGGTATGCTGGTCATTAGATAGCACCCACAATGATATCACATGCAACCTATTACTTATACACGTGGAGGTTGTTGAAATAATGAGCATGGTCATCTTAATCGTTGTGGTTTCTGAGATGTGGGCCGTTCACTGTAGGGCCCACTTGATGGATGGTTTCGATTCAACATTCTGCCACCACGTGTACTGTGGATGTTCAATCTGCACTATTTTTTCCTGAGAGCGGATTTGGAGTGGATGGTGGTGGAAAAGCTCTGTGGGCCCACCATGATGAATGAATGTTTTATACACGCCGTCCATCGATTTTACATGAGCCAAAAAATAGGCAGATCCAAAGCTCATGCGGACCGTACCACAAGAAACAGAGGGTGGGGATTGATGGACCTATCATATTGAAAACTTCTTTGTGGCCACAGAAGCTCTGGATCAAACTAATATTTGTATTTTCACTTCATTCATGTCTGTGTGACATTGCGAACAGGTTGGATGATAAATAAACATCACTGTAGGCCTAGGAAGTTAATTCACAATGCTTCATGTTGTGTGGTCCACTTGATCTTTGGATATGCTTCAATTTTAGGAATCATGTTCTAAAATGAGCTGGTAAAACTGATGGACGGCGTGAATAAGACATACATCACGGTGGGCAGTTTGCTCACGCAATCCGCTTCCCAAATGGTGGGGTGGGCAGATTCACGTTATTCTCTCCGATTCCTTTCTCTTTTTTCACAAAGTTGTTATTTGATACTCTGGAGGAGTATATACAATCATAAAATGGCAATCAGTCATGGAGACGTACCATTCACGCACCTGAATCTATACCGTCCAGATAGTGGGACCTACTTTATACTCTCGACCTCTTTCCTGACCATCGATTAGATGTCCATTGTGGCATCTTTGAGCATGATTTTGTGCTATGACCCATCTAAGTGGGGCCCGCTATCTTTGGCGTGAAATTCATGAATGCTAACTGATGGTTTCCATTTGCATGCACGTGATAGCCCAAAATAAGGGGCTGAAATCTTCCCAAAATGGAACCAAATCGTGATGGGAAAAAATTGAGTTTTGTACGTCACATGCACTCCGAAGTCAACAAAACATATCTAAATGCGTTATTCTTCCGCATGGGTCTCTTTTACTAGGAATCCTAATTCCATGCGCCCCTTCCCACGTGCCAACTTGGCACGTGTAAGAGGGACCTTGGATATTCATGGGGTGATCACATGGGCCATAAGTATAAGAAGAAATGGACGGTTAAAAATGACAATCAATGGTCTACTTTCCACACACTAGGGCTGTTAAAAAAAATCGACCAAATAGATAAAACCAATTGAACGAGACTGAACTAGTTGGTTACAATCGTTTTCCATTCTATTTCAGGTCGGTCCGGATTTTAATATTAAAAATAAAAATATTGGTTTAGTTGTTAGTTTGTAAAAGTTATAAACCGCTTTCAAACGAATGTATATATTACCCCTATCATATGGTTCACCTTAATAATATCTTATATATCCACGCTGTCCATTCATTTTCTCAGCCCATTTTAAGATGTATTTCCAAAAATTAATCAAATTCAAATCTCAGGTAAACTACACCACAGGAAATAATGTTGATTGAGTGCTCACCATTAAAAATTATCTCAGAGCTCATTTGAAGAAGATTTGGAATGTGTATTTTACATCCTACATGTTGATAAGGTAAAACAAACGGGATGAAGGGAAAAGTCAAATTTCACTTTCAGCTTGATTCAAAACTTTTGTATATAATTATAAAAAGTTTTAATGGCCATTCATCAGTTTTTGTTGAGAAATTTCTGATCTTAAAAATAAATTAATTGGAAAAATCGAGAAATAAGAACAGGCTGAAGCACGTGAAAAAACACGTTGTCCTTAAAGCGTAATTCGCCCCTACTCAAATTATTTTGAGTCTGCTGATAGGTTGCAGGCGGATTGCTTCCAGGATACGACGAGCTTTATGTGGTTCTGCGTTCAGCAAAAACGAAGGAACCATTATGGAACTTAGTAGCACACTCTGGCAGATAAAGAAAAGAAAAAGAGAAAAGAATGACAGTCTTCTTCTTTTGGCAGCAGCAAACCACTACACTGGTCTAAGTGGCTTGGTTTATTTCAACCAAACCAAGAGGTTAAGAGACTAAGATGCGTGCAAGTTCAGTATTAGAGTTTGTGATTGCTGTTGTTGTATTGGAATGAACCAGACCTGTCCGGTTTATATAGGCAAGGGTGGCTGGCAGTTTTGGTCCAGAGCCATAATGGCACTAGCCGTTTTCTCGCTGTTGTGAGAAACTAGCCGTTTATGGCAGTTTCTGACTGTTGTGCATGTGGGAGTTATGCACCTGCATGCTGGCTGTTTAGACTCAATGGCTAGCCGTTTCTGACTGTTGGGCTAGCCACATACAGCTGTAAATGCATGGTATGGACCGTTACTGCATGAACAGTTACACAGGTCCCTCTAATTAGCCCTGCAGCTCTCTATAAAAAGCAGAGAGGTCTCTCTGTCAGACCTCCCACCCACAACACCTCCTCTGTTCCAAACCCAGCCATCTGACCTACTACCTAGCCTCTGTCGCACCGCGACTCGCACCAGTCTCGCTCCGGTCCGCGAGGTCGCGACCCATCTGTGACACGATGCGCACATGCGAAGTGCCAAGTGCGCCACTAGCGCCTCTACAGCCACACTGCCTCACGTGCCCACGCCCTCGCACCTAGCCCGTGCCCGTGCCCGTGCCCGTGCGCGTGCGCGGTGTTCCAGTGCTTCGCACTGGAACATGCAAGCCACCATTCTCCCTCTCTGCCACCATAAATAAGTAAGGTGCACAACACCCTACTTATAAAGAGGTAAAAATCTTTTCTCCCATCCGATATGGGACAAAAACCAAACGCCTTTTTTTCTTCTAAAAATGTTTTTAAAAAACAACCCTTTTTTTTTCAACAATCCCCTACTTGTTTTTTAAAATAAATTTTTTAAAATAGAAAAAATGGATGTCTGCCAAAGTATAAAAGATTATATGCATAAAGAAATATATCTTTCGATTTGAATCCTTCCATAGTGTAAGTATTTCAAAGACCTATCAAAATTACTGGTAGCCGCAGCTTTAAACCAATTATTTTTAGATAACAGGACCGAAAATACCACACACATACTTTCTAATTGTTATTTGAGTTCCCACAATTCTTGCTCAGCACATTTAATGGCCTTGTGCTTATCCTGTTTCATGAACGATCCCGAGAAAACTCTCATTCTCATGAGAGGCGGCACCACCTCTACGTTCATATAGGTGAAGTCCTTCCAGTATCTCTGTTACTTTCAAACACTTGTCCTTAAGACTGGACTGCATTAAGAGTTTCTAAGACTCAACCCTCTGTCTGTAACGGCCAGCACTATAATCCTGGATGAGGTATATATATATATATAATTTAGTGCTGAAACTTTTCACGTATCAGTGACTTGTTTTTACCCATTGAACCCTTATATAGAGATTTTCTAATTTTAGGTTGGGTTTCCATCACTGGTGAAATCTTTTGAAAAGAGTTTCAACCCTATCCCTCTGAATGTTGTCCTTACTACCTCTCTCGTTAGAGGTTTAGTGAAAGGATCAGCTAAGTTATTACTTGACTTTACATAAGATATTGCAATGATTCCATCTTGAATCAGTTGTCTTGCATAGTCATGTCTCAGACTTATATGTCTGAATTTCCCATTATACGTGCCGCAGTAGGCTCTAGCTAATGTGGCTTCACTATCGCAATGTAGCGAAACAGCCGGTATCGGCTTCGCATAGAATGAAATTTCTAAAAGAATATCTCTAAGCCACTCAGCCTCTTTACCTATTACAGCAAGGGCTATGAACTCACACTCCATAGTTGAGTTAGTTATGCAGGTTTGTTTCTTGGATCCCCAAGATACAGCTGCACCTCCTAAGGTGAAAACCCATCCAGTAGTGGATTTGTTGTCACCTGCACTCGATATCCAACTTGCATTGGTATATCCTTCCAGTACAGCTGAAAATTCTGAGTAAAATAACCCTAAGTCTTTGGTTGCTTTTAAATAACCAAGTACTCTTCATATTGCCTTCCAGTGTTCTACACTGGGATTACTAGTAAACCTACTTAGTTTACTCACAGCATATGCGATGTCTGGTCTAGTGCATTGCATTGCATACATTAGACTTCCTATAACACTTGCATACTCTAATTGTGCAACTGTTCTTCCAGTATTTTCATTTAACTTGATACTTGGATCGAATGGGGTTTTCGCTTCTTTAATATTCAGGTGTTTAAACTTGTTTATTATTTTCTCAATATAATGAGATTGGCATAGCGCATAACCCCCACTATGAGTTTTAACTTTAATACCTAGAATGGTATCAACTTGTCCAAGATCCTTCATTTTAAATACGGAAGACAGAAACTTCTTTGTTTCAGTTACACCTTCCATCTTGTTACTTATTATTAACAGATCATCAACGTATAAACAAATAACAATTATATAGTTACTACTTGTTTTGGAATATATGCATTTGTCTGCTACATTTTGCATGAAACCATGAGAAAGTATTTTAGAATCAAACTTCTCATGCCACTGTTTAGGTGCTTGTTTTAGTCCATACAATGATTTAATTAGTTTACAGACTTTCTTCTCATTTCCTGGTAAAACGAACCCTTCAGGTTGTTCCATGTATACCTCCTCGTCGAGGTCTCCATTCAGGAAAGCAGTCTTTACATCCATCTGATGTATATACAGCTGATGTATGGATGCTAAAGCAAACATAATTCTAATAGATGTTATTCTTGCCATAGGTGAGTATGTGTCAAAATAATCTATTCCTTCTTTTTGTCTAAACCCTTTAGCTACTAGTCTAGCTTTAAAGGCTTGAATAATTCCATCAGTGTGATATTTCTTTCTAAATACCCACTTACACCCTATGGGTTTAGAAGCTGGAGGTAGATCCACCAGTTCCCAGGCTTAGTTTGACATAATTGAGTCCATCTCATTATTGATAGCTTCTTTCCAAAAAGCTAAATCTCTAGAAGTTACAGATTCTCTATAGGTTGTTGGATCATCTTCTATAGTTATAACTATAGGTATCTTTCTAATGACATTCTCTCTATCTCCTTCTACGAGATGAAAAGAGATACGTTGAGAGTCTATCTGTTCAGGATCAAGACTCTTTTCTACTCTTACCCTTTGACTCCTACGTAATTCTATTGGAGCTTCAACTTCATGTTGAGCTTCTACCATAGGTTTCTCTGTTGGAGTTTGGATTTCATTATTCTTTAACTCTAAGGATAGTGAGTTTTCAAAGAATTCAACGTCTTTAGACTCTATGATTGTATTAGACTCTAAGTCTAGGAGTCTATATGCTTTGCTATTTTGTGCATACCCTACAAAGGTACACTTAATAGCTCTGGATCCTAATTTAGTTCTTTTGGGATTAGGCATTTTACAATATGCAAGGCACCCCCACACTTTAAGATATCCTAAATTAGGTTTTCTACCTTTCCATACCTCATATGGTGAAGTGTTAAACTTCTTAGAAGGAACCCTATTTAGGATGTGGCATGCTGCGAGAAGTGCTTCTTCCCAAAGTCCTAGTGGCAACTTTGCTTGTATTAGCATTGAGTTGACCATTTCTACTAAGGTTCTATTCTTCCGTTCAGCTATACCGTTCTGTTGCGGTGTGTACGGCGCAGTGCATTGGTGTATTATGCCATGTTCTTCACAGAAGTTAGAGAATTCATTTGAAAAATACTCTCCTCCTCTGTCGCTACGAAGAACTTTAATTTTCTTGTTTAGTTGATTTTTCACTTCTACTTTATATATCTTGAACATGCTGAGTGCTTCATCTTTGTTCTTTAGAAGATATACATGTACATATCTGGAGCAATCATCGATGAAGGTTATAAAGTATCTTCTTCCTCCACGTGTAAGAACGTCATTTAACTCACAGATATCAGTGTGTATTAGGCTCAATATTTAAGATAATCTCTCAACACTAGGAAAAGGTTTCTTTCGTAAATTTGGACCTTATGCACACTTCACATTTGTCATTTTGACTATCTGTGTATGAGATTAAGTCATTCTTAGACATGAATTTTAAGGTACTATAACCTATGTGTGCTAATCTACCATGCCACAATGCTACAGATTCAATCATATACGCAGAAGGGCTACTTTCATTCAAGGAAAATTTTATCATCCCATTACAAGCATATCCCTTACCAACGAAATTCCCGTTCTTAGATAGAATCAGTTTTCCTAACTCAAATACTACCCGTATTCCAGGTTTTCCCAGAAGATCTCCAGAAACTAAGTTTCGTCTCATGTCAGGGACATGCAGTATATTAGTTAGGATCACTTTCTTTCTAGAGGTAAAGACTAGTTCCACGGTTCCTTTACCTACGACCTTCGATCGGACTTCATTACCCATTTGGACCTCTTGACCATCGGTCACGTCCTCATAAGTTTTAAAGGCTGATCTGTCATAGCTTACATGGACTGTGGCTGCTGTATCATACCACCAACCGAGTACTTTGCCTTGGATCATGTTTACCTCAGTGATCATAGCAACTATGTCTTCTTCAACTGCACTTGCCTCATTCTTCGATTTTCGAAGACAGCATACTCGAGCGTAATGCCCGATTTTCCCACAGACATGGCAAGGGCCTTTGAACTTTCCGTTCTTCTTCTGTGATTTCTTGAATTTCCCTTTATTGGGTTTCAGGGAACCGTTCTTCTCGGGATTCTTGTTTTGGGCACTTTCTACTGCTTGCACCTTGGATGAGGAATTTTCATTTCCATTTTTCTTTTCACGATTTCGAGATTCTTCCTCTATTCTGATATGTTTCTGGATTTGTTCCAGTGAATAATCCTCGGTTTTATGTACCAGTTTCTTCCTGTATTCTGTCCAACTCAGGGGCAATTTTACGATAATAGCCCTGACTTGGAAAGCTTCAGGGATATCAATTTTTAGGGCACTAATTTTGCCAACAATTAGCTGTAGTTCTTCGATTTGGGCTAACAGCGATTTGTTATCTACCATGGTGTAGTCGAAATAGCTAGCTATTAGATATTTGTTCGTACCTTCTTCTTCGATCTTGAATTTGAACTCGAGAGCAGTCCAAATTTCTTTGGCAGATTCAGTTCTGGTGTATTGATCATACAGACGATCAGATAGCGTGTTCAGAATGTGTCTTCGACACAGCAGATTATCTTCTTCTCTCTTGATGCGTGCGTTGATCTGCTCAGTCGTGTCTGTATCAGTAGCTGGAGGAAGCGACTTCAAGTTCGGATCTAAGATATAGAATATATTCAACGCCGTAAGCAGGAACTTTATTTTATCCTGCCATCTGGTGAAATTGGTTCCATCGAACCGGTCCAGACGAATCAGATCCTGGTTCATCAGTTTGATTGATGATACCCCTTCGGTTTCCATATCAGAAAAATATTATGCTTTAAGATTGTTGAGAAATTTCTGATCTTAAAAATAAATTAATTGGAAAAATCGAGAAATAAGGACAGGCTGAAGCACGTGAAAAAACACGCTGTCCTTAAAGCGTAATTCGCCCCTACTCAAATTATTTTGAGTCTGCTGATAGGTTGCAGGCGGATTGCTTCCAGGATACGACGAGCTTTATGTGGTTCTGCGTTCAGCAAAAACGAAGGAACCACTATGGAACTTAGTAACACACTCTGGCAGATAAAGAAAAGAAAAAGAGAAAAGAATGACAGTCTTCTTCTTTTGGCAGCAGCAGACCACTACACTGGTCTAAGTGGCTTGGTTTATTTCAACCAAACCGAGAGGTTAAGAGACTAAGATGGGTGCTGGTTCAGTATTAGAGTTTGTGATTGCTGTTGTTGTGTTGGAATGAACCAGACCTGTCCAGTTTATATAGGCAAGGGTGGCTGGTAGTTTTGGTCCAGAGCCATAATGGCACTAGCCGTTTTCTGGCTGTTGTGAGAAACTAGCCGTTTATGGCAGTTTCTGACTGTTGCGCATGTGGGAGTTATGCACCTGCATGCTGGCTGTTTAGACTCAATGGCTAGCCGTTTCTGACTGTCCATCTGCGACACGATGCGCATGTGCGAAGTGCCAAGTGCGCCACTAGCGCCTCTACAGCCACACTGCCTCACGTGCCCACGCCCTCGCACCTAGCCCGAGCCCGTGCCCGTGCCCGAGCCAGAGTCCGAAACCGAGCCCGTGCACGATGTTCCAGTGCTTCGCACCAGAACACGCAAGCCACCATTCTCCCTCTCTTCCACCATAAATAAGTAAGGTGCATAACACCCTACTTATAAAGAGATAAAAATCTTTTCTCCCATCCGATATGGGACAAAAACCAAACGCCTTTTTTTCTTCTAAAAATGTTTTTCAAAAACAACCCTTTTTTTTTCAACAGTTTTTACATTGGTGTGGTCCACTAGAAATATGAATCTTCTTAATTTTTTTAACGTTGTCACGAAACTAACCAAAATTTATTTGATTCAGTTGTTACTAAGGCTTCATCGTTCGGCTCGATTGTTGAATATTCAAAATTAGCTAAGTCGGTTTGGTTGGGTATCGCACCTCGAAACCGAACTGACCAAACCGTGCACCGCCATACCACATACGCTGTCCACCTGACCTCATGGCGGCTCATTCATGTACACATGGCATGCATGTGTGGCGATTATCTTAAACGTTTGATCTCGTTCGTTGAATTTGGACAATTGACCATCCAATTGGATTGGTTAGGATTGTTTGATCATTTCCAAGGGTTTGCCCATCCACAATGGCCCCGTGAATTGGAGGGTCTTGATTAAGTAGGGGTGACGTGTCACCATATGTATGGTGCATTTACAATCCATACGCTCTTACACGTGTACGAGATCTGAAGGTCTCTTATATTGGACCCTTTCTTGCACATTGCTTAAGACGAAATCTCACCGGTCTGATGATTCTACCCAGTGGTTTTAGGACTCTGGAAGAATACAAATGGGTTGCTAGGAGACAATCCAACCATTGGTCAATGTTCAATGGGGAAGAAACCTCAAATCAAGGGCTACGATTATCTGACTGGCGTATTTTTTGGTGAATGGTCCATGATTAGTAGGATAAGATAGATGAAAGAATCGGATCACATACACATATGCTGTGTGGATGGAAATTGAATCCTTGACAACTAACCTAAAATGCTTCTATATATCTACCATTGGATGATTTTTCAGCTTTGAAAAATGCTAGCATGAAGCTCGAGACATCTGCAACGATCGAGGCCATTGGTATGGAGGAGCATTGCATGGATGGGCTACTGGCAAACGATTGCAGCGGTTGGTATTTTCAGACCATCCAGCTGTGAATTTTTCTGCTTGAATGTGGACCGCTATTCTTTGAGCAAATCCTTCCTTTTGCAGGCCACTAGACCAGAGAGATCCTACAGTCCAATACCACAGATTTTGGAATGTGGCCTATCTACAAGGTGGTCCCATCATGTCAACAGTCTAGATCACCAGACGCAGTTTGGCTGGTGATCCCAACACCAACGAGCTAGGAAGTTTTTAATAGTGGACGTTCAATCAATACTGTTTTCCTGTGGTGTGGTCCACTTGATATTTAGATTTGCCTTTTTTTTTTTTTTTGCTTCATACCCTAAAATGAGCTGACAACCTGAATGGACGGTGTGGATAAAACACATACATCATAGTGGGAACGGTAGGGCTAGAGATGGACGGTCCTGTCAGGGGATCTATGGGCCCACCGTGATGTATATCTCTTATCCATGCCGTCCATCCATTTTGATGGATCATTTTAAATCATGAGTCCAAAAGGAGGCAGATTAAAGGCTCAAGTCGACCACACCACAGAAAGCAGTGGGGATTAGACTCCTACCGTTGAAAACTTCCTTAGGACCCACCGTGATGTTTATTTGCCATCCAACCTGTTCACAAGGGCATATAGACCTCTATATCTATGAAGTGAAAACATAAATATCTGCTTGATCCAAAACTTGTGTCCCCTAGGAAATTTTGAACGGTCAAGTTTCAATCCTAACTGCTTCCTGTGGTGTGGGCCCCTTGTGCCTTCGATTTTCCTACCTTTTTGGCTCATGACCAAAATGACCTGTCAAAGTTGATGGACAGCAGGGTTAAGACATATACATCATGGTGGCCCCACCGATCCCCTGAAAGAACCGTCCGTGTCTAGCTAGGTCTGGGCGGCCCTTCCCGCATGGCCTCATTGGGGAACTGCCTCTGCATTTAGACAGTCTAGATTCACATGCATATATATACATGTGTAGAACTCTGGTGGGCTATAGGAGAGAGAGAGAGAGAGAAGAGAGAGAGAGAGAGAGAGAGAGAGGCAAATCAAGGGAGGAAACTATTTCCTTTTTCCATGGCCCATCATATTTGTGAACCAGGTTGAAAGTTGGGCTCTAGGAATTTTTCGGAGTTCTACATCACCTGGACGGCTCAGATTTTAGGGACACATCACATGTGAGGCCAACTTTCTGAGTCATCCACGTGATGCAGCACCTCGAAAACCAACTTTCAACCTGGTTCACAAATTCGATGGGCCATGGAAAAAGGAAACAGTTTCCTCCCTTGATTTGTCTCTTTCTCTCTCTCTCTGCTATGGCCCACCAGAGTTCTGGATCAGGTTGAAAATTGGGCCTTGGGGGTTTTTTTTGGTGTTGCTTCACGCGGACAGCTCAGATTTTGGAGACATATCACGTGTGATGAATCCTCAAAAACTCTCACAAGAACCCTCAGGGCCCAACTTTCAACTTGGTTCACAAATCTAGTGGGCCGTGGAAAAAGGAAACAGTTTTCTACCTTGAATTGCGTCTCTCTCTTCTATGGCCCAACTAAGTTCTGGATCAAATTGAAAGTTGGGCCCGGGGGGTGAACTCGAGAGAGATTTTTTAGGACTCATCACACATATTGTGTCCCCAAAATCTGAGCCATCCACATGAAACAGCACCTCGAAAAAACCTCCGGCCCAACTTTCAACCTAGTTCACAAATCTGGCGGGTCATGAAAAAAGGAAACAATTTCCTCCCTTGATTTGCCTCTCTCACGAGTTCTCATGAGAGATGGTTTGCAGGTGAGCATTCCTCTACATGTGTATAGCCGAATTTTTAATATTATAATTTTCAATTAATATTGTATTTTTAACCTTATTTTTTAATGTTTATATTAAATCATACCAAATTTTTTAGAGGGATGCAAAACAGACTCCCACGAGAGAGTTACATCTTTGTGGGGCCCATGCGTCTACACTTCCAATGTTTATATTGAATGATACCGAAGTTTTGGATAGGAAAAACAAATTCCCACGAGCTGAGTCATATCACTGTCAGGCTCATGCCTCTGCACTTCAAACCATTGATCTGTTGTGGGCCCGCTCGGACTCCGATTCGGTAGTGACCCCTCCAGGACCAATGTGGGTATTGGTCGATGTTGTGTGGTCTCCACCATGATGTATGTGCTCTATTCACACCGTCCATCAATTTTTACAACTCATTTTAGCAAATGAGCCAAATAAATGAGGCAAATATAAAGCTTAAGTGGACGACACTATTGGAAACAACGATAGTTGAACGCCCACCATTAAAAACTTTATCAGGCTCATTGTAATGTTTTATTGTTATCTAACCAATTGACTAGTGTTGTTGTTCAATTCAAACACGCAGGGTGCATTGTACTGTTTATTTGTTATCTAACCTGTTGACTAGTGTTGTTGTTCAATTCGGATATGCGACTAAAGGCGGTAACAAATGACTCTGTTTTTATCATATATGTGCAAGTATATGTATACTGTGTGTGCCAGAGTCATATTCAACTTGAATTAAACTAGGCGTCTTGTGACCCAGGTGTTGAATAGTCGGATTAAGACCAAATTTGTGAAAATTAGTCTAATCACTCAACCACCAATTGACAAGATGATCAAGTGATTTATGAAGAGAATGGTTAGTCCTTTGGATGGATTCTTTTTACCTTAAAAGTAAGGATTTTTATCTCAACAATAATAATTTGTCACGTTTGTCCACAAAAAATGACGTGAAAAAGTAAAATAAAAATTGAAAAGATGAATGCCAAATTTATTAATATGAATAAACAATGCAGTACAATTGGCATATAAGAATAAAGCAGAAAAAGTTATCGATGACAATTTGAGTGGGCAAAACAACCATGGAATGGATGATCTCCAGAACCTTGATGGTTGTGAGATGGTCATAAAAAAAATTCCCTTATGGTCATGTCTTTTGGTCATAAAAACTCTGGGTGAGAACCTAGGGATTTTGAGGGGATTTAATGATAGGATTGTGAATATTTGTTTAAACTAATTTGGTTTTCTGTAGCAACGCGTCTAATAGAAGCGAAAACTAAACTAAACTAAGCTAATCAATCCGACTATGTTGCACCATGGTGCTAGATAGCAATAGAGAGAATAAAACTAGGTTATGCTAAAATATGTGTCCATAAGGGACAAAAAGTTGATAAGTAATGTTCAGCTGAAAAGTGTTGATTTATTTTATTTGGCTGAGGGTATAAAGCTCTTCATCCTGATCTTACAATGTGTAGAGAAAGCTTTGTTAGAGAGTACTTAGGTTGTTAGACTTCGTGTATTTAATGCTCGATAAAGAGGATGTACTCTTGCTTTTAAAAAAGCTACTTTTGTTTGTCTTTTTTATTTTTTATTTTTTGTTTTTTTACAATGCACCCCCACACCCACCCATGCACACACACGCCCTTGCACTCATGCCGTAGTCGGATTTCACCACCTATGAACTCGAACCCCAAACCTCATGTTAAAACTCCAAAGAGTCCCAGTTGGTTAATGTTTTGTTGGAGGTTAGCTTTTCTTAAGCTTTAGCATTTATTACTTTGTTGGAAGATTTCTTTTCTTAAACTCTAGTATTTAATATTTGTTAGAGAGTTATTTTTGTTGGAGTCTTGCATTTAATACTTTCTAACACATATAGCTTTAACTTATTGCTTTTGAAATTCATTTCACCACGTTCGGTATATGCTTACCACATGGTGTCTTTTGGATCATTTAATCTAACAATATCAAATAAGATATAAACGAATAAATTACACATACCTAGATAAAGTGAAAACACAAACATCAGCTTGATCCAAAACCCTTGTAACCCCCAACAAGTTTTAATGGAGGCATATCACCACCCTTTCTAGTAGTGTATGCGGGTCACCTTGGAAGTATATCCAACTCATTATTTTTTGTTCATGCCCTAAAATGAAATGGCAAAATGGATGGACATCACGGATAAAACACATACACAAACTCACGGATCTTATGGAGTACTAACTGCTGCCCACGTTGGTAGTGTAGCCATGGGTCTAACAAATCTAAGTGACTAAGTCCCTTGCAACAAATCTTAGATTGCATTAAGTTTTCATTCGAGCTGATATTTATGTTTTGCCTTCACCAACATCCATGTGACCTAATCAATAATTCGGAGGGCAAATAAACGTTTTAGTAGGCCTTAGGTAGAAAGTTTTCAATGATGGGCGTAATTCACCACTAATTCCTGTGGTGTGGTCCACCTCAGATTTGGATCTGTCTCATACCCTAAAATGAGCTCACAGAATGGATGATCGGCGTTGATAAAACACAGATGTCAAGGTGGGGCTAATAGAGCTTTTCCAGTATAGCCCACTACCGAAGTAGACGGGCGTCGTCGCTACTGAATCTGAATCCTAATCTCGAAAATCTTGATCCTTTTCCACCGGAATACCTCAACCAATCTCTCACAGTCTCTCTCTCCTCGTGAATGGCACTTGACTTCCTCAAGTCAATGACCGGGGACGCGGATTGCCTGCGAAGCCTTTTCGCAGGCATCTCCTGCGCTCGGAATCTAGGTGGGTCCCACCGTGATGTTTGTGATAAATCTACGCCGTCCAACCGTTTTGTGAGATCATTTTATGCGTTTCGACCAAAAATGAACGGGATCCAAAACTCAAATAGTCCGAAAACGTGACGATTGAACATCCACTTTTGAAATATTCGTGGGACCACAGAAGTTTCGAATCAGGATGATATTTGTGTTTTCAGTTCATCTAAGTATGAATGACATTATGAACGGTATGGATGGTATATAAACATCACTGTGGACCCCATAGAGGTTTCAACGGTAGGAATTTCCCTACCCAACTTTTGCTTTAGGGCGGCCCACTTGAGTCTTGGATCCAGTTCATTTTTTGTGGCAACGCATAAAATAATCTCACAAAACGGTTGGACGGTGTAGATTTCTCACGAACATCACGGTGGGCCCCACCTAGATTCCGAGCGCAGGAGATGCCTTTTAGCAGGCAATCCGCGTCCAATGACCCGAGATTCACGGTGGGTGGATCCCTGAACGTGGCCACCATAATGAATATTATTTATATCCAGGCCATCCATCTTTTTTGAAAACTCATTTTATGGCATTTTACTAAAAATGAAACAGATCAAAATGTCGGGTGGACCATAATAAAGGAAACTGTGGTAATCGACCATTGAAAACTTCTCATGGGACACAAAAGTTTTGGATCAACCTTATATTTGTATGGTATCTTCATCCAGGTCTTTGTGACCTTATCAACAGGTTGGATGGAAAATAAACATTCTTGTGGGCCCGTGAGGTTTTTAATGGTGAGGATTTAATCAACACTGTTTCCTGCGGTATGGTCTCCTAAGATTTGGATCTTCTTCAATTTTGGGGTGATACCTAAAATTAACTGTCAAAATGGATGGACGGTGTGGATGTAAGAAATATACATCAAAGAGAGTCCCGCTGTTAGTGATCCACCGACCTCGGTAGATCCGGGGATCCACCCAAACCGCTCCCGCTGTAAAGCGTAGGAGTTTTACTGAAATAGCCCTGAGGTGTGGCTAATTTTACTAAGAGTCAAATTTCTCGTCTGGTTCATCTTATTTAGTCTTTTGAAGAGAAATTTAAAATTTATGGTCGAGATGACCATCCAACTGATTCCCCCTGGGCACTATTGATCCCCCCCAGGGCACGATGGATCCCCCCTAAGCACACGGTGGTCAAAGGGGCATTCTTGACGGTAAAATTTTCAATTTCTCATCAAAAGGCTAAAAATGATGAGATAGATAAGAAATTGGACTTTCAGTAAAAATAGCCACTCTCAAGGCTATTGTAGTAAAAATCACGAAAAGCGAGCGGGGGAGGCGGATTTCTTGGGAAAGCCTGGGCAGAAAGTTCCTAGGCAAGGAACCTAGGTGGGGCCCACTATGATGTTTTTGAGAAATCCACCCCATCCATCCGTTTTTTAGCTCATTTTAAGACAATAGACCAAAAATGATATGGATCCAAGACTCAAGTTGGCTGAAAATGTGAGTATTGAATGTCCACAGTTGAAATATTTGAGGTGCTACAAAAGTTTTAAATCAAGCTAATATTGTATTTTCAGTTCATCTCAATAGGAATGATGTTATGAATGGTATTGATGGCATATAAACATCACTGTGGACCAGGGAGATTTCAATGGTAAGAGCTTCCATAAACACATTTTCCTTTAGTGAGGCACACTTAGTCTCGAATCCTAATCGTTGTCGGATAATGTCCTAAAATGAGCTCACAAAGCAGATGGATGAGGTGAATTTCTAAAAAACATCATGGTCAGCCCCACCTAGGTGCGCTGTGCAGGAATTTCCTGCACAAGGCTTTCCAGGCAATCTTTTTTCTCCTTATTACTTATTAGATCTTAAAGTGAGCCCGCAGTATGCGTAGTAGGAGGAGCGAATTAAGTGTTACCCCTGGACAGCTTAGTGGGTGTTACCCCTACCACGCGGCCCACATGGATGGTATTTTGTCTATCCACTCCGCCCATCCGTTACTCCAGCCCATTTTAAAATGGGGTTCCAAAATATATGCAAATTTAAATCTCAAGTGGACTATACCACAGGAAACAGTGCTAATTGAGTGCCACACCATTAAAATTTTCAAAAAGCTTATCGTACGGTTTTGATAATGTTTATTTGCAATCTAAGCTCTTCATAATGTCGAGAAGGTCTAGATGAAGGGAAAATTTAAAGATCAGCTTGATCTAAAACTTTTGTGGCCCGCAAAATACTTTTAATCATTATTCATCACTCTTTTTGTTGGTATGATACACTTGAGATTTGGATTTTCTTATAATTGTGGATTCTCAGTCTTAAAATTAAGTAAAAAAAACAGATGAACGAAATGGATATACAAAAAATAAATCATGTTAGGATTTTTACTGCAATGGCCCTACATTGTGGCTACATTTATTAAAAGTCCAATTTCTCATACAGCTTATCATTTTAGCCTTTTGATGAGAAATTAAAAATTTTACGGTTGAAAATGCCCCTCTGACCTCCATGTGCCCACGAGGAATCCACATTACTCAAAGAAAATCTATTCAAAGGAGCATTCTCCAGCCATAAATTTTCAATTTCTCATCAAAAGGTCAAAAGCAATGAGCCAGATGAGAAATTAAACTTTTAGGAAAACTAGCCACACGTCAGGGCTATTGTAGTAAAAACCCCACGCGGGGTAAACCATGATGAGCCGATTAGTTGAGACCCGGCCCCACCCAAGAAGGTGATGAGGCCTTTAGGTAAGTTTACCATGGGGCCCACCTTGATGTATGTATTATGTATCCACGCAGTCCAACTGTTTATATATATAATTTTATGGCATTATACCAAAAATTAAGCAGATCCAATTATTAGGTGGACTATAGCATATGAAAAAGTGGCGATTGACCATTAATGGGCTATAAGAGTTTTGGATCGATTGATATTTATTTTTTCCCTTCATCCAATAATATTTAACCTTATCAACGTATTGGATGGTGAATAAACACTACAGAAACATTAAAAAGAGCCCTAAGAAGTTTGTAATGGTAGGATGGGCAATCACCACTTTTTCCTATGGTATGGTTCACATAATAATTGGACATGCTTAAATTTTGATATAATGACTTAAAATGATGTGCAAAAACGGATGGATGGTATGGATATATAATACATACATCAAGGTGGGCCCCACAGTAAACCCATGTTAAGGGCCGCACGTCTTAGGTGAGGTCAGGGTCTCACCTAAGGATAGGGTGAGAAAGTGCGCTCGTGATGGGTAAAGGAACAACCACGTGACAGTCTCGTGATTTTCACCCGTAGTGGACCTCGATCGAAACTTTCCCGTGCTCGTTGAAGTGCGAGTGCACACACCGGCCTAGAAGTGGAACACGAGCAACACTTGAAAGGGTCGGTCTTTTGATCCTCAGCAGACCCTGGAAATTAGTGGTTGAAAATGCCTGTCGTGTTTCATATTTCTTCTGTTTGGATGACTAGAACAGAAGTTACTAGGATATAGAGTTCCACTGTTTGGTATGACGAAATCTCCAGAATGCACGTGTTAATATGTCACACATGCACATGTGTAAAATCAAAAGAGTTTGTTGGGTGGACCACTTTACTTATATTTTGTACTTGAAAATTAAGAATTTTAGCCACAAAAAAAAAAAACTACCTAACTAATATGGAATGTACATTCCAATACCTTTTTGAAAAAAGCTTCAAAGAGTTATTTCATTAATTCATATAATTATCATTCTACCGCATTTCACAGCTTTTTTTACTACAATTGGGCAGTCATTTCAGAAAATTTGTTAGCAGCTTGGATGGGCCCACTGTTGATGCAGAAAAATGGTCAACAGACGAGATGAGGTCACCTCCAACTAGACGGATGCAACAGATCTCCCGCAAGTATGCGGTCTGGATCTTGACTGAAGGTTTCCTAGATCCTGTAGAGCACAAAGGAAAGGCTAAGGGGGTGGCTGGGGTCCAGCCGTTAACTCTCCGATGCTTAAGTTAGTTGGATCTCGAAATATTAAATATCTCTCACAAGATTAGTCTTGTTTTGTCTTGTACATTGATAACGAAGAAGGCACATCTCTTTATAGACTTAGGTTGCAGGGTCATATTCCTTTTGGGGAAACGTGATTTCCGTAGAATACTAAATTAGGGCTTCCGAGATCTTAAGGCTGCCTTGTAATAGCCGGAGGAATTTAATCCTTAATTATCGATTCTCCAAACCTTCCTCCTAATTTCTCGGTGCGGACCTAAGATCGCGAGATCGTTGTGTACGAAGTCAGCTCGTTGTAAGGCCGAGGTCGGTTCTTGGAGACTGTCCAGGAATATACTCTCATCAGGTCGGTTGATACCGACCTACTTCCATGTCTATAGTGATCGGCTCAGTTCTGACCTCAGGTCAGCTCTTTACCTATAACACCCACCGTAATGTTTTTGTAAAATCCACTTCATGTTCAGTTAAGGGTCCAAAAATAACCCTCATCGTTGATCCAAGTAGACCACGTGATTGAAACAACGTACAAGGCAACTATCTCCCTCCAAGCTGATTCTCCTAGTCCGACCATATGAATCATGGATGGGCCTCAGTTTTAAGTCTTTTGCCTAATTTTGGTATGTCATGTAATGGTTGGGGGTGGATTTCACCTCATGTTAGGCCAAGGGCCCAAAAATTACCCCATCCTTGATCCAGGTGGACCACATGATTGGAAATATTGTACAGGTGATGATTTCCCTCCAAATTGTTTCCCTTAGTACGGCCAACATAAATCACAGTTGGAGTGGATTTCACCTCATGTTAAGCCAAGGGCCCATCCTTAATCCAGGTGGACCACATGATTGGAAGCAGTGTACAAGCGACCATCTTCCTCCAAACTATTTTCCTTAGTACTGTTGCATTTTAAAATGATTTTAAAATATATTGTATTTCAAAATTTTAAAATTCCCTCTATGTTTCCCATTTTGAAAAGTTTTGTCTTTTGATGTAATTCTTTAGTCCCGCATAAAAAATGAACAAAGAAAAACTCAATAAGATGGGATTTTGGCATAAGGCTTGTGCCCCTTCTCAAGGAGCATGTGAATTTGGTTCAATGAGGGGTTATGTCATTAGGTCAAATCCATGCCATTGACTACACGTGCCCGCGCCCGCTCGCCCGTCACGTGAGCTGAGCCGAGCCAAGCCAAGCCGGTCTAGGTCCGGGTCCGAGTCTGAGAGTACACTCGCGCTAACGGGTTTTTTTCACACTTCACGAGGATACTCGCACCGGTTGATTTTGCATGAATTTTCAAACCAAAGACGCATCTGTTTGGGCGGTTGCACCAATTGGGTTCAAACCCAATGGACCTAACCCATTTGAAAGGGTGTTTTAAGCACCTAATCACGATCTATAAAAAGACCTCTAATCCATTTTCATCACTCAAGAAAATCAAATATTAGGTTGATCCAAAACTTTTGTGGGCCTCGAGAAATTTTTAATGGTAAGCGTTCAATCACCATTATTTCCTATGGTGTGGTCTACTTGATATATTGATCTGCCTCATTTTCAGCTTATAACCTAAAACACATACATCATGGTGGGGCTACAAATCACCATTTAGTATCTAAGTGACTACTGGCAATGTTAGTAGGCAATCTACATCCGTTGGTCCCAATCCGGCCCAAAGAGCCTAACGACTAGTGTGCGATGGCCTTACTCGGCCAAACTCCCTTGCAACACAAGAAAATGTTTTGGTGGGTCAAAGGCTAAATGGGCCACACTTGCTTTGAAGTCCCATGTCACCATCTGATCTTTGATTAGATTCACGTACATAGTTCTAAAACTCACTGATGGCTGAGTCAACTCAAATCAAAACTCAAACGAGTCATCTCAACTCAATGAGATTTCAAGCCAAGTTTTTAGGAAACTCAGTTGTAGCACTGACTCAGCTCTGACTCTAAAGACTCAATGTGCCAACATGCTAACTTGATCAACTGGATGTAACTCGCACTGAATGGGCCAAGTCCGTCACCTTGTCAAGACCATATTACAGGTTAGCTATTAAATTAGCCATTTTTCGTTGACCAAGTCTGTAATGACACCAAAATTTCGGTCGAAAATTTTTCTTTTAGGAACAATAATGAGTTTAAGTAAATAAATTTTAAGATAATAAACAAAAGAGAAGCATGAACTAGATAGTTAGAGCTTTCTAGATGTAGGGGGAAGACCAGGGTTTAAGGTCTTCTATAAGCAGAATTATAAATTTTTTTATATAGAGATGAGTAGAGAAGAATAAGCATTCGTTGAGAGTTTTAAGAGAGAGAGAGAGAGAGAGAGAGAGAGAGAGAGGAGTTCTTGTTGTGGGCCTTGATCTAGTAAGTCCCCTTCCCCCATTTATTTTTTTTTTTTTTTTGTAATCTTAGCATAACTCTACCTGATCTAGCCAATGAATGGGACCAATCGATCGATTACCAGTCCATTGTATAGATTCAATGACCATTGTAGATCTAGATTATTAATGGGGACCAATTAGGTGGGCCGAAATCAATCTGAATAAGTCATAATGACCATAAGGCCAAAATATACATGGGCCACGAAATTCAAATCAATTGGACCTACAGATGGGCCACATTGATTAGATATATGATAGCCTTTAAATTCTTTTTATTATTGTTTTATTTAATTATTAAATTAGTTGTGATAAATTTATATTATTCCAAAAATCTTATTGGCCCCAAAATGAGGTGGCCGACCCATTGGTCGGACCAGATCTCTCGTAAATCCCACATATAAGCCTAAAAAAGAAATAATAATATTAAAAAAAATTGGTTGCTGTCAAAGACGCTGGAACATCCAGCGTTAGAGGACGTTTAATGTTAACATGGGGTACATCCACTTCATCCATTTATTTCTCCATCTCATTTTAGGATTGGTATTCAAATTTGGACCTAAATCGAGGTCCGAGTGGGCCATACTACCTTGAACAAATTAATGATAAAAAATTTATAAAATAAAAATAAAAACAAAAAGTTAGAAATTCTGGGCGTGGACAGCGGTCCACTCGTAGACCCCACTATGATGAAATCAGTAGATCTAAGTTGATCATATGTTATATCATGATGTTTTACAACTTGGGTCCAAAAATCAGATAAATCTGAATCTCAAGTGGCCCACACCACTTGAAACAGTAATGATAACAACACACATGGTTGAACCAGTCCGATCTTGGATTGTTGTCCACTTTTGGGACCCATTTGGAGGCATTTTGAGAAATCCAATCCGTCCAATATCTTAATTGACAAGTTTTTTGATTGAAAACCAAAAATGGTCCATATAGGATATTCCAGTGGGCCATACCAAGACAAACAGTAGGTACAGCACCTGTCCACTAGTTGGGAACTTGTGGGCCCCACTATGTAGTATTTAAAAAATCTGATACACCCCATCTCTTGAGTAATGGGTTATTAGTTTTGTGACAAAAAATTAGCCCAATCAGAGTTCCAGGCGGGCCATGCCAGTGAAATAAGTGGGGATGTACAGTATGAATTCTCATAAATGGATCATTTTGGGTATCCCACCACAAGATCTTTGTAAAATTTAGTTAACCATCTTTAGTATTGTATCATTGAGAACTTGTAACCAAGAATAGGATGATCCACCAGTGAAGTGGGCCGTACCATCAGGAAAAAAAGTAAAAGGGTCATTCCTTTTGGAAAAACGAGTCACAATAATCGAATCTGGACCGTCCATTAAGAAACCAAACCTAAATAATATAAAATTCAATTTGAAAATAAGTATATCTAAGGTGATATTGATAATAAATAAGTATAAATTATATTGATTGTAAATTCAGGACCAATTCTACTCAGGTCATGACAAAATTAACAAAGTAATCGCCATTATCAACAGATGAGTACATCCCAACACGTTTCCTAATCATTTTAATTATGTGATGGACATAATATGTGATATTGATTGATTCATGCTTATTTAAATATTATTTAAATAATTTTCATTTATAATAAATGTCATGAAATGTTGCCTCTCAAAATGAGAGATGGAATGTACGGATGTGAATTATTGTATGGATATGAATTATTGCATACATTCATGAGTTATTGTACCTGGAGTTCGACTCTAGAAGACCGGTAGGTACTTAAATACCCGATTAGCCAGGGACCATCCTAGAAACCCACTAACATGTGAAAGTCCGCCCTACAAGGAAGGGGGAGCCGATTGATGGGATCCAATCAAAGTAAGTGGAAGACCGAATGTATGCCCACTTGATACATCATTTCATATTAAACTCATTCTTATATTAATTATGTATTACATGTATTTAATGGCATGTATTTATCCTGCTTAGTTGAAATGCGTGTGACCCGTATTGGGTTACTCACTAGGCTTTCCAGCTAACATCGTGGATTAAAAATATACAAATGATGTGGACGTTGACCCTTCAGAGAATGTCCCAGATAATGAAATGAGACCACTAGAGGAATCGCAAGATTATTGGCCTAATTTGACCGAGGAAGAAGTGGCAGCACTTAACCAAGACATTTAGACTATTCTTATTTTATTTTGTTATTTTCAATAATTAGTAGACATCTAATAAAGTTCCAAATAGGTGGACTTAGTTTATAGTTGAATATTTCATGAATAAATGGTAACTTAATATTTCATTATTTTATGCCTCTTAAAGTGGTTTAACATTATAAATGCATTTAGTGCACTAGTTATACCCCATAAACTAGGCCGGATGGTGCACAATTTAAGTCCGAATTTCGGGGCGTGATAGAATCAACAAAAGCATGCTACCGTAGCATGTAACAGGAAGATATCTCTTTGGGCCTGGAGCACTGTTCACTAAATTTTTTGGACCATTTTGCCCCTCGTACCTTTTTAAACGGTACAATGGTTGAGTGACCTGCAAGCTAAAGCCGATTTTGACCCAATTGAGGGATTGGGTCCTAACAAAGAGCGAAAAGGCCTCCCATGCAAAATCATATCCATTCATTTGAACTGGCCACCCTTGAAACCCCAAGTAGAACCTTATCGGATTACTACGCTTCCCCTCGGTGGCCCACAAAAGTACCAATAGTCTACATTAATTCTAGTGTTTTTTCCTTTAATGTAATCCACTTGTGTTAAGTTTTACCCTCAGTTTTTTGCACATGCTATGAAATTAAAACATTCATCCTCTGAATGTGGTGGATCTTCCTCCAGACTAATAATGAGCCACACAAAAGCCAACCAAGGCACTTAAAGGATGTGGGGTCTGCCGCATCATCAGCCCAAAAAGAATTTTCTTTTCTTTTCTTTTCTTCATTCTGTCTTTTTCCTCTGAATCATAGAAACAAGGTCCAATCGCTATACAAAAAGCGCATTACTAATCCATTATATCCTGATATTTTATGGTCAAGCAGATTAGTTTGGTTGTAATGGAAGAGGGAGAGAGACAGTTATCAATGAGAGAGTGAGAGGGAGATGGTTTGGCGAGATCTATAGATCGCAAATGGATCGCAAGTGAGATCCATGGATCGCAGATGCGATCCACTTCACTGATGTGCAATGCGCTTCATACAATTGCAACCCATCCATATCGCCTAGCTGCGATCCATAATTGCCAGCTGCAATCCACAGTTGTCAACTACGATCCATGTTGTCCAGCTGTGATCCACTTCACACATCTGCGATCCACAATTTCCAACTGCGATCTACAGTTGCCAGCTGTAATCCATGGCTCTCAGCTACGATCAACTTCACACATTTACGATCCACAGTTACGAACCATGATCCATGTCGCCTAGTTGCGATCCATGGCTTTAATTTGTGATCCACTTCACATATGCAATCCACAGTTATCTGCTGCGATCCATGGTCCCTTAGGAAGGTAGTCCTGTATAACGGCTTAGAAGAAGACAGAAATAAGAAAAGAAAATTAAACAAAAAAATTCTTTATGGGCTAATGCAGCAGGCCCCACATCCTTTAAGTGCCTTGGTTGACTTTTGTGTGGCCCACTTGCTAGTTTAGAGAAAGATTCACAACATCCAAAGGATGGGAATTTTAATTTCATGACATGGGCCAAAACTGAAGGCAAAACTCAACATAAGTAGACCACGGTGAAGGATACAGTACCATAATTAATGTAGACTGTAGGTACTTTTATGGGCCACCAAAGGGCTGCGTGGTAATTCGATAAGGTCACACCTGAGGTTCTAAGAGTGGCCAGTTCAAATGAACAAATCTAATCTTGCATGGGAAGCCCTGCACTCCTTATTAGGACCCACTCCTTCGATTAGGTCGAAACCGGCTTTAGCTTGTGGGTCACTCAACCATTGTACCATCTGAAAAGGTATGAGGGGTAAAATGGTCTAAACAACCTAGTAGACAGTGCTCTAAGGCCAAAGAGATATCTTACTGCTACAGTGGTGCACTTTTGTTGACATGGTCAACAAGAAAGGCCAATTTAGTAGTTAACCTCATATTACTATGGAATTTACATTCCACTAGCTTTTCTAAAAGAGACACTCTCAAGTCCAACCGGTTGGACCATTAATCAGCTAATTAATTAGTATTAATAAATATGATGGAGAGAAGGAAGAGGATCCCTGGCTTAGGTGGACCCCACCATAGTGTTTATGTGAAATTCACCCAGACCACCATGTGTGTCACCCCATATTAGGCCCAGGACCCAAAAATTAGTTTTATCTATGATTGAGGTGGACCATGCAATTAGAAATAGAGTAAAAGGCAAAACTCACCCTCCAAACTATTTTCCCCAGTGTGGCCCACCTAAATCACTAATGAGCTTGCTTTTTTTGCCCCAAGATTATGTTTTAGTGTGTCATCCAATGGTTGGAGTGGATTCAATATAATAGTCAGGGCGGGCCCTGTAAAAATCAAAGGTTAATTTCTCTCTTCTAACCATTTTCATTGTTGTGGCTCACTTGAATCACAAGTCAACCTAAGTTTTTGAATTTAAGGCTAATATGGGATTACACATCTAATGGTCAGAGTGGATATCAAATACACATCACAGTGGACTGCATAAAAAATAAAGGGGCTTGTAAAACTTTCCCCTTGAGTATAGTTAAGGTCTAACTAAACATGACTTCCAACCTTTCGTGTATATGTGACATCAACGCATGTAATAGGTGGACCCCATCATAATCATTACCTTTTGAAAAACTCAGTAGAAACCACTCACTTAGTGAACCACACTTGTGTTTTGCTATTTACTAATGTCTAGACATTATTTTTTATGGCGTGGCCTAGTTGATGTGTAGATAGGACTAAATATTGCACTAGGCAATCCTCATGGTGGGGCCAACTTATTGGAAGGGTTTGATGCCATATACACTTTGAAAGTTATTATATGGATGTACTATAACTTGTGGTACAATAGATTGAACTAAAGAACTCCTTTTTAAGGAACGCCCAAACCTTGATTTTTCAGGGGGTCCACTGTGATCTGTATGTGAGATCCAAACGAACTATTAGATTTGTAATCTTATTTTAGGACCGGATCCAAAAAAAAAAAGGTTGACCTGTGATTCAAGTGAGCCACAACAATATAGTTGGAAGAGAGACTTCCACATTTGATTTTTATAAGCCCACCATGATTATTATATTGGATCCACTCCAACTATTGGATGCCACACTAAAACATAATCTTGGGGCCCAAAAATCAAGTTCATTAGTGATTAAGCTAGGACACATCAAGGGAAATAGTTTGAAGGTTGAACTTTTCCCTATACACTACACTGTTTCTAATTATGTGGTCCACCTCAAATACAGATGAGGCTAATTTTTTTTTCCCTGGGCCAAATATGTGGTGCGACACATGGTGGTCAAGGTGAAATTCACATAAACACCATGGTAGGGTCTATCCAAACCATGGACCATTTTCCTTCTCTCCCAGGAGTTATTCACAAGTTTCTATGCTGGTTGGCCTTAAGGTATGGTCTAACCACCGGGACTTAGAGTGCCTCTTTTAAAAAAGTGTTTCCAAAAAGATGATATAATTATCATTCCACTACCTAACACATGTAGGGTGGGCATGCAAGTAAATGGGTTGGCTGCTTAGTGGGCCCCACTGTGATGATTGTGTAAAATACACCCTAACTATCAAGCATGTCACCTCATATTAGGTCGAGGGCCCAAAAATACCACCATCCATGATTCAAACGGACCAGATGATTGGAAACCTTGTACTGGGCAACGATCGCCCTCCCGACAGGTTCCCATAGTATGGCCCACTACAGACACCCCACCTCGGGCTAACAAGATGATTAAGATTGGATGGTTGGGATGAATGGTGATCCGTATTCAAAACCCTAATCCAAATCCAAAATCGAACTCTAAATCAAATCCTAATCCTATCCAAAACCACTAACCTAAATCATGTCCAAAATCGTAATCCAAACCCTGATCTAAACTCAAAACCCTAACCCTAATCCTAAACCCTAAGAGCCACTCTTAGGAAAAACCAAGCAAAAACTTTCCAACAGGTCAACACGGTGAGTCAACTTGATGAGTCAAATCACCAGGTCAACTCAGGTTTATTTACCCAGTCAACTCACCTAGTTAGAACCCAAGCTTAAGTCCAAGCCTTCACTGCGAAGAAAGGTTGGAAAAACAAAGTACTCCAAACCAAGGATAGAAAAACACATAGGTTCAAAGTACCACTTGTCAAAGCTAAAAAAGCTCTAGTTGTTGATGAGTGTTTGGGCTTAAAAAGTCAATATCGGCAAGAAGTGCTAAGGCCAGAAGCAGTACAAGAATCTTGAGCATGCAATGTAAGGCTCGGGTAGGCTGCATATGTAATGACAAGCATACCTCTTTCTGTCACAAGTATACACCATCCATCATGCATTCACTACACCCAAGCACGCGCCAAGCCATTCACGCGCCATTTATACATATCATAAACCATGTATGCAACAACCATCATGCATATGGCCATGCATACCTAAAACCCTTATGAGACCACATGCAAGCATTAAGCCAAGCCACCACGTGCATGCAACCAACTCATACATACTATGCATAACTACATACACCATACACATATCCTTATGCATGCTACACATGTATGAAGCCCATGAATGCAATTCTCATCCATCCATACATATATCCCAAACATACATACATGCATACCATGCATGAACATTATGCTCTTATAACCATTCATGCATGCATGTACAACATGTACAAACCATGGTCCATGCCTAAGACTCATGCAATGAAACACATGTGCCATCAATGCAACACAACCAGCATACTCACGCAGATCACAACACCCATTAAAATACGTAAAAATTACACTTTTAAAACTTCCAATTTTGTGTAAATGCAACAACATAACAAGCTTACCATGGACATTGTTGTAGGGGCCTATTGTGATGCATGAGTACAATCCACACCGCCCAGATTTCTTGATAACTCATTTTAACCCTTAGGACCAAGTATGAGGCATATTTGAAGCTTAGGTGGGACTCACCAAAGGAAGATCAACACCCACCATTATAACTCCCATAAGGAGCTGTCACCAGTTAAGCCCCTTCATGGGCTTGCCAAAATATTGATTTTGAAGATCTGGGCTGACCAGAATCTCTTAAGGGGCTACATGTGTGGGACAATCATAGGATTACTCAATCTAATATCTTTGTGGCCCAGAAGTACCCTTCAACGGTAAAACAAACTGGTGACACTATTTCCTATGGTATGGCCCACCTGAACATCTGATTTGCTCCAAACTTGCAACCACTTCCTGGAATAACACTCCCGAGCTGATTAACATATTCAATCCTAAACCCATACCCTACAAACGGGACCACTAAAAAGTTTACAAAACACGTAAAGAGTGCATAAGTCATTTGTTGTAAACCGTCTACCCCAACCAGTTACTATTGAAAACCTGTGTGGGGCCACCATGAGTACCCTTTGAACCATCTGAGTCGTTCATAGAGTCACAAGTGCCCACACGTGTCATATGCATGAATATTAGACTGATCTGATACTTCTGTGGCTCTACAAGAGTCTTTAACGGTAACTGTGTGGTGAAACTGTTTCCTCTCGTATGGCCCACCTGAAACTCAGATTTAGGTGAAACTTTAGATCACTTCCTATAATGACGACCCTAAGCTCATGAACCGATCCGATTTGGGGCCTACAAACTACAAATGAGATCCACTAATAAAATTTTCAAAAGATGTACAAACCATGCAAAGTCAGAGTTTGTCAATATCAATTGACGTGCAACCCTTGTGAGAGCCCACCATGATGGTGCTTTGTATAATCTAACCTGTTCGCAAGATCAGTGTAGTCCACATGTACCAGAGAATATGAGAATCATCCCGATCCAAGTTTGAGGTGGGCCGCACCATAGGAGAATGAATGTCAATCATTATAGATCCAAGTTTGAGGTGGGCCGCACCATAAGAGAATGAATGTCAATCATTATGGCTCCCAAGCCGACGCCTACCGTTTTAACCTTCATTGGGCTCACCTAGTGCGTCCTTTGGATGATCCAAACCATTCACCAGAATAAGAAACCAAACACATGTCACCTCTCAGACACAAGCTTGATCTGACATCCCTGTGGCCCTCCAAGAAAGTTGCAACGGCATGTTTTCTCCCACTGATTACCCTCCCCAGTGGCCCATCTAAGCTTCATTTCCTCTCCAAACTTGGGACCCTGACACGTGTCGACCCCCTGATTCAAATGGATTGTATGGATTTGCAATACACATGGCAGAAGTTGAGCCTATGGGAGAGCCCTCCTTTAACTCCAACACATCCTCATTCCCAGCACATTATAAGAATATTACATGCCCGTAGCATTCTCAGAGAGAAGAAAAAAAAAAGAGCAGAAAGGAGAGAAGGAGAGAGGGGGAGAGAGAGAGAGAGAGAGAGAGAGAGAGAGAGGAAGAAGAAGAAGAGAGGAGGAGAGGACGAGAAGACGAGAGATGCGTTGAAGTTTGGGAGCGGGGATGCGTGGAGGTTTGGGAGCGGGGTTGCGTTGAGGATTTTTGCATGCGTGGAGGTTTAAGAGCGGGGATGCGTTGAGGTTTGGGAGCGGGGATGTGTCAGCCCTTAAAATCACGCACTACCACCCCTTAGTAGCATGTGCTCCCTCTAAAATAGCATGCGTCATTGGCTAAAATGCATCCGGCCCTCTCCAAACATATGCACCCCAACCAATTAGCATGCGCTCAGCACCAGCTGTCATGTGCTCAGCGCGACTTGTCTCAATTGAAGTGCACCTAGACTGCACTCGACCTAATTTAACTTAACTGCACATGCACCCAACTTGATGTGGCTTAGTTACATACTCACTATGCATAACCCCATCTAATCTAGCATTCGCTCTACATAATCTAACATGCACTATGTCTAATTCAACTTAATCTAACATTCACTCTATGATATTTTTCATGTACCAAAGATTATCTCACTTTGTTTGCAATGTCCCACACATTCGTGCACACAAGCAGACATCAAACTAAGCTTCTATGGCATATCGACTATCAGAAAGTGAACAAAAGCCAGAATGCACCCGAAGACGAGTCACCAGACTCCAATATTATTTGACGACTGCTTGCAGAAACTTCACATTTATTGTATTCATTGTACAAATATGTTTTAGCCCAGATTAATGCTTTTGGACTAACCAAATAGGACTATGGTCATCACTAGAAACTAGACTAAAGAGTTCTAAACTACTACAAATCAATTACTATGAACTGCCATATCGAAACTAGTCGATGTCCTACCCATCCAAAACGGCATCCGTCGGTTGGGCTGCTCAGGTACAAATAACTGCAGATCGGTCTTCCCGAGGTCACCCGTTCCAGCAACGAGCGCGGTCCCAGAGTCGCACCGCTCAGTTAAAAACCCTGACTGTCTCTCAACTCAGACACCCAAAAGAACATGGGACATAGGCATCCGACATATTCAAATGATGGCTCAGTCCATACTAAAACTACAATTGGTCTCTATGACCATGAACTGAAGGGTCATAGTCCCTAATGACTTAGTCTTCTGTCCATCGATTTGGGCTTTTTCCCGAATACTCCACCTCATGTACAATTATAATTCATAATGGAGCTTTAGTCGCTTTGTGCCATGGTTTTCTCCTGTAAGGGTTTCCACATAAAAGTCTTTGCATTCTCTGTTGTGTGCTTTATTTCTATTCATGCTTCCTTATTGGCTTAAACTTGATTTCTCTATGATTCATGCATACATTTACTTTTGCCTTTTAATCAAGGTCATCGATTATTTGATGTAATTAAGGGCTTGTGCCAGATCACGGCTTAGAATGTACAAGATCTCAGAATCTCTAGAATAAAATTCGCCTTACGATATCTTCTCTTATGTGCTTTTGTGAATGCTTATGATTGTCTATGAATGTTTTCATTACTTAAAACCCTAGAGCAACAATACCCAGAAAATTAACTTGTAGCATTTTCTAATTCTAACAACGAGCGGCCCCTTACAAGAGTGACATTCTCCTCCTCTTTTATTTCTATGCGTCCAGAAAAATCCAGACATCTCCACTTCGAGCTGCAACCTATCTCCCTTCATTCCTCATACACCTTAGCCCATTTTTTCACCTAGGAAAGTGAGATGAGAGTGAGAGTGAGAGTGAGTGAGAGGAATTTAGCCTTGGTATAGCCCAGTCTAGCCAAGATCCAAGCCTCTTTGAGCCATTCAAGCTCCAATGCAAGCCATTCGAGGTAGCCTACGCGAGACAATCGTCCATCTAACTATTCAAATATCATTCTCATCAAAGTTCATATCCTTAACATAGTGCAACACTTATTGCTTTCCCAATCTTCCTGCTCATTGCATCCATTATTATAGCATTATACCACTCCTAGCACATGATCAATTCAATCATATGCTCTATGGCCTGTCGATTTAATCGAATCCTACCCATCAAAAACTCTAACTAATCAGATCCACAATCATATATCATTTTATTACACATACATCATTCCATTGAGAGTACAAGAGACTTGATCGTGGCCTTCAAAAATTAACTAGATCCTATGAACTAAAGACAATACATCCGTATGAACAAAGTGGGTGCCTCGCACCTTCTCTATTTGTAACCGCGGTCCCTTACCTCGAATCTCTAACCACAAATCAAGGAGTCATTTTAGTGTTGGAAATCATCAAGTCTTCTTCTCTAACGTTTTTATAAGGTCTAGCTGACTATAAAGATAAAGTAATTGCTAGTGGTGACTCCAGTCTAATCAATCACTTCAACCACATACCATAAAAATCCCCCGAAAGAGATAAGCCTGTGGAAGCCACGATCACAATCCGTCGATTTCAGGATGTAGTGTCCACACCCACCTAAATAAAAAATGCGCCTGATTTTTTAGGTCTCTGGCCTAAATTTTGGAGTGTCATTTAATGGTTGGAGTGAATTTTATAAAATCATTATAATAGGCCCTGTAAAAATCAAGGGTGGACGTCTCTCCCAACTATTTTCTTTCATGTGGCCCACCTGAATCACAATTAGCTTGATGTTTTGATTCTGGGCTTAAACTACGATTGTGCATCTAATGGTTGGAGTTGATTTCACATACACGTCATTGTAGGCCTCACCAGAAATCAAGTCCGGTTGTCCTTCTCCAGGATCAAGATAGAATATTTTATAGAAAAAGGATATTGGATGGGACGTCATTGTTGATGGGGCCCACCATGATATTTATGTAAAGTCCATTTTGACCATTGGATATTTAGTTCCATATTGGGTTTAGAGACAAAAGATCAAGATGACATGTGATTCCAGTAGGCCACACCAAAGGATACAGTTGGGAAGGAAACCTTGATTTTTATAGGGCCCACCGTAATAATTATATGAAATCTACTCCAACCATTAGATTCCACTAAAAAATTAGGCCTTTTACAATATTCATTGTGATTCAAGTGGGCCATACTAATGGAAACAATTTAGAGGGGAGCATTACCCGGTACACTATTTCCAAGCATGTGGTCCACTTGAATCACAGATATTGGAGCTAACTTTTGGGCCCTTGGCCTAACATGGGGTGGCACACTTAGTGGTCTAGGTGGATTTTACATAAACAACATGGTGTGGCCCACCCGAGCCGCCAACCCCTTTTCTCGCCACAAATTAAGGTAGTGGAATGATAATTATATCAATTAATGAGGCAGCTTTTTCAAGATGACCTTTTGGAAAAGGGTCACGAAGTGCATCCTTCCTCAGTCCATTCAAATCTGTGGAGGGGACCACCATGATGTATCTGTTTATCCATGTCGTCCATCCCTTTTCTAAGATCATTTTAAGGCATGATAACAAGAATGAGGCAAATCCAACACTGAAGTGGACCACAATAAATAGTAAGCTTGGGTTGCATTAAATGTAAGAATCGTCTGTGTACTATTTGGTGTGGTCCACTTGAGAGTTGGATCTGCCTCATTCTTAATCTCATGCCTTAAAATGATCTTAGAAAAGAGATGGACGGTGTGGATAAACAGATACATCACAGTGGGCATCCATGGACGATTTTCGTCCATACCGAGGAAGGACGCAATTCACGTCTTGGAAAAAGGTACCTAATGTAAATTCCTTATTGTTGGGAAAGCCGGTAGCGGAAGCGGAACGCCGAACACGTGAAGCAATGCGAAATCAAACAAGTAACAAGATGCAATCAATCACACAAAAGCATTCACCACAAGTGACTCCGAATTTTACGTGGAAAAACCCCAAAACGGGTTAAAAAAACCACGGCACAAAGCGATCCACTATGAATATCAGAAGATTACACAGATTTGACAGCCCACAAGCAAGGAAACACAGAGAAAACTCCTTGTTCTCTCTCACACACACCTCTCCCCTCTTCCTAGTACGAATAGGAAACCTTGGACACCTTAGGATTCCTCTCTAAGTCGGATTACAACACCTTAAATAGGAAGAAATTCGAAAATAGAAACACCTTGCGCAGTCTGCGGACTGTGCAAGGAATCCGCACGCACAGCCGACCGGTTAGCCTTCACAAAAACAGTCCAGGGAGTTCCAGCCGACACTGCCTCACATCCGACCGGTCGGAGCCCACTGACGACTGGTCGGCCGACCAGTCTGGGCACCACAAAAATCTGTCCATGGGGAAGCTCTTCAACTGCACTTGGGTCACGCTGTCCGGCCGGTCGGAGCACCCAATTCGTGCCAAGTTTGAAGACTCATCCCAACGAACTCCACCGAGGCTTCAAACGTCGAATCAAACACCATCCTCGCAACGTTGTCTCATCGTCAATCATAGCTCCACTGCTTCTCGTGCCACCATCGACCCAATCCTTGTAAATTCACGCCATTTACCGCTCTTCTCATGTGGCCCTTGGGCACTTGCCGCATACGAGCAACCGTGGATCTCACTGCCTCTCCCACAACTCCACATTGAATTGTGCTCCCGATCAACATGTAAAGATGGCCACACCTCCGTGCCTTCATACACATAAGTGCCCCTTTCATCACTTCACAACAACGATCGCGGCCGATAAACACGCACCCTTTCGCCTCGAGTGCACCAAGAGAAATCACATTCATCTTCATCTTGGGAACGTGCTTCACATCTTCCAAGACTGGTTTGACCCTATCGAACATCCTGATGCGCACGGTACCAATACCACAACCTTATGAGCGACTCCATCGCCCACAAACATCGATTCTCCACCATACTCCCTGTATGTCGTGAATGAACTCCGGTCAGGACAAACTTGACATGAAGCCCCTGAATCAAGGATCCACTCACTACCGTGAGATTCCTTACCAGATACAGTCAGAACTTCACTAAAATCGCCACCGTCCTCTACGGTATTGACTCCATCTCCAGAAGAATTTCTATACTTCTCTTGCCTCAACCTGGGATTCTGACAATCCCCTCTCATGTGGCCCTCACAGCCACAATTCCAGCACTTCACCTTAGCCTTAACTTTGCCCTTGGCCCTAGATCCTGATTTTGAATACCCTCCATGCTCAGAACTTCTTCCCCTCATAACCAGTGCCTTTGAGGAATAACGGGAAGCCATGTCACCGCTTTTCTTTCTCATCGCCTTTGACTGGAGGGCTGAGATAACAGTCTCGACACTTATGGTTTCCTTCCCTGTGCACACAGAGTCCCTGAACGACTCATATGAATCTGGAAGAGAATTCAATAGGATGCATGCTTGGTACTCATCCTTCATCGGTTCATCGATCTCCACCAACTTGCAAACCAGCCTATTGAACGTGCTCAGGTGGTCCTCCACCTCAGTTCCCTCAGCCATCCTTAAGGTGAACGACTGCATCAACACGTACATGAGATTCTTTAGAGATTTCTTGGCATAAACCTTCTCTAGCTTCGCCATCGTTTCAGCCGCAGGCTTCTTCTTCATGACATGATGGAGAACATCATCCGTAAGGTTTAACAGGATTGAGGTTATAGCCTTCTTGTCGAGCCTCGTCCACTCATCGTCTTTCATAGCTTCGGGTCGCTTTCCAAGAGCTCCATCAAGCCCTTGCTAAACCAGGAAGGATTCAATCTTCACCTTCCATAGCTCAAAGTTATTTTTCCCAGAGAACTTCTCTATATCGAACATTGCGCTCGATCCCATCTTCTCGTCTCATATTCGAATCTACTCCACCCCAACTTTAGCTCTGATACCACTTGTTGGGAAAGCCGACAGCAGAAGCGGAACGTCGAACACGTGAAGCAATGCGAAATCAAACAAGTAACATGATGCAATCAATCACACAAAAGCATTCACCACAAGAGACTCTGAATTTTACGTGGAAAAACCCCAAAGCGGGTAAAAAACCACGGCACAAAGTGATCCACTATGAATATCAAAAGATTACAGAGATTTGACAGCCCACAAGCAAGGAAACATAGAGAAAACTCCTTATTCTCTCTCACACACACCTCTCCCCTCTTCCTAGTACGAATAGGAAACCTTGGACACCTTAGGATTTCTCTTTAAGTCAGATTACAACACCTTAAATAGGAAGAAATTTAAAAATAGAAACACCTTACAACACCTTGATAATGACTTATATTAGTAGAATTAATTATTAGACCAACACAATGTGATATTCTCATAAGAATCATCAATAGAACTATGTTTAAAATATCATCAGGGAGAGCAATGATCACATACAACCAAATAGCATTCTAAGCTTACCATGTTTCGCAATTTTCCCACCACCATGTGAAATTTGATGGACATCTAAGCCATGCAAAAGGTGGGCCCCATCATGAAGATGACATGATACAAAATTCAGGCCAATCCGCTCGTCAGGTGGGGCACACCATTGAAATCAATCGATTATCTAGTGTCTGTGTGTGGCCCATCCAATGAGCAGATTGATGCTCTACACACATTACATATGGGGGGGGAAAGATGAGGTAGCATGTTGGATTCCCTAATTCGGTTTTTTTTAATGTACAAACACACACGGATGCTCACACACACTCAGTTTTTTTTTAAGTTGGATTCCCTGATTCCGTTTTATATGTACACGCACAAAGATGCTCACACACAACTAGCGGTACGTCCAACTAGTTGGTGTGTGGGGCTCACCAGTGTTAGTATGCAATCTGGCCCATCCAACAAGGTCGTCCCACCATAAAAATGATATGGCCCAAAAATCAGGTCAATCCAAGAATTAGGCGGGGCACACCATAGGAAACAATAAACAACCACCCACAAACATCCACATTCACGTGGGGCGCATCTAATGGTTGGATCGACCTGATTTTTGGGGCACCCTATTTTCATGGTGGGATTAACAAGACAGGTGAGATGTTATAGAAACAGCATGGTAGGCCCCACACGCCTAACTAGTTGGACTTAACAACTAGTTGTATGTGAACATTTCTCATATATATATATATATATATATATATATATATATATATGAGAGACTCTCAAGTCCAACCGGTTGGACCACAATTTGCAGTCCACCCATTAGATTTCTTCCAACCGGTTAAGTGCTTGTGAAATCCAATCCTCCTATTAGGTTGGCCCCACCACGAGGATCCCCTAGTGCACAAATCAGCCCTATCCAATCATTAAGTGAGCTACAATATAGAAAACAGTGTACAGCCATTGATTAATAGCAAAATACAAGTGTGGTACGCTGGGTTCGTGGATGCAGCTGATTTTTGCATGAATTGTTCCTTGTAGTGGGGCCAACTTATTAGGAGGATTGGATTTCACGTGCACCTAACAGGTTGGAAGCAATCCACTGGGTGGACTGCAAATTGTGGTCCAACCGGTTGGACTTGAGAGTGCCTATATATATATATATATATATATAGATGTGTGTGTGGTCGCGTGAGAAGGGAGCAGATTAGGTACGATCCTGACTGTGGGGCCCACCTTGATGTATGTATTGCATATCCATGCCGTCCATCCCGTTTTCCCAGCTCATTCTAGGACCTGCATCCAAAAATGAAGCAGATAAAAATCTCAGGTGCACCACAACACAGGAAACAATGAAAATTGACCATTAAAAACTTCTTGTAGGTCACAAAAGTTTTGGATCAAGCTGATATTTGCTTTCTCACTTCATCCAGGTCCGTGTGACCTTATCAACAGGTTAGATGGCAAATAAACATTACGGTGGGCCTTAGGAAGTTTTTAATGATAGTTATTCAATCACCACTATTTCCTGTGTTGTGGTCTACATGAGATTTAGTCATGCTTCATTTTTAGGCCCATGTCTTAAAATGAGCTAGTAAAATACAAGGACGGAGTAGATATACAATAAATACAACAAGGTGTACCCCATAGTAAAGGCCACATCGTGATAGGTGAGGCAAGGACCGTACATAATCCGCTCCCATGTGACAAACACCATGGTGGGGTGTGAGCATTTTTCAATATTATATTATATTATGCATATGATTGGATTTAATTTTATCCATATGGTTGAAAGACAAGGGCACAAAGATACGAAGAGATTCTATTATATGTCTGATTGCATGATGTTTTTCTTCGTGTGAAAGCTAAATTTGAATTATATAATATATTTTTTTAATTCTGTAAAGTTAAAAAAAATATATAGTTAAAAAGATTGCAAAAAGATTTTAAATAATATATCTTAAAAAATACCTAAATTCAAGGCAAACGGCCAAAGTATATCCATCCATGTGGCCCCATATATATAACATTTTATTCAAGTGATAATCAAGGGGCGTAGAGCGGTTTTTCCACTCCGACGTGTTTCTGCTTGTAGTTTTAGGACTAGGCAATTTTCAGTGTCTTACCTTCATCATCCCGAGTGGAGGTGTTCTCCTCACCGTGGGGCCCACCTTTATATATGTGTTAAATATCCACGCCGTCCATCTGTTTTTCCAGCTAATTTTATGGTACTGTCCTAAGAATGATGCCGATCCAAATTTCAGGTGGACCACATCAAAGAAAACAGTAGTGATTTAACGGTCACCATTAAAATTTCTTAGGCCCACCGTGATGTTTATTTGCCATCTAACCTGTTGATAAGGACACACGAACATAGATTAACGGAAAATAAAAATATCAGCTTGATCCAAAACTTTTGTGGCCCAACGAAGTTTTTAATGGTGGAAATTCAATCTCTACTGTGTGGTCCACTTGACATTTGGGTCTACTTTATTTTTGGGACCGTATCCTAAAATGTACTGGAAAAACGGATGGACGGCATGGATATACAACACATACATCAAGGTGGGCCCCACATGTAACCTCATAACCTTATAAGGTGTACAAACAATGGGTTGTGTGTACGTACTAACCCAATAAAAAATATAAAAATAAAAAACTGTCTATTTTCTCAGATAAATGTGGCCCACCTGATCAGAAGACTGGCCTCATTTTTTGACCAAGCCTCATTCACGGTGGGGTCCGCCAAATCAACGACCTGGATCTTTGCCCTTAACGCATTGTGCAGATGCGCGGGTCCCATAATCAAGGCTCATCAGAGGGTTACAGAGGCCTGGCCTCATTTTTGGACCATGGATAATTCACGTGAACCAGCGGCTGGGCCTCGATTAGCTTTGGCCGGATTTTGAGCAGTTTGGGCTGGCCTGTTGGTTTGGTCTGTTCAAAATTTTGATTTTTCCAGGTCAGGTCGAGCCCGGCCCATTGACAGCCTTAGATCCGACATTCCGTGTCTCATACTTGAAAATCAGGCCATCCAACTCATCATGTGAGTCACACCTAACCTCCGCGAAGTTGTGGTTTGTATTGTTTATACACCCAACTTGTCACGAGCAAATCCAACTAATATGATGTCGCCACGTGTCAAAAATCTTATAAAGCATAAAAGATCAGAGATCGTGTAAACACACCTTTGTATAAAAAGGGGTGTCACGTGAGGAAAGCTAAGAAGCTCAAATACATACTTACAACCGAAATCTTAGGGCCGATCATCCTCCCAACTACACATGGCAAGCAACCATATGCTACACAGACAAAGTGCCTAGAAAGCATATGTAACATAGCTCAATGCGAAAGTAGTAATATCTAGTGACACATGGCAATACATAATTCATGACAAAGCGCAATGTGAAGGTGGTGATATCAAGTGACATATGGCCAGATTTAATTAGTCACATGCAACTATAGACTCTTTAAGCGGTGCATTAACAGAAGAAAGTCGTTTGGAAAAAGAAATACAACCATGCACGGCAATGCTCAAAATAAAAGCATACCAAGTCAATGCTGATAATCGATCAAAATGTTGATCCTGAAAGCCATTGGATCATATTCAAGGCCATCAACTAACCTAAGTCTATAAAGCAGCATAAAATGAAGAGCTCCAAGCCCTCACTATCCAAACAAAACAACTCTTTTCAGCTCAACATTGTTTATCAATCTTTCGTCTCACATAGACGCTTATCTTATCTTAACGTAACCTGATTTTGTTGGGAAAGCCGGCAGCGGAAGCGGAACGCCGAACACATGAAGCAACGCGAAATAAAACAAGTAAACAAGATGCAATCAATCACACACAAGCACTCACCCCAAGAGACTCCGAATTTTATGTGGAAAAACCCCAAAACGGGCAAAAAACCATGGCACAAAGCGATCCACTATGAATATCAAAAGATTACAGAGATTGACAGCCCACTAGCAAAGAAAAACAGAGAAAACTCTAAGTTCTCTCTCACACACACCTCTCCCCTCTTCCTAGTACGAATAGAAAACCTTGGACACTTTAAGATATTGCTCTAAGTCGGATTACAACTCCTTAAATAACAAGAAATCCGAAAATAGAAATACATTGCGCAGTACTGTGGACTGTGCAAGAAATCCGCGCGCACAGCCGACCGGTCGACCAATACAAAAACAGTCCAGGGAGATTTTACATCCAACGCTGCCTCACAGCGAACCGGTCGGAGCCCACTGCAGAGCAGTCGGCCAACCGGTCTGGGCATAGGAGAAACTGTCCAAAGGGGGGGGTCTTCAACTGCATCTGGGTCAGGCCATCCGGCCAGTCGGAGCACCCAATTCGTGTATCGTTTGAAGACTTATCCCAACAACCTCCACCGAGGCTTCAAACGTCGAATCAAACACCATCCTCGCAATGTCGTCTCATCTTCAATCATAGCTCCACTGCTTCTCGTGCCACCATCGACCCTATTCTTGCAAATTCACGCCATTTACCGCTCTTCTCATGTGGCCCTTGGGCACTTACCACATACGAGCAACCGTGGATCTCGCTGTCGTTCCCGCAGCTCCACCATGAATTGTGCTGCCGATCAACATGTAAAGATGGCCACACCTCCATGCCTTCATATACACGAGTGCCCCCTTCATCACTTCACAACAACGATCGCGGTCGATAAACACGCACGCTTTCGCCTCGAGTGCACCAAGAGAAATCACATTCATCTTCATCTTGGGAAAGTGCTTCACATCTTCCAGGACTGGTTCGACCCCATCGAACATCCTGATGCGCACGATACCAATACCCACAACCTTATGAGCGACTCCATCGCCCACAAACATCGATTCTCCACCATACTCCCTGTATGTCGTGAATGTACTACGGTCAGGACAAACGTGACATGAAGCCCCTGAATCAAGGATCCACTCACTACCGTGAGATCCCTTGCCAGATACAGTCAAAACTTCACTAAAATCGCCACCGTCCTCTACAGTATTGGCTCCATCTCCAGAAGAATTTCCATACTTCTCTTACCTCGACCTGGGATTCTAACAATCCCCTCTCATGTAGCCCTCCTGGCTACAATTTCAGCACTTCACCTTAGCCTTACCTTTGCCCTTGGCCCTAGACCCCGATTTTGAATATCCTCCATGCTCAGAACTTCTTCCACTCATAACCAGTGCCTTTGAGGAATAACGGGAAGCCATGTCACCGCTTTTCTTTCTCATCGCCTTCGACTGGAGGGCTGAGATAACGGTCTCGACGCTTATGGTTTCCCTCCCTGCGCACACAAAATCCCTGAACAATTCATATGAATCTGGAAGAGAATTCAACAAGATGCATGCTTGGTACTCATCCTTCATCGGTTCATCGATCTCCACCAACTTGCAAACCAGCCTATTGAATGTGCTCAGGTGGTCATCCACCTCAGTTCCCTCAGTCATCCTCAAGGTGAATAACTGCATCAACACGTACATGCAATTCTCTAGAGATTTCTTGGCATAAACCTTCTCTAGCTTCGCCATCATTTCAGCCGCAATATTCTCCTTCATGACATGATAGAGAACATCATCCGTAAGGTTTAACAGGATTAAGGTCCTTGCCTTCTTGTCGAGCCTCGTCCACTCATCGTCTTTCATAGCTTCGGGTCGCTTTCCAAGAGCTCCATCAAGCCCTTGCTACACTAGGAATGATTCAATCTTCACCTTCCATAGCTCAAAGTTATTTTTTCCAGAAAACTTCTCTATATCGAACATTGCGCTCGATCACTTCTTCTCATCACAGATTCGAATCTACTCCACCCCAACTTTAGCTCTGATACCACTTGTTGGGAAAGCCGGCAGCGGAAGCGGAACACCGAACACGTGAAGCAATGCAAAATCAAGCAAGTAAACAAGATGCAATCAATCATACACAAGCACTTACCACAAGAGACTCCGAATTTTACGTGGAAAAACCCCAAAACGGGTAAAAAACCACGGCACAAAGCGATCCACTATGAATATCAGAAGATTACAGAGATTGACAGCCCACTAGCAAAGAAAAACAGAGAAAACTCCATGTTCTCTCTCACATACACCTCTCCCCTCTTCCTAGTACGAATAGGAAACCTTGGACACCTTAGGATACTGCTTTAAGTCAGATTACAACTCCTTAAATAACAAGAAATCCGAAAATAGAAATATCTTGCGCAGTACTGTGGACTGCGCAAGAAATTCGAGCGCACAACCGACCAGTCGGCCAATACAAAAACAATCCAGGGAGATTTTACATCCAACGCTGCCTCACAACCGACCGGTCGGAGCCCACTGCAGGTCAGCCGACCGGTCTGGGCATAGGAGAAACTGTCCAAAGGGGGGGGGGGGGGTCTTCAACTGCATCTGGGTCAAGCCATCCGGCCAGTAGGAGCACCCAATTCGTGTATCGTTTGAAGACTTATCCCAACAGATTTAGCCTCTTCAATTCTTTCCAACACCATGCTGCAACAAGTCTGAATCAATTAGTGTAGCTTAGATCAGTTTCTATTTCTGTCTAGAGCATTGCTACAACAAGTCGAATTTAGGTTTAGGTAATCAGGTAATCATCCACAACCCCGTTGTTGGATACCCTAAATCCTTAGTAATTTCTTCGGTCACAGTTTACTAAACAAACCATGACCGTCTCATGACCGTTCAGGTTTTTATAACTGTCTCACTACTATCCAAGTCAATAAGACTATCAATCGCCCAAGGCCGTCTAGCCTGCTCAAATTGCCATCAGTGATTTATGCTTTATTTTATTTATCTGCTGATTGTACTACATATACATTCAAATTAATAAAATCAAAACTTGGCTTTTAATTTCCTATTTTCTTCCTTAGCATTTATTTTGTTGACAAACGCAACCAAGCTATCATCATTGTGATAAATTAAGTAGTTGCCTTAAAGTCAAAAAGAGCTTATATGAACGACCAAACCTTCCCTTTATATATTGCATGACTACTTATTAAAGGTGGGCAATGATCCGGGCCTAGCCGAGTTAGCCCTAGTTTGGTTTGGTTTGTTTTTATGTCACCTCAGTTTGTGGATCGGCTTCGTTTGGGTTTCAAGCTAATGCATGCGGCTCAAGTTTGGTTTGCTCCAGAAAAATCTGGTTCAAGCTGGGATCGATTTGGTCAAAAATTTTGAACCGAGCCGGGCCGAGTTCAAACAGATGGCGACTTTTTTCTGCTTGTTTATTTAAATAGAAAAGAAATTAAAAGGTCGGAAAAAAAAAAGTACAAACGTATCTTACTATATGGTGTTTAACATCCTCCAAAGGAGTGCAGCTTCAAAATAGACAAGTAAGAGCATTTTCGAAACAAAAGTACACGAGCATAATTTTACAAGTGTAAGGAAACAGTGTGCATTGATGTATATGTATTATGTATTATCCATGTCATCATGCATATGTATTATCCACGCTGTCCATCTATTTTACATATCATTTTAGGACATGATCCCAAAATGGAATCATATCCAAAGCTCAAGTGGATCACACCACAGGAAGTCCATCTGTTTTACATATCATTTTAGGACATGATCCCAAAATGGAATCATATCCAAAGCTCAAGTGGATCACACCACAAGAAACAGTGTCCTTACAATTTACGAGCTGAATCAAGCCAAATGAAACCGAGCTAAATCAAATCGAGCTTCGAGCCGAGCCGAGCCGGTACTGTAACGACCCTAAGATTTCGGTAGGAAAATTTTCTTTTAGGAGCAAAAATGGGTTTGGCTAAATAAATTTAAGATGATAAATAAAAGAAAAGCATGGACTGATTGGTTAAAGCCCTCTTAAGCGAGAGGGAAGATTAGGGATCGAGTCCTATCACTAACAAGAATTTAATTTTCTTTTTTTGCTTTAAATACGAATTTTGAAATTCAAAATTAATCTTATCTTATCTCAACCAACCCATCTTATCCGCAACAAATCTCCAACAAACTTCTCTTTAAAAAGAGAAAGAACGAGATGGTATTTCATCCATCGTAAAGGAAAGGAGAGAAAGAAGGAGGAATGGAGGGATCTTGCGGCTAGATCAAGTAGGTGTTCTTTCTATTTTATTTAAGTAGGCCAGATCCAGCCAATGAACAGGTCGGATCGTCCGTCCGTTCATTGTACGGATCTAGGGACCTTATGTTTATCTTAACCCTTGAATATGTGATCATGATTGATGGGGACTATTTGGATGGGCCAGGAATCGATCTGGACGGGTCATAATGACCATATGGCCAAAATGTACATGGGCCACAAAATTCAGATCGAATGGACCTTCAGATGGGCCACATCGATTGAATGAATGACAGCCTTTAAAATTCATTTATTATTGTTTTATTTAATTATTAAATTAATTATGATAAATTATTTTATTCCAAAACATTATTGGGCCACAATGAGGTGGCCGACCCAATGGTCGAACCAGATCTCTCGTAGACTCCACATACAACTGTTAATAATAATAATAATAATAATAATAATAATAAAGGGAAAAAAAAAAGGTGGCTAGACGTCCAGCGTCAGAGACGCGGGAACGTCCAGCGTTGGACTAAAAAAAAATGAAGTGGGGGCCCACTCATGGGACCCACCTTGATGTATTTTGTACATCCACCCCGCCCATTTATTTCTTCATCTCATTTTAGGACGAGTGTCCAAATTTGGACCCAAACCGAGGTCCGAGTGGGCCACACCACCTGAAACAAACTAACGGTGAAAAATTATAAAATAAAAATGAAATTTAAAAAGATAGAAATTTTGGGCGTGGACAGCGGTCCACTTGTGGACCCCAGTGTGATGAAATCAATAGATCCAAGCCGACCATATGTTGTATTATAATGTTTTACAGCTTGGGTCCAAAAATCAAATAAATCCGAATCTCAGGTGGCCCACACCACTTAAAATAGTAATGATAACAACACACATGGTTGAGGCAGTCCGATTTTGGATTGCTATCCACTTTTGGGACCCATTTGATGACATTTTAAGAAATTTAATCCGTCCAATATCTTAATAAATAAGTTTTCTGGTTGAAGACCAAAAATGGCCCGTATAGGATATTCCAGTGGGCCATACCAAGACAAACAGTGGGGATAACACCTGTCCACTGGTTGGGAGCTTGTGGGCCCCACTGTGTAGTTTTTTAAAAATCCGATCCACCCAATCTCTGGAGTAATGAATTATTAGTCTTGTGACCAAAAATAAAATCAGCCCAATCAGAGTTCCAGGTGGGCCATGCCAAGTGAAATAGTGGGGAGGTATGGTATGGATTCTCATAAATGGATCATTTTAGGATATCCTACGACAAAATCTTTACAAAATATAATCAATCATATTTGGTAGTGTACCATTGGGGAACTTGTGACCAAGTATAGGATGACCCACAAGTCAAGTGGGCCGTACCATCAGAAAATAGAAAAAAGGGTCATTCCTTTTGGAAACGTGGGTCACAATAATCGAATCCGGACCGTCCATTAAGGAACCAAAACTCAATAAAGTATAATCCAAATTGAAAATAAGTATATTAAGGTTAGATTGGTGATTTATAAATATAAATTACATTTATTGTAGATTCAGGACCGATTCTACTCAGGACGTGACAAAATTAACAAAGTAATCGCCACTATCAACAGGTGAGTACATCCCAACACGTTTCCTAGTCATTTTAATTAAGTAAGTTGTGTGATGGATGCAATATGTGATATTGATTAATTCATGCTTATTTAAATATTATTTAAATAATTTCTATTTATAAATGTCATGAAAGATTGCCTCTCAAAATGAGAGATGAAATGTACGGACGTGAATTATTGTATGGCTGTAAATTATTGCATGCATTATGAATTATTATGCCTGGAGTTCGACTCTGGAAGACCGGTAGGTACTTAAGTACCCGGTTACCCAGGGACCATCCTGGAAGCCCACTAATATGTGGAAGTCCGCCCTACAAGGAAGGGGGAGCCGATTGATAGGATCCAATCGAAGCAAGTGGAAGACTGAATATATGCCCACTTGATGCATCATTTCATTCATTCTTGCATTAATTATATGTTACCTATATTTGATTGCATGTGTTTATCCTGCTTAATTGAAATGCATGTGAACCGTATTGGGTTACTCACTGGGCTTTCCAGCTGACGTTGTGGATTAAAAATATACAGATGATGTGGACGTTGAACCTTCAGAGAATGCCCCTGATAATGAGATGGGACCACTAAAGGAACCGCAGGACTATTGGCCTAATTTAACCGAGGAAGAAGTGGCGGCCCTAAACCAAGACGTTTAGACTAGTTTCTTTTATTTTATTGTTTTCAATAATTAGTAGACATCTAATAAAGTCCAAAATGGGTGGACTTAGTTTATGGTTGAATACTTCATGAATAAATGATAACTTAGTATTTCATTATTTTATGCTTCTTAAAGTTGTTTAACGTTATAGATGCATTTAGTGCACCAGTTATACCCCGTAAACTGGACCGAAGGGTGCACACTCTGAGTCCGGATTTCGGGGCGTGACAGGTACTGCCCTAGTTTGAGCTTGGTTTGTTTTTTCAAACGAGCTTGACACCGAGGCTTGGTTTGGTTTGAACCTCCATTCGAACCAATCCAAGCCGAACTTTTTCAAACCAATCTGAGTCGAGCTTTCGAGCTGGCTTGGTTTCTGCCCACCTCTAATCCTTATCAATCAATGGTTGAATATTCAAGCTAATCTTCACATATTTAATCATAATCCGGCTATTTTGATGCTCGGGTTATAAGGTGTTCAGTTTGATTCGAGTCGGATACAACTGCATTCCCAACACATACATACTCTCACACGCATGATTAAAATGGGTCATTCACTTCATGTGTGGCCACATGTCCAAATTAAATACCAATAGGTATAATCCAATGTCCCATTTCAAATTGTGGGGGCGGCCCAACTAATTAATGGACTGAGCAGATTTTTTGACTAAGGAGTTGTCACACCCCGACTTTGGACACTTGAGTTCACTCGTCTCAGTTGTCGAGTCGCAGACATAACTCAATAGGAAGGAAAAAAAATTATTGCATAACTATTACAATTATCATTAATGAAAAATTTTAACCATTCATTAACACACCTCAATACAAGAAATCAAAATATTCATAGCTGACATCTAGCCCAAGTCCATGCATCATTATTTAAAATAAACATTAAACAGAAAATTCTTTATTCATTATGGATCCAACATTATGGTTGACCCAAAGTTCTAAGTGGGCTAGGGCCCGACATTGAGGCCGACCCAAAGCTTGAATGGAACACACCGTGGGAAATAATGGTGATTGAATCCTCACCATTGAAAACTTCTTGTGGGCCACCGTGATATATATGTTTTATATCTACACTATCCATCCAGTTGGTGGGACCCACTGGGATGTATATGTTTCACATTCACACCGTCCATCCAGTGGGTAGGATCCACTGTGATGTAGGTGTTGGTCCACACCGTCCGCCCATTTCATCATATCATTTTAGGACACGGGCCCATAAATGGGGCGAATCCAAAGCTCCAGTGGACCACGCTGGAAGAATCAACGTTGATAGGGGGTCTGCCATCGAAACCATGAAGTGGGGCCCACCCTGATGTATGTGTTTTGCCAACACCATCCACCCATTGCTAGCTCACCCAGGGACCTGGCCCAAAATGAAGCAAATTCGAATTTCAGGTGGGTTGCACCACTAGAAACAATGGTAGTTAAACACCCACTGTTGAACCGTTGTGGGGCCCACTTTAATATGTGCATTATATCCGCACCATCCTTCCACTGTCCCAAATCATTCTAGTTCAAGGACCATACAAATATCATCTTGATCCAGAGGTTTTGTTAGCCCACGACTGGAAACAATGATGAAGGGATGCCCACTATTGAAATCCTCCTTAGGGCCCACCACTATGTTGTGTTGGCCATCCAACCTATTTGAAGGCCATGTCTATAACATCTCGAAAATTTTCGCACTAGATCGTAGTACATACGCGAGCAACACTGTCAGAGGACCCTACAAGAATCCAATTAGTCATCTCACTTTGACCTAAAAATCAATGAATTAGCACAATATGTTTGGATCGGCATTGTCACTAATTGTATGGATGCCAAACAATGGATTAAGCAACGTTAGATACTACTTACCTTTCACAAGAAATCTCATCATTCAAATAGTACTAGAAAGCCTTGGATTATCTGAATAACTTTTAGACCGCTAGATAGTGAACCACTAGATCTGAAATTAAGAAATATTATCTGCCTTGTTGAGCCGAGACTACATGCTGATTCGCTCAACTTTGAACTAATAGGTCATGCATGTGTTGTGTGAGGATATGCTGAATTTGATGAGAACTTAAGCTAATTGTCCACCTTCGATCTTTGCCGAAGTTATGACTTTCAGACCACTAGATCATGACCAAACTTAAGACTCTAATTCAAAGATACGTCCTACAACTATCCCTAAAGTTGTGGCCTAGATCAATTATCAGTGAATGTTAAATGAACTCCACATTATATCCATTGACCGCCTCATTCGAATAGTGGGCAAGTCATAGCCTTAGGTGGATCACTACTCGTAGCAACTATCTTATGGATTGGATCGACTTGTGTAGACCCAAGTGCACTCCAAATGCTAGAATCAATACGCTATAGGGTTATATGACCAAGAACTCAACTCATAGGGCAATTGGTGTCACATTTGGCACTATAAATGGGTTGTTATTAAGCCTCATTCCTCTCCATTTGAATTTTTACCCTAATTTGGAGGTAAAGAGAAAGGGAAGAAGAGACAAAGAGAGGAAAGAGAAAGTATGGGGGATTTAAAATCCTCTTGTGCTTGTTTATTCTTCATCTTGACCTTAATCCTAACTCCCGATCATTATGACAAGTCTACTTCCTTATTTCAAATAGAATGTAAGAAGTCTATCTACCCTAGGATGATCTTTGTTAGTATTATATTTTATGAATTCTTATAAGGATTCTTCATTTTGGTTTAGGAGTCTGTGATTCTTCGAAACTCTAACCCTAGCCTTGGAGATCTCACACTAAGGTGCGGATCTTTATTCCTAGGTTGACTTTTATCAAATATTAATAGTTCAAATAGTGGATTTAGGTATTTTGCTAAGACTTGTAGGTTGTGGTTTATATGAATATTTTTCTTACTTCGTTTCAAGGCTACTTGTATTTTGATAGTCAACATGCTTAGTATGATATATAAATGAATAAAGTTATTGATTTAAGGCTTGTACATGGCACTAATATATTACTCATTGATTATTCACATTGTTTGGTTGGTAAAATATTATTGATGATTTGTCATGTTACTGTACAAGTTGTTAAATATCGTCTTATTCAAGAAATTACTATGATTGTAAAGTCGGCCCAATAAGTGTCCAAGTAAGAGGGCAGTTCATATTTAGGTCGACTACCCCAGGCTTGTCTGACCGACCAAGGTTGAACACGGATGACCGTCAGGAGTTGAACTATGTAGGATGCTCTGCACCTAATGTTGATTGCGTCGAGGTTACCCTTGTCAATCAGATCAATCTAATGCATGGCCAAATATGTTTGGTTTTCATCATTGAATAACACTTAAACAAATTTAGAATACAACTGTTACCATTGGAATGAGTCCACTCATAACCATTAGTTTGTTACAGTCCCACGAAGACTCATGAGCCGGGTATGGTGATATAGGACATTGTGTTCGAGCTTTCAGTCTATGCTGAGGTGACGAGCCTCCCCGTAGTGACCATTGAGCACTGATGGAGGTGAAGAGCCTACCATATAGTTAGGATTTGATGACAAGCTCTTTCCGCTTGATATTTAGTGTGGCTGACGAGCCTTTAGCTTGTTATGATACACTTTGAATAACAAACCCTATATTGGAGTAAGGGACACTGGTGAAGAGCTGCTATGGCCACAACGAGCCACGTGATTTAGATAGACTCGTGTGTCGTGGGTATCCTAACTTAATCAATATGTTGTTTAAATAAACTAAGTAAAGGATTGGCTAATCATGCATATCATTACATTTGTCAATAATGTTTGTGACAAGCCACATTATATAGGATAGTATTGTTGTGGTGGTTGAGAAGTCAGGATTTTATGAATGTTGATGTGAAGTGAGGAAGTACTACTTGACCCCGGGATATGTGTTCGCACAACATGCACCCCATACACTTAAACAACATTATATTTGAATTTAAGTATCTTATATGTTATCACTACTTGTACTTGACTTGTGTTTGATGACTTGTGTTTGATAACTTGTGTAACTTAGGCTAATAGTACCACTGAGTTGATCAATCACTCTCGCCTGGGATATGGTATTTTAAAACATCAATCAAAAAATATAATTAATATAGGTACGATCGATCTAGACACACTAAATAAGGAGTACGAGGATCTGGTAGCTGAGGTGTCATACTTCCATCTTATTGACAATCAGGCATAGGCGGGTAGCCTTCCCATTTCTTATTTTGGAGCCTCAAGCTCGAACACTTTATATTTTATTTATTACTCATTTTCGAGTTATGTATATTGGAGTTCCCGGTTGTTGGATTCTGTGAATGTTGGAACATTTTATATATTTTGGATATAGGTATGATACATTCACTGTTGTACTTCATTACATGATTTAGTTTACTTTTAAATTCATAATTAATGTCAAATTAATTAAAATCAAGAAATCACGTTTCTGCAAAGCATAAGTAACACCCAAGATAGTAAGGATCGAGTTCATACTTGAGCCTTGAAATTCAGGGCGTTACAACGTCAAGCTGTGATGAGAGACCCCACAGGTGTGGTAACATAAACCAAAGATTCGTGTGCCCCCCACCATTAAAAACGATATTGATTCAACTTTTACCATTCAAAACTTCATGAGGCCCACCATGGTGCCTGGTTAGTATTTAACCTATTGAGCAAGTCCACAAGATGTGGACATGGGTGAGGCCCACTATGCGAGGTTGATGTAAAGTTTAAGTGGGCCCCTCCTTAACATGCAATGGAGATTGAATGTCTATCATTAAAACCTTCATTGGGCCCACCTTGTGGTTACCTACTGAGTAACTAAATGAGGAAATTATTAAGGCCTAGACATGGGTCAAGTATATGTTTTATTCAGGTGGTGAGGCCACCTATCACACATGTTTCATCCCACAATCCATTAGGTCCACTACGATATACGTGTCTTATTTACACTCTCCATAAAGTCGTCATGATGTATGTATCTTATTCACATAATCTGTGGGGCCACTATGATGTATGTATGTTATTCATGCAATCCATGGGGCCTGTCAAGATGTATATGTATGTGTCGTAAGGCTCGTAAGACTACGAAGCCCTCCGAGATGTATATGTATATGTCGCAGGGTTACAGAATCCATCGAGATATTTATGTATGCATCGTGAGGCCAACTATGTGAGAACAGTAAGCTGGAAGCAATACTTATAGTGATAATCAAGAATGGCGATTAACCTCGAGGACAACATATAGATTATTGGCTTAGCCTTATGAGTATTAAGCCTAGGCTAGTATACTCCAGCACACGCTAACTAAAAGCTAAATAGGTCCTCCCGAACTTGGTCAACAACGCTTAAAAATTATACTTGTATATGTTGGAAAACAACCCTATTTAACTTATGTTTCATGTACTAGATGGTGTACAGAAGAACCCATGTTCAAGCATGCTCTTAAGAAAACATTAGATTGACAAAATGTGTACCAATGGAATGTGCATGCAAATCATTATTTGGGCATACTCATGTAGTACATTTGACTTATGTGATGTACACCAGTGTGGCCTACAAGTAGCCTAGTTCGAGTACTCTAGAGAAATTCCTTTATGGCGCGCCAATAGATCCTTACATTAAAGAGGTCAAGCATAACATGGTAGACTTTAGTAGGTAACCTAGCGTACAGAGACAAAGATATATAGACCTTTGAAATCATGATATTGTGAATCAATATCATTTGATTCATGTTATAATTACTCAAATAGACACCATGCAGTTCAAACATATCATACTTTAATTATCTTTTATTATTAAAGCATATAAGAAGTTGGCATACATTGAATGTATCTTAAACTCATACACCATAATAACTCATACAGGAGCATTTGGAGTACAATTGGGGTAGTTGGATTACGTAATTATTGGATACTTGAGACCTTATAATTGGTTATGGTTGTTAGATACTTGAGACCTTGTGATTTGTTACGATTATTATACATAACGTTGGTCATCTACCATGATGTATGAGCTTGGGTGAGCATTCCAATTGTGCAACATTCCATGCTACTAAGGACAGGTGAAGAAGAGGTGTGATGAGCCTACCTAGCGTCGAGTTAAATTGAGTTGACATGATTGTAGAGTAGGATCCCTAACTGCCGAGGTTGGCTAGTGTGATATACAAATGTATCCCTTCATCATCAAATCTGAGTAGGATGACATGTGTTGATTCTCATTGATGAACCCTACTGCCAAGGACAGGTATAGCACATGGTGCTCATCATCAGGTCTGAGTAGGATGCCCTACTGCTGAGGACAAGTAGATGTGGATTCATCAATCGAGAGATCCAATTAAAGGGTATAGCCTCCTTATTTTACACTAACTAATAGTATTGAGATATATTGGGAGAACTTCCACGTGCATTACATTCATCCTTCTATCACATTCATGACCCACTGTGTTAAGAACTAGTATTATGATTTTGTAATACATTCTCTTTCATCCTAATTGATATGTTTATTGTGCTTTCGTCATTATTCCTTATTCGAGATGTATTCACTAGGCTTTTAAAGCTCATCTCAATTAATGCTTAACTTTTCAGAAAATCCTAGCCAGCCGAGGTAGATGAAAGAGAAGAACATTACATTTTCGTTTTGATTTTCGTTAACTTTCAAAAATGTGATAATGTGTATTTAAAATAAATATTTATTTTAGATGTGATATATCATATTTGGTTATAGGTATATTTTATTATAAATATTGTCATATCATTGTTAAGGGGGATTCAATTGAACCAACCATTACAAAAAAAAATCCTGAGTTGCACCCTAAGAGCAAAGTTAGGGGTCGAGGGCACCATTTTTAATGCGTAACACCCCCCCCCCCCCCCCCCCCCCCCCCCCCCCAAATGAGTATTCATGGAGCACACTCATAACTAATTAATTTTTTTCTTCTTAGCTGGCATTAGGCGCACTTATGGGCTGGAGCATGATATAACACTTTTTTACCAACCATAGCATATCCAAAGCTCAAGTGGACCTCTGTTAAAAACAACGATGGATTAGTGCCCATCGTTGAAACCTTCCTAGGAGACCACCATAATGTTATTTTGACATCTAACCTGTTCAAAAGATCACATAGATCTAGATGCAAGGTAAACACAATTATCATCTTGACTCAAAACTCTTTGAGCCCACCACGGGGCCACATTTGAGGACATTGTGCCCTACATGTTATCCAAACAACATGCCCACCACGTTGTTAGGCCCACTATGTTGTATGTGTTTCATCCACTCCAGTCTAGCCAATATGCGGAGCCCATGTGATGTTTGGATTTTACCCACGCTATCCAGTAGAGTGGGGCCAGTCTCTAAGGTATGTGTTGATGTGCATTGCCATCTACAAGCCAATCATAACCATAGGTCAACCTAGTTTTTATGCCCTGGGTTAAAGTAGGATTACACATCTAATGGTCAAAGCAAATTTCAAATATTCATAAAGGTGGGCCCTTAAAATTATTAATGGTCTGCTCGAAAATTTTATGGACACCCTACCTTAACTTTTGATGGGGGTCACTGTGATGTGTATGTGAAATCCACTTTGACAACTAGATGTATAATACTAACTCAGGCATAGGCCCAAAAAAAAATGGTTGACATATGATTCCCGTGGACCACGCCAAAGAAAATACTTAGGAGAGACATCTACCCTTGATTTTTACAAGGCCTACTATGATGATTATATGAAATCCACTCTAACCATTAGATCATAATCCAACTTTAGGCATGAGCTCAAAAATTAGGCCCAAGCATGATTCAGGTGGGCCGCACAAAGGGAAATAGTTTGTTGTACATTATTTTCAATAGTGTGGTCCATCTAAATCACGGATTGGGCTGATATTTGAGCACTGAGCCTAAAATGGGGTGACACACAGGATGATCCGGGTGAATTTCAAATAAACAACAAGGTGAGGCCCACCCAAGCTAACGACTCCCTTGACAACCCTCGCCCCCACATTTCCAACCTCTATCCCACGCCCTCTCATCTTACAAGCCACCCCCCCCCCCCCCCCCCCCCCCCCCCCCCCCCCCCGTCTAGGCCATGAACACCCCTATTGCCCTGCTAGGCCAGTATCCACCTTGCTTAGGGCTAGATTTAGGTTGAGGCTAAAGGACCATGGCTGGTTTGCACACGTGTTTTGAGGTTAGACAACTAACTCAGCGAGCGTGGATTCAGAAATGCATAAAGGCCTAACGTGATGGCCCACTAGCTCGATTTATTCATTACATCAAGAATTTGGGTGGTTTAACTTCCCAACTGAGTTTCTGAATGAAGTGTTCCTAAACATTCGCTGAAAAGGATTTAGGTGTTTGGTGGAATGATATATGATACACATGCAGTCACTAAATTGTACACCTGTTATGGTTGCCGTATAATCCAAACCATCCAAATCATTGACCCAATCATGGATGGATCATAAGCAAAAATTGCACACACCGTTGTGAGCAAGTGTTCGGTGCTAAACACTTCGCACTGTTAATGGGTGATTTCACTGCCAAACACAATATCCCTTATCATTCTAATGCCTCATTTGGGAGTGGGAGTGTGTATTTGATACGCATTGGCAATTACCACAAACATATGTGTACTAGAATCACCAATTGCTTTTAGCAACCAAAAATTAGAATCCAATAGAATTCATATAAATATATTTGCCAACTTAGTGGTAATTGGAATTATTTATATGAAATTGAATCACATAGTTTTATGGCTCTGAACCGGATACACACCCTCAAACAAGTAATCATATACGTCCGCATACACCTGAGAGTGGCAGACCAATCATAGCATCTTACCCATGGCCTCATGTTTGTTGAAACAGAACCATTGGATCTTTTTCATTCTCAACCCTCCAGTAAATGACCACCAATCCGATCATCATATAATCAAACAATCTTCAGTTTGGGTTCGTGATGCATCTATACTGGAGCCCATAATTTTTAACAGTTTGAATTGAATTGTCCCCATGCTGCTGCATATGTAATTTCTGATTTGTAAGTGCCTACATATCATCCATTGCAATCCGCCAGAGTATCAAAGTTTTGCCCTAGTGACACAGGGAGGATGTGGTAGGTCGATCACCGTCTCCCTAACCAATTGTTTCTCGTATAAAAGGATAAAAAGAGAAAATTAATTCCGAATAATTATTTTTTGATAATTGAATGAATAATAACGAAATTACAATGCATATAAATAAGAAACTAAATCCTAGGTAAAGTACCAGACTCCAACTCAAATTCAAACTCCTAGAAAACACAACTTACTATTTATATATTTATAGAAGTCGTTCAATCCTACTAAAATTCTTAGTTTTCGGCTAAAAATAGAAAGTTATCAAACGGCCCAACCATGTTGTTCTACTAAATATTCTAAGTCATTTTCATGTTGGGCATTAACTATAAAACCCTACATATCCGAAGTTATGCTTGAATTAAAACTAAATATAAATAGTAAAACTGAAAATAAACTAGCCTAATGACTGTAGATATAGTCGAATCTCGCGATTCCGACATGGGCAACATGGGCAACCCGGCGTACCTGGGTTGGGTGGCTAAAGTAGCTCGAGCTACCCCAAAATGATATATTATATGTTCAGAAACTCATTTCGGAGATACGATCGGTTTACAGTCCAGATCACTGTCGACCCTGACCGGTCTTCTTTCGGTCCATCTGGACTATGAAATAATCAGTGACCGGTTCTACATCACCTAGTTTCTCAGTGGCTTTCTAAACTTTACCACGCAATAACATCCCGTTCCCATCTAAAACAAGGAGCTTCATCACCGTTCTTTATATGGTGGTGACTCATCATCCTCCACGTTTGGCCATCATGTTTTGCTATCCAGACCATCCAACTTACGAGTCGCATTGTGGGTAGAGCATAACTGAAAACTCACTCTTCGAATGGGCTAGACTCCTGACCCGTCCAACTTGTATTCTGGATGAATCATAGCTCAAAACCCCCACTGATTAAACAATCCTAACCATACAATGGTGGTTATCAAATGGATGGTCAAAAGTAATACGGTGAGTGCCCCAATCCCAAGGGCAAAATTAGGATGCTGCTTAGTGCGGTCTTTGGAACACGCTCCATCTGCAGTTGGTTAGGAGATATGGACGGTCTGGATTGCCATACAACTATGCAATGAGTACGGTTAAATTGTCCGCTGCCATTTTTAAAATGACAATGAACTATCATTGGAGCTTTTACGCCTACAAAGTGGATATTCCTTGCTTCTACAATGCACACCTGGTGGAAAAATATAGGACTGGCCATCAACCTCTTAGCCGTCCAATGAACTTGATCTGACTTGGGTTATGGGAAGTGGCCCAAATTATCTGACCACATAAAAAATCCAACGAAATCACAACACCCACATAAAATTATTTCTATGGGCGTTCACACACCAGATAACGTCTCTACAAAGAAGGATAAATGAGATCTCGCCCACTTTTTTTTTTTTGGAAAATGATAACAGCAATTCATTAAGAATCTCAGCTATTTCAGCAAAAGTCCATGAAAAAATTAAAAATCTACAAAAGATTATATGAACTGGACAGACGTAAGCCTTGAAAAAAAAAACTATCCTACCGTAAGCAGATTTCCATCAGTAATTACAGCAAGAATAGTCATGAGCTTTTGCATCAAATCATGAACTGTAGATCTAATTTACAGGCCAAAAAATCTCACATCGTGAACCCCCCAAATCACAAACAACAGAACGTGGGTGCACCCTTGGTTGTGAGAAAAGAGGCTTTTTGAATTATGCCCTGTATATCTTCTATCTGTATACTTCTGTATCTACATTTTGACAACACTAGTTTCTTGCAGAGTTGGTCAGCCTCTGAGAGACCCCTGTATTCAAACAATAATCCTGTAATCTTCTAGCAAAAAAGAGATTCAAGTCTGGTAACTATCACAATTGCTGCAATTACAATGGAAGCTGCACTTCCAGTCGATGCAAAAGAAAGGGCTTGCATCAGGCGTCATACCTGGTTTCTGCAATTATGCTTTAACATGCTCATACCAAAAACCCTAGGATTGCATCATTGAAACCTGTCAAAGTAATTCTCCCTTCTTTTTTTTTCTATTTTTTAAGATCAGTTCAGTTTGATACCCCTCTCTCTTGCTGCATCTGCAATGGCATCCACATTCCCGCTTTTCTTCGACAAGTTGAAATAGGATTTCCACAGCTTAACAGAGAACGGATACACAGACACAGCCTGCTGGTGAAACCTCTCGGATATGTTCTTCATTTCTAGATTACCCAAAACATCAGCTGCTTCTATCCATGCCTGCTCTGGCGCTACTGGAAAAGCCTGAAAGATGGAATTTACCAATAGAGAGCTTGCCCAGAACATGGCAGTAGCAGAGACGATGCCAATGATATTGGGATTTCGAGTCACCAACTTGCATGCCGACATAGCTAATTGATAGTTGGCTGGGAGAATTTCCATAAGAGCCTCAACGAGATCGACCAGATCCCTAAGCTTTCCAAAATTTTCAGGCAGAAGTGGCGGGCCATGCCATTCTCTAAGAATCGAATTCATTAGAGAACAATCCAATGAAACTGGACCCAACATGGCATTGATCAGCTTCCGCATTCTAGGCTTCTTGATGCTTGTGCCAAACTTTCTAGAAAGGGGCTCAGAGACAGGAAAAGTCCGAGTATCTAACAAGTAACCAAGCAGAAGGCTCGGTATTCCAGATGCCAGAGCATCCAAGTCCGACCCATTGGAGAGAAGAAACAAAGCATGCTCTCTTACACAATGAATTAAATCCTCAGCAGCAGCTAGCTTCAAAGCTTTATCGATAGCTACGCGAGCTTTGGTTTGATTGTTCTGCAACAATCTATGAAGAGAGAGATTAAGCAATCCAAACAACTCATCCTTTGGGTTAGAACGGGAGCAGCTACCTGAATTTGCAGAGGAAGGTATTTCAGATGAGCTGCGTAAGCTGCTCTCTCCACGATCTAATTTCCCATTTTCAGCATCTTGAACTTTCCAACTGGATTCAAACCACCGACGCATCAGCTCTTCCGCGAAACTAACACCACCATTCTCCAGAGCATATTCAGCATACTGGTTCCAGAGACACTGAATACCAGGGACTTCTCTTGGCCAGTTAAACAGAGCTTCTTCAAACCCATCATACCGTTCCTCCCCTGAACTGTCTTTGTGCAAGCGGGCCAATGTCAGAACAAGTTCGATGCAGGTTGGATACTGTTTCAAGTATTTGACCAACAAATCCTTAGCGCAGTCTAAGCCTTCAAGTGCTGCTACACATGCAATGTGGTTAACAGCCAGTGACTGCAAAGACCTAAGAGCATCTCCCTGCAAGTGGTCTCTTTCATCCGAGTCACCATCAATACTCAAACTCGTGGCATCTACAGCCATCTTCATCAATTCTATGGCTCGATCCTTCTTGTCAGACGTTAATTGAATGGAAGGCCATTCTAATCCAAACAGCAGCTCTTTCTCAGACTCAAACAGCTGCACAACTTTCTCAGGAAGTTTCTTATAGATCGATAAGTACACACAACAAACCCACAAGATACATTTGTCAGATATTGTCAAACATCTGAGGATATCTGACAGCCATGTGGTGCTAGAGCTGTTGAAATCCATTGCAGTAGGAAGAACTCCACAGATTCTTGAGATGGCCTTTTCCACATCCCCAGACATGCGCAAGAAATCAACCATCTGCAAGAACAGGTCCAAGATGCATGCACTGGAATATTTGCTCTCCTTGTCGGCAGCGTGCGCCAAGCGGCACAGTGTCGACAATGCAGTATCATATGCATCCAACCGATCCCCGAGATGCATGCGACTATTAATGTACATGAGCCAGAGCTCATAAGAACCTTCATTATGCCGAATCTGGGAGAGAGAACAGTGGCGTCGTATAACGGGCAATGAATATTATATTTCGACATGGACAAGACAACCTTCATTACCACATGATCAAACTGAAACAGGAGATTAGAAGCATGCTCTAAACATTAAGAGAAAATAGAACCAGAACAAAACAAGCCAGGCAGTAACATGTCCCAACCTGGCATGTGGAAAACATTTGAGAGATGCATCAGGTGGGCCCAACATGTACATGAACTGGCCCAAAAATCAGTCCAATCAACTCATCAGGTAAGCTAAACATTTTTTAAAACAATGTGCAGTTTAACAAATTGCCTGCTGTCCACATTTAGAACTGCCTGATGAGCGAAAGGGCTTCATTTCTGGTCCTGGTTATCTACACAATGCGGCCTGCTGATGCACAACTTGGATGTCACACTTACTGACCAGGTTGTTGCACACGTGGACTTGGCAAAAGCTTGTTTTTTCAGGCTTCTGTTGTGGCTTAAGTTCCAGCCCTGGTTCTTTTTACGCTCAAAGGTTTATCTTTTCATAAACTAATCAAAACTTAATTTATAAACTAACTTTCGATCAGAGAGAGGGGTGGGGGGGGTATATATTTCAGAGCCCTGTTTGAGAATTTGAACTGATTTTCTAGCATCAGAAGCCATTAGGAGGTGTCAGATTAGCATGGTGTGGTTTTGGAGAAAAATAAAAGGATGTGGGCATGACAGACTTCAGGATGGAGAGCAGATTGAGATGATTCTTTTAGATGCAATGAAGACTGGCAATGGATCTGGCGAGGGGGGGGTAGGGTATTGACTAGGGTTGAAGGGCCAGAAAAGATGATGAGAGGTAGAGCAATGGATCTGGCGAGAGGGGGGTATTGATGAGGGTTGAAGGGACAGAAAAGATGATGAGAGGTAGAGCTAAAAGAACTTCGATTGAGTTGGTGAGAAGGATCTGAAGGCTTGTTGACAATATGAAGACAGGGCCTTCGAGATTGATTAGCGAAAAAGGACCTGCCAAACTGACCTTGAAGTAGTTAGGATGAGGATATGATGATGATGATGCCAGAATTTGGGAAGCTATAATCATGTATTACCTCAACCCTAGTTGGAAGATTTGGAGCAATGGTGATGCAGACAGCATCTAGGCTCGTCACTAGATTGCGTAATGGATTTTTCATATGTACTTTATGATTTTTTTCCCAGAAAAAAAAATTCCATAAAAGTCGTATGATTTGACAATTTGTGGTTCAATTGAATCAATTCACAAAATCAACCCCATGTGATTTTACAATATGAATTGATCATGGCAGCATTGCTCCACAGGATTTAGCATCCGCTGTTGTGCAACCCAATACATCAACGATCAAGTATTCAAATATTGGCATTAAAAGTTCTGGCTTCAGGTTATTAATGCAGCATACATTGCCCCTCCTATAGTGCCTTTAAAGTATTGAGAAGAATATTAAACAGAATATGTAAGCCTGAAACACCTTGCACTGTAGTGTACCATACAATAAATGTGTGTGCAAGCATATCAGTGGTCAGAAGTACAGCTCAGTCGATTAAACAACCTGCAAATGGGGTTTGCATATTTAGAATACTCAAATCAGGGTCAAGAAGCAGGTTATGAAACTCCTGTGAAGCTCATTTAAATGCATGGTCAAGCTGCATACTTTTCAATGCATTTCAATGAGTACTTTTATTATGAATATTATTGCTGGAAGTGAGAGTAAATAAACGATCAAACTTCCATAAGAAAACAGTGCAATGGTGAGCCACTTCAGCCATTGAAATAATGATGGATCTACTAAAAACATGCGGTCAAAAAGAAAGATGTTAGCAATCAGCAAATGGCAAATTAATACCCTGGTCCCCCTTAAATGCAGTAAAAAGATTAAAATAGCAGCATACCGCAAGAGAAAACATGTCATCCTTCCCAATAGCCTTCTCTTTCCTGTAGTAAATATGCAGATAAACAATCCATAGGACTACAGAAGTTGGATCAACCTCAAGAGCTCGCGATAATACCACTAAAGCCTGCAAGAAGATGAGAAGTTACATAATAAACACTTTTTTCTAAATTGCCGATAATAGGGACAATTGTGAATGATCATGTACATAAAAAGAAATTGAAAAACAAGCATATGGAGTTGCAGTCAATATTTTCATGACCGAACAGAAAAAAATAACCTTTTTCTTCCCTTCTTGTTCATTGACAGTCCCATTACAAAGATCAAGTGCCAGCTCTAATGATTGTTCAGAAGCAGCCAAACCTTGCACAGCTTGTTTCTATTGAGAGAGAGAGGGAGGGAGAGAGAGAGAGAGAGAGAGAGAGAGAGAGAGAGAGATGAGGAAGTTAGAGCAATACATAATATGGTCCAAAGAGCATTAGAAGACAATTACTCTACACCATAAAACAGCACTCTTGCCAAGAATGCCAGTGTATAAATATAGAATGAAATAAAGAACTGAGAATCAAAATTTAAGAGACAAGAATGAGACTAGCCATATAGAGCACTATGTTGAGAAGGGTTAGCCAAGCTACAGAAATTCAAAGGCCCCCAGATGAAAGCACAAAAGGGGCAATTCCCTGCCTGCCAAAGTCAACACTTGAAGAAAATATTTGGAAGAAAAATATCCACTAGAGGTATGATCTCCATAATCTTAATGTCTTCCACATCCCCATGGGTGAAAATGATGCAGGACAACTAACCACTTGCTCTAAAAGCTCGAACTGTTAGAGTGTGGCGAATCAATTCCTTTATCTCATAGCCCAGGTTGAGAGGGCCCCGAATCCACGGGTTCGCCTCAGAGCCCCGAATCCACGGATCACCCTAGGCCCTCGGTCGAATCCTCCTACGTGAGCCCCGAATCGACGGTACCCCTGAGTCCACAGCCGACCCCACCCCGAGTGTGCTCCTGAGTCCACAGGCAGCCCCACTCAAGCCCGGTGTGAAAATGCCCCTGCATTAGGAAACCTCATCCAACAAACCAAACTACCCCATAAATACGTCCATTTCCTAGTCTTTAATATTTCTTCCAAGTGTTATTTCCAGACCGACTCAAACTGTCATCTACAAGATAGAAATATAGATGGATGCTTTTAGAATCTAAAGGTTTTAAAACTAATAGGACTAAAATAGAGTATATGAATGCAGCTTTAGTAACAATAGGAGTCGCAGCAGGGAATTAGTTCAGATAGCTATCCATGAAGTACCTTGGGTCAATAATTGAAGAGAACAGAAAGATCGAGAAGGTTAATGCTCATAGAATTTGAGATAGGTGGATGAAGCGGAGATGTGCCTCTGGAGTTGTATGTGATTCCCACATACCAATGAAACTGAACAGAAATTCTATATCATACACTGGCATTCTTGGCAAGAATGCCAGTGTATAAGACTAGTCATGTGCAATGGGTAATAAGATGAGGGAAAGTAGACTTAGAGATGGTTAGTCCATGTGCAACAGAGACAGAGCTGCACCGGTTAAAAGAGTAAGTTGGCTCTAGAAGGGCAAGGGGTAGGCCCAAAAGGCCATGAGTGAGGTAGTAGAAAAAACTTGATGACTTATAGTTTAACTGAGGATATGGTCCTCGATAGAGTGGAATGGCATAACAGGATTCATGTAGCTTACCCCAATTAGTTGGGATAAGGCTTTGATAATGATGATATAGGGAAATGATTCACTAGTTACGGTACCACCATAATTATGATGGTAATAGGGAAATGATTCACTAGTTACAGTACCACCATAATTATGATGGTAACAGCAGCAACATTTACAAGGGGATGCCCACCATTGACTTGCACAGCACCCCCCCGACCAAAAAGGACCACAAAATGACCATTTTTGATATCTTGGGTTGATAATTGATGAGAGCAAAGAGATTGAGAAAGATGTTGCCCATAGACTTAGAGCTGGGTGGATGAAGTGGAGATGTGCCTCAAGAGTTTTATATGATCGTAAATCACACGAAAGGGGAGATCTTCTATGACAGCTATAAGAGCACCATGCTTTATGGGATAAAATGTTTGAGCAGTCAAGGAACAACATGGTCATGTTCGTATGATGCGTAGCTGAAACAAGGATGTTGAGTGGATGAGTGGCAAGACAGGGAAGGTTATAATTACACATGAATGAAATTCAGGAGTGGCACCAACAGGTAATACAATGAGGGGAAGTAGATTTAGATGATTTGGCCATGTGCAACAGAGACCAATAACTTGCCAGTTACGAGTAAGTTCAAGTTGAAGTTCTAAAAGGGCAAGGGAAAGCCTAAAAGGAAGTGGGTGGAAGGTGGTAAGAAGAGATATTATCATCACGGTTTACCTGAGGATATAGCCCTTGGTAGAGTGGAAAGGCAGAATAGGATTTGTGTAGCCAACCCCAATTTAGTTAAGATAAGGCTTAGATGATGATGATGATGATGATGATGATACATGAATGTATATATGTGTTTGCATATGTGTGTATGTGTATGCATGCATCTGTGCAATGGGGACGCTGCTAACATCCCCAAAGTTTGTAATCGAAATGTGAGACAGCCAGGCAGCAATCCAAATCATCCATTCATTGTGTGTGTGATGTGGACATCAGCGACATTCCCATAGCATGTATTTGAAGAAAAATAGAAATTGATCCCACAACCAATCGCATGATAAAAGATCTGCAACCACCCACAATTTCAGTTTCTAGCACTTCTTATTTACATAATTGTCAATAATCAGAACAAGAAATCAGTGCTCTATCTATTGAACGGCAGCCCGGAATAATTACAGCTGAGTTATGCACATTTTGCAAGCAAATAAAGGGAGATGACCAGAGCCCAAGTACAGAGCACTGCTAGTAATTCCAGAGGCTGGGCATTCACACAATCAAGTGTATCAAATTACTTATGCTAAGCAAACCTAAGGAAATTGAATTGGAATGTAATGACAAACCATTGTGTCATCTTGACTTCGAAAATACAAAGATAGCCTGTTCCAACTCCCATGGTCCTCAGCACAACTATCACCAGCTTGCAAAGATGGGACATCTGGAGGTGGGGTTCTCAGAACAGAAAAAGGAACCGCAAATGAACCTGCAGAAATCCCATTGCCAGTATTGACAAATGCTATGAGACAACACATATCCAGACGACTGTTGATCAGCTTTTATAAGATTTGGACCAATTCGATATGTTGGCACCGGGACGATATAATGGCGGAGACTATGAGGAAGCTCCCGTGCATCAGTCAGCCTTCCAAGAATCAATGGAGAACTGTCCTGACCGTCTGCAATTGTACAATTATTTAGAAGACTTGTACAATATGAACTTCAGATTCTAAGACTCATAAGATTGAATCATACCAGAGATTGAAGAATCATTAAGCTGCTTTAAATTTCTTTGGGTGTAGTCTTTGTCATGCTGCCATGAACATTCATCATTGTTACATTTTCCTCGGAGCTCAAACATGCAAAGTGGCCAGAAGGGATCAATTGCAAGATCAGAAGAGCATGAGTCCAGTTTTCCAATTCTTGCATCTCTTGTATGGTTTGGTGTTGTATCTGCTCTGAAAACAACTAGCCGGCTCTCAAAACAGTTTACTTCAGTGGCCTCCTCTTGTGAAATACCGCAAGAGAGTTCTTGCTTAGTCTGATATCCTTTACATCTGCCTGGGAGCATAACCTTCATATGTTTAAACACAATCTTCAGAACTGAGGAAGGTAGGGAGAAAACAGAGGCACAGGTGGGCCTGAGAGATTCTTCTAGCGAGGAACTGCTTTCATCAGGATTGGTACTCCTATTAGACCCATTATCAAAATAGGGCTTATCACAACGAGTTTGATCATGTTTGCGGAAAGAAATCCGGCAGCTTTTACTTCCCAGCATTTCGGTACCTGAAAAATGCAGTAAATGCTTATTTGTGAATCTGTCAAGGCTACAATGAAATAAAAGCACAAAAATAAGTTGACTCAAGCCATTAATGCTAAATTCCAATGGCAGAACATAATTTATTGTTATGTGCAAAATAAGTACTCTTTGCCAATTGAACTAACTGTACTTCCCTTTCTAGTTTGCATGATCCTCAAACAGGCTATCCTATGTATTCAAAATTGATGCAGGACAGCCCTAAATATGATGCATGCTCATGAACACAATTATTCAGCGGAAATAAAAGCAATAATAATAATGAAATCTAGCATCAATCATCATAAACTCAGAAAATCATAAAGGAAACATGCAATGGGACGGGCCATCATCACAACCATGGAGTATGAGATTCAAGTAGCGTATAGGTTGGATCCGGCGAGGGATGGAACCTCCCGATCTTGCATGGTCATACCCAATCGATCAATGATGATCACTAGTCCGAAGAATCAGAAAGTTTCTCGGATTAGGGATTTGAGAATTTGGGGGTTTAGGGTTTAGATCGATTATCAAGGTTTAGATCAAAGGGAATAAGCAAAACAGAAGTTTAGAAGGATAATAATAGAAGACGAAATACCTGGAAGAAGCTGGAGGGGCACAAGAAGAATAGAGAAGAAGGAGATCAAGGGAGAAGAAGAAGCACCATGAGAGAGGGAAAGAGGAAGGAGGCAACCAAAGGTTTGCTCTTTTTCATAAATCAACAACTAATCAAAAAGGTTTAGGGCAACACCCTTATAAAATTCGGAATTAGCATAATTACCAAAATACCCCTACTAACAAAATTTCAAAAAAAAGACATTTGCATGAAAAAAACGTACCCACACTAACCCAAAACTCAAATAAGTAAAAAATGCGTAAAATAAACTCAAATCTAAGATGTCCAATGCGCTCCAATGATGGTGTGATGAAAGTGGGCCACAATGAACCAACGGTCCGATCACATCATCATCACGATCCAACGGTCTGATCATCTCCTCAAAGCAACCTACACATGTTTTCCCAAGGTGGGGTCTTTTCAAATGTCTCGGACTACATGTGTAAGGTCTTCAATGCTCCTCAATAGTCGCCTATCCACAAGGATGGTACTTGTGGTTGGCACTTTCTTCATTAGTACACCTTTAATGCTTTTGTTCCGCATCATACTCCTCGTCTGAGAAGAACTCGACTCCGGCGAGTTAAAACTCTTGTGGCGCTCTAGTAAATCTGGATTAACGCTCTGTAACTCCACTTCTATCAACCTTGTAGATTCTGACGGTGGCTTGTTCTTTCATTTGACCAAGTATCTTTGGAAACCTCCGCCTCTCATAAGAATGATCTCTTCACCCAAGATCTCCTCAATTTCTTCTTCATGGGTAATGGGTGGGGGAAGGGGTGGAAGGGGTTGTATAGCAAAATCAGAATAAGGCCATGAAAGGGACGATGGATCAACGATGGGATGGTGGGAACGGACTAGATCTTCCACATTAAGAGTTGGGTTAATGCCCATTTCAGATGGAAGGTCGATCCGACACACGCTAGACCCAACCTTCTGCAATATTTTGAATGGTCCAGCACTACGCGTTTGTAATTTCTTAGCGGAACCTTGTGGGAACCGCTCTGGCCTTATCCTCACCACTACATAGTCTCCTTTTTGAAATTCTTGCAATTTACGATGAGAATCAGCTGAGATTTTAGAATCATCATTGCTCTTATTTATCCGCTGTCTAATATGTGTATGCAAATCATGAATATGACGTGCGAATGCATTGGCTGACTCCGAAGACCTTTGGATGACAGACATGGGTGACACTAAAGGACACTCTGAAAAATCCACGAACTTGGAATAAACAATCCTATGGAAATAAACAATCCTATGACCTAAAACTTGAAAAACTGAAACAAAAGGACACTTCCCACGGGTGACACACAATTTCTCATTATAAGTATTATAAACAAGGATGATTTTCAGGTATCCCAACACTTGAGAACAAACACTAGTAATACCAAGTCTTGAGCAGATCTTGGCATCAGCCATTATGTCCAAAATGTCATCAAGATACAGGATAAGGACTAAGGTCATCATATCCACCATGACGTGAATACGTCGCATGATAGCATGAAACTTGACTGAAGCTTTGTGGACGGTCAGGATATGCCCACTTGTGTGCCACATGCCATTATTCTTGGAAGTGAAAAGACCAGGCATGACACACAAAACAAAACTCCAACTCAAACTTTCCTTATTGAATTCTTCCCCAAGAAGTTTATCAAATTGACACTGCATTTCTGTATTTTCTATGGGGTTCACCTGGTATGGAGGAAAGCTTGACAGGACTAACCTAGGGACAAGATCGATTGTGTGTTGAATGTCCCATATGGGTGAAAATTTATCCCATAAATCATCTGGTGGGATATCACAAGTCATGTGGGTGTCTACCATCATATCCTTACTAGTCTCTTCTTCAATTTCATTTGTGTTCACCATGGTAAGAGACATAGATTGGGAGACTGTATCAATTACATCACACATGACACTCGGAAGTGGTGTGGTCTCAAACTCTTCGACCTTTTCATCACTAACACACACTTCGTCATCCTCAACGATGATGAGCGATGCCTTAATTTCTTCCATTTCCTCACTACTGACGTTAGGCACGTACTCTTCCACTTCATAAACATCATGTTTGGATTCTTCCAACTGGCCATTTACCAAGGTATTATCTCGCTTCCAAGGAAATATAATTGGTGTTAAACACTCAAATTGTTTATAAGCCGAGATTTCCTTAATGATAGGTTGGACCACTTTACAAGGAGGGGACCATATTGGTTCTGTGTTTGGATGAGAAGGTGGGGCAACTCTCTTCTGACCCAAGGGCTTTTCACGATAAGAGATGGGAAGATATTTTTCTTTCAAATGCTCTTTCATCTCGTCCCATTGTGAGATCGGGGCTCTCCCAACTTTATCAAGTCGTCGCTCCAAATCTGTCCAAAACGACTTGGCTTGACCCTCCAATTTCCACTTGGCAAACCTAACTCGACGATAATTTGACATATCATACCAATCAAAAAACTAGTCCAAGTCTTTAAGCCAATCAATGAAGGTTTGTGGGTCCATGTGACCATTAAAATTGGCCAAATCATCGGAGTTCGGCTTTCCGTTGGGTCTCGACGGCCACACGACAACACTTAATGGCCCTGAAGATCTCAAACGCCTATACTCCATTCACTACGGGAAGACTCTACAGACTGCATGACTCACAATATGAATGCGATGAATTTAGACCACGTTGAACTGACACTAATTAATTCTAGATGATGCGACTCAAATCTGGAAATTTTCCAAATTAGGAAACTTTCTAAAATTGGAAACTTTCTAAATCTGAAAATTCTCCAAATTAGGAAACTTTCTAAAATTGGAAACTTTCTAAATCTGGAAATTTCCTAAAAGAAACCTAAAAATCAAAACCCTAATTTGATAACTCGATCTAGACACAAACCATGCAAGCCTATTCTCTGATACCAAATTTGATGCAGGACAGCCCTAAATATGATGCATGCTCATGAACACAATTATTCAGCGGAAATAAAAGCAATAATAATAATGAAATCTAGCATCAATCATCATAAACTAAGAAAATCATAAAGGAAACATGCAATGGGACGGGCCATCATCACAACCATGGAGTATGAGATTCAAGTAGCGTATAGGTTGGATCCGGCGAGGGATGGAACCTCCCGATCTTGCATGGTCATACCCAATCGATCAATGATGATCACTAGTCCGAAGAATCAGAAAGTTTCTCGGATTAGGGATTTGAGAATTTGGGGGTTTAGGGTTTAGATCGATTATCAAGGTTTAGATCAAAGGGAATAAGCAAAACAGAAGTTTAGAAGGATAATAATAGAAGATGAAATACCTGGAAGAAGTTGGAGGGGCACAAGAAGAATAGAGAAGAAGGAGATCAAGGGAGAAGAAGAAGCACCATGAGAGAGGGAAAGAGGAAGGAGGCAACCAAAGGTTTGCTCTTTTTCATAAATCAACAACTAATCAAAAAGGTTTAGGGCAACACCCTTATAAAATTCGGAATTAGCATAATTACCAAAATACCCCTACTAACAAAATTTCAAAAAAAAGACATTTGCATGAAAAAAACGTACCCACACTAACCCAAAACTCAAATAAGTAAAAAATGCGTAAAATAAACTCAAATCTAAGATGTCCAATGCGCTCCAATGATGGTGTGATGAAAGTGGGCCACAATGAACCAACGGTCCGATCACATCATCATCACGATCCAACGGTCTGATCATCTCCTCAAAGCAACCTACACATGTTTTCCCAAGGTGGGGTCTTTTCAAATGTCTCGGACTACATGTGTAAGGTCTTCAATGCTCCTCAATAGTCGCCTATCCACAAGGATGGTACTTGTGGTTGGCACTTTCTTCATTAGTACACCTTGAATGCTTTTGTTCCGCATCAAAAATACACATGGTTGTTTCCTTGTACGAGTACTGTTCTTATCTACACAGACATGAGAAGCATCAAAATCTATTTTAGAAAATGCCAGATTATGAAAATGAATAAGTGCTCCACAACATGTTTTCTTTTTTGAATGGTTATCAGAGATGTAACTCAAAGAAAACAAAGCAGTCAACATGTTTCATCTACACAACATGTTATCTTTTTTGAATGGTTATCAGAGATTGAACTCAAAGAAAACAAAGCAGTCAACAAATACGACGGCAGAACCACAACTGTAACAGCAGAAAATACAATCATATACAAAAAGCAGACAGCACAGCATCCTGGAACACACTATAACCATTTAAATTCTTCTGTGAATAATTATAATATCAGCTCTAGCAGCAGTGTTTTTCACCAGATCATCTACCATATTGCTTGCCTCTCTAGGAACCTTGGGAAAAGATTTGAATCATGGAACAAAGGATGCCTCTCAAGAGTATCAGCCAGCTACCAGAGGCTGGACCAAGAGTAGTCCATCATATGGCATTTGACAAGTTACCCTAAACCTCAATATTTACTGGGAGAAGATTGAATTCACAAACTGTTTTGACTGCCTTCAATAAAGCAGCAGCTTCAGGTTGATTGGAATTTGTAAAACCTGCTGGTCCTGAACTCAATCATAAAAGTACTGGTGTGGTCGGGAACCGCCCCACCAATCCCCGCAGTTCCCGAACGACAACCCATCAAAATTCGCCTTGAAATAAAGCACATAATGTTAAGAGGGTACAGAACAAGGTTTTGTGTATCAGTAACAGCTGAAATTTTCTTTTGGCAAAAAATAAAATCCCAAAAAATGTGGAAAACTTTTTAAAAATTGGAAGGATTCCTTTCCTTATTTTTTTCTGATATGTATTTGATTTTGTAGCTGGCCATCATTTGGTAAGAATGTTGTCTGTCGGGCAGCATCAACTTGATGTTGTAACTGGCCATCATTTGGTAAGAATGTTGTCTGAAAGCCAACCAAATAGGCTAATCAAACACAAATCAAGCATGATTTGGTGGATTAGGGCCTGTTACATATAAAACAACAAAAAGATAAAAAATGCAAAAAAAAAAAAAGTTAGTACTCACGGAATCTCCACGCACTACTGATGGGCATTATTGTTTATGCATGTTCCATGTGGTCGTGACGGATTGAGATGTCATCTGTATGGAACTCGGTGACGCATCCATTTGCATCAGGGATCTTAGACACATGAATGCTCAAGATATATAGCATATAGCTAGCCTGACGGAACCAATTGATTTGTGTATTGAATTACAAATCGAGGGGGACTGCGGATATAGTATGAAAATCCTAAATAATTATCAAGATGGAAGTTTTCCTATAAATGGTGGTCCAATTGATGTTGTCTGATGAGGAGTTAGAACACAGGTGTGGGCTAAGTAAATCGATGGACAGTCTTGGCAGTCCTATTGGAAATACCAGTGGAAATGAAGACTCCATTATAAATGATATGGATAAAAAGGTGGTGTACCCCTTCTCAAAATTTCCCAATGGGCCGTTCCGCTTTGATGTTCATCGAATCCCACTCAAAATCTTGTGTTTTGATCCTTAAAATAGGCCTGGATATAATTTAAAATTAGTTCATAAGCTTCCTTCATTGTTGAAATGGAAAAACAACTGAGAGAGAGAGAGAGAGAGAGAGAGAGAGAGAGAGAGAGAGAGAGAGAGATTTTTTTAAATAAACAAATTTCAAAATTGGGGTTTTATGGCCATAGCACCCTGTAACAGATCGTATCAGCCACATAACAGTGTCCCTACAAGGCGTATCAGGCTTTATAGCTGATATGGACAGATAAAGCCCTTTCTTTCATAACAAACTAGTTCAACGTCGTATCGCATAATGAGCATTACCAATACGGTTACAATACGGCCATAACTGTCTTCCAAAACCGTGTGGGCAAGCCAAACAGATTTTGCCTTTGGCAATTTCCAGCTAAACATCGATGTCACATACCAATTCGAGTCCAGCCGACTGATTAACCCTTTCAAACTCAGATCAGCATTTCCCCACATTTGATCAACCAGAGGATTTTATCAAACAACAAACCAACTGAACATGATTTTCCCTAAAAGATTCCGCTGTTCCACCCAAGCCATATCGAATCAGAACCCCATGAACACCAACATGTCCAATAAAAGTCCGCCTGTTGAACCCAAGGCCGGTGCCAACCAGCTTCCTATGACATCCCAGACCACTTTTGGTAGCACCCAGGCTACACGAAACTTGTGAATAAAAGCTGCCCTATATCTTGGACGCAACCTCACAGTGAACAAACATATTATCCACATTTTCCCCATTATTACAACACATGTAACAGTGATTGGTAATAGCCATGCCTCAATTTTTTAGATGGTCAATCGTTAGCAGCTCATTGAGGCACACCATCCACACAAAGGCCCTGACTTTGAAGGGGGCATATCAGAGAAGCACGCACAACTTCCACGGAGTGGACTTTGTCCGATCATCACCCATCAAGAGTTTAGACACAGATCTAGCCAAAAACTGACCAGTCCCTTCCAAGGTCCAGATTCTTCTATCCACTTCCAATCTTGGAATATACACACTGCCCAGAATCAGTGAAGAGAGAAGCTAAACTATTTATCTCACTGCCTCGGAGGATTCTCCTAAAATGCAGGTCTCGAACTATCCTATTGCCCGCACGATGAAAGAACGAATAACCAAAGACTCTTTGTTTTTCTGCAATTCTAAATAAATAAATAAAAACAAACAAACATAGCACAAAGAGGCAACTGCAAGCACCAGCAAATCTTCCCAAATGTATATCCTCAATCCATCCCCTGTGCTAAACCTGACATTTTCCGCACATAAAGACTGCAACCAAGAATGAAATCTTCATCAAGGTATCCCAAAAAGGTTACGTATCGGCCGTATCGGCCGATACGTAACGGAAACGGTCATGACCGTTACGCGTTATGGGGTTAAAACGGCCGTAACGGCCGTTACAGAAAAAACGGGCCGTAACGGCCCCGTATCGGACCGATACTGCCCCGTAACGGTCCTATAACAGTTTTTTTTTTTTTAATAAAAAAGGGCCATATCAGCCGATACGGGGTCCGTAACGGCCGTTACGGCCCATATCATAACGGTAACGGTGGTGGCCGTTACGGCCACCGTTACCGTTATGGGACACCTTGATCTTCATTCAAGGAGAATGGAGTAACAAAAACAATTGATACACAGAATCAAGTGCTTGGAGTGAAAATCTTTTACTTAATATTTAATTTAATTGTCAGCCTCCAAAATTTCCAATAACACCTAATTTAACATCCAGTTATACAATATAAAGACAATGAGAAAATAACAAGTCTATGCATACAAATTTATGCTTAGTCAGAAGTTACAATTATGAGTCCAGATCCTCTGTTGGCTCCTAGCAGGAAAACCCTGCTTGGAGCCTTCTTGTTGGTCCATGTCATCACATAGGTCTGCAACCATGTCACATCCTCAGTGCAACCTGGTCACACCTCGCTGCAACCTGATCACATTGACGTCATGCAGTGTGATGTGGACCAATGAAAAGGCTCCAAGCAGGGTTTTCCTGCTCGGAAGCCAACAGAGGATCCAGACTCTATAATTATATATTCTTTTTAGTAAAAAAAAAAAAGGTCAGAAAGTAGACTAACTCGACCACATAAAAAAGAACCCAGGAAGTTTAAAGAAAATTATCAACGAACAGGAACGATACCAACAATCTTGTATGCCCCTAAACTAAGATTTGAGATTATAGTACTAACAAGAAACTTCACAATAAAAAACCAAAATGCCAAATTGCATAACACTAATCATTATGTAAGAGAAATTACCTTCCATATCAGCCATTTGGTTTTTCTCTTCCTCCACAAGTTGCTGGTCAGAAACTGCAGATAGCTTCCCCGTGCTCATATGTGTTTCCCTATTCTCAACATCATTGTCAGCTATTTTGTCCACATTATGCTCCCTGTTGAAAACCATGTCACTGTTCTTAGACAAAGTTCTCATGCCTAACCGTGCAAACAGTTCAGACCTCAAGGAAGCTTCAACAAGTTCAGGTATCCTGAACAGTCTCAACATAAGATTTTCTTTCTAATTCCTCGTTCATGCCCACTACCCTTTCTTCAAGTTTTTCCACATTTTCCGCACAAACTAGTATGGATTCAACAGCTTCATCTTCATCTGCAGACACATCAGGAAGATTGGAAGGAGAAAAGACCCCATCCATAGCACTACTGTCCTTATGAGGTAATTGCTCTGACGTACTGGCATCAGGTTCGCTACATGGCTCGGACCCTGAAATGTGTCTGTAAGTACGCTGGTAAGATGTATTACGGGGAGCACCATCAATAAGTTGCTTGTTAGATTCACGGACCTCCTGATCCATAATCTCATGATCAGCAGGCAGCTGACAACTTAAATGAGGTAGCAGATTCACATTCGTTTTTTGTACATTTTTTATGGAATCTAGCCCAGTTTCCCCATGCCACCTAGAAGACCACAAAGAACTGGAATTCTCCATTGCAAGAGCTCGAAATTGTGCTGAAAACAATTCTCTTTTTTGATATAGGTAACTACATCTCTCATTAGCGTCGACCAAAGCCCTCTGTGCACTTCGATAAGCTTTCAGTGCGGATCTTTCTTCAAGCTCACACCTACGCCTGAGCTCCTGTGCTTCCTCTAACTCCTTGTCCAACAACTCCTCCATCTTCACTAGATTCTGTACATCCATGCTGCTCCGCCCCTCAGCATTCCACTGATTCAAATAATTCATGAGGCTTCCACTGTGTAGAGATGCCTTTCATGCAGAACAAATAATAACTTAGCCAGAAAACCCAACAGAAGAAAGGGAGAAAAAAAAAGAATGAGGTAACAAAGCAATGATGACCTCTTACATCAAAAGTCGCCAACGTGGTCTCCTGAACATGATTTGTACACTCATCAAAAATATTAGAAGGTGTGTGTGGCTGTATCCTATTGCGAGATATGGCTTCATTGTGCTCACTGCTGTTCACAAAATTACGCTGAGGTGATGCTTTGTCAGAGGAGAAACTAGATGCATGAGTTCCCCGAACTATACTGCGGTGCTTTAACCTTTCAGAGCACTGTCAATATCAGAAGGACAATAAGGATGAATAAAAAGTAATAAACAGTGTTGACTGCCCAATGCCATTTTCAACTGGTAATACTGTAGTTTTAAAAGCAGCATCACCTAGATACATGGCATTGGTGCCAAGTGTCTAAGCGTCCAGCACGGAAAATTCCAAAAGTCAAGGCATGGAGGCCCTTCCTGATGTAGGACGAGGATCGAGCACATTCTTATCATAGATGGACCGGAAGAAGTCTATAGAAAATTGACCAGAACTTCAGCAGTTTTTCTCGATCGATCAATCGAAAACCACCAGAAACTCTAGAATCTCGATGGACGTTTTTTGGGTCTGGTCGATCGATCAGGTCAATCGACAGCTCTGCAGGAAAATGCAGAAATTGCCGAATTTGTGTGATTTAGTTTCCTTACTTGTTGAGGACTCTTTTAATGCGTTTTAGGGTTTTGTTTTAGGCTAAATAAGCCCGCTTAAACTCGTTATTAGCCAACTCTCTTATCATTTTAAATCAAAGTCGACCTTAGTCGTTTTTTCTCCCGTGGATTCGAGAAAGTTCTTGTGGATTCAAGAGGGCCTTGTGGATTCAAGGTAGTTATCCCCTAAGGAAGACGGTGATTGACCTCATCACGTCCTTCCCTGCGTCACTTCCATAGACAACCAAGTCTTAATAAAATAAATATATCAAATAAAATATAATAATAACACTAAAGTCAATTTTTTTCTTTCAGATATAAAATTGTGGTTCTAATAACCACTTACTGGTAGCATAAAGTAAAAAAGTAATTAATTGACGAAAATTAGAAATCATATAATAATCATCGCAGGACATTGTACAACAAACATGACTTGCTCTCTTGAAACACAGTTTTCAGGCCCAGGCCCGGGCCCTTCAAAGAAACAGACATCAGTTTGATCTAATATTACCTAGACCCAACTTGTCCATAAAAAACACCTGATCAGCATAAAGGGAGACCAATCTGATTCAGGAAAAAATGATCTTCAAAAGTATTACTAGCATGATTGGCTGAAGTGACAGCTACCCGATGCACTCCCTGAAAATGTGAGATACTTCTGCCTCCAAAAATTGCACGAGCTTTAGAATTTGTACCAATCAAATACCAAATGGAACAAGGAATTTCACGATCCTTTAGGCACATCCACATGCATCTTTAAATCACTTTCAGTCACACCTTATACGTAAGCAAAATTCCAGACCATCCAATAGAGATGCAACTTTAGCCACTGAATTAGGGCAAAACCCACAATAATGAGAAGTGCAAAAACACAATCACCATTGTGATCTCTAAGCATACCACTGCCTCCACTCAAAGCCAGATTACCTCTACAACTGTAAAATTTAATCAAAAGCATCCTGGGGTGGCCTAATCCATTTTGTAAGGATAATCCGCCTAGCTTTAACAGCTAAAATGAGGATGTTAAGAATTTTAATGAAAGAGTGTCTGCAAAATATCGTTCTTCATGATTGTTGACATTCAAGAGATTATTTTGTAATAACCCATTGAACCTGATGACACCACCCTCGTATGGATAATAGTTCCTTTCTTTCCAAATCTCCCAAAAAATAAACAAATGAAGCAAACCAATGCACTCTTCTTTTGTTCTAAAGGCGGCTAGTTTACATGGAATTATTCACAGTGCAAGGTGTCAGGGCTATGGACAAATGGTGTTTAGGATGGAGAGACATTTTCCAAATGGGATTTTATAGCATTGGGACGGGTGATAGAAAGAGATCATGGGACGCTTGTGTAGGGCGACAAAACCATTGTGTCAGGGTTTTGCAAGGTTGTGCAGGGTGGCGCTTGCAAGAGATTTCAAAGCCAATAAATGCTATGAAACATCAAAAGTCAAACAGTTTGGGATCTGAGGGAGGAATTCAGGGAGAAGGGATGGTGATCTCATTGAATTGCAGATTAGATTGGAAAGGATGATTCCTAATCTGAGTGAAGATGATAGAAGGGGATGGCAATTCAAAGCTTTGAGGCATTTTTCAGTAAAATCATTCTACAATTTGTTTTGGCAAAAAGTTTGGGCAAGACATTGTTACAGCACTTATGGTTGATCTATGGTCATATTTGGGTCCTCTGAGAGCAACTGAGTTTGTCAGCTTGTCAATAAAAATAAGGAGCTAATGTCAAATCATCTAAGAAGCAAATATGATCACAAAAAACAGGTGCATTCTTTGTTTGATAAATGAGGAAACAGTAAACCATCATTTTATACATTGTGCCTTAACAACGGAAGAGTTGTCAGGACTCAGGCCTCTTTAAGGCTTGTGGGATTGATTGGGTCAGGGTGATGCCTTAGTAAATTGCAGTGTTCTTTGAAAGGTGAAGCAAGGCTGAGAGGGAGAATATGGTGGAGGCCATCCTCGTGATGCAGCAAAATCTAGGAAACTGAATTTGGAGTTCACATCTAGATCCAATATGATTTACCATAACCAGGAAGTTGCTGTTTAAGTGTTGACGAAAAATATGAATTTGTAGATAAACATATGAGATTTGAAGCCAAAAATACAAGATAAGGCAACAAGTGATCGTAAAATCCAGCCATATGCTTGGAGTAAGCAACGTGTGCTGAAAATTCTGTTTTATTCCAAATTCTTCATAAGCAATTCATGAGTATAGTTTTACTGAGCCTATTCATAGGCTCAAGTACAAAATCTCCTGGAAATTTCAAAATAATCCCCTATTGGCTGAGACACATCATCGATCTTCCCTAATCTAATCCAGCTTCTAAAGATGAGCTAAATCTTCAAAAATAAAATAAAATAAAATAAAAAGAGATGCTCCAGTGCTCTCAGCGATCTATAAGTAATAGCACACCTAGTTGCATCGGTTCATTTGGGCAGTCCAATTGTTTGATCTGCACTGTCCATTAAGTCCAGAACACATTTCATGGGCTGTGATGCAAAAATGACATTGATCAGACGATCCAATTTATCATTGATTAGGTGATATTTTCTACAGCCATCATCTTTCCATGCCAAGTGATTCTTTAAGCAATCCATGATTTTATTTTATTTTTTGAAAGATGACGAAATTTTATAAAACCACAAGGGGAAAAGGATAAAAATACAAAGACGGACGTCGAGAAGGCGACCTTACACGAACGAAGAAAATTGAAATTACAATCCTTAAAAGCATGGGAAGAAGAAGCCCATTCTATAAGCAAATTTCTGACTCTATGAGATATACTTTCCCACCGGCTTGCTCAAATCGTTGAAGCACCTCGCCTTCCTTTCTTCCCAAATTGCCCACCAAATAGCTAATAAAGCCATTCTCCAAAGCCCGGTATTAGATTTCCCTAAACCCACCCCCCACACTAGGATGATAAAAGGCAATCCACCAAATCCAGGGCTACCCACAGCACCTCGCATTCCTTTAAGCAATCCATGATGGATCCTAACAAATAGATGGATCAAATTGTTGATAGGACCTATTTTTGTGTAAATGATCTTGACTGTCCATATTAAAGGACACTGATCAATGGTTAATATTTGTGAGATTAGTTTCATGTTTGTGGGGTCGTTGATGCAGGACGCCCTGATTATGATGCATGCTCATGAACACATATAATCCAGGGGAAATAAAAGACAATAATAATCTAAAAATTCAACATCAACCATCATAAACTAAGAAAACCACAAAGAGACATGCAATGGAGCGGGCCATCATCACAATTCACAACCACGAAGTAAGAAATTCAAATAATGCATAGGTTGGATCCGGCGAGGGATAGAACCTCCCGATCTTGCATGGTCATACCCAAATATCGAATGTGAATCACTAGTCCGAGAGATCAAGGATTTTCTCGGATTCGGGATTTGAAAATCTGAGAATTTAGGATTTTGATTCGATTCTCAAATTTAGGATTTCAAGGATTGGGGATAATGGAGATAGAGAGAGAGAAGGAAAAAAGATCTTACCTTAGAAGAATGTTGGAGGGGCACAAGAAGAAAAGAGAAGAAGAAGATTTGGAAAAAAGATGAAGTTCCAAGAGAGAGAGAGAGAGAGAGAGAGAGAGAGGAGGAGGAAGAGGAGCCACTAAGTTTTTCTTAATCAATAATCAATAACTAATGAAAAAGATTTAGACCAACACCCTTACAAAATTCGGATTTAACATAATTACCAAAATACCCCTATTAACAAAATTTCAAAAAAAAGACATTCGCACGAAAAATGTGCACACACTGACCCAAAACTCAAATAAGCAAAAGTGCATATAATAAACGCAATTCTAAGATGCCTGATGGCCTCCGATGATGGCAAAGTGGGCTACGACGAACCAATGGTCCGATTACATCATCATCGCGATCCAACGGTCCGATCATCTCCTCCAAGCAGCTTACACGTCTTCCCAAGGTAGGGTCTTCTCAAATGTCTCAAACTACAGGTGTAAGGTATTCGATGCTCCTCAAGTCGTCACGAACGATCCAGGCCCGTCATTATCGAGCCATAAAGATATAGGTGTCACTCACCTCCTACACTGATAAACCCTAAAGGGCCTGATGTCTGCATCAGTCGCCCATGAAATGTGTGCTGGACCTAATGAAATGGACTGTCCAAGTGTCCAATGAAACTAGGAGCACTACTGCACTATAACTTATAGTACCCTAAGATGACTGGGCATTTCTCAAATAAGAAACGCAAGAAAGACTTCTACTCTTTGATTCGTGAGCCTTCGTGTGCCCACCCAGTTCATTTTACTTTTCACATGTGATTGTATGGTGCTCCACCTAGAGTTGCAGTGTTTGCATGGCTTGTGAGAAGAAAGAGAATGCTAACAGCAGACAACTTGCAAAGTAGAGCTCTTATTCTTCCACTCTCTCTCTCTCTCTCTCTCTCTCTCTCTCTCTCTCAAAAACCAGAAAATATTATAAAAACTCCAACTATCATCTGATTCCACACATGGACCCTCTGATTGCCTATGAGGCCTCATACAGGCCGTCAATTTGAACCTGCGGACCTCAAGTTCATCTTGACTGCTGATCCTAATCAGAACACAAATCAAGACCGATGCATTGCCCCAACCATCCATTCCAACAATACAAACATTTTTTTGTGGTTCAGATACATGATCTCGAATGTCTGAAGTCGCGCATCTTGCAAACTCTTTCCTCTCTACGCATTGCACGTGCCATATCTAATAGTGGATTCATAAGCAAATATTTTTTAGGGAATAAGTCCTACAATTATCAGATCATGGCATCACTAAAACCGTCAAAAGGCCACAAATTGGGAACAATAACAAATTAGAAAAAACAATATTTTAAAATTTGCATTAAGCAAATAAATGCAAGCAGAAAACAAATCAGCTTACCAACATGGGATGGGTCAAAGCCATGCTATGAAGGAAATTTCTTTAGGTGTAAAAAATGTTATCATAAAATAAATAAATAGTCATTGTGAGACAAAGCAAACATTATGAACAAAACAACATATGAGCATAGTTAAAAATAAAATAATTAAACCTTGAAACTAGGAACCGACTCAAAAGTCCATCTAGTTGAGTCGACTCATAAGCCTGGCCAAGTCTCAGCATGACTAAGCAACATAATAATATTTAAATATATATATATATAATAAAATTTTGAAAACAAATTGACAAATAAATAGCCAATCTTATGCTATAAAACCGGTGATCAGCTAGTCCCTTAAGAATAAGGGCATGTTTGTTAACGCTGAAAATTTTAACCTAATACGGAATCTAAAAACGCTCCGCGTTTATTATTGTTTGTTAACACTGAACGTGGAAAGCGCTTCATGATTTTTTGCCAAATTTTTTCGGCAACGGAGGTCTAGCTTAATGGTGAATCCAGAATGCGCTCTGCGACTCTTTTAAAAAAATCCAAAATTGTCCATCGCCGCAAGAGAGATTTTCTCCTTTGCGCAATACATAACCCAATTTTAACATGAGGCGCTTCTTTGAGCCCACCATGATTTATATGTTAGATCCACACTGTCCATCAATTTTCAATATAGTTCTAGAGCATGATCCCAAAAAATGAGCCATGTTGAATGCTCAGGTTAACCCCACCACAAGAAGCAGTGGGAATAGAACGACTACCATTAAAACCTTTTTGGGGTCCACTGTAAAGTTCATTTGCCATCTAACCTATTCATAAGGTCACAAAAACCTGGATGAAGGGAAAACAGAAAAATCAGCTTGATCAGAGCTTTCTATGGCCCTAAGAAGTTTTCAATGGTAGGCACCCAATTTCCACTATTTCTTGTAGTGTGGCCTACTTGAGCCTTAGATATGCCTTATTTTTTGTTTTGTTCCCTAAAATGATATAGAAAACTTGATGGATGGTATGGATAAAACATATACATCACGGTAGGCCCCACAAAGCCCTTTGACACTACCCTCGTTAACACTACCATGCACCTCTAGCTAAATTCGGGGTATTGCGCAATCCCAGCTAGATTTGGGATGCCGATAGCTACTACAGTGTGAGCAACGATATTCCTACTGAAGTGATGTCATCAATTTTTGTGGGCCCCACCGTGATATATGTGTTGTATCCACACCTTCGATCTATTTTGAGAGATCATTTTAGGGCACGAGAGAAAGAATGAGGCAAATCTAAAGCTCAAGTGGATCCCACCACAGAAAACAGTGGGGACAGTGACTCCCACCATTAAAACCTTCCTAGGTCCCACCATATGCTTTTTTGAGATCCAACCTATTCATAAGTTAACACAAACATGGAAGAAGAGAAAACACAAATACTAGCTTGATCAAAAATTTCCATGGCTCTTGAGAAGTTTTCAATGGTAGGGTTCAATCCCCACTATTTTCTGTGGTGGGGTCCACTTAAGCTTTGGATCTCACTCATTCTTTGGCTCATGCTCTAAAATGATCTCTCTGAATGGATGAACGATGGGGATATAACACATAAATCATGATGGGGCCCACAGAACTGGTGACGTCACTTCATTAACAAATCTCGCTACTCAGCCGTCACTAGCGGGAGCAGATTAGGTGAGACCCTGGATCCAACGAGGTGGGTGGGACCCCTGACCATGGGGCATATAGTGATGTATGTGCCTTAAATCCACACCGTCCAACCATTTTGAAAGCTCATTTTAGGGTATGATCCCATAAATGAAGCTAGCTTAAATCTTAGGTGGCCCACACCACAGGAAACCATTGTGATTGAATCATCACCATTAAAAACTTCATGGACTCCATCGGAATGTTTATTTTCCATCCAACCTGTTGATAAGGTCACAAACAACTAGATGAAGAGACCACACAAATATCATCTTGATCCAAATCCCAGATGAACCATAGTACATGTGATTGACCATTAATGGGCCATGAAAGTTGTGGGCCAAATGAGATTTGGATCATCCTCATTTTTGGGGTCATTTCCTAAAATGGTTTGGAAAAAATGGATGGACGGCGTGGATAAAACACATATATTATGATGGGGGCCACACAACACTGCCCAATAGCTGGGGCCTACTGGCATAGTCAATACACGATTCGGATACACCGAGGTGGGTGGCGGCAAACGTGTCACATTAACATATTTTAAACATTTAAGACCTTAGTTAACAAACAGGTTACTCTAGATTCAATACTAGTCTACTGTCTTCAGATTCAGATTTCGGGTTCAGACTTCGGACTTCAAATTTAACAAACTGGCCCTCAGTGTCAAGGGATCGATGGCCAACATGTCATTACATTAAAAAAAATAGAAAAATAATAATAAGTAATAACCACATAGAAAAAGTTCAATGTAACAAAATAAGAAGTATCTATGACAAAAAATGGTTGGATATAAATGAAATAAGGGAGATCAATTTCCCTCAAAAAATAGACATTAATCAACAAGGACACGTCATCAAGCATGTGGCAAGACAAATGCAAGGTCATCCCACCATGCCATTTTTGGGCCAAAGTCCATCCATGTTAGGGCCCAAGAGATGAACATTCTGCATCTCCTACATGTGTGACTCGTGTACCAAGATAAAGTACTTTCTTTACCAAACTTCTTTTTTTAAGTTCATTACTTACGGGGAAGAAAAAGTTATAAACTGAGAAATATGGGCAATTTTGTCACATCATGAAGAACACCCTAACCAATTGCACCTCTGCAGTTTAAGAAGAAAAAAAAATGGCATTTTCATAGTCCCCTTGTATTTAGAGAAAACCTTTCTATATATACTCTGCAAAGGATGATACATAGGCACTGGAAATTACTAAGAGATTGCATACGTGTGGCATACTACGGCTACAACTTGGTTATGGGCCAACTTGAACCAGATTGACCCAAACCCGATCAACCTGAGTTCTGGTTGGGTCAGGTTGAAAAGGTCCTCGGGCTGGGTTCGAGTTGGAAGATCACCAACCCGATTTGAAATTGGATTGGGTTTGGTTTGAGCAAATTTTTGGGTCAAGTTAGGTCGAGTCGGGAGTAGTTGCATATATTTTGGTCACGTTGGGTCTAGTATTGAGGAATTGAAGTTGGGTTCGAGTTGCCCACGTCAAGTTAAAATTCGGATCAGGTCGGGTCGGGTTTCAAGTCGGGTACTCTTGAGGTCGGATCGGGCTCGGGTTGACCCTCAACCCGACCCGACCCGACCCACCCGCCCAAGCTACACCCCTATGGCATACAGTTAACTCTATTTATACTATCCAAACAAAGGTTCCAAGTTTAGATGCCTCATCAGCAAAAAATAGGACTTATTTCATTATATAACTAACAGATTTCTGTACATTTAAAAATGAAAAACATCCAATGGTCCCTTTTCAAAGAAAAAATGTCCACGAATCAGGGGTTAGGATTGTTCACTCAATCTATTTTTGGGACTATCTAATCAACATTGATTTCCACCATTTAGTTGGTTCATTTGAGTTAATGTATTCCATGTGTGCAAGTTCTAAGTGCCTATGTAGCAACGTTCATACTCCACAAGAATATCAAATAACACCTCTCTTTCAGATTTTATGCTCTTCTTCATTCAACCGAACCCACAATAGGAGAAACCCATCTCCGCCTTTGCAAAAAAACACTCAAATTAATGAAATTTAAAAAGACAAAAAAAAAAAAAAGAATGGAAATGGTTGAAAATGGAGAACCAGTATTTTTTGGCAGGAAAAATTATCATTTTTACGAGATATCAGTGGTCCACAAAGAAGATGATGCTTTGGTAGATTAGATCTAATCTATTCATATCACATTGTTATGTGTACAGTGTAAAAGATGAAAATAACTTTTTTTTTGTCATAACTGGATTTTTGGAGTTTTGACTCGGCCACGTTCTCTGACTCATTGGGTCAGCCAGGTCAAGAGCGAGTAAGGCGAATCTCAGGCTGAGTCTGGTACAAACCAAATCTATAGGACAACTCGGCTTCGGCTCCAAACCTAGTCAAGTCAAGTTAACTCGGCCAAGTTCCAAGTCAATTTATCGAGATCTTGAACTATCCATTCGACACAACCTTTGCAATGAAGGAGAGAAGAAAGAAGAGAGAGAAGAAGACTGAATATGCAACTGCCATTATAAGTGAAGATTACTCTAAATCCTGATTATTGAAACTAAGAAACAGTCAAACAGCACAACACTAAATAGAGTTTTGCAAAGCCCACATACCACCTTGTCTGGTCCACCTTGGTTGGGCCATTCAACTCGTGGATTCAAGTTAGTCATGTTATGTGGATAACCTGGAACAAAAATCAGGGTGGTCCACTCATCACGAAGGCCACACTTGTAATTTGGCATGGACCTTAGCAATTGTTTCTAGATCACCAATTCTTTTCATACATGTGCAATCAACCTGATGAGTTGACCAACCTGTTTCCAGGGCATCTACACAATGGGGCCCACCTTGGCATCATAATGACGTTTCATACACAGCCAAATGTGGAGATGTGGGTAGGCTAAGCAAATCTCTCACTATAGCCACTAGGAAACTAAGTTGAAAATCGTCTGATAAGACAAAAGAACCATGGAAGCAGCTTACAAATTTCTTTGAGGGAGGCAACTCAAGCGCTCCATCCTCTGCATTGGATGTCATCTGCACTAATGCCGAGCTTCCATTTAACAACCTAGAAGCATCCACCAACCCATGACCCTTGTCTATCTGACTGCAATTTCCAGATATGCCAGCACCACATAAACTATTATTATGTTCTTTAGAAGGCACCCCAAAATTGGGTGTAGATAACATGGTTCCAACAAAAGATATGGTAGAGTCTCCCTGCTTAGTTTCAACAAGATCACCAGATGAAAGAGGAACCTGTTCATCATATTTCCCTTGCCGTTTATTGACTCTTGGATGTGTTGTGCTCATAGGAATGTCTTTGGTACGCACATTTTCCAGTGCTTGCTCTTTCAATTCTGAAGTAAATTCCTTAGCATGTACCAGAGTTTGTAGTTGGCCATCCGAGTTGGGCAGGGTGTGAGAATGTTCAACGAGTTTCAAACATTTCTTCTCCTGCTCATTGGTAGCTAATTCTACGGTATTAACGGAAGCTGGTCTGCACAACCTGTCTGCATCGGTTTCTGCACGCGTGCCATGATAGTCTGCATATAAACCTGAAACTTTTTCCTTGAGTTGAGGCATAGATCTGCGCTGAAGCTTTAGTTCATTTTCACGTAAAGCAATTTTCCGTCGCAGGATTTCCAGCTCACTATCTGTTGATTTTGCACCTTGGACACATCTAGGCTCCCGGCTAGTCGAAGCCTTGTTGAGGAATTCATTCCTTTGAATGCGGGACTCCCGCTCAATTGACGAAGAAGCTCCAGTACCCCTGAAATTGGGTCTGTGGATTCTGGCAATGGATGAGATGAATGGGCGGTTCAAGGAGACTTTCTTGAGCTTTTCTGTTTGGGAAGTTGGTGGCCGTTGCAAGCTTTTTGTTTTCAGTTGGGTTGAAGCTGCTGGTTTTTTATCCATATCCACTCTAGGTGTAGCACCTCTCCTTTCTGAAGCACTTTCTAATTTATGCTCTTCAGAGTCACTTCCGGAGTCGTCGTCATCAGAAAATCTAATAACAAGGTTACGATCTGCCTCAGAACGCAACTGCCAGCCAGGAACCTGATGATTACTAGGTCTAGAAGCTATTGGATTCATCTCAAAGTGCTTGCTGTAGTTTCGTGCAGTAGATGTTGGAAAATGAGAATCAACACGGCTTGCAAGACCATTTGCAGGAAGACGTTTTCCTGATAGCAAAGGAAAAGGCTGTCAGGAGGTTTCACTACATCAACAACAACTTCAGGCATCACATCACATCTTGTCTAAAATCTGAATTGGAACATGAAGTGGAGATCCTTCCATTGCTTGAATAACTTAGATCTTGCAAAGCCGTTAGAAGAAGTGCGAAATTGTGAAAGAAGCCTCAAAGGTGAATTTTTTTTCAATTATGGAGTTAAACCTGCTTAAAAGTGAATTCCTCTAAAGGTGAAAATGTTTGCATTTGCAAGGAACACAATTTTTTTAAAGACAAAGATTTTATTAAAGTGAAACAAAACAACTTTTTTCAGTGAAGGGCATGAAACAAAACAACTTGCAAGACAGAAACCAAAGGGTTACATGATCAGGCATCATCACTCAAGTTACAAGGATGACCTCTTTGGCTCTTTCCCTAACATTCCCCCACCAAAATTAAGCAACACCCTACAGAAACCTTTGATCCTCCGTCCAGCTGATCACTAACTCTGCACTTTTGAAGGGTTTCATTAGATGTTTCAACATTGTTGCAAAACATTCTATTCTTGCATGATGCAGACGAGAGTTCACAGTGGCTCCGCCATAGAAGGCCAAAATAACAGAATTTGTAAGGGCAGCAAAAGAAATTATCATAACCACAACCAGTCAAAAAAAAAAAAACCATTTGCATGAATTAAAGATCGTTTTGGATGCATGAATATCTAATTATATTGAGAAAACGTCTCTCAAGTTTGCTAACATAAGATGTACAAAAAGTCTGAGAGAAACATCAATGCACTTACTCACCTACGGGCTACGACAAGTCAGTTAACACTTATCAGCCACACCCCCATCCATAGCTCAAGTGGTAGACTGAGTGAAGATAACCTCGTTTCAACACTGAGGTCTTGGTATCAATTGCCAAGTGTGTTGGGTTGGGGGGGGGGGTGGGGGGGGGCTAATATTGCAGTGTGACTAGCAGTGGGTGTGTGTACGAACCCACAAAAAAAAAAAAAAAAAAAAGTCCGTTAACAGCCGACTGAACTACTGCAGAACAAAGAAAGGATCGATTACTTTATCCCATAGGTGTAAAGCCGGTTTTCCTATACGTAGGGGCAGCCCAAGGTAGGAAGATGGGAAGGATCCTTTTTCGCACCCCAAGACATTAGCAAGATGTTGAAGATCTTCTCAAAGCACATGAATTCCTAGCATTACACTTTTGGAAACATTGATACTAAGGCCAGAAACTGCTTCAAAGCAAACCGCAACTTTCCAGAGATTATCGACCAAGATGACATCCACATCGCAGAAGAGGATCATATCGTCCACATATTGAAGATGAGTAACTTGCACCCCTGCGTCTGCAACCTTGAAGCCACGAATTAAACCATTTTCATCTTCTTTGGAAAGCATCCTACTAAAAGCTTGCCCGATAACAATGAAAATATACGACAATAAAGGGTCACACCCTGTCTGATGCCACAAGAAGCATTGAAGAAACCAAAAGGAGAGCCATTAATCAAAACATAGAAGGATGGGGATTGAATGCAAGATTGTATCCACCCTCTCCATATCATTCCACAACCGATTCTTCCGAGCAAATAGTCCAAGAATTTCCAATCCATGTAATCATATGCCTTCTCAATATCTAGCTTACAGACAACTCCACTCTTTCCTTGCCTGTGTCTAGAGTCAATGCAGTCATGAGCTATGAGAGAAGTGTCAAGGATCTATCCGCCTGCTATGAAAGCTCCTTGATTCTTTGAAATTAACGCCACTAACCAACGACCAACGCCACTAACCAACAACCAACGCCATTAACCAACGACCAAATTTCTAAAAGAACATAATTGGGAAACCCTCTGCACCGGGCACCTTATCACCACACATCGAGTTGAGGGCGAATTTAACCTCTTCCTCCGAGAAAGGCTTTTCAATAGAATATGCTTCATCCGCAAATATGCAGGGGGAGAAAAAGATTGTTCAATCTCGGCCTTCTCCACTTGTCACAAGAGAGCAAGTTCCTGTAGTAGTTGACAATGGTGTCGCAAATTTGGTGCTTCTTCATGGTTCTGACACCGTTCACTACCAAACTACTTAATTTTATTCACTCGGGCACAAGCATTAACGAGACTATGAAAGAATTAAGTATTCTTATCTCCCTCCTTTAACCATAAAGCCCTAGACCATTGCCGCCATTTGATTTCCTCCTCTTTCGAAAAAGAGATATTCTTTGCATTCAAATCAGCTCTCTCAAGCCTATCTTCTTCCGATAAATGCCACGCTTCTTCTTTCATGTTGAAATCGTGAATCTTGGCCAAAATGGCTTCAAACTCTACCTCTCTAGTTGTTCAAAACAAAACAAAAAAAAAAAAAAAAAAAACTCTTACCTCTCTAAAACCCAAAACCTCTTTTCTATCAATTTTTTTTTTTTTTATTTTAGCAACCTAAGCTTTTGGCCCAATCTGAACCCTGCATATCCCTTAACTTGAAAGGATCACCATTCGAGAATGAGATCCTTGAATGGTAGTCCGACTAATTTTAAATCCTGTAGATTCTAAAGCATCCCTGCATAAATCTAGCTTTGCTTTTACACCATCCCTCATCATGTCAATAAAAAACATGACATCTGCAAACAACATACACCATGGGATCTCTTCCTACAAATGCTCCATTAACTCATCCATAACCAATGCGAAAAGATAAGACTGTACAGGCTCAATGCCAAACCTGGGTGCAAGCCTAGAGTAATTGGGAACTCACTTGTCTCTCCACTAGTGGTCCTATCTCTCCACTAGTGGTCCTCGGTCCTCATGTTTGTTATAGCTCCCTCATACAAGTCCTTGATCATGTCAACATATCCTCTTGAAACTCCTTTCTTTCCCAACACCCACCAGCTTAACTCTCTAGGGACCATATCGTATGTTTTCTCTAAGTTGACAAGACCATGCGAAGAACTCCTCCCTATATTTCTCTATCAATTGTCTAAGTAGGAAAATAGCTTCTGTGGTAGACCTCTCAGGCATGAAACCAAATTGATCTTCCAATAAATTGTCTTATGCCTTAGTATTTGCTCAATCACTCTCTCTCAAAGTTCCATAATATGGCTCATACGTTTATTCTCACAACAGTTTGTGCAACTATGTATATCTCCTTTATTCTTATATATAGGAACCATAGTACCTTTTCTCCATTCATCTGGCATTTTCTTCGATCCGACAATCTTGTTAGACAACTTTGTCAACCAAAATGACCCAATATCTCCCATTCGCTTCCAAACCATATTGGTATACCATCTAGGTCTAAATGCATTTCTGTTTTCATCTTTCTCTACGCTTCTTTCACTTCAAATATCCTAATCCTATTAAAGTATTTATAGTCTCCGACATCATTTGAGTTTATGGTTCCTTCTATGCACTCAAAGTGGTTGTCATTTAACAACTTCCGAAAATAGCATATCCACCTTTAATTGATCTCATTGTCTTTTACTGGTTACACTTTCATTATTGCTCTCTATGCATCTAACGTGACCTAGGCCCCTACCCTTCCTCTCTCTCATTTTTGCAAGTTTGAAAACATCTTTCTCACCTTCCCTTGCCCCAATCTATTGTAAAGATCATCATCATAAGCCTCATATTTAGCCTCACTACTTTCTTAGAAATCTCTATATTGTTCAAAATTTCCATCATTTTTATTCCCTTGTGTCAAGCTTTGAAGCATGTATGTTTCTCATAAATAGCTTTTTGTACATCATCATTCCACCACCAAGTTTCCTTATATGATTGGCTTTTCCCCTAGATAATTATAAAACATCTTGTGCCACTTTCCTAACTCAACCATGTCATTCCACATTACATTTACTTTTTCTCAACATTCCATTTTCATTCTTCCATCAATTTATTTCTAAATAACATTATTTTCGCTCCTTTCAAGTTCCACCACCTAATTTTTGGACACCTATTAATTTCATTCCCTTTCTTCCATCTCTTAATGTAAACACCCATACCGCTTACATATGTTCCACATTCAAACTCTCTGCTAGTATAACCTTGCAATCCTTACATAATGATTGTTCTGTTTTCCTATGTAGAAAGAAATTTACTCGCCTTGGATATGATCCACTTTTGGAAGTTATTAAATGTTTACCTCTCTTTTAAAGTATATGCCTGCTAGAGATAGATTGTCCGATCTAACAAAATCAAGGATAGCATCCCCATCATATTTCTTCTCCCAAAATCATATCCTCCATATACTCTCTCGTATCCTCTGCTTTCTTTTCCTACATAACCATTTAAGTCTTCTCTTACAAATATCCTCTCTCTGTTCAGAATTCCTTGCATTACTCCATCTATATAATCACAAAATCGTCGCTTATTTCTATCCTCTAGCCCTACGTGCAGAACAAATGCACTAATAACAATGATCATGTCCTCTCCTAACACAAGTTTATTAATAAAATCATATCACTTACCTAACATTTATAGCTTCTATCTTTAAAATCTCTATTTACCACTATCCCCACCAAGATGTGCCGTAACGACCATTACGTATTAGGAATACGAGGTCGTAACGAGCATTCCCTAAGATTCCAATCGTAGCAGGCCATTACAGGGTCGTAAGTGTAACAGTCATATTCCCTATAAGAGACGAAAAATCAATCATTTCTTTTTATAAAAGGGGGTTGTTTTCCATGAAAAATTACATTTTTTGCTTATTTGAGCTCCTTAGATTGTTGGAGGTTAAGGACGTCCCCCTAGGCCCCTACAGGTTATTTCCCCTTAGTTTGTGATGCACTCTATGTAGGACCCGAAGTGACAACCCTATTTGAAAGATAGGCCTGCATATTGGAACGTTCAGGCTGCGTCTCCGCTCGGGTGGCCAGTTTGATCGCTTCATTCATCGTCCAAACGGGCTGCATCTAGCATCTAAACCCGATCCTGGATCGCAACACGCAAACCACCGATGAATCGAGCAACTTGTTGCGATTCGGTTTCAACTAAATCGTTCCGCGCCGCCAAACAGTAGAACTTCTAAGCGTAATCTCTCACCGATCGGCTTCCGTGCCGACAATTTTGGTATTGTTGAAACAATACCTGATCATAATCACTAGTGAGGAATCGTGCGCGCACCAGCTGCTTCATCCGCGGCCACGTGCGGATTGCCATTTTCATTTGTCTCGTCCGCGTAAGCTGAAGTTGTTCCCACCAAGCCGAAGCTCCACCCTTCAACTTGTACACCACAAGTTTAACTTTCAGGGATCTCCATGTAGTCGAAGAAGGGCTCAACTTCAAGCAGCCAATCGAGGAAGTCCTCGATGTGGAGTTGGTCGTTGAAGCTAGGAAGATCGACCTTCATCCTGAAATCCCAATCCGTCTAATCCACTCGATCGCCACCCCATCCAGGATGTTGGAGGATCATGTCATCGATCTCCTTGTTGCCGGATCCATCATCATGAAGTGTGATTCTGCGATTCACCGCCAGCATCACACCACGAACAACACGATTGCGACTTACAGCGCCCACCGAAGGTGGGTCATCACCACGAACACGAAGTTGCCCCAAGGCCTCCATCATGCCGTTGTGAGCAACCTGCAACCCTTGCATGACTTACCAATTCTCCCGTTGTGCTGCCTCGAAAGATGTCGTTGTTAAAGGATAGTTCCCTGGAGCACCATCCATGGGGTTGTTGCTCGTTCCTTCGTTAGAAGCCATCGATCCAAGGAGACCTTGCTCTGATACCAACTGATGCAGGGAAAGACATAACGAGTATGATCATTGTCTTCCTCAAACAATAAACACCTTGAATCCATAAGGATCTCTTGAATCCAAGAGAAAATCTCAAATCCGCAAGAGAAATTGATAAAAATTGAAATTTTAATAATGAATAATAATAAAACGAGTTTAGAAGGCTTACATATCCTTAAACAAACCCTAAAAACGTATTAAAAGAGTTCTAATCAAATAAGGAAACAAACTACGCAATTTTGTAAATTTCCGCAATTTCCCACAGATCCGTCGAAATGGCTCAAAAACGTTCAAAGACTAAAGCTGAAATTATCTGAATATTTCGATCGGTCAATCCATGGATCTCGACCGGTTGAAAAAGGCCAAAAATTATCCACAGACCAATCTGGAATTCCTAGCGGGAATTTCAATCGGTCGACTAGATGGGTCGATCAAGTTCGATCGGTCAAACCATGCTGAGTTTTGCCGAATTCTCTTGGGCTCCTTCCTTCGGTCCATTTGTGCCATGAATGACTCCGCGACCCGTTCTACATCAGAATGTAATTAATTCGATTGTTGTCGAGTTTTGTTATGCCGTGTATTTGAAGAGAAAATTATATGTATGAAGGAAGTGCAAGCTTACCTTGTCATGTTGTATTTGAGGGGAGCAATGTTCCATGCTCATTATTACCATTTACTTTGTATGAATTACAAGTTGAGCATGATCAATATACATGCTTCAGCTTGAGAGGGAGTGTGGAAGCATGTGTGTGTGCGTGCGCGAGTGTGTTTATTGTATACCTAGCGGAGTATTGTAACATTTTCCTTTAAGTGATATGTGTGTGTGTGTGTGTGTGTTGGTCTTTACACAACACAGCAAGTTCTCAAGCCATCTCTCCTCCTTCCTTTCTTCCTTTTCTCCCTTCTTCTCATTTCATCTTTATTTATTTTTCTACTAAAAGAGCCCTTCAATTGAATTTTTATTCGAAAGCTCACTTGCAAAGGGACAATGAAGGAAAACGTGGCTTTATCATCTTTATCTTGCATAAATTGTCCATGCTGACCACCTTCTTCCTACTTATCAACCATGCTAACACTGGCGTGCTGCAATCTTGGGGGGAGCCCCATGAGACCGTTCGTAGTTTTGATGTGAAAAATATAATGCACGCCAACCGATTGAAGAAGGGCATTGATTTGAAGCAAAGAAACTAAATTTTCCACTAAACCAAACCACTGGCTGTGCAAGTTTAGAATGCCGCAAAGAGACAAAGTTCAGAAGTAAGTTTGCTAGAAAAAAATGGAAGAAAGTACAGACAAATGAAAGGGCTACAACCCTTTTCGTGTCAAACATTCCTTTTGAAATGAAGGAAAAAGAAATTTTCTTGAAATTTCAAGAATATGTTAAGGTGTTGAATGCTTTTATACCAAAACATCCCGGCAACAAGAAATCAAGAGGCTTCACTTTCATTTGTTTTGAAGATAAGGGGGTAGCTAAGGGTTGCTAATTACAACAATGGAGTGAATCTGGGTGGGAGGAATATTGGAGTTGATTTGTTTCACGATATGCACAGCCACTAGAAACCCCCATCCAGCTCCTACTCGAGGGCCCACCAGGAGGCTCTGAAGTCATGGAGGCAGTAATCATCGATTCCACAAAGCTTAAGGCATCTTCTCAAGAAGCCTAGCACCAAGCAGGTGTGTAAGCAACAGGGAGCTATAAGGGTGTTATTCTTGGTATCGGCGGGAGCCTTACAGGTGTAAAGCCATAGGAACATTGCAGGAGATATTGTTCTCGTTGACTTTGAAGCAGTGCACCAACAAAGAACTTTACAAAACAAGGTGTTGGTGGCGTTTACTTATAAAGACGTGAATGAAGAGGCAATTTCGAATATTTTGAGACAGATCTACTCCATTATGTGAAGGAAGAAGATGAGCATGTTTACAAGCTCTTTCCATATCAATTCTTCATTAGGGCTCAATAGGAAGCCAAGAGGGAGATTTGCTCCTGTATAGGTGAGATCAACGGGGTGACTGGCCTCATCTCTTGGTCAAACAATCTCATCCCTAGAAGGGTGGAAGTATGAGTTAGGGCCTGTTTGGTTGCAGAATCTAGATTCTAGAGAAAATCCAAATTCCAGTGTTGGAAGCCAAAATTGCAAAAACTGAATTGAAACCCAGATCCCATCTAGAACTTGCTGCTTGGTTGAAAAATGTGTGATCCAGATTCTGTTTAGTTGAAAACTGTGTAATCCAACCGTTGCTTGCAGCATGGCCCACTTGGGCTTTGGATCCACTTAAGAACTTGACCCCTAGCCTATAGTAGTCCCGCAAGACAAATGGTTGGGTTGGATGGCAAATAAACATTATAGACTTATGGTGGGACCTAGGAAGTTTTTAATGTTAGACGTTCAATCAACACTGTTTTCCTGTGGTGTAGTCCACTTGAGATTTAGATCTACCTCATTTTTTGTCTAATGCCCTTAATTGAGCTCTCAAATTGATGGATTGCGTGGATATAAAACGCATACATCGAGGTGGGCACCACCCTAGGGGTATTATCGTCGATATTGAATGATGCTCACTTCTGCTCCTTTTCCCTTCAGTAGAAACGGTCCCCCACACCGTTTCCACTTAGTCTCAATTCCAACCAATTTAGGTTTCCAGATGGAATCCTATTTGGCTGGAATTTGCCACCAAACACATCAGTTAAAATTGGATTTCACTGGAATCCATATTTTAAGCTGGAAACGGGTTTCCAGAAGCCAACCAAACAGGCCCTTAGAGTTCTTGGAATTCCACTTCATGCATGGATCCTAGAAGCATTCATGGAAATAGAGAGCCGCTATGGACATCAATTTGAATATTGGTATTGTATCTGCTAATACAGCCATATAATATCCATATCAGCACAGTACAATAGCAATACAGGTCCGTATCTATCAGCCCATCTTTAAAAACCATGCCTTATCAGTCCACTATGGACCATACCGACACTGATACATTCTGCGCATATCAGTTAGACCAATACAGGCTTAAAACGCCCCAACCAACTCCCGTTTCCAATTTTTCCCCTTTCTAGCTTCTCCATTCGAATTTCTTTAGGTTAGGATTCTTTTATGCCCATTTTAGACTAGATCTACAACTGTCTTGAAGATCAAAACAAGTTTATTTGCATCAAATTGAATGATCGAAGGACAGGTGCTCGATATGGAGAAAATAGTAAAGGGTAAAAAAAGTTCTTGTTGTAATCATGTCGAATCAGGGCCTTATCCCCAAATCAATCAAATCATATGCTTGATTTGTGTTCAATTTGGGAATTTTGCATTTTTTTTATTTTTTATTTACATTGGTATTTTTTAAAATTTTCAGAAATTCTTTTTTTAAACAATTTGCTGTAATGATGCATGAAGAGTGTTTTCATACTATAGATCTACAGATTTCACGCATGCATTGCGTTAAAAAGGATTAACAATATTTTTTATGTTTTCAGACCTTTTTTGGACATTTTCTGAGATTTTTATTTTTTTCAAAATAAGTTTAGGAAAATTAATCGAATGTTAGATCTAGGCAAATCTAAATTTTTTTAACATGAATCTATCATTGCTGCTGGATTTAAATTTATTTTTGTATTTTTCAGGCCATGTTTTGCCCTTTTTAGGCAATTTTTTTCTTTTTTTTTCCAAAATTTCTTTGGGGGAATGACAGATTTATGTTGTTTAAACATATATGTAAGTTTTTACCAGATATCATAGGTATGATTATCACATTCAAAATGATACGAAGAGTGCTTTCAATCAAAACACGTGAATAAACCTACCCCCAGCACTCGAACTTTGAGCATGTTTTTTCCTGGGAGCAGCAACCACACGATTGGGCTCAGGCCGCTCAGCTGTAAGTAGAGGGGCAGCACCAGTGGACTGAATGGGCAATTCCTACGAAATATCATTATGGATTGGGTTAGGGGAAAGGAAAAAAAAAAAAAAAAGATCCCAGTATCATATATGAGAAGCCAAGGCTAATTGATGCTTGATTGAATTGCAATTACTCTAATTTGATAGAGTGGAAATGACAAAAGTTAGGCCAGCCCTACTCCATCATAATGAGGTATCCCCCAAAATAACAATTCCCAATCATTTCAAGCCAACTTGAATTGAAACACATGGAATTGCAATGGTATTAGTTATCAATGATCGTTATAAATTGAAAGGACTACATCACCATTTTGGCCATTTCATGTCTATTTTTTTATTGAGTTATTGAAATTCAGTTCAACTGAGCGTCCAAATTATGTATGTGAGAAAAGTGAGATTCCATCTGAATCAAACAAATTAGAACAAGATATTGCAAAAAAAAAAAAAAAAACTTCAGTGATAAAACTAAGCAGAATCACAAGAATGTCAATAGAAATATATAATTTTTTGAATGGCTAATACTTAATAAAGATATACAATAAATATATGTTAATAGAAGTATGAAATGTATATGTTCAAAAAGTATCTCTCAAAAAAATGTGTGTGTGTGTGTGTGCAGAAAGTTAAAATCATGCAAGTTGCACCTCACTCAAATGTGGCAATATATTCACCCCACACATCACCATTTTGGCCATTCCCTTTCTGTTTTTGATTGAGTAATTGACATTCAGTGCTACTGAGAGTCCAAATTATGTCCATGAGAAATGCAAGATTCCATCAGAACCAAACGAATTAGAACAATATATAGAATCACAAGAATGTTTATAGAGGTATATATAATTTTTTAACAGTTAATAGGGATATATGATAAATGTTTTTATAGAAATATGCAACAAATGTATGTGAAAGTTAAAATCATGCAAGCTGCGCTTCACTCAAGTGAGGCAATATATTCACCCACACATCACCATTTTACCCATTGTCTTCCTATTTTTCATTGAGTTATTGAAATTCAGTTCTACTGAGTGTTCAAATTATATCCGTGAGAAAAGCAAGATTCCATCTGAATCAAATGAATAAAGGTATCCCGTAACGGTAACAGTGGCTGTAACGACCACCACTGTTACCTTTACAATACAGAGTGTAACGGTCGTTACGGTTTTTTTTTTTTTTTTTTAAACGAATCTGAAAAAGCCTATATCAGCCCCGTAACAGAGCATTATGAGCCTTTACAGCCTTTATGGGGGGCAAAACAGGTCGTTACAGGGGCTGTAATGGCCTTTATAGGTCACTTTTTCCATAACGGCGTTACGGCCCTGTAACGTGTAACAGTTGCCACCGTTACCTTTACGTAATGGCCTTTACGGCACACTTATGAATTTGAACAAGATATAGAATCAAAAGAGTGTATATATAATTTTTGGAATAGTTAATAGAAAACATATAATAAATATATGTTAATAGAAATCTGCATTGAATATATGCTAGTTAAAATCATGAAAGATGACCTCACTCGATTGCGCCAATACACCCACACATGGCATCCACACATGCCAATCCAAGTGGAGCATGGAATGAAAATCGCGCCAATAAGGCAACCTTAGCTGTCCTGTCGATGACAACTGAATGATCAGTTCGAAAAAAGAAAACATTCAGCGGCCCAAATTCAACTAGCAAAATCAAATGCCAAGACCGCCCAATCAGTGTACTCTTCAGTATATGCTCCATCCACATCAGGGTCGACAATTTGGACAGTCCAGTTTTGGGATATACATACACCATGCATGTGGTGGATGTGTTGCAACGCCTTAACGGATTACACCCAGCCATCCTACGGTCCAAATTCAACTGTCAAAGTCAAATGCCAAAGATCTTGAATCAGAGTGGATTTTAGACTATGACCCATCCACAATGGTACACAATTCGGACGGTCCAGACCTGGCATCCATGTACACTAAACCTCAACAACGTGCATCAGGCCTAATAAAACCCAAACCCTAAGTCAGATGCGAACTAAGATTTCAGATATATATATATATATATATATATATATATATATATATATATATATATATATATATATATATCAGAAATTTCCAGAAAGTACGTGAAAACAGTAAGATCAATGGAGTTAGAACATATAAAAGAACTGAAATCAGGGAAATGCGAGCCGAAAACTACAGCGATAGGGAACGGATTCTGCGACAACCGAAAAGGAATCAAACGGAATATTACCCGATTCTGTTCTGCTTCTGCTTCTTCTCGTTCTTCGTCGGCGCCGTCGTCTTCCCCGGAGGAGAGCTCTCCTTCTTCTCTGGCATGGAGAGATTGAGAAGAAGACAATTTCTCCCTCTTCTTGAGCTTTCCGTCATCGTCGTCGTTGGTTTTGGGAGTGCTATCAGGTTTTGCAGCGATGGACATGGAGGCCATGGCCTTCGCTCTCAGCTCTTCCTCCATCCCTCCCTCTCCCCCTCGCTAGGGTTTCTCTCTCTCTCTCTCTCTCTCGTGTTCTTTTCTTCGGCAGTGAAATGGCGGTTTGATTCTTGGCCAGATAGAAATTGGAAGGGGGAAAACCGGAAAAGAGAAAATCTTCGGTACTCCAGCGGAGTTTGATATTTCATACTAATTCATGGAGGGGAATGGTACATGGGCACGGATTGCGTAGTGTAGAACGCAGCACGGCTTAGGTAGGGTGTGCTGCTAGAAAGCTATGCGGACCCACCATGATTTATATGTTTTATCCACGCCGTTCATCCATTTTTTTCGGCTCATTACAGGACATGAGCCCAAAAATGAGGCAGATCCAAATATCGTGTGTGGACCACATCATGGGAAATAGTGATGATTGAACGCCCACCATTAAAAAACTTTCTAGGGCCCACTCTAATATTTATTTCCCATTCAAGTTGTTGATTAGATCAGGCAGACAAGAATGAATGAAATGCATATAAGCTTTGATCTAAAACTTTTATAATGCATACTACTTATCAGACCCACCCAAGACTGTGCTATGGCCCACTTTGATATGTTATTGTGCATCAACAATTTCCACCAGATTTTTCAGATCATTTTATGGCATTATGCAAAAAAATAAAAGGTCGATCATACAATAGGAAACAATAGTGATTGAAGATTAATGGGCCATAAAAATTGTGTTTTCCCTCCCTCCAAGCTTATGTGACTTGAGAAATTTCTCTATGTAAACTTCACTTTTGACCCAGCGAGCAAAATAAATCTCCCAAAACTTTAGTTTCCATTTATAAACTTATGTGCTTTTTTCAGACAAAAATGCCCCTTGTTTTTTTATTCTATTCATTTTCAACTCAAAAACCCATCTTGTCTTCATTCCTCTCTTCGGCTACACCAAAAAACCTTTTAAAAAAACTTATCTTTTCTATGTTTTTCTCTTTAGCTAAACCTAAAAACCAATCTTCTCTTAATTTTTCTCTTCGACTAAACTCAAAAAACCCACAATTTTGCATTTCTTCCTGAAAAAACACACCTTCTTATTCTTTTTTTTTTTTAAATAGTGAATGGTGAAACCTCTTAATGAAGGATGTAATCTGTGAAAAAATGATAAATTTCATAGTATAGTGAAATTGACTGAATTCTCCAAGAACAGTAGAAATTGTTAGATATCTCGGTCAATCTCCTCAACGCATGCCCAAGCAACATTCACTGAAAACAGAAAAATCATCTAACTGAGATATCAATCAATTTTGACCAAGAACAATAGGAATTGACAGAGATCTCGGTCAATTTCCTCAACGTACCCTGTCATTGACCGAGATATCGAGAAATTTTGACCGAGAACAAGATGAATTGACCAAGATCTCTGTCAATTCATCCCGTTCTCGATCAAAATTCACCGAGAATAGAAAAAATTGGCCGAGAGCTCACCTATCTCCATTCACCATTCACCATTCACCATTCATAAAACACCATTCACTATTCACAACTCACCATTTACCATTCAATATTCACATGTCACCATTTACCATTCAACATTTACAAGTCATCATTCATCATTCAACATTCAAAGTCATCATTCAGCATTCACAAGTCACAAAACACCATTCAGAATTCACCATTCACAAATAATTATTCCATATAACTTACAATAATCAAACACAAAATATTTTACAACATTCACAGCAAATTAAAATATAGCATTAACTGAATATTACAACATAACACGAAAATTTTCATTTCCTCTCATGCCCAAGAATCAACACTCTAGCAATCATATGCTAGTGATTTCCTAAATATTTGAGTGTATTGTTCAATTTTTTTTTTCCGACAAAAGTTGATCACTGCACAATATATCAATATATTTCATTGCAAGTTTAAGTTATCTCCCTTCCTGGAAATTCTTCATTTTCTACAAAATAGAATAAAATACAAAATATTTCATGAATAATTTACACAAGAAAGATACAATTTACAAGAAAGAATGATATTAAATATGTCAACTAAATATAACATTAATAGTAAATAAGTTAATTAAAAAGATACCAATTTAATCACAAATTCATCATAACACTGATTAAAAATGAGTTAATTACAAATTCACACAGTACAAGGAAACTTCATCGAGAATAGAGAAAATTGACCAAGATCTCGATGAATTTTCCATGGGATCAGTAACTTTCTACCAAGACCATTAAAAATTCGCCGAGACTAATGAAAATTCATCGGGAATAGAGAATTTTCACCGAGATCTCGATGAATTTACACCGAGACCAAGGGAAATTCATTAAGACCATGCAATTTTCAACGAGACTAGGTAAAATTCATTGAGACCAGAGAATTTTTTACCAAGCCCAGGTAATTTTCACCGAGACAAGGAAAAACTCACCAAGACCAGAGAATTTTCATTGAGATCCTGGCGATTTTTACAATGGGCTCAATCAATTTTCACCGAGACCAACGAAAATTCATTAAGACTGGTTCAACATTCTTTTGACCATATTGCATTTAGTTCAACATACATTCTTCCAGTTACATACATTCTTTCAGTTACATACATCATTTTAATCACATATATTATTTCAGTTCAAAAATGCATTCACCATTCCAATTATCATTCATATAAACCCTAATCAACATTCAAGAAATCTGCACATGTATTCGAAGAATGTATGTTAAACTTAATGTTAAAAAATTGTTGGATGAGGGAAAAAAAATACTTGTATAGGGCTTCTTAAACTAAGGAGCCATCTTCAACCTCTTGAAACTGAATATTTATGGTAGAAATCAACGAAAAGAATGCCAATGGTGGAGGAGGAAGAAAAGGGGAACTAAGGAGGAAGGTAATGGTATTTCGGTCCAAAAAATAGAGGTAAGTTTAGAAGTGGAAACTATAAATGTGAGGGATTCACTTTGGCCTGAGGGTAAAAAGTAAGGTTTACGGTCATAAATTTCCCACGTGACTTTATCAACAAATTGGATGCTGAATAAACACTACACACTACGGAAGCATTAAGATGTTATGCTAATAAATTTTTAATGGTAGAGAGTTCAATCACCATTGTTTCCTATGGTATGGTCCACATCTTTTTGGATCTGCTCCATTTTTTGGATAATGCCATCTAATGACATGGAGAAAATGGATGGACCGCGTGGATCAAGGTGACCCTCTTGGTAAGTGCCGCACTATCCTGAGTGAGTCCAGGGTCTCACTTAATCTGCTCCCTCACGTATGGTTAGTGTTGTGCCGGGCCCACCCATAATGTTTACGCCGAATCCAAACCGTGAATTGAATATGGTTACGTACTCACGTTAACCATACTAGCTAATAATAATCCAAGTCCAAACTCAAGAAGAACAAGCCAGTGGGAGCAATGTACAATCATGGCTAAGACTATATACTCATGTGGTTTGGCCCACCTGATTTTTTTAATGGCCTGATTTCTCTATTTATACCTTAATCCTTGTGGGCCCCGGCCTGATGAATGGCTTGGATGGAATACACAGAACTTTGGATCCCACCGTTCCATCTGGACCTTTCTATGGTGGGAGCCTCATTCTCTACCGAGAAATTTCCGTCTGTAAACGTCAGTTTTAACCCAGCAGCTAAAGTAAATCCCCTAAAACTTTCGTTTCCAAATATAAACTTATGGACTTTTTTCGGACGAAAATGCCCTTGATTTTTTCCTTCGTAAATGTCTTCTCTTCTTTCTCGTCTGTAAACTTCTTCTCTTCCTCCTCTGTCTTCTCCTCCTTCGTCTGTTGGGCGTCCTCTCTTCCTCCTCTGTCGGTTTGATATCTCCAACTCCAAAGGTTGAAGATGGCTCTCTCGTCCAAGAAGCCAAGCACAGGTAGTTTTTTGGCCAAATTGAAAAACCTCCAAAAACCCATGTTCGTCTTCATTTTTCTTCTTAAAAAGCCTTCTTCATTTTTTTTGCTGAAAAAAATCCATCTTCTTCTTGTTTTTCTTTTTAAAAAAAACACCATGTTCGGTCATTTTACTCTGTATTCGGTCAAAATGCCCCTGTGATCAGTCAAAACCCTTGTGATCGGTCAAATGACCGATCACAGTGAAATCTTCCCCTGTGGATTTGACCGATCACAGTGAAATCTTCCCCTGTGATCGTCCAAAGCCTACTGTGATCGGTCAAAATGATCGATCACAGTCAAATATGCCCCTGTGATCGGTCAAAACCCACTGTGATCGGTCAAAATGACCGATCACAGTGAAATCTACCTCTGTGATCGTCCAAAATTACAACGTGATCGGTCAAAATGGACCGACTTCTCCTTTTACGACGGATTTTAGCCGTCGTTTTAGACGAATAAACGACGGCTGAAGTCCGTCGTAAAAGGAGAAGTCGGTCCATTTTGACCGATCACGTTGTAATTTTGGACGATCACAGTGGTAGATTTCACTATGATCGGTCATTTTGACCGATCACAGGGGCATATTTGACTATGATCGGTCATTTTCACTAAGTGCTCTTCCAAATTGACTGAGTGCTCTTCCAAATGACCGATCATAGTCAAATATGCCCCTGTGATCGGTCAAAACCCACTGTGATCGGTCAAAATGACCGATCACAGTGAAATCCACCCCTGTGATCGTCCAAAATTACAACGTGATCGGTCAAAATGGACCGACTTCTCCTTTTACGACGGACTTCAGCCGTCGTTTATTCGTCTAAAACGACGGCTAAAATCCGTCGTAAAAGGAGAAGTCGGTCCATTTTGACCGATCACGTTGTAATTTTGGACGATCATAGAGGTAGATTTCACTGTGATCGGTCATTTTGACCGATCACAGTGGGTTTTGACCGATCACAGGGGCATATTTGACTGTGATCGGTCATTTTGACCGATCACAGTAGGCTTTGGACGATTACAGGGGAAGATTTCACTGTGATCGGTCAAATGACCGATCACAGGGGTTTTGACTGATCACAGGGGCATTTTGACCGAATACAGAGTAAAATGACCGAACATGGTGTTTTTTTTAAAAAGAAAAACAAGAAGAAGATGGGTTTTTTTCAGCAAAAAAAATGAAGAAGGCTTTTTAAGAAGAAAAATGAAGACGAACATGGGTTTTTGGAGGTTTTTCGGTTTGGCCAAAAAACTACCTGTGCTTGGCTTCTTGGACGAGAGAGCCATCTTCAACCTTTGAAGTTAGAGATATCAAACCTGACAGAGGAGGAAGAGAGGACGCCCAACAGACGAAGGAGGAGAAGACGGAGGAGGAAGAGAAGACGTTTACAGACGAGAAAGAAGAGAAGACATTTACGGAGGAAAAAATCAAGGGCATTTTCGTCCGAAAAAAGTCCATAAGTTTATATTTGGAAACTAAAGTTTTAGGGGATTTACTTTAGCTGCTGGGTTAAAACTGACGTTTACAGACGGAAATTTCTCTTCTCTACCCCAACGTCCCGATCATAATAATGTACAACAGGTGTAAAACAAGCTGGGTTCAGTGGATCCACCGAGGTGGGTGGATCCCTGAGTGTGGGGTCCACCATGATATACGTTCCTTATATTCAGGCCATGAATCTGCTTTGAAAACTCATTTCAGGGCCTCGTGAAAAAATGAAGTAGATCCAAATCTTGGGTGGACCATAATATAGGAAACCGTGGTAATCCAACATTAAAAACTTCTAGTTGGACCCAAAAGCTTAGGATCAACCTGCTATTTGTGTGATCTCTTCCTCCAGTTATTTTTTACTTTATCAACAGGTTGGATGGAAAATAAACATTCCAGTGCCCCTGTGAAGTTTTTAATGGTGAGGATTCAATCAAGACTGATTCCTTTCGTATGGTCTCCTGAGTTTTTGATCTGATTCATTTTTGGGTTCATCCTCTAAAATGAGCTTTCGAAAGGGATGGATGGTGTGGATGTAAAGAACATACATCACAGTGAGCCCCACAGTTAAGGATCCACCCACTCGCGTAAAACACCCCAGCTCCGCAAGGCCCACCATGTGCTACTGTGTGAAATCTATTCCATCATCGGGTCGGAAACATTATTTGCAGAGTAAATTGAAAAAGATCAGCCTAAAAACAAACTTAGATGCGCTAAAACAATGCGGGCAATGTGAAATTGTGCCTACCATCTAACAGGTTGATTTCTCAATTGCGCCTAAGTTCACGAGGGTGGCCCACCTGAGTTTTCAGTTAGGCTGATTTTTATACCTTCCCTTCATCCTTATGAATAGAAGCTGATTAGCAGGGTGGATGAAAAATAAGCACCAATAAGGTCCCCACACACAAACCTATGGTTGGCATCCCATGTTGGGGTGGACTGGGTATTGACTATTAACCCCACAGGGAACTAGTCTAGTCAAGGGAAGGGCTCTGCAGGGCACAACATGATATATGTGTTTCATCGCACCGTCCATTCATTTTAGCATATCACTTATGGCATGAGATAGATTGAAAGCTTGAGTGGACTGCACCACAGGAAGTAGTAGGTGACAATGATCCCCACCGTTGAAACCTTCCCAGGGCACCACACCATGATGTTTGCTTCCCATCCAACCTGTTAACAAGACCACTTAAACCTGGATGAATGGATGGATGGAAAACATAAATATCAATTTGATCCAAAACTTCCATGGCCCAAGAGGTTTTCAACAGTAGGAATTCAATCCCCACTGACTCCAAATGGCGTAGTCCATTTGAGCTTCTTCAGTTCGTATCTAAAATAACGTCATAAAAGATAAAACACATACATCACAGTAAGCCCCACAAAGCCCCAATCCACATACCCATCACCACCGTACCTGTGGCGTGGGCCACCTAGTTGTGGATCCGTCGGATTCTTGGCCCCAGCTCTAAGCATTGAAGAGCACACCTGATGGATGGGAGTGGCTGTCACGCAGATAATATGGTAGGCCCGCCAAGCTTTATTGTTGCAAGGGATGCCTAAAACAGGTGTTCCAATCTTCCAGACAATTCCTGTCCCTCCCACTGTCTCATTTTTTTCCCCGCTTTCTTTTGTGGCCACAGATTAGGCTGAATTTCAGGATGTAGCCCTAACACATGGGCCCATTTAATGGATGGGCTGGATGACACTCAAAAATCATGGATGAGCCCCCACAGCTCAAATATATGGATCTGCTAGACTGATGCAACACCATTTTATTCGCCGATGTTTCTCGCATAGGACCTACCAACGTTCTAAATGTTGGCAGGTCCATTGCTTATTAAACCTCATCTAGCAGGCCAATCAAATAACACCACGTCACTAGTTCCCGAACTCATCATCTCAATCCTGCCGAATCCACTCTCCCTTCAATATTTGAATAGTATACAACGCGATCACGCCGTATGATAGCACAAAGGGTGCATATGTCAAATAACTGGTTGCTCTAAATGCTCTAACTGCTGGAGGATGGCATGTCAATGTATGTCAAGGGACTATAACACTCCTTTGCACATGAGGGGTGGAACTCCGAATATTAACATATTAGGCGAGAGCGGAGGGAGACACCAAAAATAGGCTGGTCTTGATTTCCCGATCTCTGTTCCGGACTTAGTTTCCTACCCCTGGTGGGGGAATATATTACCAATGCATACCTGCTACTCTTAATTTGAACACAAGACCTTAAGTTCTGATGCCATGTCAAACAAGTATATTTGAGACAATTAAAGGTCAAAACTAGTGGGCTTACATTAGGGACATGGGATTGGCTCGTGACTTACATTCGTGGGGCCACGGTGATCTATGCATTTTATCCATAACATTATCTTTGTAGCAGCTCATTTGGGCAATCAGCCCAAAAATGAGTCAAATCCAAAACTAAGTGGACCACACTGTGAGAAAAAGTGATCATTGAACTGTTGAAAACTTATGAGGGGCACATAAATTTTAGATCAAGCTGATATTTATCCTTCCTTCCATTCAACCCACATAGCATTGCGAAAGGTTAACGGCAAATAAACATCATGGTGGGCCTTAGAAAGACTTCAACCAGCCATCATTATCTCATTGTTTCCCTACGTGTCGTCACTATGATTTAAATCTGCCTATTTTTTGCTTTGACAAATTCAATGAACGCCATAGATCAAACACATACATTAAGGTGGGCTTAAAAAATGGGTCACCAGGCAATCCGTGTCCTTCCTTTATGTGGGCCATAAATAAAAATTATACTGACAAATATAGGCGATCTATCTTATGCATTGGTGGATTTATAATGGATGGCTACCAATGGATCAGCATATAATCTCCATCAATCAATCAGAAGTTATGACTGTCCAATCAACAGATTTTAATGACATGGTCCCTTTGTGGGGCGCGGATCCCTTTGTGGGGCGCGGATTACCTGCGAAAGGCGATTTTAATGACATGGTCCCTTTGTGGGGCGCGGATTGCCTGCGGAAGCCTTTCCTAGGAATCTGGGTGGGGCCCACCGTGAGGTTTGTGAGAAATTTACGCTGTCCAACCGTTTTGTGAGATCATTTTAGGCGTTGCGACCAAAATTGAACGGGATTCAAGACTTAAGTGGGCCGAAAACATAACGATTGAACTTCCACAGTTGAAATATTCATGGGGCCACAGAAGTTTCGAATCAAGATAATACTTGTGTTTTCAGTTCATCTCAGTAGGAATGACATTATGAACGGTATGGATGGCATATAAACATTACTGTGGACCCCATAGAGGTTTCAACGGTAAGAATTTCCTTACACACCTCTTGCTTTAGTGCGGCCTACTTGAGTTTTGGATCCCACTCATTTTTTGTCATAACAACTAAAATGGTCTCACAAAATGGTTGGACGGCGTAGATTTCTCACAAACCTCACGATGGGCCCCACCTAAATTCCTTGGGCAGGAGATGCCTGTGAAAGCTTTTCCTCCGCGCCCCCCTTTATGATAGAGATTGCGTTTTGGACGGGCGCCGATTGCCCGTGGAAGCCTTTCGCAGCTCCTGCGCAAGGAATCTGGGTGGGGCCCACTGTGAGGTTTGTGAGAAATTTCCGCTGTTCACCCGTTTTGTGAGATAATTTTAGACGTTGCGACCAAAATTGAACGGGATTCAAGACTTAAGTGGGCCAAAAACATGACGATTGAACTTCCACAGTTGAAATATTCGTGGGGCCACAGAAGTTTCGAATCAGGATAATACTTGTGTTTTCAGTTCATCTCAGTAGAAATGACATTATGAACGGTATGGATGGCGTATAAACATCATTGTGGAGCTCATAGAGGTTTCAACGGTAAGAATTTCCTTACATACATTTTGCTTTAGTGCGGCCAATTTGAGTTTTGGATCCCGTTCATTTTTTGTCGTAACGCCTAAAATGATTTCACAAAACGGTTGGACGGCATAGATTTCTCACAAACTGACAATGGGCCCCACCTAGATTCCTTGCGCAGGAGATGCCTGCGAAAGCCTTTCGCAGGCAATCCGCGCCCGTTTTGGACGGTTTAATTCGGATGCGGATTGCTCCGACCAGATAAGTGTGGAACCCACCATGGTGTATCAGTTTATCAAAGCCGTTCATTCATTTTGTAAGATCATTTTAATATATGGAAATAAAATCGATGAAGATCCAACGATCAAGTGGGCCACACCAAATATTGAGTGGAATTGGTGACGTCATCACTACATTAACGCGCTATTGTTGTGATGACGTCATCAGGTTCGAATAATATTTGGTGTGGCCGACTTGAACTTTGGATCTTCCTAGTTTTGGGAGGCATATCCTACTATGATCTTCTAAAAGGGATGGACGGTGTGGATAAACGGATATATCATGGTTGGTCCCAACACTGATCTGGTCGGATGCTTAAAGGTCGGATGCTTAAACGTCTGACCAGTGGTCGGACGCAATCCGCTTCCGTTTAATTCTGGTTGTATGTGTTGCGTGTGCACCGATTTGATGGAGCATGTCTACCAAGTCTCACACTCTGCCGGAGTACCGAATAACTCATGAGGAAAAGTCAGACGGCCATCGGTGTTTGGATCCATAGGCAGGCACACACCAACTGTACACATGACCTACATATGATACAATCTAAATCGTCCAATCCATCTAAATCCTTGGAAAATGCAGAACTATTATATATCCAAAATTGGTTTTTCTGAGAATTTTATAATCTTCTTGATTAAATTTTTTTTTAAGATTG